>OZ026624.1:16724468-17349971 GCA_964020975.1 Hermodice carunculata
AGAGATTTTCGACTTCTCTATAATCGCTACTTGAATTTTCTTCGAATGTACCTCTACTGAGCCTCTACCTAAGTTGTTTACCAGGTGGTGCTGCTGTCATTTTCTGACTTCTGAGGAAAAGCTAGTATTTGAATGACAATGTGACTGTTTGTGCATATATCCAAAGACATTGATTGCATCCTCATCTAACTTGGGGAGGGTGCACCTTGGATGGGTTTCCATATCTGCCTAGCACATGCACACATACAAACATTTGCAATTACTAGTCTGTCATGCCATATTAGCTAACCACATGCTATTCTTGTTGTGTAAAAGTTACCTATGATCTCGTGCGATATGAGTATCACTTATAAAATAAAACTTTTCAATCAACGTCTTGCCGATTGACGCTATGTAACATTCAAATGATTTTCATAACTTGTAACCGGGGACGTTAGTCGGCCGTCATTTTTTTGTACAAATGAATAAACACCCAGGAAATATCGGTCTCGATTATAGTACATTGATCTTTCCAAAGTCTACAGAATCGTTCATTTTGTAAGCTCTGGCAATCTCATGGGATGTGGCGGCTATTATAGAATTATGCAAATAAATTACAATGAATGTTAAGAGAGTCCAAAATAGATATAGTGCTCCATGTCAAACTGGCTTTTGGTGCTGACGTGGATATATTCTACCTTAGTAACATAGTTTTGAAGTAAGATTAAACAACAAAAGAAAAGCAAATCCCTGACACAGTACACATATACCTACCTTGAAACCCAGAATTGCTTATCTATGTAGTAGAACTGAAGTTACTAAAGAGTATAAGAGTGTAGGAGCCTTTAAATGGAGATTGCTAGTTATACACACATTGTCATGAATACATCTATTATTCATTTATTGATATTCAGAATCTGGAAGAAAAAGAAATGTTCTCTTGCAGTGCCATAAAGCTACATAATAAATTCAGTCTTGTGAATAAAACCTTTGCTCCTCTTTAAAATCAATGACTGATGTTGTCAAACCTTATCTATATATGTAACGGGGTGATATGGGGGGAGGGGGGGGCTCTATGAAGAAATTCTAATAGAGATTAAAGATATACCGACGACTTTAAGCGAGGAAGGGTTAATGTACATTCTGCCAGCAGAGCAGTTTATGACTCACCACATTACGCTTACGAGTTCGAACTCTTGGGCACCAGCAGAGTGGTCAATGCCAGTGCTGCCCTCTCAAGTTGCAATTCGTTTGTTGAATATCTGCTTTTTTTCAGTCGCCCTATCTCAGTTACCTTGATTTTAAATTCGAGATAAGTACAAACATTTACCTGTCAAAAACTAATATTTTTCATGTGGGACGATTAATAAAACGTTAGCTGTAATAATTTTATGCCGAGGCATTGGTCTGATTCCAAGTGTGCTGTCATTGTGCAGTTAACATCCGGCTGTGGTCTGGGTAGTTTGACTATAGCTCCGTATTCTCTTCACTGTCCATCTTGAAAAACTGGAGTTTATCCTAACTTTAATTTTACCCTATCAAAACAAGTTTAGACCGGGAAAATCCATTGTGTTTTCTTCGTAATTTTACGGGTTGAATTCACATGTTATCCAGTAAAAGTTGATATACAGGATTCCTGAGCAACTCTATTTGTTATCAATTAAAACATTTACCTCATACCTTTAACATAGGCCTAGATTAACACTTCTTAGCCGCCAAGAGGGCTTTGTCGTTCGGTGCATTTGGCTGGGGTTGCATAAAAACATGGGTGTAGCTTTATGCGGGATTTTTAAATAACGTCTGAAAAATGGACAACGGCTTTAAAATGGAGATTGTTGCTAATAGATAATTAGAATAGAAGGTTTCATAAAGAGTAACAATAAATTTAACTGAACACACAATTCAATACGCAGTTATCATGGACGACAAGATCGACGTTTTGTGTTTTGAGTCACTGACAAAGGTGTTACAAACATTACAAATAGATTAATAACTTAGCAAACTGACGTCACAGCAAGTAACGTAGTAATTTTGAAAAACGGACGTCATAATACGTAAAGTATCAACGATAACGTCTGCTGACATTAAATTGGGCGGTCGGCATAACAAAAAAACGTACCTTGGAGCCGACGAACCCCAGACATTTGGGACTCTGTCCTATTTAAGCCCAGAATATCTCTGTCCAGCTGTATTTCGCTCTAGGCTTGACCAAGGAAGTGTAAAACGGACACATTCCTGGCTTGCCACACACCTGGGCAGGTATCTAATAAACATATCAGCAATTCCCTGATCACAATGGTCACGCAGATGTGCTGACATTTGCCAAATTCCCAACAGGATTATATGCTCAGTGTGACGTAAGTGTAATTTCATATCGTAAATATCAAAACTACACTTAAATGTACAGGACAAAAGACCTTTTTGAAAAAATGATATTGACCTAAAGTCTTCTCAAAAACACATTTCCTTGATTTAAACAATATATGGTACAACACGATAATTACGTACGTAGACATATATATATATATATATACATTGTATATATATGTATATATATGTATATATGTATATATATATACATATATATATATATATATATGCAATGTATGTATGCAAATACATAATCCTTCAATTTTATGACTACAAATTCTTAAAAATAAAACCCGAATTACATCATATAAGGAGTAAATAGTTCTCAGAACGAGTAGGTATGCCCAGTAATGGTCCACCAACTTGTATGTTTACTGCTGCCCTAATTAGGGGTATGGATAATATAAGATAGATGCCTCAAAATTGCATTAGAGCTTGCCAACCGGCTGATACGTGCAGCTGTTCTCTTATGATATGAAGCTCTGGAACTTTTATGATGTTAATATTGTTATTAAACCTGCCTCCTCATTTGCCTTCAACTGGTGTATAAAGCCAAGTTTATCTTATTGATACAAATCATGGCCATTATTTGGATATCAGACGGTCAACGCTCTATTTCTGTGTCCCAGCGTAGTCAAAATCTTGCGAGGATAAAAGTCTTATCAACAGCACCTGAACTCATAGTGATGGCATCGTGAGGTAGGTTATTGTCTTACAGGATTGACAATTGAATGCCTTTAAGAACTTTCCAATGTCATTTAAGTCAACATATTTTGGTCTATTTATGAAAATAGTCATATATGTGGGAGATCAGAACAACCACAAGCCTATGTATCAGTGTACATAGGCAAGTATAGTCGGACATTTGTTTTAGTAAATAAACATCTGCTGTCAGAAGGAACTAACAATAAACACTGGTATTTTGAGGGTATATGTAAAAAGAGCGACATGGGACAAGCGAGAAATATGACGACAAAATAATGTCTCTCCTGTGGAACTTTAGCATCGAATTTTGCTTCGTACAGTTGCTTTTGGTCTTCCAAAAATCAACTTAGCTGCAGTGGCTTCAAAGCAAGCATACACAGGCCTGTGCTTATTTTGATCTCCCAAATATATTGCTCTACCCTTTCCCGCTCAGATCGCCCGCACTTTGTCGTCTGCTTTAAAGTTTCACTTGAATTTCATACAAACAGAAAATATTTTTGGCTGATTATTGTAGATAACACGTATCATGGGGACACGGCGTCGGTCAAAAGCTTTCCTTGAAGTGGGTTTGGGGTGCAAAGAAAAACTATTGACCTAACCCAGCCAGAAAGGGGTTATTGTTTGCTTTACTGTCTTGTAAATGAAAAAACTGAATGAACACTGCGTATTACCTTCTGTCAAGGTATTGACGTTTCATGGTTACTTTCATTTTAACCATGTAGAATTACATTCTTTACAGGAGAACCAACATGAGTCCCGTCAGGCATCCACCAATGACCATGCAAGCATCACGAACTCCAAACCCTACGGCCTTTCCAGTCACGGCTATGCCCTCGCCGACGTGTCGGTCAAACCAGCAAGCTACCTGCCTTGTTGGACCGTTAGCCGTCAGGCGTCATATGTTCAGCCAAGCCGAGCTTGATATGGTTTTGTATGGTTACGTGAAAAATCATGTCAACAGAAGGCTTCCTGGACACGCCCTGTCCGGACTTCGCATAGGGGAACTTACTTATGGTAAAAACTACGTATTTTTGTATTTTTGACAAGGTGGTTTTATTCTTCATTGGAGGCAAGCCTTTTCTCCTTAGCCGAGATGATCGTAATTGTACGACCTCCTCCCCGTTCCCTGGCCAGTGTCAAGGCTTCTTGTCGCGATTTGTACTAAAAAATCATGATTTGGACCCTGTCATCTTTTGTCGGCTCAACTTGAACATATAATTTCACACCTTGTATACATAATTCAGTGAGCATGGAATGGTTACTGATTTAATTCTAAATTTGACCCTAATTAAATATTTCCGAATTACTAAGAAAATTGCAATTTTAGGGCATAGGTCTCACTGCCCCATGTGCGTAAAATCATTTCGTGCAGCAGGCAAAGATTGACAGATGCTTTTGTGACAACTTCGTACAGAAATGTACATTTTTGTTGAAAATTTGATGTTTGTCGGACTCTCAACCAATGTATCTCAACTATATTCCCATTTCGGACGTTGAAGAAAATTATAATAGAAATGGACTGTTGCTAAGCATTTCCTAACGTGTCAATGCCTATAATAATTTCTTTCGCAACTTTGCTGAATGCTTGAAAAGAATTTCTTTACTGATCTTTCAGAGTCCTTATCCCAATTAGTTATATACTGATTATGTTTTGTTTGGTCGTATTGGTCATTATTGTCGTGAGTCTTCCGTTGCAAAGCTGGACTAAAGATGATCTGCTTTACACTAACAGAACAATACCAGAATCATATTCCTTGTACACCGACCTTTCATTCGAGTATCATCGTGCTTGCTGATACAGAGAACTTTAAAATGGTGCGGGCGAACGGCATTCCTCTGCGTGTTTTGGGTAAAATGCTCCCAGACTGCGCCAAGCAAATCTATTGAATCAGTTAAAACTTGCCACACAATGACTTAATAGGTTCCACTGAGACAGTCGATTCCGCTATGTTTGAGGTATAGGATAAGCTATTTCATCATCAGCAACCATACATATTGCGTTGTATAAAAAGTCTTTAACTGTGTCATAGGAACCGACCTGTTCATATTTTACAATTACAATTAATGTATTACAAAGAAAAATCAAGGGCCAAATTTCACGACCGTGTTCTGATGTTACCGACTACACATGTATCTCTGGTTTTAATGTCAAAGAAGACCACGTGCGAACATATCCATTGTACTTGATGTCCGGGTGAAAGCAGTTTCCCGCTCCAGCGGCACCAGTGCATCCATGAGCACTGGCTTTTCGTACATTGAGTGCAAATAACGATAAGAAGATACCATGGAGCAGCAGTGGGCCTGCTTGTGCCAGAAAGAAGTAGAAACGACGCCGCGCATAGCGCGGACTGGTTCGTTATTCATTCTAACACAAGAACCAATCACCACGAGTGGTGGCTTCGTTTCAACTGTTCTAATGCCAACTGCGACTTAAGTCAAACTACTCAAGCCGAACTAGCCTCAATTTTAAGAAGGATGCTAGATTCAGATTCCTTGTAAATTTTTAATTTTATGTTCGGGACGAGCGGGACTCGAACCTGCAACCTTTGGTACCCGTCGCCTAGCTGAAATGGGAAACGCACATATCCACTCGACCAAATCCCCATTCTTAAAAAGAATGGTTCAATGGAGGTAGTTATGTGCGAGTGCCATATCAACACAGTTATGCAGAATATGAACTGAGTCGGCAGATTACCAGAATCGGGGACTTGAATCCACCAGCATTAAGGAAATGCCGAAAATGTATGTTTTAAGTTCGGAGCGAGCAGGACTCGAACCTGCAACCTTTGGCACCCGTCGCCTAGCTGAAATGGGAAACGGATGACTTTTCCTCCAAGTACCAGCATGCCTATAGTTCCAGGGAATATAACTGTCCGGGTCAAGGGCTTTCATCTGTACGCTTCGGACGCATTGCGTCGAAGAAAGCTGTTGACTCAGTTCAAAACTTGGTACTGAAAGAGCTAAACGATGCTGCTTGTACGTGATTTGAGTAGAGTTTTGTATGTAATGGCTCAGAGACAAGTGACAAATGAAACTGTATATTTCTTTGAACTTGTAACTGTCGGCATAATATGATGCTGCAAGTTTTATTTTCCTGTATATTTGGTATGTGAGGTTACACCTGAGAAGTTATTTTTTCTGAAATCATGGAATTGAAAGTAAGAGAATTGACCACACCGCTTGTTTTCTTCCCAATTGCTTAGAGAAAATGGTTTCATCCGTCAACTTGTGCTCAAAGCACTTGAAGAATATTGTTTTGTCTCTCTTTTAAACTTTAGATACGCTCAGTACATAGAGCTCTGGTATTTGGTAGATAATCGCATCCTTAATGTTCTTTGGGAAGTCGCTGCATCAACGAATTACACCAGTTCTGTTGATTGTGAGATGTGAATCAGCCTCCTTGTTCAAACTGAGCCTCCTGCGATCAATAATTGACAATAATGGACAAAATAAGGATAATAAAACCTTTACATTGTGCTAATATAAGAGGTCATAATCAGCAATCACAGAATTTACCTAAGACCTTTCTCTTGTGAAAGTTTCACCCAGCGCGAGGATGTAGATGTTAATGGTATTTGTATAGCAAGAAGATCCCAGTGATTTTATCACCGAGAACTAATGCACTTTCTGGTTCGCATTTGCTGTATTCATATCTTGAGTTGTGGAACATTTACCGAGTTCACGTTTTGTTGGGCCATGGAGTCTCCTAAGAGAGTTAGGTACAAAGCAGACGCTGCGAGGTAATACAAGCACACCTCGCCTTCGTAGGACGCACAAACATGGCGGTCAACGGCCCCTGCCACTAAGTAAATTACGCTTTGTTTCTTGTTTGAACAGCTCTTTACTTCTCGTCGCAAAATAATCGAATGTAATTAGTTTACAGAGCCCTGGGTTGTAGATATAGACCGGAAACTATGTATGATTAGTCCTAAGTGTCGCATGATATATCTCAAGGGACCTGGCCCTTCTCATCCGGGCATCTTGGAGTAGAAAATAGGAGACTCAGGGAAAGTGCCTCACGGTTAAATAGTTCCTCTGCTTCTATAACTCTGTAAATAAACGAAGCCTTTCAATACGTTTTAAAGTGTGAGGTTGCGTGGCCCGAGTGTAGAATAAACGTCCCTAGCTATATTTCACACTTGAACTTTACTGCGATCAGTATTCTCTTCCAGCAAGCGTTTTTTATTGGTTCGTGGTCTCTTTTACCTTATGTAACTGGATATGAAGCTGGAGAAATGAATGTTTTTACTAAGACGCAGGATCTACATTAAAAACGAGTTAATCAGCTAAAACAAATTCAAGCTTTCTCCATAATGTATTTTGTTGGTCATGGAACCTTTCATTGGCATTGCCTGTTACAGAATCAAACGAGACAATTTTTTCTACAATTGGATGACAGGTTTTGGTTATCAGGCAACATGCTTTTCAATCACTTTGCAATATACATGCAACATTTTAAGACAATTGTTTTTATACAAGCTGACTATTCCACTTCACCGCTAATGGTAAAAGCATTTTTCCTTCCCAAACAGACTCACCTTGTGATATGTGCTATTGATAATTCTGATTGCGTTCCAAGTGAAAGTGCAACGCCATCAGATTTATGTGAGCAAACACAATCTGTCTTAGCGGCCATTTTTTGAAAACAGTAATGACGGCTTGTATCTTTTACATTGATTCATGTAAAGTTCCAAGCGTCCATAGTACAAGGCCGAAGTGTAATTGCCATTTCGAACACCAGTACGTTTGTTGTCGGGACTTTCGCCACTTCTCGCCAAAGTGACATTAGGTTCCCGCTGATCTTTACAGTAAATCCTCCAGTGTACATATTGTTTTAATGAAATCCATTTCTGAAATGAAAGAGGCTTTAAACCAGCTTTTGCCAATAGCGTGCAGCTGTAAGCGGGTAACTCTCATTCTATGCCTCCGGACCACCATTGGCTCCGCTCCTTTAAGCTTTGATCCTATCAGTTCAGATACTGAAACATAAAATATATTCAGGACTGTTAAGGGACCGACCATTTGATACTTAGGGGGGGGGGGGGGGCTATGCATTTTATTAAAAAAAAAATATGTACGTCCCAATGTTGCTGAAAAAAATAATGTCCTTCGTAGTGTCACCTGAAAAAAATAAAGTACGTCATTCCTCTCTAAAAAAAATACTGCTGTAATAAAAGATAGTATCAATAGTGGCATTTAGATTTTTTACATACGTACATGTATGATTCTCGAAATATTTGATACATCCACGTTCCTATTCTCGTTTTGGCTAACCAAGAAAAAAAACTGTTCATTTTCCCATCAAATTCCGTGTATAAGTGGGTCAATAGCTTTCCTTGAGAACTTTGGAGCCCACCATTTGTTGCGAAATGCCAATTTGAATGACGCAGAAGAGTGATCTTGTTCCATTGCTTTACAGGCTATATATATTGTGCAGATTATTCTGTAACCCAATATGGATATGGCAATTCTATACATGTAAATGCACAATATCAAATTATTAAGGAGAGTCCTGCAGTAATTGCTCCACCCATTTGAGACTTAGAGTAAATATCATAAAATATCTAAATAAAAAAAACAAGAGAAGGATTTTCACAATGCTGTCAAAGTTTTAATTTCACACGGCCACTCAGGTATCAATACCCTGTCCCCAGCAAAAGAAATGTGAGCATCAATTGTTAAATAGTTCTTAATTAATTGAAGGCAATGGTGGTAATTTTAGCATTTTAATAGTACTATCCTGGTTTGAAAAGACACGTTGATAAAATTACCGATCTTGAATTTTCTTCCATTGGATACTATTGCATGGGGAATGTATGTACAATACTTTCAAACCAAGTGCCCGTAGACTTCCATCGATTTCCATCAGTCTACAATAGTCTTTTATCATGTGACAAGCCTCCCCATAGGGGTGAGAGGTCATAAGATCTTCAGAGCTGAAATAAAGCATGGTGGATGCCAGTTGAAAGCTTCTCAAAAAGGAAAACAAAGTTCCTATGAGTAGGGGTTTAATTCACATTTCACAACAAGTGCCTCTATTCAGTTAGAGTGGACTCTGCCAAAGGTGACTATATCATGCACTCAATCAACTCAACAAAATATAAGAGATTTGGTAGATAAGTTTTTAGCACTTTATTGCAGTAACTCGCATAAATTAGTCTTCACGTAATGCACATATGCATAGTATGAATAAAAATCAAAATTGTATGTGAATGATTTAGATCAGGTTGCTATTATCAAGCCATCTGTTTGATACATCCAGGTGCTTGAACAAATCAAAATGGTCAATTGGTTGCAAGCATTTACGAGAATGGTAGGAAAATACAATATTTAATATGAATTTGGCTCGATAATCTTGTGATTCCTATAAATTTGGGACCGAAAACTTCCGTCAATAATAGTAACAAAAAGAGCACCCATGGGTGGCCAAGACATAAATAACTGCAAATACCCCTTTCAGTGCCACATTTGGACGTTGACTGAGTCAACAGCTTTCTCGGCGCCCTTTGGGCTTAAAGTGCAACGCGCCCAAAGCACGCCGAGGAAAGCTATTGACCTGGACTGTTTCTCTCTCTGGAAACATAGGCATGCTGGTACTTGAATGAAAGATCTGTGGATGGGGAATTTGAATCTGGAATGATGATAGTGATTCAGGCTCATCAGCACAACTTATGCTGTGATTGGCTCTCGAAGAGCTAAGTAACAGTGCCTTAAAAATAGCTTAATCTGAGAAATAAAATATGATATGGAACAAATTATTCGAAAGTGGGTATCACTGAAATACACGCGCATACCCATTAATCTCTGGAGATTTAACACGTCTCACCTATATTGCACAAATATAATAAATTGAAATAATAACAAGAATATCACACATACTAGTATTTTGATTCCCTCATCGAAATTAGAATACCTTTTAGGCACAATCATTCAAAATAAATGATTATGTAAACATACATATATTTGCCGTTCATGGTTGCCGTGTACACCTATCACATCACAAGTTTTAGGTCATCATGTAGTTATTTGCAGGTGTCTGTGGTTTAAAGATATTCTATTTTCAAAATATGTTTAAACCACAGACACCTGCGCGCATAATAACCACGTGATGAGCCAAAACTTGTGATGTGCTAGGCGTACACGGGGACCATGAACAGCAGGCAATACCTCTCTATTAAAGATCATAAAGATGATTTACATGTACTTGAAACTGCCACATAGTATAAACTAATACCAATAAGCTGCAGATCTTGGGACACAGCTACACACTTCAGTGTATCACGTATGGAAATGGTGGACATTTTGTCAGCAACTTTCGAGTAGGAGGCACTTGGTATCTGCATGATGGACTGAAAGAGTACCATCGCAAACAAACCAGCATCACAAAACAAGCAAAACCAGTGCCTCCTACTGGATATGTTAGAAATAATGTGATCTCTGTAAGAGACACAATTTATTAACTCATTCCACCCCAATCAATGTTTTCCTGCTAAAATCCAAATGTTGTCTGTTCATTTTCTGGCTATTTTTCCAAATTTTGGATTAATCTTGTATAAGAGATCCTTCCCAGTTATATGCTCATGGTCAACAGCTTTCCTTGGCGTGGTCTGGGCGCAATGCGCCCAGGGCATGCAAAAGAAAGCTGTTGACTCAATCTTCCTTCAGGGGTTCACGGTTGGCAGGGCGGCCACGCTCTTGCCTTCCACCTCTGCGACCTGTGTTTAAATCCCGGCCTTGGCGGCATGTGGTTGGAGTTAACTACCTCTCCGATCGTGAACGGTGGTTTTCCCCGAGATCTTCGGTTTCCTCCACCAATAAAAGGTAGAAAGTATATGCCAACATCTCTGTGTTGGAGAGGGATTAATATGGGCTTTGCCAGATTCCAAATCCATGTAAAACACATGTGTCTATACTTTTCCTTCAGGGTGGAATGAGTTAATACCATATTTTCTGAACTGGTTCATCCAGATTGGGTATATATTTATTAACTATATTTACTAAACTAGTTCATCTGGATTGGGTGCAGACCACAATTAGCTGGTGGCTTGGAAGGATACAGATAGGTGTGGATATGAAGAAATAACAATAAGAAATACTACTTTTTCAGAATGTCACTTTATTTTTGCAGAATCCAAAGTACACAAGAACTTGTTCTAGCATTACTACATTTTTACATGTATACCTTTGTATATCTGAGACAGTCACTACATTGGATATAAATACAATGCTGCTTAATATATTAGCATGTTTCAACTATATATATATATATATATATATATATATATATATATATATATATATATATAAATATATATATATATATATATATATTGTTGTGCTTTATTGCTTCTTTTGCCCAATCGGGCTCATAGCATACAATTAAAATACATACAGTAAAATTGCTCATCATACATATAATAAGAGCAAATACATACAGTTTACATGTCAGAAGTATAGACAAACTAAAATTAGCCAGAAGTTATATACATGAAATTTAGGTACTAAAAAAAAAAAAAAAAAAAAACATGTACATGAATAATTGTACAGACTATATATACTCGGCCGTTGGGCTCAGGAGACTTGCTCATTTAGGAGACGCATTCTTCTGAACTCGCATTCTCCTAAACTCGACGGAACGGTATATGTACGATGCTACAGCTCCAACAATGAGAGTATCAGGTTTCATAATAACGTCTAATTTTTCGTCGTCAGAGAAGTCATGAAAATTACGGTGGTATTTACGTATTGTATCATATAAAGAAATGCGAAATTTATCATACAAAGGACAAGAGATTAAAAGATGTTTTTCCTTTTCTATAACGTTTTTATCGCAAAATTGGCAAACTCTTTCTTGTCTCTCCTCGCCTACATATCTCCCGGTTTCAATTCGCAAACTGTGATTACTCAGCCTTAAACGCGTGAGACTACGTCTGTATTTAAATTTTTTTATTTCGTCCAAATAATTTTCAAATTTATATGTGTCTTTGTATGATCTATAGAAATCCAATTTTGTAGTTTTTCCGTCGATATCATTCCAAAGTTTAGAGAAAAATAGTTGCTCACTTTGACATGTGAGAGAGTATGCCAGTTTTGTGAAAAATTCGCTGCTATCTACATAATCCGTAATTCCCTGTTTGAGCCAAACATAATTAAATCCATTTTTCTGGAGAATCATCCTTGGAGCAGTAACCCAAGTGGTAAAACCTAATCTGTCTAACTCAAACGCTACATTATACGACTTCCTTAAAATATCATTTTCCGGGAGAGAAATCAGTCTAAACCAGTATTTAATAATTTTCATTTTAATATCAATATCCAAGTGATATTTACCTAGCTCAGCCAAAGAAGCATCATTTGAGGTTGTACGTCCAACGCCTAAAATAAATTTACAATAATCAATTTGAACAGAATCAACTGCATGAATTTGTACAAGATTTTGAGTATGTGGGTCTTTTAAGGCCTTAGTACGATGGCGGTAATTTGCAGGTGACCCGATTTCACTCCCGTATAGTAAGATAGGTCTGACGTATATGTCGAATAAATGTAATTGAGTACTCGGTAACAAATTAACGTCTTTGTCACCCGTACATTTTTTATTCAACATATGACAAACTTTCCTTGCTTTATCTGCTAAAGACTGTGATGCTAAAGTAAAAGTACCATTGCATGTGAAGATAATACCGAGGTAGCAGTACGAATTTACCACGTCCAACTTTTTACCATCATACTTAAAGGTGTAATTACCTTGTATTTGACTATACCCGTTTCGGTCGAAAATAATAACTTTTGTTTTTTCGATGTTAACAGACAGACCCTAATATATATATTAGAAGAAACTTACAGTATTTTGGTTGCGCAAATATGCATGTTTGTGTTGATCATGTTGACTAGACAAGATGCTGTATGATCATATTTTTAGTAATAATAAGCAGAATTGATTGGTTTATTATTCCAAAATATATAACCACACTCAGCGTCTCATGCAGCAAACACATGGTATTTTCATCAAACAGGTGATACAGTTTATATCGATATCGTTTTAGCGCGCAAGCCTTGCTTTCGCGTGCGAGCAGAAAAGTTGGTGCAGCACGAAAATCAAACAGGTGATACAGTTTATATCACGGTTTAGCAGGCGAGCAACATAATTATTACTAAAAATATGATAAAATCGTTATCACAGGCTAGCTTCACGTAGTTCGGAGTAAACTTGGCCTTAGTCAGCCATAGCACATTTGGGCTTCGCCCTATGTGGTATGGCTGGCAAAGTCAGGTTTAACTCCGTACTATGTTCAGCAAACCTGTGATAGCTGATAGTACCATAGTTCACTGGTAAACATAAAATGCACAAATTAATGTTTCCTTTGTGCCTTCAATATACAATGTTAATTTTCCAAAATACCAAATGTTGTGTTTATTTCGTCTTCATTGATTGTACTGTAAATGTTAACCCTAAAACAGTTCAAGAACATGTGCATCCCACTAACTTCTTCACCAAAAAAAAAAAAAAAAAAAAAAATGTACGTTGAGGTCAGAGGGAAAAAAATTATGTACATCTTGTGTGCATTAAAAAAAAAAGTAGGTTGATACAAAATGCATAGCCCGCCCCTAAGTATCAAATGGTCGGTCCCTAAATGGATCACGCTGAGCCCGACTACGTAAGTGTGACACGAGTAGCTCCTTGGTAACTCGCATCTGAAGGCCATTGCCGCTTCTTACATTTCCTAAATTGATCGCGAGGTACACCACCAGTCAAGTGCATGAAAATTTTTGCATTGTGCGCCAAGCTCTAGATTGAATTGAAGAGCTCATAAGGTAGCATATTTGTGCTGTTTCTCATATTTATGTATTTCGGTCCGTGAGAACATTTATCCCCACTGATGAAGGCCTGCATACCTGTTCACCCATTGCATAGGCTTTCTTTGTTTCCTTCAGAACAAAATAGGGCTATGCCGGTATGTTATTTCCTGTGATGCCTAATGTAATATACAAGTTAATTCAAGCTGTTTTCAGACAAGAGAGAACATCATAGAAACTACTTCATAATGTAAAAAGACAGTCTGTCATGTTGCAAATGCGGTGACTTGTGACAATAATAATAATAATAATAATAATAATAATAATAATAATAATAATAATAATAATAATAATAATAATAATAATAATAATAATAATAATAATAATAATAAACTAAAGAGTGCAATCCCTCTAGTAATATCATAATAAGAAATTCACTAATCTTCTGAGAAGTCTGGTTCTCCGTCATTTTGATGTGGTATTTCCTTGTGAAAGTGTTGGATGCTCCGTGGCTCCAAAATCAGCATCAGGGACAAAAATTATGAAAGTCTGTATTTAGAATATACAATGAAATCATTCCTTGTTCACTTGATATTGAGCATATGGTCATCCGCAGTGTCAAAGCACCTTACATAGCGAAATTTACCGAGCAATGTCGTAAACAGCTGATAGAGTTAACACCTTCATTGCCATTTACGACATTATTTTGTGGTAATTTGAATCTAGACAGTGTGTCTGACTTATGATTATCAAACTCTTAACATTAAAGTGGCAACGAGCCTAGACTTACAATTGCGTTAAAGTCGAAATCTGGGGTAACCGGGGGAATAGGACATAATTAGATCTAAAATAGTCAATATAAAGTTGTTTGACTTTTTAATTCTACTTTCACGATATTTGGGCTAGAAATAATTGTAGAAAAAAGAAAAACCATGAAAACAGCAGTCACCACAAGATTCTGTTTACGATTGCAATGTTCCATGCAGGACTGGGCTTAAGTCTACCACAGAACGTGTGGCTATCGCTATGACTTGCAATGATTTATTTGACCGGAATGAAAATTATACAGCAAGCATCAGCTGGTAGAAATAGGATTAACATTACATACATGTGCCTACGTTCGAATTCTACCGGAACCCAGACTCCAAAAAAGCCAGTTCACGTGAGGCCTATTAAAAGAGACGCTTGCAAATTGAAGGTGAAAAAAAATGGGGGGGGGGGGGGGGGGGCACACACCGTGCTATAACAAGCCACACTTGCAGAAAGGATGTCTTCAGTAGTCCCCGAGACGAAATTATAACTAGATTACACACACACACACATGTACATCTATGTTAACTCACGGGGGGGGGGGGGGGGGTCCTGCAACCCCCAACGCCCAAAATTTAAGAATAAAGGTGGTTTGTAAAACTGTATGTTTTTGAAGTGACTGCGCTTTTTGCATTTGTTTGCACTACCTCGTGGACAAGTTTATCGCTGTGGTTGGATTCCGTGCATATACATTAAACTCTTTTACCAGGGACGTGCTATAGATGGACTACCAACGGCGGGGCCCCCTTTGTACCATCTATGTTGCCGCTGCTCAAGTGATCGAGTGTTTGAGGGAGCACCTTCAGTGCTAAACAAACACAACTCCATGGTCCGCGCTGGCCGCTGGCAGTCTCGTGGGCCAGGTCACGCGATGAAAGGCGAGAATAATCGCGTCACCGATTGAAATGTGCAAAATTTTTCACCGTGTTCCACATTTTAAAGTCAAAATTTAGCGTTACGCCGGACTCAGCTACAATAAATGAAACCACTATCATGATCCTACCGGCATACACTATCCATCTAAAACTACATTTTTTATGGCTAATTACGGCGTAAGGAGTTATTACGCACGCAAGTTGTCTAACTTTGCATCATTTTCGACAGAAAAAAATGCAAAAACTAGCCCTTTTATCGGCTGATTTCAATGAAAAACACATCGATGGACTCGCACGGTTCTGATTCAAACGATGAGACTGGTTGCGCACGCATAAAACTCTCCGTTTTTGAACTTGGTACAATAGCACACCCGATGTAAGTAACCCGATACAACCGAACGCGGAAACATAGTTGGAACAACAATCGGACTGAGCAGGGGGGATTAACTTGAGCGGCGCTACTGAACACGCTTTGTAGTCGTCGCGCCCAGTTGACCACTAAAGGGATTAGCGCTCCCGTTGGCAGTCCATCTATAGCACATCCCTGCTTTTACCAACCATTGTGGACGGGACATGCTAGGTGTTTTTAGTGAATGATATATTACCTTTTTTCGTTCATTTTCACTGTTATCATAATTGAATTGTTTTTCCCTCAGGTATGGACAGGATTTTATCCATCGCCCCAGCAGGTTACCAGGGGGGTACAAGAAATGTCGCCATGATGCCCGTTGATGCAACTATGTTGGATTTGCCAGATGGTATTGACGTTTGGTTTTCACTTATCTTGTTAGAATGCATGCTAAGAAGTGCAAGTATTAAAACCCCCTGTTTATGCCAAGTTTCAAATAATTGATATAGGGATAATTGCTCTGGTCCTCAAAAATAAGTAAGTAAATATTGTGTGGCTCAAAAATATCAATAGGTTGAACTACAAATAGTGTCGCCTCCTTGATACATTGCGTCGGTTATCAGCACCTCATACAATGGCGCATGATGTCGCCCTAGTCACCAAGATCGATTTACAATGAAGTTTGGCCCGATTTTAGCGTTGACCACAACGTTACAAAGAATTGTTAACACAGGACAAAAGGATTCTGCTTTTACTCTTTGTTGCGTTGTTTAGCACGTTCTTTAGCTTGCAATTATACTGCAGGTTTACACTAGATATGCTTCAGTAAAATCATCCTGCTGGCGCTCAAAATGTGCACAAACATTCTAAGTGGCTCTTTTTCTACTTTAGTTATTCGATAAATCAGGGGTATACTGTTACCATCATGCGTATTGATGTCACTAGTTGTTTTCTCAAACGTATCAAATTGCTAGACACGTAGCATTATTAGTGAGGAACTAACGGTTTGGCGCTCCCTGTGACTTTTTGTGTAGAGTCCTAGAAACTAACCACAATGCACAGGACTTTCGTATTTTGTCTCTTTCAATGACAACTGCGACTACAGTCGAACTACTTGAAGCGAAGCTTTCAATTATAAAAAGGAAACTAGATTCATATTCCTTGTGAAAGGACCTTTCATTCAAGTACCAGCATGCCTATAGTTCCAGAGCATTTAATTGTCCGGTTCAACAGCTTTCCTCGGTCCACTTTTGATTCATATTCCTTGTGAAATGACCTTTCATTCAAGTTCCAGCATGCCTGTAGTTCCAGAGCATTTAATTGTCCAGGTCAACAGCTTTCCTCGGTCCGCTTTTGGCGCAATGCGCCTAATGCTGAGGAAAGCTGTTGACTCAGTCAAACGTGGTACCGAAAGAGTTAAATGGGCTTCGCTTTTCTTTCAGGACTGGAACTATTTCAAACAACCTTTGGTGGTGTTTGTCACTTTGGAGTGTTTTGCAAGAGAACTGTCATAAGCAAGGGTACCCGCTTTGGCCCATTCCGTGGTCGAGCTGTGAACACAAGTGAGATAAAGACACATGACGACAACACTTTTATGTGGGAGGTAATATTGCAATATGTTGCTTTTTTATTTGTAGGAATCTTTATCCCATTTTCTTTGCTCCAAAATTACACACCGGTTATAGCCTGGGTTTCTTGTCACTGTGGTTTCCTTTGGTTGAAGTGAGCCCGTTCTGCAGACGAGTCTGAAGCGAATGTAAGACTAACGCGGCGTCCGTAAATTAATCAGCTGGATGCAACTTTTAGTCCTGGTTTTGGAATTCCTACCTTAGATGAAATAGATTCTCTTATCGCATGTTTTTTTCTCCAAAATATGAAGACTCAAATGAACATTTTTCTGAAACGAGTTGCACATAGTATGGGTTTGTAAAATTTTCAAAGATGGTGCTTGCCATGACAGCTAGAATTTTGCAATAAAATTAACTTTTGAACATTAAGATTTGTTTGGTTTAAATATTTCTCCTTATATCCATGAGTATACATTGTGAGTGGCAATTGGGGAGGAGGGAAATTCCCTATATTAACGCCTCTTGCAAAGACATGTTTAATTAATATTATTATTTATTTATTATAAAACAATGCAACTATCATTTTTCTTTGAGGCACCCGCTGATGAATAGAAGCTTAGCACAAGTTGTCGTGCCTCACACATTTTAACAGAAAAATATAAGTGTTGGTGCACTAGTTTGATTAAAAAAACTATTCCAGGGATTTTAATGGAAAAGGAGGTATTCATATTGACAGAGACCCTGTGATGCCACCGATGGTACAGCAAGGAACTTGACAGGAAGGAGGGTAGACTCATGTATTAAGCATGGCTATATAAGCTTTCATGATAAACGTAACAACTCCAAAGCAAAATAAATAAATAAATAAATAGATAAATAAATAAATAAATAAATGAATAAATAAGAAAAGTCATTCACTACATTTTTGAAACAAAAGATGCCAAACACCTTCAGAAAAGTTCATCTGTTTGGCAGAAAAAGTGTTATTTCTGATTAGTTAAGTTACATAATTGGTACATGTGCCCTGATCATGGCTGAAGCATAGTGCCATTGCCTAGTAACTGAGGGGACCACAACAGGTCTGCAGCTGATATTAGTATACCTGAGGCATTAATCTAGTGTTACGATTGGCTAAGTGAACGTGTAACAGTTTCGACTGTTAACCGCACGAAAGCTACTGTTACCCGCTGCCAATTTTTGTCACCAGGGGCACTACACATCTGACCAGGCTTTGCCAAATAGGCCTAATTTATGTCATGTAAATGATTGTTGATTTATTAAAATGGAATGAAAGTGACATGACATTTGTTCATTTATTGTTCTTCGGTATGATAAAGGAAATGGTGTCCTTGCCTGCGTGGGACAGGAAGAACTGTAAACCTGAGGGATGGACTGTCAACCCTCAGCTTCGCTTTGGGTTGATAGTCCATCTGTCAGGTTTACAGTTCTTCTTGCCCCACGCAGGCAAGGGCGCCATTTCATTAATGTCAAATATGAATAGCTCCTATTGCAACATTTGAATTCCAGTAACATATAATATCGTAAACATTGATGTATTGTTATCAACAGATTTTTCAAGAAGGGAAGTTGAGTCACTTTGTGGACGGACGAGGTAGCGCAGGCAATTGGATGGCCTACGTAAACTGCGCGCGATTTGCGCATGAGCAAAACCTGATAGCACTGCAATGCGATGGAGAGATCTTCTACGAGGCTTGCAAAGATATTCCACAAGGCACTGAACTGTTGGTGTGGTACGGTGACTGTTACATGCAGTTTATGGGCATTCCTGTAGGACTCAAAGAAACGGGTGACGTGGCAGCCCAAGATGATCCTGAAAGTAAATATACATCAGTTTGTCATAATCTGATATTCTGGTACATGTTATCGCACTGATGTTTCGTATTTAGCTCCACTCCCTCCGTACTGGCTAATGGTAAAATGTCGTCTGCTTCACTGATTTTAACAAGTATAATGTTAGTGAAATACACCAACCCCATGAAAATAGTCAATAGATTTCGACTTACTCTTAATTCAAGGGACGGGGTCAAAGTACAGTGAACCTGCTGAGAGTGATTTCACTTCAGAGACAAATATCTCTAAAATATCTTCCAAAAACATAACGAATTTGTGCATCCCCACAACCACAGGAATATTTATAATCTCTGTTTGCCACTTAATTTACTTAATCTGGATAATCATTTTACAGATGGTGAGGGCTATCAATGTGACCGGTGTGGGAAGGTTTTTGCATACAAGTACTACCGTGATAAACACCTCAAGTACACGCGCTGTGTTGATCATGGGGACAGGAAGTTCCCTTGCCATTTATGCTCAAGGTATGCACAGCTGACTGGGGGTGGGGGAGGGGGGTAAGGAGTTTTCCGTGCTGGTGTTTTGTTTGCCATACTGGTTTGACATGCTGTCAAATAAGCTGCTATTGTATAATTCCACGCCTTTTTTTCAATCAGTATTTAAAGAAATAAGCTGTTATTCTGCTTTAGTGTATTCTTTTAAGCTGGTGGATTATAAATGGATATCTTTCAGATATACGTACAATAATGAAAGCAAACAGCAATCACTTGCATCACCCCCTCGCATACATTTTCTTTCGCTTCCTTTCAGACATCATTTGAGAGCACATGCACAAGTTTCTGTTTAATTTTGCACACGCACCTATTCCAGTAAACGTTTTTTTAAATCTTCGCAGGTCCTTTGAAAAGCGCGACCGTCTGCGCATTCACGTGCTTCACGTGCACGAAAAGCACCGCCCCCACAAGTGTACTATTTGTAGCAAGTGCTTCAGTCAGTCTTCCAGTCTCAACAAACACATGCGGGTAAGTATGACCAGTAGAACGGCTTCATCTTCAAGCTGTTTTCTCGTCAGGCCCGCCTACAGTACTTTGGGCCTATATAACTATTTAAAAGATGCTATCCAAATCATACCTACCCCACATTCGAGCTTTTGTGTGTGATTGAAGCTCAAATAAACACTACTTAACTACTTTATGGTCGAAACCCATAAAGAATAGAAATATAATGATGTAAACTTTAAGTGGATCAAAAAAGCAGAGCATATAAAATATTTAATCAAACATGTCACATATTAAAGGAATTTATGCGATGGAAGTCGGTATCTTGTTTTTTCTTCCGCCTTTTCAAATTCCATTAATATTTACAATAAAAATGTAGACGTTAACACATGAAAGCCCTTCATAATAAACATGCATGTAATTAAGAAAGTTGCTTGCAATGCCGTTTTTTGTGATATTGCTTTGATTAACCGCTTTATTAATGTGCAGGTTCACAGTGGGGAGAGACCATACAAGTGCGTGTACTGCAGTAAAGCTTTTACGGCATCCAGCATTTTGAGAACCCACATACGGCAGCACTCTGGGGAGAAACCATTCAAGGTGAGATCATGCCCAAATCGGTCTTTTGCTCCATTTCAGTTCTCAAACTGTACGTTTGGTTCAGGAGTAGTTATTTGGAGTGCTCATGTTTATCCTTTCGTAACAAGAATTTTCGATTGTCATCAAAAGTCAAGGTGTACTTCATTCTTTTTTGCCCTCTTTGTACCTTCCTTTCTATGTTTCGTTTATTTCGCACTTCTCTTCCTTTCTTTCTTCGACTGGTGTTACGGACCGAAATTAAATTCTTTCAGTATTGGCTTGGGGTTTTTTTGTTTTTTTTTTGTTTTTTGTTTTTTGTTTTTTTTTTTGTTTTTGTTTTTGTTTTTTGTTTTTTATTAATTTTACTTAATGCACAATAAGAACAAAGCAACAACTCTCTTTGTCAGAGACCGTTTTCTTCTGTGCGAAGCTGATATTGGCACGGCTTTTATTTCATCGAAGACTAAAGCAAAGTGATTTATAGTAGTTTCAATTTAAACATTTTATTCCAATTATTCATGTCTGATTTTGTGTAAATCGTGTGGCGTGTTTGACAAAATACCGTCGCTTGCATTGCTCGTGTTGGCGGTTGGCATGAGCCGGGTTACGCAGTGGAACGTGCGGCGTGGATTTAATGGTGTAGTCTGGACGTGAGCCCATAAATACCGAGGCCACGTGCGAAGTTCCCGTTTAAATCTAGAGAGCACGTCGAAGCCACGCTCCATATATCGAACTTCATTTCTCTTGCAGTCTAAATCCGTTTGAAGCGTAATGTGACACTTAATTTGACCAATCACAGAAGGCGCAATTTGTTGGGTTTTCATTTTTTTCCTTTTTTTTTTTCGTTATTGATATGTTAAACCAATCATCGATAGTTGCTGCTTGCAAAGGCCAGTGCACTTCGCAGGCTATTTGCTTTCTTATGACCGCTAGCTGCAACAAAAACAAGATGATGTTCTTTTTAATGCATGTTGAAGACGTTTTTTTCCCCTTTTCTTTCAAAGCGGGCTGGAGTGCAGGATATATTGCTGCTCACTGAAATAACCACTATTAAAAAATTAAAAAAATATATTGGATCTTTTATCTTCCCTTCTGCTTTCACCCTTTGAAAGTCGATGCTCCTGAGGGTACGGTTTTTCTGGGGATCTAGGGACCTCATCTTTCTGATCAGTGTGAGGAGCGGCAGGAACATAAACGAGTTTAATACGAGTTTTACATGACTGGCTGAGTGACTGTCCGATAGGTCTTTTATCAAGGCATTGTTGATATCAGTTGACCTCGCTTACTAGGTCGGCCATCTCACTTGGACCTTGCCCTGATACATCGATGTCGGACGACCGCAAATCCGGTAACCCATACTTGCTGCCATAGAATACGTCAATGATTGAACATTCCCGTCATGCCCAGCAACAAGGCTCGAGGAAGCCACATTATGGACATGTAACTAAAGCTCCAAATTCAAAGAAATTTCGCCCGCAAAAAAAAAAAAAAAAGTTTACGTTAGGCCCACATGCAAGCCGAGCACCGAACATCAATCTGATCGACATTGGTCCTGAGTCCATTAAAAGGTTTGGGCAAAAACTTTAACATATGCTGATATCCATACATTTGTCATGTTCATGTCCGTTTATCCCGTTATTTGTCTGATTTTAGCAGTTCTCCCGATTGAAAGACATTTCTCCTGTCTCGAGATTGACGGCACTTTATTTTGCACAATATAGTGCTCAATTTAGACATTTTTAGTTTTTACATGTATAAATGTGGTGCTCTTCAGCTGGATAAGTAACGGAATGTCACCATGAAGATTCAGGACTTGTGTTTCAAATAGAATGTGGTGCTGAATGTGAATAAAAGTGTACAAACCTGTTGATCTTCTCACTGTTCTCTTATGTAATTTTCATAGCAATTACCGTGAAATTTGCTCTACTATGTACTATTTTATCATCAAATTTCCAAAAATCTTCCCACGGGAGGGGGCGCCTGCCCCCTCCCCCTCTCGAGCACTTCGTGCCCTCGTCTCCCAGTTTGCCCAGCAGCAGTCGGGATATTCTCCTTGTCACAGACATTCTGAGGTTGGAGTCTCCGGGCATGTTAGATGCAGCCTCCTATTCTGCTTGGTGGCGGCACATGCATCACATGACATTTTACACCAATGAATGCAGGGGTTTTTTTTGTTTTTTGTTTTTTTTTTAACCTCCCGGCTGGTAAGGGGCCATGTCACTTGTTACGCTTAACGGCAAAATTGACGTTAGACCTTTTAACTCCCACCCTCTCCCATTAACATCAAAAGAGAACCTCCGTGACACGCAACTGATCTTTTCCTTGTGCATCACGAGTCTGCTCTAGACCGTTATAGTTGACCTATCAATACACAGGCCTAGGACTGGTCTTCTATTAAACTTGTGATTAGGCCTATTTATCATGAAGCCCGACATCGAGTTTATATATTAACTGTAATAATCAATCGCGGGTTTTGTCTCTTGCCTAGCCAGAGAGCAAACGTTGGGCGTGTAGGCGTGCTTTAGCTGACTACAAGTAAGCCTACCAAAAATATGAATGGCGATTTAAGGATAGCAAAGAGTCATTCAAACCCATCTCCCAACTTCAAACGCATAACTTTCCAGCTGGCCATATAGACATTTATCGGCGAAGATAGTCTGTGTTGGCCTACACAATTCAGATAAAAATGAAAGTTCCAGTGCACTATAAAAAGTGGGTGCAGGAGGGGATCTTATCAGACTTTAATATAAATATCTTACACTTTACCAGAAAGAAAATCCTTATAATAAGTTTACCCACAATAAAGTATAAAGAAATTTCTCTTTCATTTTGGACTGAGACAACAATTTGCCCTAGCACACTTTGCGCACTGCGCGCAAAGTATACTGAGAAAAGCTGTTGACTGAGACCTTGATTTCTGAAACTGAATTTAGACTAGGCATGCATGCTGGTACTTGAATGAAAGGTCTCTTCACTTAGAATTTAAATATCAAATTATCTCATGGACATAAATCATCTTCACTACTAAAGTCGCTTATAGCAGCGAAAGAGATATGGTTTACAGTTGTGTTACTGTATTAAAATACGTCTTTACACCTAGTAATTTAACATTTTTACGTGTAGCATTTACGACCTGGAGAAAATACATCCACGCCCCTCTTTGAAATCTTGGCGTGTGGAATGCATACAATGCGCGAGTCCACAACCATTTACCCTAGCTAGAATGAAACAAATAAAAGTTGGAAATACTTATCAAAGTGTGTTTATGAAGTGTTTATTGTTTTTAACCCTTAAATCGTTACTTTATATATTAATCAACAACTTTCCTGGGCTCACTCAGGAAGCTTAATGCTCAGAGTGCGCCAAGGAAAGCTGTTGACCAGGGTTTCATCATTCTCTTGAAACCTCTTCACAACATTCACTCAAATTGGTTTATTAAAAATGCAGGATAAGAGACCCTATTCCGGTTTCAAACACACAGTTGGCATATAGCTATAATAGAGTGAATGATATAAAAGCTCAGGCGAACAGAGTCTGCAAATGTGCCAGGAACATCAGGACTATATAGGGATGTTAATACAACGTCTGTGGGCGTATTTTGTGAGTATATTGCAATATAAGTCGACTTGGAACTCGCTACATTTTCTGATTTTTTTTCTCACTTTCATATTCTTTATCACGCTTTGAGCAAATTAACATCAATAGGTGATGACCCCCTCACCCCACCCCACCCCAAACGTCAAATGCCGTTAAGCGTGACAAGCGACATGGCCCCTAAATACCAGGCGAAAGGTACCCAACAGTGCCACTAACAGATGACATGCCGTCATTGTGCGGGTGCTTTTTGACTGTTGCAGATTATAATCAGCATTTTGTTTCAACATGTTGAGAAATTCAAATGCTTGCCTGCTGTCTGCAGTTTAATGTATCAAGGAGGAACAAGACCTTTTGTGTGTAAAACATAGATAATACACGGTAAAACAAAGATTCTTTGGATGTGTCACACCACATGGACACAAATAATATAGAATGCTGCTTTGCTTCCAAATGTATCTTTTAATTTTTTTATTGATGTCAAAATGTAAGACGATATTGCGCTTATTTTGACTTTGGAGCTGGAGAAACCGGTTCGCTGACATACAATTTATAACCAAAACTAGATGCAAACGTTGAGGGTGCCCTCACGATTAATGTTTTTTTGATCATGGGGGATTTACTTACATTGAACACGCACCTCATAACGAGAAAACATCGAAGTGGATTTATAATAACCCAGTCAGGAGTAGTTCTTAATCCCAAATTACTATGATTTACACCTCAAACGTGCGGGAATTTAAGGCTACATGCGAAACGTTTTTTGTTCATAATTTATACTAAGTCACAACGTCAACCACTTCACCCTTTACCAGTTAAAATACACAGTTTTATAATTGGTACTGCTTCACTCGCTCATGGCCAATTTCGACAAGGGTCGATGTGCTTTGCACTGACATAACAAACAAGATTAATATTCTCTGTAAACGGACCATTCATTAAGCTACCGGCATGCCCACTGTTACCATAACAG
Organism: Hermodice carunculata; assembly: GCA_964020975.1. Taxonomy (NCBI): domain Eukaryota; kingdom Metazoa; phylum Annelida; class Polychaeta; order Eunicida; family Amphinomidae; genus Hermodice; species Hermodice carunculata. The sequence goes on from OZ026624.1 coordinate 16,749,875, forward strand.
AGCAGAGACCATAAGAATAGTCCAGGTGGACAGCTTAATCACCTCAAGCTTGTAAGTTATGATTAATTATAAAACACTTTAATTATGAAAAAAACAGAAACGGTTGGTGTCCAAATCGGATCCCTGATACAATAAACAGTGAGGTCCAAAGGCCGAAATCCAGACACAACGAGCCCATTGGTGTGATGGTCAAGACAGATCGGTTAAACGACCCACCAGTCAGAAACAGAATTACAGAAGGATTGGGATGGGGGGCGGGGGGGGGGGGGGGGCAGGTGCTTACAAATGATGAATTATACCTTTGAGGTCCGCATATCCAAAACAAGTGTCAAAAGCAACAAAACTACGCCGGGTGAGAAGATGCTTTGAGTTGCTGGATGAAGAAAACTTTACACTTCTTTCCAACGGAGTGCTGCTTCCTGCCAATGCTGTTTTTCGATCCATGCCAATGTGAGCGGAATAATTAGCTCATTGTTGATGAAACCAGCGTACCAGACCGACCTCCTCTGTATGACGTCATTGGGATCAACATGTGCGCTGGCAGGACATGATTATATCATAGGTCCCGATGTTAATTCCGCCTATCGACGGAAAAAGTTGTGAATTCCCGTATCCCACATCAACCATGCCAATATATGAATAATAAATTTATGAAAAACTGAAAAAGTCATTTACTTTGTATAACTTACACTTTCCTATCAGTACACATTTGATCAATTATTATGAAATTATACGTATTTAAGTTATAATTACGTTTAAATCGCCTTCATTGTCCTGTCCTCGTAAACAGTGACTATTTTCGGTTTGGCATCCGGGCATTTCTTCCATGTGAAAAAGAAGTTCACCCCACCTACATTTTGGACTGAGTCAACAGGTTTCTTCGGCGCGCTTTCGCCCAAAGCGCACCAAAGAAACCGGTTGACCTTGACCATTATATCCTATGGGACTAAAGGTATGCTGGTACTTGAATGAAAGGCCTTTTTGCAAAGAATATTAAAATAGCATCCATTTGATAATTCAGAGAAGTTCATTTTAGGTACTTCGACTTAAGTTGCAATCGGCAGTGAAAGTGTTAAAGATATACTTGAGTTATCTTGGAAGGAAAAAAGTTCCATACATTGCTGATGTTTTTTTTTTTTTTATGAACTACTTGCAGTGCAAGCATTGTGGCAAGGCATTTGCTTCACATGCTGCCCATGACAGCCATGTCAGGCGGACGCACAATAAAGAGAAGGGTCCTACCTGCTCCATATGTGGCCAGAAGTTTGCACAGTATTACGAGCTTAAACTTCATATCAATATCCATAAAGGTAAGATAAAAAAACCCACAATTTTTCATTTAGTTTCCCTGTAACGAAAATTATTTAAGGTTCATGGCTTCCTGTTTTAATGTCGTTCTGCTTCTTTTTGTGTGTTTTTATTCTGGGAATCAGACTTTCGTGTGAGGCTATGAATATTGAGATATCGATAGTCAAATGTGTTACAAAATCAACGTAAAAGGGAATTTTTCTTGCGTTATAGAATGTTTTCTACATATCGGCACAAGTAAATAAAATCAATGAAAGCTGTACCTTTAGGATGTTAAAATCATAAGAAATATTAAAAAAACAGATTTCCGTTAACATATTACTGTTTCTGCGCATAGGCTCCGGACATATCTTGCGTCATTAATGAAGGTAAAAGGAGAAAAAATTACTGAAAATTTTAACTAGGCATTAAATAATTCACAGCAACGTAATTTGGCCATTTACAAATTCTTTGGTCCAACTGAAGAAACATTGGCATTTGCCTTATTGGCCAATGCTCAGCACTGGCTGGCGTTGACACTCTTAGTGCACAATCGGGGAAAACCAAGGTAGAAACTAGCAACGTGCATGTTCCATGCCGCATACATTTGGTTGAATATATATATATATATATATATATATATATATATATATATATATATGTATGTATATATATATATGTATATATATATATATGTGTGTGTGTGTATATATATATATATATATATATATATATATATATATATATATATATATATATATATACTTGTTTCACATCTTGGAAACAATGCAATTGAAGGTTGAAAATAGAGAATTAAATTCTTAAACCAATTATATATATGTATGGGTAAAAGGCTCCAAAACATGTTGAGTAATTACCCGCTGAAGACCCTTTAATTTATTTGAGCTACAATAGTTCTTCCATATGTATATAGGTTAGACAGGGACAGGTTAGCTTATGGAGAGTAAAGAGTTCGGACTACGGAATGGGGTAATGACTACTAAGAAGTGCTTCTGGGCAAAAAGACACAAATACAATATATATATATATATATATATATATATATATATATATATATATATATATATATATATATATATATATATATGTGTGTGTGTGTGTGTGTGTGTGTGTGTGTGTGTGTGTGTGTTTGTGAGTCTGTGCCTGTGTGTGTATCTGTGTGTGTGTGTGTAAACATGGGGGTGGTATGCGGTGATTCATCTGTTCTCTATCGAATTCCTTATTTGCCAAAAAGCATCAGCCAGATCCTCTTCAAACTTGCAACCCAAAATAATTTTTTTAAAAATTGGGTAAGTTGTTTAATTGATCAGGCTCCGGCGGTAAGTTTTTAGAGACTTTATGAGGTTTCTGTGCATTTTTTAATCGTGACAAAACAATGTAAATTAACTGCTATTCCGTTATAGCATACATTAGCGTGCTTAATATCGGGATATGAGTGTACATGCATTTATTGCGTTTTCTCTAAGGCAATTAACTCCAATTTTGGCAAAGAAGTATATTGTGAGACTCTTTGCCAAATTTGTTCAACAGGACACGCTCCAGATATTCCTGTTTTTTTCCAACGATTTTCTTGGTTCATTATACTGGTTATAGAAGTATATTGTGAGACTGCCAAATTTGTTCAACAGGACACGCTCCAGATATTCCTGTTTTTTTCTAGCGATTTTCTTGGTTCATTATACTGGTTATACGTAAAAAACACCTTAAACTGCCCAGCCAGGTGCTTCGAAATTACAAAACAACAGTTCTTGGGACTCCTGGCCCTTAATTTGTTCACCAGCTATCGCTGCTCAAATATTTGTTACCAGTTTTTTAACTTCATCAAAAACACTGGATTCACTTCTAACTTGCTATTAATGTACCTTACGCATTCTTTAACATATTTGTTCCCAAGATAATACTGCTGTTATTAAATTATCCAATGATCAATACGAGAATATATTAGAGTACTTAGTACAGGAATACGAATGTAAAGGTATTATATGTAAAATTTTCTAGTCTTTGGCTACTTCCGCTCAAAACTTGATGGACATGTACCTTGTTGATTGATTTGCTTCACCAACTGTTCTAAAATTGCATGGGAATATTTCAGGGTACTCCTAGACATTAGTTCGTTCAAAACGTGATGCCTTTTTGTCTGCTCATGATTTGTATGTGTTTTTGTAATTTACGGCTTCCCCCAAAAGTGATGACTCTATTTTGTTCAAATGTACTTTATCTTGCTTACTACCGAAATTTTCCTATGAGTGGTGTTGCTTTCACAGCCCGCTTTATAACTATTTTATTTCAAATATCCATAATGATTAATCATAGGTAGTAAAAACGTGTCATTATAAATACCAGAATTTATGATTTCCTCCGAGCCAGTCCCTCTCGAACATGTAAAGGATGTACAATACAATGTAGTAAAGTCAGCTGAGTGCAGCCAGTTCTCTCACTCTCCAGGTTTAATCTTTGAAAAGTTACATCTCATTTGTATGTTACTCTACGAATGCAATATCTGGAGATGCTGGGTCATATTCTGGACATTTGTAACAAGCATTCGTATTAATTTAGTTTGGGTGTCCATAACATACCCACCTATTGAAAGACCATATTGTTCTGAACAATAGACCTGATTTGACATTCCTACAATTTCAAAAGCCCGTGCGAACCCAATCAACACCTCACGATGGTTGACTCAACATGACCTAGATACAAATTTATAGCCTCTCTGTTTGACTAAGTATAATTACTTGCTGCATTGTTGTTGCAGCCATCATGCTTTTATACTATGACAAATGATGAAATTTAGAATGAGCCAAATAGACATCTAAGCTGAGCATGCCCAGTGAAGCCCAGCCTTTATCTGGGCCACATATTGTTAGGGATAACTTTCTCTCACTGAACATAGAAATGTACAGAGGTCAAACTTGAAACAAAGGAAAGAACTACTAAGGATGGAACCTTGGCATATTTAGTGGTTTCCTTGTTTTTCGTTATAATTAATTGGCTTCCTGCCCCTAATGACCTCTCTACCAAACAGAGGCCAAGCGTCACTGGGCATGTCCAGCTGAATGGGGTCAACTTGGCCCATTGCAATTGACCACCAACCATGTGCTGCAAAAAGGTAATCAACATGTTGATGTGTAAAAATGTGATTTAAAAAAATGCTCAGCAGGACAAAGAGAGAAAATCGACAGCCTATTTGTATATTTCATGCTTGCAGATAAGAAGAATGAAGGGTTGAAATCTTCAGGAATCAGCCGTGACATAAATGACGGGACAGAACAACATGCAAACACCAGCCATTGTAACGGGGGTGAAACTTGTGCAATGTCCGATGATCTCATTAAGAATCCACAGCATATGTACACCAATGGACAAAATCTGAGCAACACAGAGCTAAAATTGCAGAAAAATGATATCAATATGAACAGTACGCATTTAAATATTGACGATGTAATAGATGTGGTTAGCTCTGCAGAATGTGATATCACCGTCATTGCTTAGGTGCAAGTGACATCATTGGCAAGACTCGTTTGAAAAATGACCCATCATTCAAAGAACCAGTTATTAGATATTAATGTTCTCTCAGACTCAATTATGCATGGCGTAAGTAAGCCACGGGGGGACATATGAATTTCTGAGCTGTAGGTCTATGTGTGGCCTGCACATCGAATTGTTAAAATACAATATAATGTATTATTAAGTAACATGCCAAGCATACAAAAATTGGATATATAGATATATGGCCGATAAAGTTAATATATTCCAATCATACAAAGATTGAAAATACAGATATATGACCAATAAAGTTAATATCTTGAATGCCTCTGGATTTGTTTTTCTTCAAGGTGTCCACAAAAAAATAAAATTTGAATGATTATTTACGAATATTTTCTTTATTCAAAGTGCACGCAATACAATCTCATGAACTCCCATGAGACGGGTTGGTATTAAGTGTTCTATGAGGTGATACGGAAAGTGTTTATATTAAGGTAGTGATCCAGGAGCTCTCATGGGAAGTTTTTTAATATTCAGTTTGTGATCCATGAGCCTCCATGAAAACTATCTTTTATTCAGCTACTGTTTTTTTATGAGCTTCCATGGAAACTTAATCTTCAGCTGGTGTTCTGTGAACTCCCATTGTGCTTATATGCAGCTGGTGTTCTGTGAGCTCCTTTGTTAAGTGCTTATATTCGGTAGGAGCTTCTGAGTCATGAACTCCCACAGAGTTTTGAACTTTCAGCTGGTTTTCCATGAAAGTGCGTTAAGTTCTTTTCAGCCGGTATTCTATGAGGTGCCATGGAGAGTACTGCTATTACTTTGATATTCGTACAGAAATTAGAACAAAATATATATAGGATGCTACAAAACAATAATGATTCTAAGTAATTAGTTTACAATTAAGAGAACCTTGATCTGTGTCATATATATATATATATCACACAAAGAGACCCGTTAGTTGAACCTTTTCTCACATTATCAATTGGAAGATCGGAGGGAAGTGTCAACGAAAGAGTTCTGGTGCCACGTGTTTCTTGGATAAGTCCACTTTAAATAATTTCCCTCTGTTATGCATTAATTGTGGACAAGATATTAAAGTGTAATGTTTGTTTATGATGGGCTGGCTGACTCTCTGATTCGTTAGTACGAAGTCAGTGCCGTAGCCAGGCTGAGGCAGAGGAGGCGCTTGCCTCCTCTGAATTTTGGCTGATGATGTTAGGAGTTAGCATAGAAATAGTTTATTAGCCTCAACAAGACTTGTTAAGTTTAAATTATTATACACAACAAAAACAAAAAGACCCTATTGTAACCAAGACTTTGACTCACTCATAGTGATAGAATATAAGAGCATCACAGGAGGCGTACTTTTATAATGTATCTTTGCCCTAGTAGTGGTAGGACCAAATTCAATTCATATAAAAAGATCAAAAATAGTTACATTGAAGTAAAATTTTGAGAATTTATATATGCATAAAGTTTTTTTTTTCCTTCAAAACCCATTAAATTACACCATTTTATGTGCCATTTTTCAACCGTTTTTAATCTCGGGAGGGGGACAGCCCCCCTCCCAAACCCACCCTACCAGTACCCTTTGCCTCCTCTATTTTAGAAGGCTGGCTACGGCCCTGGAAGTGTAGGCCCGCTTTATTTAGTCACGGTTATCTTGGCATTTTAATACTACATCGTTGACATTTTCGGTTAGATCTATGGTAGGAAGCAATACAAATTATAACTGGGTCCTCAAAAGACAACAGATAATGGCATTACTGAGGTAAATTCACAATTTATTATGAATTGAATTGTTGTAAATTAACATTTATAACATATTTTTCTCAAGTGCTTCTTTTTGACAAAATGAAATTCTATTACCGCTTTGTATTCTGAATTATGGACATTTATGTCCTTATATTGGTGCAGTTATGTCTAGATGAAACAGGAAAAATGTCATTCGCATCTATGTAAAAATTCAGTAACCGGTAATGCTGCACATTTAGAATTGTTCTGACGAGAGTTGCAATAGTAAAAAAACAGAGATATAAATATGTCTACAATTACATATTCATTAAATGTTTTTTCATTCGTTGCAAAGGTAAAATCCAAGTCTGCTTGTCCCAAGCGCTATTGCTTAACCCGATAAGCCAAACAAGCGTACGCTTTGCCAAGCCACTTGGAAACGCAAAGCTGTTACGAGGCATTAGCACATTGACATCAAACAAGCAGTCATCAGCTTGGAGCGGAAGCTGGTGTCTTTGCTTGCGGATGTGGACATCCCCCACCGTGCAAAACGATACGAAAATGGTATAAAGTAATTGTGGTTCTTCAGCTAGCTCTGAGGTAGGTCAATTTACACAGGCACCTGGTCTACCACCTTTGCTGATCTGCATTAGTACCTTGTGTGACATCTGCATGGCGTGCTGGAGATTAAACGCCGTCGTGTTTGTTGGTCACGCGTAAATTCCTCAAGCATGTTCTCCATATTTAGAAGATAACCTTCTGTACGGGCACCAGCATACAGTTGGGGTCTCTGGTGACATCAAATTGATATGAAATAAGACCCCAACCCCATGTCACACGAGGCCGACCATTTAATAGTGAAACAAATGCTTTGCAGTGTGATGTGATTCGAAGTACTTGCATAAACACAGAAGTACAAATATAATAATTTTGTATTCAGGGCCAGCCTTCGTGTTCCTTTGCATTCCTTTTTTTCAAACAAACAAACGAATAGAACGAATGCAACAGTCACCGCGGACCTGTTCTTGCTAGCTATGTTACTAAGCAACAGAACTATGCCTCCACCATGATGAAGGCACTTGCAGAAAGTTAGTTACTGAAAGATCCTAAAATAACACTTCATCTGCTAAATAAATGAAAAAAATGAGTATTTTGAGCAACTTTTTATATTTTGAACGACGTGAAAGATTTTTCCTGGGTTTTTGCTTTCTCAGATTGCTATTTCTTATTTTCAAAAGACATTTGACCTGCTGAATACTCGAAGATACCTTACTTTCTGTCGACTTCCTTGTGCACGCTGGGGGGGGGGGGGGGGGGTAGCACATGACCAAAGTTACTTATGAATAATTCCTATTAGCAAATATTATTTTGGAAGGTTTTTTTCCCTAAATTGATACCCACTGGACAGCATTGATTATGATACCAAGTTATTAGTGGTATTGCAAAAGAGAAGTAAGTACATGAGAGTCTGGAGTTTTTCGAAGCACTCAGTGGGCGGTTAATGTTCAATTATCAAAACTCTCAGTGGGCAATTATGTTCAGTGATCAAAGCGCTCAGTGTGCGTTTAGTGATTCTTGTTATCATAAGAAAAGTGACATTTTGGAAATTTTCTGCAAGGGACACTATATGTACTTTCCATTGATACCAAATATGCGGTGTTAACCGGAAGCGATCCAACCCTATGGAGGGTAAAAACCAATTTTACCGCTGTTTTTACATTGTTTTGCTAAATTTCAACCGTAAAAGTGCTAAAAAAATTGTGTAAGGTATATTTGCCCTAAGTTTAAATAGATTTAGAATTTTCATGTGGCAGCAAGATATCGAGTCGAAAATAAAGGAACATTTTGTCAGTCATATATACCCAAGTTTTACGCTCTTTCTTCCGACATTATGTTTTCCTGGGAATGCCAAACATTACAAAAATTGCGTCGATACAAAACTTATTTGGCAGAGACAATGAATGTCAACGAAAATTAATGTGGCTCTTAAAGAGTTAAGTCTGTCACTGCCAAGGAATAACGAAAAAGAGAATGGAACTAACACAAAAGACTGGTCAATGGCGGTCTTAATTCTTTCCAGGAATTTACTTGTGTTCAGATTGGAAGAACTGAAAGAGGAACTGAAATTTTGTCTGGTGAGATCTCCAAAATGTTTAAAAATGCACCTGCCAGCATGCTCATCTGGTAAAAATACATATTAAAAATACTGGTGCCAAAGGTTGCAGGTTCGAGTCCCGCTCGTTCCGAACATGATATATATATATTTTCGGCATTTTCCTTAATGCCGGTGGATTTAAGTCCCCGATTCTGGAAATAAATGCCAACTCAGTACTTATACTGTATAACCGTGTTGATATGGCACTCGCACATAACTACCTCCATTGAACCATTCTTGTTAAGAATGGGGATTTGGTCGAGTGGATATGTGCGTTTCCCATTTCAGCTAGGCGACTGGTGCCAAAGGTTGCAGGTTCGAGTCCCGCTCGTTCCGAACATGATATATAAGAACATATCAATGTCAATGTTGACTTCTGCAAAATATGTCAGTCAGTACTTGAAATGATGTCCTAACAACCATAAGGTTTAACACTCCCAGAAATATACATTTTTTTATTTCGTAAATTTTCAATTTTATTATTACTCTTTCCTCCGACTTTAAAATTTTGCTTCAAAATAATTTTTTAAAAATCCGTAGACCATTTTTTTCGACCGCCGCACCACAAAAGCAGCCAAAAATCCGTCAACCAATAAAAAAATAAATGAAGGGCCTGATGTCATTTTAGGCTTACCTGCAATTATTTGAGACTGAAAGTTGAAATATTCACATATTAAACAGCAGTTGATCTTTACAAACATATTGAAGACTACCAACAATCAAAGTACATTACAGAAACAATAAAATGACATCCGGGTGAGAAAAAAAAAAGTATTCACGTTTGTCTAAACAAACGTTTTGGGTTTGGGGCAGAAGTCTAAAACGTTTAATATCTTCCTTTGGCAATATAGCTCTTGTCTTATTGCACGCACTTAAAGTATAAAATTACAAGAGTACAAAATAAGGAATGTTTCTACTTAACATTTGCCCGTAAAACATACTCACTTCTCGCTATTGATAATTCTGATGGGGTTTCAAGAGCTTAATGTAACACTTGCAGATTTATGCAAGCAAGCATTTTGTCTTTGTGGGCAAACTTAGTAGTTACTTTTCACTCGTTCTCTTGCAGATCATATTCAAACAATACAGAATACCGTTTTTCTATAGCTTTATTCTTTATCGTATCGTGGCGGGGCGGGGTAGGTAATGTCCTGTACGTTCACTTTCCGACAGTCTGTTTGCTATATACTAGAAAAATTAAGATTTTATGACGAATGAGTTCCGATCGAGTCATATTTACGAGTAGCGGATAACACAGCTGCGAATGTAAACAGTGCCATATGATTTGGCCAGAATGTGTGTCACGTTCGTTTTGCAGTCGTAATAATCTTAAGTGAATGCCCTGTCTCGGTGCGTAACTGGGCACAACAATGCCGAAAGCAAGACCCTTACTCATTGATCCTGGTGTAGTCACGAATCTTTATTGTTTAATCAATTTACAATGATACAATAATTTAATAATTTACAGTACATCTTCATGAAATGAATGTCTTTATCTTGTCTATGGGCTGTTTGCTTTATGTATTCATGTTCCCTAAATTCATGTTCTGTCGGATTCTAGAATGTTACGTTTCGAAATGCATATGGCACATAAATTAATGCATATGTACAGTGTATTGGGAAAGAAAAATATGCTTTCTCTACTTTTACAGATTCAATTTTGTCTCCGTAGACATTCTGATGGTGTCAAAAAACAGTAAATCATCAGTTGAACCATACCATAATGTTGGCAGACTGGTCAATTTTACACTTAGAAATTTCAAGAAAGAAGAATACATGTATATCGTGCAGAGAAATGCATAATTCTTGGGTTGACAGTTTTCTATGCAATTATCACTACACTCCTGCAATCGGAAAAAGGTGTTGTAATGCAAGAAAAAGACATAACGAACATTTTAAAATTACTATAACTGAAGTGGTGTTGTTCTTCGATCTCCGTTTGTTTGTTTTTTCTTTGGTTTTTGGTGTGCGTGTGTGTGTGTGTGTGTGTGTGTGTGTGTGTGTGTGAGTGTCTATGTGTGTGTTTTGTTGTTGTTTTTTTTTGTTTGTTTTTTTTTTTTTGTTAGGTTAGATGGTAGAAAATTTAATGTCATACACTAGAATTCATTAAGTGATTGTTCACCTTTAATGCCACATACAACCATTTTGGCGGGCGTGGGAGTTCTATTCATCAGCCCAACATATCGCCTACAATCCTAAAAAATGTTGTAAGTTGTACTTACAAAGTTTCTCAACTTTGTGACACATACTTTCAAGCTGTGCTGATATAGTCCACAGGCAGGAATTTCAATGGGTTTTAATCTTGCTGAGGAATGACGATTTGACAGAAGCAGCTCACTATGTGATTGTGCAAAACGGCAATTTTAAAAACTGACTAGCGCCAACTATGATCACATTCATTAATATTTAAAATTAAAATATAATGCCAGCTCGCATATCGAATAGTTTGGCATTATATTATTCCTACGGGACCTTCTCAAAATGTTGTGTTAATGGAAATATACACTGTACCCTAAGCAAATATTAAGTTTATTCGAAGTGTGAATCAACATAAGCATTTCCCTTGTGAGCGATTTGTGCTCTAACTCCGACAAAACTGGTGTTATAATGCACGCTCCCGAGCTCTGGGGCAAGATCTTAAAAGGGGGTATTGTGACAGAAAAAAAGTCACAAGAGGAATATTATACGATCTAGTTTAGTTCAACATCAAAGGCTACCGCGTTTAAATGCTCGCTACTGTACAAATTATCTAAATACGGGAAAAGACGTCGCGTACCCGTTGTGGTGTAACAAAATGGCCATGTCGATATGTGGATCAGAGATGGGTTCTCCTTTTCTTATGGTAATAAAAAGAATTGAGGACACTTCGAATGACTAACAATAATTTTACGCCTTTGCTCAGTGGAGAATATGAAGCCATCTGGGACCCTTAAAACAAATTCATTTGATTTATATGCGTACAAACTATGCATAATTGCAATTCCGTGTTTTGTGTGGTATTTAGGCATGTGGAACAAAAGTATATTATGCGATATACTTAGGGATGAAAACGAAAAAGCATATCGATGTTACTGAACTATACGAAGAAGTCAATCATGAAATTTAAAGTACGCTTAGCACGAACGATTGCACAAAATTTCCATGCTTTGAAAGTCCATTGGATGCACGCAAAGGAGCCGGGAATTGAGTGAATAATTGAAAATCAATCAGTGTACATCTGTATACCCTCGCACCATGCACTAGTAAGATCAACCCTGTGTTTCAAAGTCTTATGAAGGTAAGCTCCCGCTTAAACCAAATTCAACACCTTTCTTTGCGAACTAATACCACAGCCTGTGTTCTCTTCACGATTCTGCCAAGGATTCAGCAGTCAATAAAATTGGTAGAATACCGAGGAAAAAGATAACATGAAACTCTGCACGCTTCTGAGAGAAAGGGTTGACTGCTTAACCTTATGATTAGTTTCTAACCATTGGATGTGTCACCTCTTCAGCATCATGATCTTGATACCTTCAGTGTTGTTCAAATAAATGAACGCCTATTATTGTGAGACTTTTCACAAAAGGAGAACGGTTACGGAATGATGAACATGGGCATCGAGGCATTATCAATCGCTGTAAGATGAAAGAATGAAGACGCATGATACAACAACAGGAGGGTACAAAGCCAGGTTTTCGCCATAATTTTACATTTCTGAAGGTCTGTACCTTGTTTCAAGTGGGAAAGCAAATGATTCCAAGGCGTCACCGTTGGTTCCTAACTATAATCCATACGTTGAAGTGTTTTAGGAAGGTGGATAGAGGGAGGTAAATGGTATTTCCGTACCAGCTTACTGGAAGCCCTTTTATTTTCTGTACTTCGTGGTGGCCATTATTTTGGGACACTCTTATTTGTTGCACGCTGTACTGGGGCAAGTTTATGTTCTGTGCCAGCAAACTGGGACCCCCTTACCCCCCTCGTGCTTACATGGATGTGCACTTTAAAATCAATAAAGGAATTAAATATGGTGTCACACTAAAACGAATGAAATGAAATTTGAAAGTATACACGGAAGTTACCCAGGCAGGGAATTATTCTACGTATATATATGTGTGTGTGTGTGTGTGTGTGTGTGTGTGTGTGTGTGTGTGTGTGCACGCGCATACGTGTATGAATCATGTATGTTTATATGTGTGTGCACGTATCTGACATTTCGGTACAATGCTCGAAAAAGACTAACCAGGATCAAACGAAGTAATAAATATTCTCAGACTGGCAGTATTATAGCAACTATATTCTGTAAACATAGCACTTCCTCGTGTCTGTTTATTCGCGTTTATCATAAATGCGCATACACTGACATTCCTTTGTAAGTCATATCTACATCATCTCTTAACAATTATACACAGATTATTACACATCCAATTTGGAAATACATGTACATCATACCAATACAACTACAAAGAGAAAAACTAATTTTTCCAGACATGAACATTCATCATATTCCAGGTTGATATTTCTGCGCGTAACACGATGTAGATTCAGATGGAATTTTATATGCTGAACACGGTTCCGTCGAAACTTTGTTTCCCGATTTAAGCAGACAATTTGGCAATTGTGGCTGAGTCAATATTGAGATACTATGCTTGACTGAAATATCATAACGTAGTTGATAAGCAAACTGAATCCACCTCAATTATCGCTAAGCCCTGTGCGTACTAAGTGTGAAAGCGCTATATTATATTAGTCAAAACTGATCTTAGTCGTGTCAACTCCAATGTGTACGCTGGAATCAGCGTTTGTACAGTGTAGAAGTCATGGGTGGATCTTCTCTAACATTCAGTACGGTCCAATATGTACACGTGTCTCACGTTCACTTTGTCATCGCTGCAACCCGGCGGATGTCTAACTTTATGCAACCTGATCTCATTTAATCTCTAAATTAGTTTGCACACCGCGCTTTCCTCAACACATTACAGTCGATCAGGAGTACTCCATAGCGAGCATTCTCCCCGACAAGGTAAACTTCACCTTTCCTCCGCAATGACCAGTCATTGATGCCGCCAGTATTTCCAGTCACTCTGTGTGCACGGACCGGTTCCACTGAGAGTTCAGAGAGGCGCTTTCGCCGTATAGCATTGCACTGCACGACTATTGTGTCTTTAGTCACAGTACCCTGTGTGATGGGTCGATTTTGATGTACAGGCGCGGATAAAAATTAAAATTGGTCACGGCCTGACTGTTGATTTGGGTCGTTCCGAAAGATGTGACCATGTCGCTTCGATTGTCACTACATCTGTCGTCCTCTAACCCAACCAATGTCAAAACTGCAATAGTATCGAGGATGTCGTTCTGTATTATAGGTCACTGTCTAAACATAAATTTCGTTAGTGCTGACACACACACACACAGAGAGAGAGAGAGAGAGAGAGAGAGAGAGAGAGAGAGAGAGAGAGAGAGAGAGAGAGAGAGAGAGAGAGAGAGAGAGAGAGAGAGAGAGAGAGAGAGAGAGAGAGAGAGAGATGTTCTCCTGTCTCCTGTCAGTGGACCAGTGCAAGATGTCGACCAAGAATTTATTAATTTTGCACTGGTGGAAGGTTTCAATCAAACTTCTAGTTTCTACCGAAAGTGCGAAATCTGCCCTTTCAGTCAAGAGACAAAGTAATCAGCGTTCCACTGCGCGTTGTCAGTGCATCGCGTGGAAATCTCACCTGGGCAATTCTTAACTCTTGGTGAGCTACAATGCAGTTCTGCTTGAATGAGAGTTAGTTTTTTTTTTTTTTTTTTTTTTTGTTTTTGTTTTTGTTTGTTTGTTTTTTTTTTTTTTGTTTTTTGTTTTTTGTTTGTTTGTTTGTTTTTTGTTTTGTTTTGTTGTTGTTGTTTTTTTTTTTTTTGAGCTGGTGGGGAATTGAAGTCTAGAATCACTATGGTAACACAAGCCAGCATGACCTAATGTGCTAGGTACAGAAAAGAGTTAAAAAAATAACATTGGACAGGCGGGATTTGACAACATAATGTGGACTGGTTGCGTAACGCAATGGTCGACGCTTGGTACAGTCACCTACTCAGTGTCATAAGATTTGGTGCGAACCGTCCAAAATGAAGAAACGTTGTCTAATATGTTAACACACAGATGCAGTTATCTGGTTGAGATGGGTTCGTGACTCGCCTACTGATTAGATTGCTGGTGAAACATCAATTGGTTTTCGGATTAACCACAAAATGTTGTTCCCGGCACTTAAATCAAGTTTTGTAAATTTAATTCGAATGGTAGATTTAAAACCTTCACCACATAATCACTTGATGCGAGCACTCACACAAGATGTAAACTGTCACCATGTTTGTTCTTGTTATTGCTTTCCCGCCATGTGTTTAGTGAGCCATAGTGAAAGGAATTAATAGAAAATCTACACAAGTTAACCGTAATAGGTAGGAAAGAATCCTGGCTAATCAAACTAATCACAATATTAGCTATGTTATGTCAAACAAAGCCCTTGTTGAACCGGGTGTCTTCATGTGCTAATTCATATTTACAGAAACCTGTAGAATATACTCACACAATTGGGAAAACTATCTTTTAATTTAAATGACAGGTATTATAAAAACAGCTGTATCGAATATCGTCATATTGAACGCGCGGTATTCTAAAGTCGAAATGGGCTCATTCCGTCGAACAAAGGCTCAGATGCCGTTCGGTTCATAACGTTAGGAAGAGTTCTAGCCATACTGGAGAATATTTCTGGTCAGCTGCGTCACGATTTGAGGTGAATGAATGACATTTGTTCGCTTTATCTCTGCAGTTGAGGTATTTTGCTGAAGAAAAACAGAATAAAACACAGCAATTTGAAAAATAGATCATTGCAAGAAAGATGCCTAACATGATACAAAATGAAATATACAAAGGCATGATGTAAATATACAATGCAATCACTATAGAAAGACAGACAGAAAAAACAAATATAGCACAAGTTATTCACTGTGATAATGTTCAAATGAGCCTTCAGTTTTGTGGTAGCAACCAAAAACGATTCAATCTTGACACCTCACCAAAAAATCCAGAAAAAAAATCTCTTCATCGTCGAATTCTTCCAAATATTGTATGATCATTTATATTCCAGGGCATAAAACTTCCCGCATCAGTCTCAAAGGAGATTTACGCGACTTTATATTTCCACCACAAAAAAAAAAAAAAAAAAACATTAATCGCATGAGACCACCCATAGTTTTTTTTCACATTTTTATTAAAGTACTATGCAAAAGATGTTTTTGTGTTGTGAATTTATTAGATTTAACCTGCCAAAATTTTCCCGAGCTTATTCCCGAATAGGGTCTAGTCGGGAAAATTCGGGAATATTTATCCTTCGCAAAATGTAAACATGTGGATATTTCCTTTGCCGCGTCAATCTTTTTTTTTTCGAAAATGTGAAGCACGCCACAACATAATAAAATTCATTTTCAACGATTGGCCATAAGTTGCTGGAACGTTGAACTCGTGACATTTTATCGGTCATTGGTGTCTGTTGTTGTATTTGGTGCACGTTTTGCAGTTCCATTTCAATTGGTTATGTCATGGACATCACAGTAAAATCATTTCTTGATGTATGTTCCCTTCATGACTTTACGAAAGTAGGTCAAGGTCACTCATATTATGCATTGTCAATGATATACATTTGTGGTATTTTTGGCATTGTCAACCTTTTTAGGCCGATTTCTCAACATGTCAAATTTATTGTCCTTTACAACACCCTCAATGACCTTGGAATTATGTCAAAGTCAGATGAGTTTTTTTTAAAAAAAGGGTGATTGGTCTAATGTATATCTGGTGTAAATTTACAAGTTTGGTCTCAATTCCTAATGAAAATATTTAATAGAATTTTAATTTAATACAAAGAGAAACTTGACAACCTAATTCTGTAAGCCCATGTACCGTTTGAACACTATCGAGTCCGATATTATAAGAGCAAAGTCCTATTCCATACCATTCACTTAAAAACTGCAAAGGTCTAAATAATAATAGCAAATTAATTTATAAAGGAACAAATCATATTCGTGAATTTTGAAATTTAGAAGAAAGTTTTAGGCTTTATTAGCCTTTATAAAATCGGGTCATCAGCGGGAAACCAGCGCAAGACTTGTTTCGGTGCTATTATTATAATCCCCGGACAAGTCATTCCGCTAACTGGCGGCAGCATGTTTGTATTTCCAATACAACAAACATCCCGAGCTGATGTATTACGGAATAGAGCGAATATGATGCTCCTTTGTTAATAGGCCTAAATGTAGCCCACATTACATACATACAATAAAACTACACTTAACATTCATGATTAGGCCTACCAAAATTGAATCATATAATAATAAACCCCACACTTACTTGCAGTGCTTGGTCTTAGGCCTACAACAGACCCGACTAGGCCTACCTGACGGAGTGATCAGATCAAATAGATTAAACCAGTTCTTCAACTTCAAGTAAAACGCAAATGTAACGATGTGACGTAAAAGAGTCAGGTTATTAATTGCGTCACACTTGAAAACTGGTCAGATCAACCTTGTTCTGTTTCAGTAATAAAATAGGCCTATTTATCATAAACTCGCTGAATTTCACAGCCAATGCAACCATCATTAATGACTAGTTCTGTATTAATAACTATGCTATGATGCTGTTCCACTTATAGTACCATCCGTGGCGCCACAATGACTCCAAACGTCATAGACTTTTATCTCCATAGTGTTCCTGTAATGGTGCATTGAGACATCTGCACAAGTTCAGAAGTTATAACCAAACCAAAAATAATTTCCGTGAAATGTATTCCTCCGTGACCTTGAGAAAGTAGGTCAAGACCACCTATGCTATGCAATATCAAACTTCTGTATATGTGATACACATTTGTGGTACATTTTGCATTGTTAGTCTTTTTGTTTCTTAACGTGTCAAATTTAGTGTCCTTTACTACACCCGTATTTAAACTTGTAAAATTAGGTCAAGGTCATCTGAATTTTACCAAATTTGAAGATTGGCCTGATGCATATTTGGTGCAAATTTAGAAGTCCCATCTCAATTTATAATTAAAATAACTTTCACACCTGTAATGCTAGTTCCGTTCCTACCACCAGTGGCGCAACCATGACTGCACTCCACATAATTTTTTTTCTGTATAATGTTTCTGTAATTACAGGTATGTTTATACATGTGCACAGGTTTGGATATAATAAATAAATGAATGAATGAATGAATCAATCAATCAATCAATCAATCAATCAACAAACAAACAAACAAATAAATAAATAAACAAATAAATAAACAAATAAATAAATAATTCCCTGAAATCCATTCCCCCATGTTACAGAATACCATACATGGTGCCACCAATATTGAACTCGACCTTGATTTCCATACACTTGTTAAGTCCTGAAAGTTATATGAGGTTATTTTGATACCTGGGGCCTGTGATCGCAGAAGCTTTGCGACTTATGGTCAGCAGAACTAAAAGATGAGTGCAATTTATCAAACTTTTTTGCGGGTTTTTTTTTGCCTTTGTTTAGACAACTTAAATGTCTTTGTTTCCATATTCAAAACAGTGGGAAACTAGTTTATTGGTTTTGTTTAAAAAAATATAATCATTTTTGACTTCTCCGCATCAACAACTTCCACTCTTTACAGAGGTGGCGCCACCTACAGTATAATAAGAGCTTATCTAGCAACATTGCAAACCACTTCCAGCTTCATATAATAAATAAAGTCATCTGCACCTGGCAAACAGTTAAGATTTGCATGATGCACCGTAGTTGTATTGACGTTTCGTTTTGGTCAAATATGGAAGGTAGATCCATAACATTCAGATAAGACAGCGTGGGACGAAAGATACAACCTTGCTAATGCCATTAGGCTATTCCTGGAATTTTGCTTGATAGACTAGACAAATATCTTTGAACGTAGGAGTTATAATACATATCCCTCAACAGATGGAGAGAGAGAGAGAGAGAGAGAGAGAGAGAGAGAGAGAGAGAGAGAGAGAGAGAGAGAGAGAGAGAGAGAGAGAGTTCTACTACGGCACATGACATTAAAATATGAGCTCATGGATTTGAGAACCCTCATTCCCACTTCCTTAGGACTTTAGATTACTGGCTACCACAGATTGATGGAGATGGATCTTGCAGGTGTCAATTATTATATCCTTTCGTATGAACTATTCAAGTTCCAATACTGCCACAAAGATATTCAGGTAACCAAATATTTAATTACACGAACAAGGAAAGGATCGAACTATGCCCACATGCAGGGGCCGAAATGAGCTTGCTTTGCCACAAGCTCTCTGGCCCAGGGCCCAACGTCTACATTGGTCCTAACAATAACCTACAATCCCAGAATTTACACAGAAAATAGAAAGGTTCATTGAAACCGCACATAGATACATACACACGTACATACATACATACATAGATACATACATACATACATACATGCATACATACATACTTGCACCTGCCTAATACAATTACGGTGTGAAATTCACACTTATAAGTAACGTCCAATTGAAAATGCATTTTCTAACAAAAACCAAAGATAGCCCTTTAACTTCTATATAGTATTGAAATATTGAAGGTCTCGTCAATTTTAGTGCAGCTTGAAAAAACAGGCCTAGGCCTAATTACCATGCTGTCTGATAATTTAACAATCGAGACGGACAGCCACAATCAGCCGGACTGCTCTTCCTTTTCCGGCTCCTTGGTCTCATTCGCGCACGCGGCAAAGTGCTATGGCAGATTGTGAGATTTGGACGTTTATCATACCTTACAAAGATGAAAAATGGTATTGGTTCAGAAATGTTTCCATCACAAAAACAATAGGGAAATAGGACTTCCCACAATATAAATCTCTCTGGCACATAGCAGTGGGAAAATACAGAGACTCCAAGCCCCCCGCCTTGGCGGGAGATCTCCCGCTTTTTTGCACCTTTTTACAAAATCTCCCGCTCTTTTTAAAACGTCTCCCGTTTTTGTAAAATGAAAACTAAAAGCATTATTCCATCGGTGGGTATAAAGTTGTACCGTTTTGCCGTGTTGTTGTACAATAGACGCGGCACATGTCTTATGATGGTGCCCGAAATGGTTCAAAACAAAAGTGCAAATTTCAAATTCAGAACCCCTAGCTCTGCTTCGCGCCTACTGCACTTGCTCGCCCGCTTTTCGGTACCTGCAAGAGGGAGGTCTCCCACTTTTAACATAGGCTAGCTTGGAGGCTCTGAAAATAAACAAAATTACCCGAGTCGTTAATCTGTCAAACCAAATCCCCCGAGTAGCTTGCCTGCCTGCGAGCCTGATTACCTAACCGCGAAGCGCGCGGGTGATCAGGCGCGCAGGCAGGAAAACAACGAGGGGGATTTGGTTTAGACGGATAAACGACGATAGTTATTTTGCATTTATCCCGTACGGTCCAATAAGAAAAAGAAAACAATTTGTATCACTTGTAGGACCATTTTATTTCACTACATTGCACCGGACTTTGCCACACTCACGCCGCGCGTATGAATATAAAATTTAAACAACAAAGAAAAGCGGTCAACCATAGGCCTAATGGCGGATTGTTTTTTTTTTTTTTTTTTTTTTTCGTTTTTGAACTGCCGTTGTTTCAGCCCAAAATCTCGACGAAAAGTCAGTTTTTTATTATAATTTGCATATGGAATTAATTTGGTGGAGAGGAGAATTAGAAGGTAACGTTGCCTTGGAATGTTGTACCAGCAACATTCCATAGTATGCATCCGTGGAGCGCAACTGACTGAGGGCCGTCAGATTGGCCCCATCACTGACGGTAGCATTGCGAGCATTGCCCAAAAGAACAAGGCGAGGGCTACCAGCTACATCAGCTGGGACAAACAATGAAGAGAGAATCTGGGGAATGTTTTGAATAGCGGTTAGAGGTCTTTGAAAAGAAGAATAATTTCCCGGCAGAATGCTGCACATGGCGTGCTGTTGATTGATGCTTGCTGTTGCATAATTGTTCACCGACTGCATATTTTTGTGCCCGTTCAGCTGTTGAATAGTTGTCGGGACTCATTTTGAGTCTTCAGTATTCATATAAAAATTATTAAACCTTTGACCCATAGCTATACCAAATATGGAATTGATTTCTGCCATATGTGGAAAACCATATGAAGTTACAAATATGGTAAAAAGCAGTCCCACCCATTGGATATGGTCAACGATATCACATAGGCCATATCCCATGGGTTTTCAATGCAATATGGTACAAAGTAGGGGATAAAGAGAAAAATGACAGGCCAGACATTTCAAGACAAATTCAGCGTCGGGGTATGGGCTTACGTCACGCTAAAATGACGGAGTGGCAACCTAAGGTCACACGGGTTTCATAACAACGACACAATGTTAGAAATTTAGCAAAGGAACCCAAAGAGCGCCTTCCTATGGGGGTGAACAGGCCCCTAAGTGTCTTTTTTTTTTTTTTTTTTTTTGCTTAATCAACTTAATGATGAACGTACTTTTTCAAACAATCTGAACGTGACTGTGAAAAGAAGGCCTATATCTTTAGCGTGGACAACCGTTTATAGGCCTATGTTGACACAATATGACAAATGATATCGTGATGATTGTAGTAGCAACAAACAGAAAATTAACCTTAATTTTCCTTAGTACAGAAAAAAAGTTGGTCGTAATTTAAGTGTCTTTTATCTACTCTAGGATTTACATATTTGAAACATAATTCTGCATGATTTTGCATGACAGAAAATACTTTAACTTAAATTGGTTGCCATGGTAAAGATTGAGTAATTAAGTTAACAAGGGAAGGGGCCTATAACCAACAGCTAATAAAAAAAAAGCTTGTCTGGGTCCAAAGTTACTGAAAGGTTTAGCAATCGTGTCATAGCTATAAAGTATTATCATCCCTTGTCGTGACATCCTTGTACGACCCAAAGATAAGCCATGGGTCACTTGTAAAATTAAACAGTTACTTAGACAGAGAAATCGTGCTTGGAAACGTTTCAAACGTTTTAGCAACAAAATTCGTCCCTTTACTTATATCGAGTTTATTACTCTTGAAAAATTCTACATGTTCTATAAACGGAAGCGCAACACTGCAGTCAGCGCCCTTCGTAGTTCCATGAGGTCATATTTTTCAAAAATTCGCAGTGAAATGGATTCTAATATCATTAATCCAAAGAAATGGTGGAACCTCAGCAAGAGTTTTCTAGGTTCCAAGCTCAATCATTCCATACCTCCCCTTCTCGAAAACGGCACTGTAATATCCAGTAACGTTGAAAAGTGTGAAGTTTTCAATAATTACTTTGCCAATCAATGTAAACTTCCTCATGAAGACGATCCTATGCCCCTGCCTGACTTCTCATATCGCACCGATGCGAGGCTCAGTGAATTCCAAATTGATGAAAACGACGTTAAAAAGGTTTTACAATCTCTTAAGTCCAGCTCTGCTACGGGACCCGATGGTATAGGTAACCTCATCCTAAAGAATACGGCTTCTGGCCTCTCCCCATCACTTACCAAACTCTTTAATCTCTCTCTTGCTGCTTCGTGCTTTCCAGATTCTTGGAAAAAATCTAATATGTGCCCTGTATTCAAAAAGAACGATAAGCAGGTAAAAAGCAACTATCGCCCTATTTCATTACTGTGTAATGTTTCCAAAGTTTTCGAACGTTTAATATTTAATATTCTGTACGAGTACTTTATTCGTCACGACCTACTGACGCACAAAAACTCTGGGTTTAAGAAAAACGACTCTACCATCAACCAGCTTATCAAAATCGTTCATGACATATATAATGGCCTGGAACTACGAAAAGAAGCCAGGATGGTTTTTCTCGACATCAGTAAGGCTTTTGACCGCGTGTGGCATGAGGGTCTTCTTTTCAAATTAAGACAGCTGGGTATTGAAGGTGCTTTACTCCAGTTTATCGGTAGTTACTTATCAAATCGCTTTCAGAGAGTTACGATTGGTGGTCAGTCGTCCTCCTTGCTTCCTGTACAGGCAGGGGTACCCCAGGGCTCTATTCTGGGGCCTCTTCTTTTCCTAGTTTATATTAATGACATAACTGATAATATTGTGTGTGATATTAAGCTCTTTGCTGATGACACTAGCATTCTGGAGATAATCCATGATCCCGTTACCTCTGCAGGTCGGATGAACGCAGATCTTGCTCATATCTCTACATGGGGCAAACAGTGGAAAATGTCTTTCAATGCTATTAAGTCTCTAGCTGTTTTGTTTTCCACTAAACATAACAAGCCAGATCACCCACCTTTACTCCTTGGCAATGCTGTTATACCAGAAGGTACTAGCCATACACATTTGGGCGTTACACTTTCTAGTAATCTAAAGTGGGATGCCCATATTACCAGAATCGTGGAAAAAGCGAGGAAACGTCTGTCTCTCCTCCACAGACTTAAATTTAGGTTATCCCGCAATACTCTGATTCGGCTTTACAAATCCATGGTACGACCCATCTTAGAGTATGGATGTATAATTTTTGACAATTGCTCACAGACTCTCTCTGATTCCCTCGAGTGTGTTCAGTATGAAGCAGCTCGCATTTGTTTAGGAGCCCTCCCCGTCATCTTATGCTTAAGGAACTAGGCTGGCCTACTCTAGCTAAAAGACGCCAATATTTCAAATTAATCATGTTTTATAAAATTGTTAATGGTCAAACTCCCGCTTATCTTTCGGATCTCGTTCCGAATAACAATGGTCAGCCCACTGTCCGGTTAAGAAACCGACGCAGCCAAAGACAAATCAGGTTTAACTCCTTACGGTTCGGAAATTCGTTCATTCCTTCCTCTATTGAACTATGGAACGATCTCCCCGACGACATAAGACGTTCTGCAACTTTATCCAAATTTAAATCTATTTTGAAAAATACTTTATTGTCTGTAGATCCTGTTCCTGTTTATTACTCACACGGTAGTCGATTTTCTAATATCATACATACTCGTTTGCGCTTGGGCTTCTCCGGACTAAATTCCCACCTACACAGATTTAATATAATACTGTCCCCAGCTTGTAAATGTCTAAATCCTGACGAAAGTATTCTTCACTTTTTCCTAGAATGTCCCTATTATTCAGTTCCCAGGAAATCCCTTTTAAAAACGGTTTGTTACATTCTAGCTCCAGGTGTGAATCCTAGTCTTGTAGTCTATCTAGCAAGTGATATACTTATCCGGTATCTTATACATGGTAACAATGACCTTTCTGCAAACCTTAACATTAAATTATTTGATGCTGTCCAAAAATTCATTTCTGACTCCAGACGATTCATATTTTGATTAACATGTTGATCCTGTCAATATACGGTTCATGGCTAAGACTGTCGTCATTTTTTCTTTTTTTGGTTACCGAGCTAGTGACATAGTGGATTTTTCTGGATCAATAACTTGTACTCATTCTTTAATCGACATGTCTCTGCTTGTGAGTATTTACTGCATAGCATTCAGGAAAGTGTATTTTTCAATATTATTGTAACAATGAGTGGTACATACAAAGCATTTCGTGAATTGTATTGTCCTGTGTGTATTGTATATATTCTGTGTGTCTCTCTATGTCTGGAGAGCCTGTTTTTTAGTATCTCGATGTATACTATTAGGTGATCCAGAATAAATAAATATGTTTAAATTAAAATAAGTAAGCCTACATCATCAGAACCTTTAATTCTTTTGTGAAATGGGATACTAAACAATTCTATGAAGTACATGTATGTAATACATGGTAAATGGGGATATATGAATGGAGTTTATGATATCTGAGAGTAGACATAACAATATAAATTCCAACATTTGTTTCGCTTTTCAAAATTGATTGAATAACTGAGGGTGCGCAAAGTTGCGTATGTAATCATGCTGAAAAATGTCTGCACGTATGCTGACTTCTATGTCGGTTAGGTTTGCCCATTGAAATTAGTATATGAATGAAATAATGAAATACAGAAATGAATAAGCTTGTCAGTATGTAAGTAAGTAGACCCCCAGTAAGAGGATAAGTGAAAAAACAGATAGCTAAACAGACAGATAGACAGACAAATAAATAAATATAGACAGGCAGACAGACAGACAGACAGACAGACAGACAGAGATGAAGAAATTCAGCTGCGTTGACGATCATAAAAAAACCATATGCATGTCCGGACCGCATAAATAGGCCTGACCCAGGCTTACAAAAATCTGCTGCCTAGTGAATATGTGAGCTGAATTCCACTTTGAAAGAAATACAATACCACGATTTGTGAAAAAAAAAAAGGGGAGAAAAAGAAACTTCAAGATACACGTCGGCTTTTGAACTCTTTTCGTGTTGTAAAATCTGACAAAAATTGATACTGAGAGATTTCTAATGAACGTATATAAATCTGTAGCCAATCACACATACATTTTTGCCGTTTTATTTTTCTCAGACACGTCTTTTTAACACACTGTGATAGGGGCCATGTTTTGACATCTGCGTTTGTTGTATTTAATTCTGTGCTATTTTAGTCACTAACATGACATCGGGGTTTTATTTTATTTTTGTTTTGTTTTGTTTTGTTTTTGTTTTTTTGTTTTTGTTTTTTCTTTTTATTTACCTCGGTAACCAGAATCTAACTCTTCTTTCCATCATCGTACTGGACAAGTTTAATAAACGAAAGAAAGACGGTGCAACCTGGTGATGATAACAACATAATAAAAACTCGTCAGAAGCCAAACTCTGGTCCAGACCAGTTCTTTACCTAGTTTTATGTTTGGCCGCTGTACATTTCTATGTTAACAGGCAGAAAGTTGTACCTGATTACATGTGACCCAAATACACGTCGAAGGTAAACCTCACCGAGAATACTCAACTGAGACGCCCACTTGGCTTATTGTACCGTGACTCATGGCTTCACTTTACCTGTCAGTGTCAGAATAACCCCTGCCCGAAAACATTTTTTTTTTTTAATGTAAACCTAATTGAAAATCTCTGAAGTACTGCAAAAACTGAATGAAGGGGAAAGTAGGACTTGCTCATAATGGTAAAAATGTATTGTGAGTTTTCGGTACATCCTCACGAAGTCGCCTCGTTAAAAACATCTTCTTTAAGCATAGATTGGAACATTGTGCAGCAAGTTTTATTAAACGACAGACGCCATCCATCATTTAATAACCATTAAAATATAACACGTAACAAACGAAACAAAATATTTTCATCGTTGATACCGGCCGACGTGTACGACTGCCCACGTTGCCTAAAAAGTCGTGACAATTTATATATCACAGTTTTAGCATGCGAGTTAAGTTGCAGTTGCAGATCATCACTGGGACAGCCCTTGTATTGTCCAATGACGTAGTCTGATGTAACACGGACAAAAATGGCGAGTGTGTTGTTCCTTTGTGTTACAATGCAGCACCTGTATCGCCCCACGCTGCACATAGAGCCAAGGTTAAACTTGTATGCATTGACATTAAGCCTGTGATATAATGACATGTAGCAACAGCAGTAAATTTACAAATAAGACAAACAGCGCCTCCGCAATGCTTTGGTAGCTTTATTAAAAGAGACAAATACGAAGACTTGTCAACACATGGTGGTGGCTGTATTAGAGATGCTATGAATATGAGTCATATTCCATAAAATTTTCTATTGTATGCAACCAACTAAATTCAGTTTAGCTCGATGTCTTTGGTATTCGACTGAGGGCCTCGCGGGCGGGGAGGGTGGGCGAGTCTTGATGTTCGTATATATGTTAGCGCCATCTTTTCAACAATTCCTCAAGCCTTGTTAAGAGTGTATCAAAACCAACTCGGATATAATTAACATCACTGCAGCTATATTCTCAAGCATCGTCACTTTCCCTGTTGATGTCATTTTAGGGGTTGTCGACCATCTGGAACACAATCAAAACGCATTGTTCACATAGAATGAAGTACTTACATGCATCGTTATTTTAAACGTGCATCACCAATAAGGGTTCCACAGGGGAGCAGATACCGACAATGAATATACAATGCAACGTTCTTATTCCTACAATTTAAAGGAACGTTAATAGTATGCAGTATTAAAAAAAATTGACCAACATGAAACCCGGTATTTACATGCATATCTTATAAACTGGAGCAAACTTGAGAATAAAATGTTTGGTCCTTAAAAAGGTATATGAAATCGTGGGAAGAAATGTGCCGTATTCGACAATTTTAACAATTTTTGTAAAATTGTTTTATTTGATATATTTTTGTTGAAAATAGTATTATTGGATAATCATCAAGTTTTGTATAATTCCATAACGAGTAAGACTATACGCAAATGCATTTTTTTGTTTTTCCATAGTAAAATAGACCTTTATGCCATATTCCGTAAAGGACTGGGATACCCTCCTAACTTGTAGTTATTTCGAAAACGTTACATTTATGGTGGCATAGGTCTCTTGTATTTGTTTACAATATTGGCCGTGCTCATTTTAATCCCGCCAGCCAAGGTGACGTGAATTAAAACTCCACTCTTACTTGCCGCCGAAGATCCATTGTGTCCGCCTTTACATCCCTAATTTTGTGCCTCTCGTCGACCGCTTCTGAACCCACACGTGCATGCGTGTGTTTGACTGTAACTTGACCATGTTTTTGGACATTCTCTCCGTCTGTTGATTTTTAGGGTTAATTTCAACTTTCACTTCTGTTTTTTTAACTGTTAACTTTGCGAGAATGATTGCTGCTTCGGTGACAATCTGCTGCCTTCCACCCTCGCTTCACACAAAACACTGACTTGTGCATCCGTTTGTGTGGAGAATGTTATTGTATCATTGTAAACTTGTTTAAGCCTCTGTTCTTTGGTGCATCTCAGGGGTTCACAGACGACATCCATTCATAAATGTAAGGGATAATCAAGCTTTAATCTCCCGATTCATTCCCCTCGTTCACACATTGCACTCATTCTGATCAGCCGCATTCGTTGTCCTGGCATCCTGGCCTGGCTCAGGGCACACTTTACATCCAATCAGACCATTTTTGTGTGGTTATTTTTGTCAGAAAGTAGCACTGACTTTTGTTGCTTCTTCAGTCATTTATTTTCAGATTTATCTCTTGTTTTTTTTTCTTTTTCTTTTGCTGGAAAGTTGTATTTATTTCTGTAGTATACAGCATTGACATATGCAGTATGTGCTGCCCCATGTCTTTCCCCGTTGTGTTGATACGTGCAGATTCCTAGGTATCGCATTCTCCAGGCAATATTTTGGGTGACAATCCATCTGAAGGAACAATTTTTGGCCCTCCTCCATGCTTTCCGTTATCTGTTGCGTCAATATTTGTATTTCATCATTTAGAGCCTGTTATTTTGGTCTGAGTAGTCACTGGAGCTTCGCTGGCTTGGTCATTCTCAGAACTGAACAGTTCTTATTGTGCAAAGTTTATGGCCTTTAGATCTGGTCGTAGGTCCAGTATGGTTAACACACACACACACACACACACACACACACACACACACACACAAACCGTGGTTATTCTATTTAGATATTTCATGACACTAAGCCTGGCTGTTTTGAAAAATCCAGCCAATATTCACTTGAATATTCAAGGCCCCACTCAAGATTTAAGATGATTCTTAATGACTTTGTTTCAGACACAACGGTCCGTAAAACAAACAAAAACAAAACAAAACAAAACATACATACATATAAAGAAGAGGAAAAACAACTCAAACAAATGGGCTAGGGCTTCTAATAAAATGAAGGAATCCAATATCCTGCACTTTAAACACATTACCATGAACACGTGCTGCAGGTGGTACTATTCAAATTTTCAGCAGTTCCCTTCCCCCTTGTCGCCGTTCTAATGATTTGCTAACTGTTATTGAAATAACATCTTTGATCTCGGCTACATCAGAATCCTACTGCTCAATACAATTGGCTGCACTAATGAAAAATATATGACACTAAATGAAGCTATTTGAAGAATATTGCGTCATTTGAATCTTCAAAATCTCCTTAAAATATATTCAGACGCCATATTTCAACTTGAAATGAATGCAGATTAGCAAAACGGCGACATTATTTTATGTGGTCATGCGATTTGGATTTGATTGGAATGCCATCAAAGTATAATAGGAGGTATTCATATTCAACTATATTAACTGCAGACCTGCTCTAGTCCCCTCAGTTGCTAGAACACAGAACCATGCCTCCGCTATGATGAGGGCACTTGTACCTGTCATGTCACTAAACCATCCAGAAATATCACTTTTTCGACTTAACAAATGAATTTTTTCTTAATAATTTTATCATCTTGTATGTTTTAAAACTTAGTAAATGACTTTTCTCAAGCTTTCTGCATTTTTGAGTTGTAACTTTCATCACAGACACTCTTTTTACCCTGTCTGTTATATGGATCTGTCCTCCTCCATGTCAAGTTCCTTGCTGCAGCCTAGGTGGCAGCACAGGGTCCCAGATAATATGAGTACCTCCTATTAGCATATTACTATGCCACACCATTATGTTACGGGCTTTAAAGGGTTAGATAAAGAGGTCTATGATCAACTGGCTGCTGCGACAATGAGAATCTTTTGAACATGAGTTATGGAAAGAGATGGACATATAGAGAATGCTCAAGAAAAGTTGCACTGTACCATCTGTAACTGGATGCGAAATTTTGTCGCTTGATTTGTTACCAGATGGCACCAAACTCTTATGCACACGTGGATATTTTTACAAAGTACGCTTGCACGAAACGGAATATTGCAACAGCCAAAAATTCATTTCTGTGTTGTAAAACAAGGACATACAATACAAGTATTTACCTAAAAATTATATACAAACTGTGTATCAAGACCTGACTTACTGCTTTGAATTTATATTCATGTATCGGGCAACATGCATGCCTCCATTATGCTGGACATATCATTAATCATTTTAGTGCCACATCTTAGACTGAATCAACAGCATTGCACCCATAGCGCGCTGAGAAAAGCCGTTGACCTAGATTATTATACTCTGTGTAACTCCAGGGATGTTGGTTCTTGAATGAAATGTCTTTTGACAAAAACAAAACAAAAACAAAAACAAAAAAACAAAACAAACAAAAAAAAAAAAAAAAGAAACGAATCTGGTTCCTTTATTATAATTCAGAGCATTTCGTTTTACATAGTTCGACTTAAGTTGCAGTTTGCACCGAAAGGGTCAATTGCTGTCTTTATTGTGGCCATGTTATTTTTTCATATTGTGGCCACAGCTAAACGACAGATGAAAAGTGGATTCGGCTCATATGAAATAAATTTTGTTCTGAAGATTAAAGTTCTCATTTTGATACAGATTAAATGTATACACCCATGTACAAAATTTGAGCCACCCAGTGTCATTTACTTACAAAATAAATGCAATTGATCTTCATTTTGACGGCTCAAATGGGATTCCTTGCTGCTTTCAAGTATGACACCAACTGAACATGAGAAAATGCTATTGTTTCAAGAATGGCAGGGTAGAAATTTGGTCATGAAAATCAGTGTGCAGTTTGGGTTGTAAAGACTCGTTGCCTTTGCAGTCGTTGGGTACCTCGCCAGCCCACCCACCGTGGACATGGCAAAACAAGCAAACAAACAACTCCTGTGCATGGCCCATGTTCCACCTCGTCCGTTTTATCATTTGGACTAGCGGCCGCACGGTGGCAGCACGTTCCATGGTCATGCTTGTTCACATGCGATCATTGCTTTTGTTATTTGAACCAGCACAAATTGAGACATTTCTAGACCACTACCCTGCTGAAAACTACACAACCAGAGACTTGTATACCCTAGTATACTACCCTGGACTGACATTTATAAGTATACCATGGACCTGTCTACTGTTATACGGAAATCACTCGAAGTGATATATTCTGATGCTTCGGGGGACTCAGCTGGTCTTGAGAATGATGGTGAGGTTGATAAAACATCTGGGGGGACTGATAGCCAAGGGAAACCCAGAGAAAAAAGGAGACGGGAGCCATCATCGCCTTCCCCGTCCACTCAAACCATTGACCAGTTTCAGCTCAGAAGTGTGATACACAAATCTCTGATAGAATTATTGTGTTCCGCTCAGTTCGCTAAATCCCTTGAAACTGCCATACAAACAGCAATCCAGGCGCGTTTTGATAACGCTTTGCAGGGGTTTTCAGAAACTATTTGTGAGACTAACGGGGCAAAATCAGCCAAGCTGAGAAACATGGACAAAGAACTTAATGAGCTTAAAGAAAATCAGAAGTCTTTAAGCGATGCCCTTGAAAAGAAAAACAAAGAGATTGATGATCTTAAGAAAACATGTGCAGATCTCAGAAAGGACCACGACGCTTTAGAGCAGTATGGTCGGAGATGGAGTCTTCGTTTCTATGGTATCGACGAACCAACTGACGGTGATGACAACGACGATACTGATGAGAAGATCCTTGCTTTCTGTAAGGACCAGTTGGGCATCAGCTTGAGTCTTCACAATATTCAACGGAGCCACCGTGTTGGTCGGGTGTCTTCACCATGGTCACATAATAGCACTTCCTCGAGGGCAACGCCGAGAGCGATTATTGCACGGTTTGACAGTTACCGGACCAGGGCTATGGTTTTCAGAGCCAAAACCCGCCTGAAAGGAACATCTTTCCTTTCACTGAAGATCTGACCAAACACCGATCAACCCTAGCGTACAAGGCAAGATGCCTGAAGAGAGCTGGCAAAATTATAGACACTTGGACAAACGATGGGAGAATAAAAATTAAAGTCAAATTACCCAACAGTTCAGTTGTAAGAGTGTTACAAGTCTACAGCGAAGCCGAGCTCTTGCCATATTCAGAGCTGTGAACATAAACTCTCTTTCAATCATTGACTTGCCTTTGCAAAAACAATTTGACATATTGTCCCGAAACCACTGTCTTATATTTGGTCCTATGTTTGATCACGTATTATACAGACTCTTGCCTACTTGCTTTCAATTTAGTTTCGTTTGGGTTAGGGTCATTCTTCCTATACCCATCTTTATTGTAACCCAGTTCCTGTGGTAAATATATATTACCCAGTACAGTAATAAGATGATTATAATTCACTGAAGCTGTATTCTGTGCTAAAGTAATGTTTTAAAATGTTCCTAAACCCATGTCTGTATATTTGTGCTGCAAGCGCATATTCACATTATGTTTACTATCCCTACATTATATTTGCTATCAAACTGCTGACTCGCATTCGCACACGCTTTCGTAAACATAACTTGGGTGAAACTAAAAGTACAGTAATTCACAATACAGTAGGAGAAAGTTTAGGATACATTGTGATGCATATTATCCTAAAGTAATGCTTTATGTACTACTTTGGGATATTACTGCAGATCCGCTATTACAATGCGTTTGAAATATGGTACTTTTAAAAGTTGTGAGTCTCGGTTCAAATCACGTGCACGTTGCTCCACCATCTCCTATTTTTACTTTACCTGATGGGCAGACTTGCGCACGTGTATTCCTGATCTCACTAATTGAAAAGGAATACGTGAAGTAGCTCGATGTTTAATTAGGAAGTCAGGTTATAAGTACATATTCCATGTTAGCATTATTAATTTTGCTCGAAAGTATCACGAGAATGCATCAAGCTACTACTGATGGAATCTACAGCAGCTTAACCACTGTACAGTGCACATGTAGCATCAATTAAATATGCGGAGTCATGACTCAATAGCTTTCGCGCGACCAGCTCTTATTTTTGCCTGCTAAGTAGATGTGCACCTACATCTGGAAGTCTCACTAAGTTATAAGGTATACGCAAACTGTTTTTGGTCACGTTGAATAATATGCAACTGAAATGAATCCCTAATGACTATATTGCAGTCGACATTTATATTATATTATATTATATTATATTATGTTATGTTATGTTGTGTTATGTCATGTCATGTCGTGTCATGTCATGTCATGTCATGTCATGTCATATTATATTATTTTATATTGTGATCTTGATTATTTATCTTCCATCTCAGACAGGCCGGGCCCTGTGTGGTTCATGCTCCGGGAGCGGAATAGGGCCGGAGAGGGCCTGGTTTGGTCCGAATCTTTTTCGGACCAATGATCAGGGGTTCACTGCCGGAATGTCTCGCGCATCTGGACTTCGTTTATTCCGTCATATCTATTTGACTTGTTCATAATGCCTGTGTTCTAAACGTGTGCGAAGTTTCCAATGAAGTAAGTCATGTGGTAAGATGTAAGTACCCATAAATATATTTGTGCTTGATGTAGATTACTTTTAACATCTGCGTTCTAACAGTTCTGACACAATTTTGCTATTCATATATTCCTTATAACATTCTTCTCTCTCTTTCCCTTTGTCTCCTTGCCTTCTTGGTCTTTGTTTCGGTAACACGGCGCGGATGGCGCGGGACGTCGTGAGGTACTATAATGGTGATGAGTTTAAGCTTATGTGACTAGCATATCATAAATGGTTGTATGTGAAAGATTTGTACTTCGTTACCCTGGGTAACATTCAAACCTGCACATCATGTTGCACGTTAGTGCTTTTTGTACAGATATATTTCATACATGTTTACATGTCTTCATGTCTGTGTTTTGTGTTTCTTTTGGAGTACAGGTCCTCGAAAACACCTGTTATTTGATAGCGTACAACTTTGCATTGCTGTTGTTCTTTTGTGATATGTCAAAGGAGGTGTCTACGTTATACCATTGTACCGTAAAATTGATATATCAATACCGTATTTATGTACTGCAAGTGTTGCTTTGGAAATCATGCAAACTCACGTGTAATGCTCTGTTGCTAATGATACCTGGTTTTATATGCCTGATTATCCGGACTGAGAGTGTACCCGGTATCCATCTTTCATTTATTCAGGAGGTCTTGGCAAGTTACCGGGCCGGTCACCCCGTCGCACCATTAATACTCTTAATATTCAAATTTGCTTTATGGCAGGACTATTTGTACGAGGTTAGGGCTCTGCTAGCTTTCCTCTGCTTTACTTATGTAACAATTTCATTTGTGATTTTAAACATATTCCATGGATGCTTAGACAGCATGATTCTGCATTGTGTAGACATAATAGAAGTTTACGAGGCAAGCTCAAGTTCTGTTCAGTTTCATGTATCATGTATTATATTGGGTAGCTCGTTGCTGCTCTTAACCCTTATTCTTTACTGTTTATCTACTACTATTACTCCTGATACCGGGCATGTGTGCCTGGCTACACAATACAATATTCATTTGTACCACAAACAGTTCGATGATGTGCTTGACTTTTTGTTGTACGTGGCTGCTCTACTGATGCTGATTTCTGGTGATGTACATCCAAACCCGGGCCACATTACTTCATTTGCAGATTTAACAATTTGTCACGCTAATATCCGTAGTTTGTCAGACGACAAACTAAGATGTATCAAAACCTCTTTGGTCGACGATTTTGACATTATTGCCCTCTCTGAAACCTTTCTTCACCCTGCAAGTCCATGTCGTAATCTAGACTTACCAGGTTTTAACCCCATTTTCAGGCGAGACAGAACTACCGGTATGGGGGGCGGTGTCGCTGTCTTTACCTCAAGAGCACTGGTTACCAAAAGACGAGCTGATCTTGAGAGTCAATACATAGAGTTACTTTGGGTTGAAGTCCGACTACACAATAACAAGTTCTTGTTTGGTGTAGTCTATCGACCACCTAATGCATCCGTTAGTTTCTGGGACTATTTTCAGGACTGTGTAGATAAAGCAGGAAATTCTGGTGTGGACAAAATCGTAATTATGGGTGATATAAATGCAGATCATAATACAAACGATGGCAGGAAACTGTTCGACTTTTGTATGACCAATAATTTAAATATGCACGTCAATACACCAACCAGGGTCACTGAAACATCTTCAACTTGCCTTGACCAAATAATCACAAACATTCCTAATTATGTCTCTAATGTCAAGGTATCTCCTCCTTTGGCTAACTGTGACCACTCGGTAATTAGTGCAAATTTGTTATTCAGACGAAAGAAAAGTCCATGTTTTACTCGGTTTGTTTGGAATTATGATCGAGCAAACTTTGAATTATTTAGAGAGAAATTATATCAGTATGACTGGGGGTCCTGCTTCGACTCGGACGATGTAAACACGCAGTGTTCTAAATGGACGAGTTCTTTCCTTTCTGTTGCAAAAGAGTGTATCCCAAATGATAGTGTAATGATTAGACCTAATGATTCTCCGTGGTATACTAATATTCTTCGTGCTGCTAAGAGAAAGGTAGAACGTATACATAAAAGAGCAAAAAAGAATCCGTCTTTGTGGCCTTATTTCAGGCAATTGCGTAATAAGTACATAGAAGATTTGAGATTAGCCGAGCAGACCTACTACAAACGCCTTGACGACTCTGTTAATAATACGCAACATCGAAAGAAAAGTTGGTGGCACACCGTAAAATCCTTTTTAAACAAGAGCCAATCTCCTGAGGTACCGTCAATCATTCACAACGATCGTACTTATACTGACAACGAAATTAAGGCACATATCTTTAATGATGTTTTTCTAAACAACTGCAGTGTAGATGATACAAACTTTACCCCACCTACAAATTCCCAGGGGTTTCAACCTCCCACTGATTTTTTGAGTTTTATTTCAGTCAGAAGTAACGAAGTATTTTTCATTCTAAAATCCCTAGATACTACAAAGGCCAATGGACCAGATGGAATCAGTGCACGTCTTCTTAAGGAAGCTGCTCCTGCAATTTCCGAGCCGCTTACTAGAATTTTCAACAACTCACTGTCAAAAAGATCCTTTCCCAGTGAGTGGAAAAAGGCCAACGTTATTCCGATTTTGAAAAAAGGATCCCCCAATGACTGTAGCAATTACAGACCTATCTCCCTTTTAAGCTGTGTTTCCAAAGTCTTTGAACGAGTCATTTTCAAACATGTTTTTAACTTCTTCCGTGACAAACAGGCGATTTCCGACTGTCAGTCCGGTTTCACACCTGGTGACAATACTGTCAACCAATTGATATTCTTATATAATCATTTTTGTCAAGCTGTTGATTTGCAAAAAGAGGTCAGAATAGTATTCTGCGACATCTCTAAAGCTTTTGACAGAGTGTATCATCCTGGGCTGTTACATAAATTGGAAAAGGCTGGGATCACTGGGCCATTATTAATGTGGTTTAACGACTACCTAAGTAACCGTCTCCAAAGAGTTGTTATCCAGGGTGGCACTTCTTCTTGGGGCCGAGTCGAGGCAGGTGTCCCCCAGGGCTCTGTTTTGGGTCCTTTATTGTTTTTAATTTTCATAAATGACATTGTAAATGTAGTACGATCACCCATACGATTATTTGCAGATGATACCACTTTATTTATAACTGTAAATGAGCCTGCTGCAGCAGCGGCTTCTCTTAACTCTGATCTGCAGGAAATCGAGACTTGGGCTGAACAGTGGCTGGTTGTATTCAATCCTTCAAAGACAAAATCCATGATCATTTCGAGAAAGAGAATACCTAGAACACACCCAGATCTTGTATTCATGGATCAAACTTTGCAAAACGAAACTGAACACAAACATCTTGGACTCATATTACGATCAGATCTGACATGGTCCAGTCACATAAACGAAATTATTAATAAAGGTATGAAAATAGTTAATATTTTGAAACATTTACAAATGCGTCTCAGTAGAAAATCTCTAGAAATCTTGTATCTCTCTTTCATTCGCCCAATTCTTGAATATGGATCTGCTGTCTGGGATGGATGTACATCATCGGAATCTGAACGATTAGAGAATGTGCAGCTAGCAGCAGCACGAGTTATAACAGGTGCAACTAGAGGTACCAATCACCAACTAATTTATGAAGAGGCAGGTTTAGAAAAATTATCGGAACGTCGAACCAAAAGTAAATTGATTTTATTCTACAAAATTGTGCATGGATTGGCTCCTTTTTATTTACAAAATCAACTCCCGAACTATGTTCATGATAGAAATTGCTATGAAGTACGATCAAATCGGAATTTTTCTTCAGTACGCACTCGAACCAATCTCTTTGATGTATCCTTCTTCCCATCCACAGTCAAACTTTGGAACAGTCTACCTATTCATGTACGAAATTCTGAAAATGTTGATGAGTTCAAATCCAGGCTCAATAAGAACACAAAGAAATGTAATAAATTGTATTATTTGGGGGAGAGGAGAGTGACAGTCCTTCACGCACGCTTGCGAATGAAATGTAGTATACTTCGGTCAGATTTGTTCAATAACGGTGTTGTGGACTCTCCGGGGTGTGCCTGTGGCACGGCGAACGAGGACGCGTTTCATTATTTTTGTGAGTGTATGAAATATAGAATTCATCGTGACGAACTTCAAAATTCTGTCTTGCCTCTCGCATCTTTCACTGTCAAAACACTTTTATTTGGGTCTAAAAACTGTACTTTCAAAGAAAATGAAGATATTTTTAAAGCTGTTCATACATATATTATCAAAACAGCTAGATTTGACACCTGATTATATTTGATATTTATTTAATGTTATATGCAAGTACATGGTTACATAATTAGAGGACCAACTCCAACCACCCTCTCTCTATCTGTGAACACGTATCGTGCTGTGTTATTCTTCCAGTCGTGTGGCTTGCCACCCTATCTGTCATTGTTACTGTGGCGTTTTTCTTTGCATCAGTCCTAAGTGTTGTCAATCGTCTTCTCTCATTTCTCTCTTATGTGTGCAAGAAGGATTGATATAGGGCACCGCCCTGTTTCCTAATTGCTTTAATAAAATATGTTTAAACCAACCAGAGACTTGGTGAACAAAATTAAGTCGCAACTCTCATTAAATACAAAGTTCCGGTTGCAATGAGTAATGTCTGCATACAGCCACTGGTGAAAATGTTGACGATAATCTCGTTTTCCGTGTGTGGTCTTGGTAAAATAATAAGGAAGACTTGTCACATGTTCACATAAACAAGGTTTATTCTGTATTTTTATTTGACAGACAGTGGCTATTTGCTTGGCAGAAGGTGAAAACTAAAGGAGGATCTAAAGAAAAATATACAATAAAAGCTGAATGGTGATAATTACTAGTTGAAA
Organism: Hermodice carunculata; assembly: GCA_964020975.1. Taxonomy (NCBI): domain Eukaryota; kingdom Metazoa; phylum Annelida; class Polychaeta; order Eunicida; family Amphinomidae; genus Hermodice; species Hermodice carunculata. Next base: position 16,787,538 of record OZ026624.1, read on the forward strand.
TTACTGAAGTTCACTGAAGTGACAACATCGCTGCACACTTACAGACACGCATATATATATATATATATATATATATATATATATATATATATATATATATATATATATATATATATACATATATATATATGTATGTGTGTGTGTGTGTGTGTGTGTGTGTGTTTCGCATATGTACATGAAGTACAATATCATAATTATTATTGTCTAATACACTCAAATGATGACAAAATGACTTTACACAAATAGAGCGTATCTTTTCATGCACAAAAAACTTAAAGTGGTCTAACTGTGCCCCAGTAAAATCGGTTAGCTATCACTTTTTTGGCTCCATACAGTGAAAATTATTCTCACTAATTCATAAGTCCATAAAGAGTATTCATTTTTGGAAAGGACATGATCCATAGATTGTGAAAATACTTAAATTATGACCCTTTGGTCAAATTGTTGCATAAACAACCACTTGATCAGAAATTAAAAATGTGTATTGCGGACACAATTATGGCACTGACATAATATAGTGTGTTTCAGGAAATTAGAACAAGAGGACTATGGGCCAAATGCTCTGCTTGCACTATGGCTATAGTGGACCTACATCTTCATTCCAAAGTTGTGAGTCTTTAAGTGGCGTCTGAACTCGAAAAATGCACAGGTCATTTATGTAGGTGGCTTTTGACTTGTATGATATTATTGGAAGGCTTATCATATTATGATATATTTGTAATAAATATTAACAGACAAAAGGATTAATCAGAAAATATGTTCATACATATCATTTTATTGAATGGAAAAGTTAAGTGAATATTTATGAATGCTTTAGTCTTTTTTGTGGTTCGTTTGTGGTATACCTGTATTCTGTGCGTTGTTGTACCCTTGACAGTTGTGCCAGAAGCTCGAAGATAACATCAGGTGACGGCTGTTGAGTTCAGAATCTGGAAGTTCTAGCCACGAGCTGTCAATTTGAATGTCCGCAGTTTTGTAAAGATAACTATTTTAATAACCAAAATAAATCTGTTATCTCAGCAGCAGGGCGAATGTTTTCAGTATAGTCAGCTTTCCAATAAGCCAGATTTTGTTTTTGTTTGTTTGTTTGTTTTTTAATTTGACTGGAATTGTTGCCACATTGTCTATACTGCGTGGCAAGGCATTAATTGTTGGAAAACAGTAACAGCTACATTCACTACACTTCCATGAAGTGACAGTTGTTTACCACGTGGCAATTCTCTGATGTGTATGAACGGAATCCGCAATGAAATTAAAAGTTCTTCTAACGGATGCAGATCTAGTTCAAGTGGTTTTGGTGGAAATCTGAATTTGTTTGCAACAGCTAGTTTTTGGAGATTGTCATTGCTGATGGAATTGTAACAAGGGTAACAAATCAAAACAAAGTTTGGTGACAAGAGAAATATACACATAGGGGTCCAGTGGAAATAGTAGAATGAAATTTTGCCACGTTTTGGGGTACATGTAGTACAATTATGTTTGGATGTGATGGGGGAGTGTGTTGATATTGACTTTGTAGTCTTTTGTTTTCTCTGTTTATCTCGAGTTTTCTCTTTATGTCTTTTTAATGTATCAGATCGTATCTTTTTCAGTATTTTCGTTCTGTGCAAATATACAGGTGTTTCGATTTATAAATTAAGCGAAGTTTTCGTTTGCTGTTTGAGTCTGTCATTTTCGTTTTGGAAAGCTTATGTGGGCCTTATATTCTTGGCCACCAGGTGTCTATAGCTACCAACATCGAAATGCGTTTGTCGGGTTGTTGTAATGCTACTTGTATTAACGATACTATCATTTTCATATCACTGAATTTAATATGATGTTCATGTTAGTTCCACTGAAAACCACCAGTGGCTCCACCGGCATTCCACATTTCACAAAGTTTTGTCTGTATAATATATGTGCAATGGTATATAGGCATCTATTCACATACATGTAGCAATCTTATGACAATATACAAAAATCACTGAATGAAATGTATTTCGTCAATAACTTTGAAAAATTAGGTGAAAGTTACCCATATTATGCAATATCTCATTTCGACTTATGATACATATTTGTCGTTAATTTGGTAACATTTGCCTCATTTCTCAAGATAATGAATTCCATGTGTTTCAACACACTGCTGATATGGTAATTCAAAAAGTCATTTCCATTCTATACAATATTACTGATGTTATTTTTGGGGTACATGTAAACTTAATGTGATTTTAGTGTCTCACTTATGCTCCAGATGTCACTTTCCTCCACAAGTAATCATAGTTTATTTGTGTTACAATGCCCGCCTTCTGAATATTAGCAGAACTCAACAAAGAATGATAACAATGATATAACTTTCACAATAACAATATATTAACAATCAAAATCAGTACAAAGTAGGTAACTGAACTTACAACTTATCTATGCTAGTATTTAACAGTTAAACAGTCTTAGGTAAATCCTAATGCCTGGTGAGATTATCCACAGGTACTGTCCCACAGTTCCAAGTCCATGACAGCTGCCAAATTATCTGGTACAAATCCCACAGAGGTACGGTTTGGTACCAATGTGGTACTGAAAGGTGTGGTGCTGATCCAAATCCCACAGAAGTGCAGTTTGGTTCCAATGTGGTACAATTAACACCAAATATACCAGTCTACTCAAAGATACTGTCCGCACTTCACAGGCAATAACAAGTATTCCAACGTGTTTTTAAATGATAGATATGAGCAAGAGAAGTAAGCAAATTTAACATCTAAGTGAATGGGGACTTGATTTGGTGTCCCCCACAGCCTCATTCTGGTTTCTGTCACCAGAGGTCAGTAGTGTTCCAAATATGGCAGGAACTTTTGAATTGGGTGTATTGGAGGAAGATTTCGCGTCACAGTTCTTGAAAAATGCTATAGAATCTATCCAAAATAAGTGTTTCTCGTGTGAATAAGTTGAGTAAAATGCTCCAGGGAATCTAAATTTGCTGCTACAGAGATTTCCAGTTGGACAGCACTGTGGTCGTTCGCGGCAGGTCATCTAACATTGCAAAAGTGCCCGTGCCAAGGAAAACTGGTCGTTTTGACCAGGTGGGGGACTGGGGTTGTTAATTGCAGGTACTACTGTACCATGATTATACCATTCAGAACCTACCAGGGTAAATCAAACAGAGTAGATGTAAGAGCATTTTCAAAAATAAGGTGAAACCATTCTTGATGCATGACTGCCATGAGATGGGAGTACTGGAGAGGGACCGCTTTATATACATGTATTTGTAATTTCAGAATGTTAGTGTTATAAAAATTATGCCTTTGGTGCTTATATTTATTTACTTATATATCAATTTATTAAAAATTGAGATCTATCGTTTAATTCATAAATAATTAAAGAATTTCAGCTACAAATCAAAACAACTTAATATTTTTCTGATTTCATACTTGCTATTTCCATGTTGTGGTCCACCATGGAAATAAACCAAGGCCAGATTCGCTAGGCATCTGGTCCTCCCATTTCATGCATCATAGTTCGGTGTGCTTTCAGCAATTATATTGCACAATATTGGCACATGTGTAAATAAAATATTATCAGTCAATCAATCGATCAACTTTCAGTGATAAAAGTAAAGTACATTTAGGCCCAGTGATTATCTTTATGTTTTGTTTTTTTACCGCTTGCTTTTGTAGAGAAAATACACAACTTAGTAATTGCAGGATAATGTATCTGTTAATTTTCCCCAAATCAATAAACATAATGTGTGTACAAAAATTCCCTAAAGCGTTACATGACTGTATAAATACAAAAATTGTCTTATCTTAATTAATAACATGGCGATGGTCTTTTTTCAATTTATTTTTTTACTAATTTTTGCTAATTTCTATCAGATTTTTATACAATCTGAGGGAAAATAGCCAAATCAGTACAATAATGACTAAAATGTTGTATTTTCGTCAACCATGTCAAGGCAAGATTTTTAACTCGAATTACCCAGAATGCACCATTTTGCATGCTCAAATTAGAAATTTTTCGGGGGGGGGGGGGGGGGAATGCCCCCCAGACCCCGTAGTATGCCTTCGGGCACTTGCTAAGGCCCTTTGGGCCACATATGTCTCATGTGGGCCGCTGACAAAAATTTGCATTTTTTGGACCACTTGGGTCTCTGAGTTTCTAGCACTGGGCTGGGTCGATCAATATTTATTAGGGGAAAGGCGGCTTGAAACTACATATATCCCCCACCCACCCATCCTTTTTTTTTTTGTTCCATTAAATTTTAGGGTTGGGCCTTTTTAGTAGAGTCTATCAGGTTACCGGAACAACCCATATAATTTTGTTAGGCCTTCGGTAACTTGGACATTTGTTGAAACATGTTTAAAATAGATGTTCTTTCCTCTTGTACACATTACCTCTTTTGACGCCAGTTTAATTTGTTACCTGGGCACAGCCGGAGACACTTGTTACATATAAAGATAGAATGACCATCATAAGAATATCATCTCCTGAAATGTATTCCCTCAGTGACCTTGAGAGAGACAGTCAAGGTCACACATATTATGTTATATCGTACTTTCAGATATGACTCTCGTATGCTGTGACATTTGATTAAGTTGGCCTCATTTGTTTCATGATAATGAATTTCAAAGGTCTGAACACATATTGGCTCCTTTTTCCGTTCCCCTGTTGGTAGCGCCGCCAGTACATTTTAGATTCCACATGTTAGCCTCCAAAACGTTTCCACAAAATTTCATAAAGATCCATCACAAATCAAGGACACCAGTGTTTTCAATTTTTTCACTTTTTGGCCTGTGTATTACGTTATCATGTAGGTGGCGCCACCAACAACAAAGGCACCTAGATTTTCATTCATAGAACATGTCCTAAATTTCAAGTGGCTAACTTTAAAATTGTTGATGCTATCGTGTTGACAAGCAAATTGTTTACGGACGGACGGAACAACGGAATGACAGCAGGCCGGACAAGTGTTCGCATGAGCTCTGCGACCTATGGTCAACAGAGCTTAAAAGCATATGTGACCAACTTAGCACAGTTTTGATTGTGAAATTGTACCAGATCATACAATCCATTTTCAGAAAAGGGATACAACTCTGTCTGATAATAATTGAGGTTGTGCAGCAGTTTTAGAAATGTCAATTCATTTTAAAAGCTAAGCTTCTGATTCTTGAATTTTTGCTGGCAACAATGTTTTTCGGTCTAAACATTTGAATAAAATAGTCAAATTCGGTAAAGAATAATTTGCCCCAAATTCTATTGCATTTGCTGAGCCCGAGATAATTTTGTTCTGCCACCTGCGGATTTGATTGAATGGGGGTCATGGCAAACTTGCTGGTGCCTTCGCAACGATACGACAACGGCTGGATGTATCTACATGTCTTTTTATGGACTCATGTAAGCATATTATGCCCTGGATACACATATACATCCATCAAGGGTATCAGGGATTAACTTTTTCAATCCCAAATTTGGGACTGAGTAAAAAGCCGTTGACCCAGACCATTATGGAAATATAGACATGCTGGTACTTGAATAAAAGGTCATATCAAAACAAATATGGATCTGGCATTCTTATAATTATTGAGAGCAGTTCTTCATAGGTAGTTTGACTGTAGTTGCATTCGGTAGTGAAGCAGTTAATACTAATCCGCCAATGAGGGTGGGGGCGGAGTGGAAGGTTGTGGCTGTGCCCTGGCCCACCTGTCAACACAACAACTGAGTTCGACGACGCGATTGTGTTGTGACGATGGTGTTGGATTCTACTTCCCACATCGTGGGACCGTTCGAATCAAAAGACCCCGAAAGGCTGGCAGTATGTTGGTCACGTGGGTGGAGTACGACGGCTGAAGGTCAACTTAACCCTACTCAGTATGTCGCCATTGTCCATCAAAGACAATTATTCAGCATGACATCATTTAATCACTTGCTACTGGTATGTGGCGAAAATCAGTTGCGTTTAATGTCAGCGTGTCAACACAGGCATTTTGTTTTTCCTACAATTCTTTATTGTGTCTGTGTGCACAGCAGGCATCATGTTTTTCCATGAGTTCTTTTTTTCATTTTCTTTTATTGTTTCGGTTTTTCTCTGTATTTCTTGCTCCCTAATTTTGTTCAGATGGGTTCTGGGATACTGTCGAACAGGTACAAAACTATATATTTACCCAAAACATCAACCTTACAGTGAAGCTGTGAATCTGCATGTTGAATTGGAAAAAATATTCAATCAACCACAGGCACCATTTGTAGAATTTAATGCTCACTACGGACACTGGAAAAAAAATTGAATGCTGAAAATCATCATCAAAACTATCGTAGGTAGAGGTGCCGTTCCAACTTCGATTCATAGTTTTATGCTGCAGGCGTATCGTATGAACCAGCTGATAAGACCATCACTAACCAAAATGGTTCGTTTCCCACCATTAATTTCGATGTTGAGACCATGCGTACAGTTGAAGCCATCTTGCCTCCAGAATCATGTTTGCCTAAAAAAAAAAAATGTTGAATGTGCGAGGCTCCATTTGCAAATGATAATAGGCTGTAGATGGCTTGGCTCTCTCCTCTTTGTCCTGAGGACGGGGGGAAGGGGATGGAACCAGTAGTCAAGTGCAAGTCCCTGCATTATGCAATTAACAGTCTCCTTGCAACAGAAGACTTGCGTGGTAGTATATGACATCACAAATGTGTGAGGATGGTACTAGTCGTTAATCTCCGTAACACAGAGATCGGCAAAGCGTGAGATTCGTTATTAAAGTGTGTGTGTCAACACACACTTTTTTGTTTTTCGTAAAATTCTTTCTTTCTTTCTTTCTTTCTTTCTTTCTTTCTTTCTTTCTTTCTTTCTTTCTTTCTTTCTTTCTTTACCAGCAAATTTGTCCACACTTTTCTCTGACACTATTATACATAGAAACTCCAAACTTGGCATGATTGTACCTCCATACAAGGAGTTGGGCCTTTTTATACAGAGGAATGGAGATGTTTAAAATTATGCAAATTAAGGGCATTTGAAATTTTAAATCTTGAATATCTTCAAAAATATAATAGACAGAGAAGTCATTCCAACTTCTACTAGGGGGTTATTGCCCATTGCGCATCTAATGAATTTAAAACAAAAGCTGTAGCAATTTAAATTATGCTAATTAGCAGTATTAAACATTTTCAGTCTTGAATATCTTAAACACTATAATAGATAGAGATGTGATTCCAACTTCTACTGGGGGGTTGTTGACCATTGAATTAAAAGCCAACGTTGTAGCAATTTAAATTATGCTAAGTAGCACCATTAGAAATTTTAAATCTTTCATAACTTCAAAGCTGTAATAGATAGAGATGGCATCCCAACTTCTACTCCTGTGTTATGGACTAGTTGTACAATGCCACATCAATATGCTTTGAAGACACACACACACACCGATTTGCTATGTAGCCAGTCATCTTTTCTAGTTCTATATATATTTTCGGAAACTCATGGGAATCCGCTCTTCAATAAAATAGTTCAGTTCACTCTGTCAACACGCCTGCTTAAATTCCCTAAAATGATGTGCGACAGTTCTTACAATGTATAAAGTTGGGAAATACCTGAGCAATGGTTCCCTTGTTTAACACAGGAAGAGCCCAACCTACTAGCATACCATGAATGTGCAGATCTTGCAACCGATTTGCTGCCTGAACTATCGTTAAGCATGCGCAAACAAAACCGATTTAAATTTACTTGGGTAAGCAGACCCAATGAAAACGAAATTTGACAGGGTTTACCGCAAGGGGTCGCCATCTGCGCTTGAAGACATTGACTTTGCTTCTGTTGTTGGGAGCAATTTATAAGAAAAAGACGCTGTGTCACATTTTGATAGCGTCACCTTTGAATATTTCAAAGCCTCGGTTAAAAGAGAATGTCAACTCATTTTCTCCCAACAACGAAAGAAAACACTTACATGTGGCTCCGTGGTAATCTAGAATGTAGTCTGGTCGTGAACTTGGGATCCAGTTTATTATATTGACGCAAATAATACTTCCAGTTCTACCAATTACAACGTCATCATATATGACACGTTGACTGTTTTGTCTCCTTTGTAAATCATATCAGCTGGAAGAGATTGTATGAGTTGTAAGCATACTGTAATGAGTAACAATATGACACTTTAAAATAGTCGATGAGGATTTTCTTTATAAGAATTTTGGATTTTATGTGAAATGGAAAGGTTGTTGTGGAAGTTATCAGTACAAAATAAAGAAATCTAGAGGTCTGTCGGATAATGTGAGAGAACACAGCGTGCACCACAGAGCTGTAAGGGATAGTTGGGCTAAAACTAAATTCTTTACCACAATTTAAGCCCCTCGCATCGCTGTTGTGTTGAGAAGTTCAACTCAAATATTTGGTACAAGCATACTTATTTTTTTAACATCCCCGACACGATTTACTTGTGAAAACTGTTTACTCCTATTTTCTTAGTAGAGTAATACCATGAACTTACTAAAAGCAAAACAAAACGTGTCAATCTCAATTTTAAACTCTATGTGCACTGCGGTGTATATATATATATATATATATATATATATATATATATATATATATATATATATATATACATATATATATATATATATATATATATATATATATATATATATATATATATATATATATATATATATATATATATATATATATATATATATATGTAAATGTGTAAATTCCATGGTCAAGTATCTTGGGAGACAGTCATTTAATAGAAAATATTGTAATGTCACTTTTATTAAAATCCAAGCATTCTAAGCAGTAATCCACATCTGGTTTTATGTTTATCATCATACATGCTGCTAGTATACCTGGTTAGATACATTGATGTAATCCTGGGGGAAAATATCTCAGGGAGCACATACATCTGAATACATCTTGGAGTGAACTGCCTTGTATCGTTGGCAATATTAAGCAATACTGCAAGAATACGTTCATGCATTCGAAAATGTTCTACTCTTGTATGCAAACAGAGACATTTGCTGTGAAGCAAATATATCCCCGTTTCTTTCTTCGTTCTGCACCACCTAATCTTGTCTGGAGCGTTCCTTGGGAAGTATATTGCCTAGAAAGTCCATATTGGGCATACACAAGCCTTGTGGGCGAAACTGTACATCTGATTTGGGATAGTAATGATGTTTAAAATTACGGAGATTATATGCAAATAAAAGTTTTAATCCCTCGTATCTTCGCAAGTATAATATGTAAACATAAATTTCCAATACCTACCATATTTATGACAACTGCGAATTAAATGTATGTACGACGCAAGCCACAGTCTTTAAATTTATATGCTGATTAGGTACTATTGATAATTTTAATATCTAATATCTTGAATAGTTTTATAGATAGATTGATGATTTGAATATTTAATATGTTGAATAGTATTATGGATAGATTGACAATTTAAATATTTAATATCTTCAATAGTGTTATTGATAGAGATAGAGATATCATTTCCACTTATGGTGTAACAAAGTGGCTATTCAGCCATTTTCAGTCCGACAAATATAATTAATAGTTACAGAGGAATAAGTTTAATTATATCTTTTGACAAACAATTATACCTTATGATGACAAGTAAACAAGTTTGTTCTACGCCAAAAGCAAATATATGTATGTATGTGCTTACTGTAAGTCAAGCTGAAGAGACCTTATCCTATAAATTTTCTGTATTGAAAGACCTAAAATCCAGTAACAACAGTAAAGGAACAACAAAATCAGAACTTATTTCACTACCTGTTCAGGTCATTCTTATTCCTGTTTCACGGTTTCCTTGTACGGCAAATTCTCTTTCAGTTAATAAGTTAGAGTATGGGGTACTCTAAGGATATATATATATATATATATATATATATATATATATATATATATATATATATATATATATATATATATATATATATATATATATATATATATATATATATATAGAGTATACTATCGAATGTAATAAACCTTGTTGTGTACATCGTCAGAGTTGGGTTTGGCGGTTCTACTGATGCCACAGATTCAAATGTTTTGTAACTTGTGATGCAAACTGTCTGAGGAACAAATACATACGTGCAAGTCAAGTTGCATTGGTGTCTTCAATTTTATTCCACTCGTTTCACAGAAACAGGAATTACCACTATTCTGGCTTACACCTGATGCAGGCTCACTAGTGATAATAGGTTAGTGGGATAGCTGTATCCAATGGGCAATACGTTGTTATATTTGGAATTATGCTCCATAAGAGGAGTTTAGGACCCCAGATTGCAGTAGATGACGGTGTTCATTTGCATAAATTTGGCTGTTTGCCAATCCAAGACTTCAAAGGGATTTGTTGTCATGCAAATAAGTAAAACTGTGCAAATGATCACCTTCAAGTGCTGCCCTCTGGGGTCCTAAAAGATTAATTTTAAACATTCCAATGTCCAATATGTAGCTTTTGCAGACAGGGTTCAAAATAAAGATTTTTGTATGAGTCTGCGAATGCTACATACTGCACATGACATTGACAGCTTCTAAAAACAAAACAAAAAACAAAAAAAAAACGGCTAACCATTTTGTGTTCTGGAGGCATCATTCATATACCTGCCGACAGCCAGCGATAAAATGCTGTGAACAAAACACATTGTGGTATCTATGCACCAGTACAACGTATTATACCCTCCAGAAAATGAGGAAAAAATTCAAAATGTTGGCATATGAAACATACTGACACAGGCTCATCTATAGCTCTGTTGACTTGTCAGTCAGCCAAGCTTATGGGTCGTCCGTCCACAATTCACATTTTCGACTTGAAAAACCACAAGCCAGATTTGTGTTAAACTTGGTGCTAAAGTACCATGGTGGGTCTATACCAAATTTGCTCAAATGGTCACGTTGCAATGATTGTTTATTTATGATTTTTTGGAGGTTCATTTTTTTTAGGGGAGGGGGTATAAAAAATCTTCTCCACAACTGTTTGGTCAAATGATTTGGAATTGTATAGGGACACTTCTTGGTACACATAGACCTTAATTTGTTCAAGTGATGACACTGCATTTTTAATTAATTGTATGGGTTTATCACTTTTGATTGCGTCTTCGAAACTGTCATTCAGATCATGCGGGAATTTGGTGAAAATGTTCCTTGTGGAAAACCTAAAGAAAGTCTTCAGTAGGTGACAAAACTGTGGATATCTTATATTTAACGAACCTTTCAATTCAGGAACTTATCAATTAATGATGTACTCCTATTGATTGCTCTCTAAGTCAATGCAAGTTGCAATGACAAGTTACATTTTCGACTGCTTCTCCAAAACTACTGATTGCATTCACCTGGAACTTGAAGGAGGCGTACCTTGGGTGAGTCTCTACCAAATTTCTTCACTGATTTCTAGAATATTCATGAATTATTTTCTTAATTTTTGGGCAGAATTTTAAAAAGTTATCTTCGAGGAGACTGCTCAGCCAATACTTTAAAATTGCACAGGGACCATTCTAGGCGAAATTAACACAGTACATGGGTGACCTTGTCCTCATTTCCAAGGCCCATTTCGGTGAATTTAACTCCACAATTGATAACTTGAGAAATACTTCAGCCAAGACTTTGAAAATTTACATGGTAGTCGTCCTCTGTTAGCAAGATACTTAAAATTTATATGTGTGCTTATGACCTCATTCTCAACATTAAACACTGATAATGTGAGAACTATTTGACCCAGACCATAATAGTGTTCTTCTCTGAAAGTTACTCTTACACAGAACATGGGTGAACTTGATCCTATCCCAAGATCACAGGGGCACCAGTGTCATAGATTTCTAGATCAGCTGAGTATAAGCTGCGCGGCACTCTTGTTATTCTTTTTCACTTTTGATGTTATACTATCAAAAATGATGTTTTGTTTTTAAAGTAACGTCTGAAACGACGCCACATAATTTCCCGCGGTCCAGAGGCAGCGTTCAGTCCTTGTAACATGGGTCCTTCTTCAACAACAAACGCTTCCAGGCGTCGAAGTGAGCGGTGGCATATTCGTCAAGTATTTTAATGTACTGTTTTACGCATCCTTCACTCTGCTCATCGGAAAGTTCGGCAATTTGTTCCCCGGTGGACATGGCCAATACCTACAAACAATCATACAACGCGTTAATTATTAGTGCTGCGTGTTTACTTTTAGTTATCTTCAACTGTCGCACCAGGGACGTGTTATAGACACGTCCCTGGTCGCACGGTGTCTGTACCTGTCTGGGTTGTAACGGCATCAGGAGAATTTCAGTTGTGTAGTCTTTTGTTTCAACCTTCATAGAAAACAGATTGGATGATCGCCAATATAAAATGGCAGTTGGAATAATCGCACCAAGTCAGGGGTCAAAAATGGTTTGTCCCCAGCAACAGTAATGAAACTGTGCGGCGTGGAAATATGAAGCTTAAGCTCAAACTCAACTTACTTAAATTGAATGCTTTTGAACAGAGGACAAATATTGTGGCCCACCTGACCTCACGGGTTATAACATATATTAATAATGTGTCAACAGTACGGTATGCAACGTAATATAAAATATAACGTAAAAATCTGTATCAATCAGACATTGCGTTTTATCGGGTGTCAAACGGAAATGGACGACCTAAGACTAATTTCAGTGGGTCTAATCGATATGCTAATGACAAAGTCTTTAGTTGCACCAACTTGCGAGTTAGGTGAGATCTTATCCAAAGTTAAACTTAGTCGGGAGGTACCATGGCTTGCCTGCTAAACATCCGTTCTTGGCGGTCTACTACCCCCCGCTGGGGGCCAACATAGTGTATCGCCCCAAGAAAGTCTGCTTAGGAGGCAATACCATGGCTGGGTCTATACCAAGTTTTTTTTCCGTTGTCCATTCTTTGGTGATTATTATTATTATTATTATTATTATTATTATTATTATTATTATTATTATTATTATTATTATTATTATAATTATTATAATAATAATAATAATTATTATTATTATTATTATTATTATTATTATTATCTTAAACACATTTTCTCCTAATCATTCGGCTTGAAAGTGTATGCATGCATACACACAAATGCACACGCACCCCATCTCTCTCCTTCTCTCTCTCTCTCTCTCTCTCTCTCTCTCTCTCTCTCTATATATATATATATATATATATATAAATATATATATATAAATATATATATATAATAAAATGCCATTTCATGCCTTATTCCGTATTTTGACAGATCATGAAATATTTGATGATATCAATTAATCAATTTTACCTTGTCTTATGATAAAGTTGAGCATTCCATATTTGCTACCATTAAAAGGCTTTGATATGCCTAAATGGTAAACCATTTACACATATGTTAATCTATATTTGATAATATCTTAAAATATATTGAATTGTATGCTGAAACAGACTGCATTTCATGTTGAAATGCATTTGATGGCATAACCAAAATAGATTTTAAAATATCATTACATAGGTCTCGAACTGATTTAATGAGATGATCATACACGTGATCACACGATCAAATCCCCTCCATCTAATTTACTCCTATCAATATATGTTGGATATTATTTAAATGAGAACCGAAGTGATTTTTTTATTGATTTATGAATATGTTTACCCTGGAACACCCTTTCAGAGCATAGCTGTTCTTTCAAGGGTCCCAGCATACAAATAGATAAAAGCAACAAAATACACAATCCTACAAGATAAATAAAAAGACAACAAACTGACAAAACTAAGAAGAGAAAAAATAAGCTATAAAGTAAATACTATTGAATGAACCGAATTAAAAATAATGTCTCTTGTAACGTACTTTAAAATCAAATACACTTTGGCTTGCCTTTGAAAAGTCCGGGAGACTGTTCCACTCAATAGCACCATTATATAAAAATGTGTTTTAAAAAGCCTCTTTGTTGGGAGATGGCACAATAACATTCAAACCTTCAGCTTGTCTAGTTGGATAAAAACTGACCTCTGTTGCAAAAATGACCTGGTCACGCAAGTAATTTGGGGCTAGGCCATATATGCACTTATATGTGGGTGTAGGCGTGTGGAACCGCTGCGGCTCTGCCTTTGTTTGCCACTTTAATTCTCCGAAGAGATCAGCACCACGTGCATTTACATATTCATAATTGCCTGTGATTACCCGAGCAGCAACATTTTGTAATCGCTGAGCCGTCTTTTGTGCTTTTGCAGTTGTTCCCCGCACGGCATCTCCATAATCAATACAACGTAATATCGTAGTATTATAAATCATTTCTAATGTTTTCTTTGGTAGAAATTTATTTAACCTTCTTAAAACATGATTCTACCATGCTATTTTCTAAAATTAATGAAATCTATAAATATGCAATATTAATGTTGAAAATACTGAACAAGTCAAGTGAAGAGATGGCGTTCAATATATGTATATCCTTACATTTTATATCCTATTAAGACCATTTCCCTATTAGGACCGCATCGTTTAAGTCGTTTGGGTGGTCTTTAAAAGGAGATTCCACTCTTCGTGCACACACCCATAATATGTTTAAAGATCATTAAATTGTATATCAATGAGCTGTCTGATTATTTACCTAGCCAATTAACCTCCACACTAGCAGATATGAAATCTGTGGATCATGTCATTTGCAGCAATTTTCATTGATTCCAAAGTTTTTAGTCTTTCAGGTTTGGGGGTTCGAATATCAAAAGCTGTCATTTGGAGTAAATCTATTTCCGCCCAAACACCTGCCAAAATGCGGTGAAAAGCCACTGGTTCTATGATTTATGTACCCGGTTCTATAACATAGATACCTGAAACATGCAGGCCCTCTCAAAGTAATACGCTTCATCGAAAGCAATTGCCGCTGATGATCCTGTGACCAAAACACCGTGGTTGCCCATCATCAATATATCTTTGTTTCCCAACACAGTCGCCAGACGGCGTCCTTCCTCTACTGCGGTTGACAGCCCGTTGTAGTTTTTGTCGTAGGATACGCGTTTGTGGAAACGGCCATTGTTCTGGTGGGCGTTTCGTATGGTGGGGTTGGTAAGACAGGCTGTAATAAGGCAGACATATCTCGAATATGAGCCAATGATAATTGATTAATTCTTCTAAAAACATAGAAATTATATTACGCGGTCGTAAAACAGTTTGCATTCATAGCCATAGTCTCGTTGTAGAAAATATTGACTCATTATTTAAAACTTGCCCGAAAATAATAATACCACACCTACGGAAAATTTATATTTGGGTAGCAGTTGAAAGTTTATCTTTGAGTAAAGAAAAAAAGTGAATGGTATTCCACTCCTTCAATGAAGCAAAATGCAATTCCAACACGGATACACTCTTCAATACATTACATATCCTAAAACTAGGTTATTAAGAATATTGAAACCCCAGGCTCTGACATTTTACTGAAAATGGAAAGAAAGAGTTGGGATAAAAATAGATTAGATGACGTCAAACAATCTTCTGGTGCACACAAACACAATTGACACAGAAAACGTATAACAGTGTTATCATTACCCCGCATATCGCGACAACTGGATAAACCAGGGACGAACAAAAACATATGTTGGCCAGAAAACCTTTGATCTATGGAAGTACCTGCGCACCTAGGTTTCAGATTTTTAAACGTCAGATCACAGTCAGGTCTGCTAATTTTTGTGAGGTCACCGCATTAATAAACATAAGGTGGGTGAATATATGAATGGATAAATGAATAAATGGATACGTATTAGTGCAATGACTTAGGGGGAAAAAGTCGGGTCCCGGGACCCGCAAATAAATTATGTTTAATACCCGGGACCCGTAACGGGTACCCGGGCACCCGCTGCAAAAACCCTAACTGAAATGATACACATAAACATATTTTCCTTTTATTCAGGCACAGTATAATTTCACCATTCGACAAGTTGCCTATTCCTGAGAGAAAAAAGAAAAAGAGGGAAAAAAAGAACATGACAGTGTCAAGGGCAGAAAAACACATAGATCTATAATTTGTTTACTTCTATTGAAAGCAGTCCGGTATTAAAAGTTGGATTCGGGACCCGACTTTTTGGCATTTTGACGGGGGGAGGGGGGGTTATGTATTGAGGGAGATCTTCACGATTGGTTTTCGGGTTATCTAAAGAATCGCTACCAACGCGTAGTTATTCAAGGTCAGTCCTCCAGTTGGGGTAAAATTTGTGCTGGAGTGCTCAAGGTTCCGTGCTGGGGCCTCTTTTGTTCCTTATTTACATCAACGATATTGTGGATCTTGTTCGTTGTAACATAAAATTGTTTGCTGATGATACCTCTCTGTACTTGAATATTGATAATCCCTTTACCGCCGCTGAAATTATGAATTCCGATCTTGCTGATATTGATCAATGGTCCAAAGATTGGCTGGTGACCTTTAATGCTCTAAAAACTAACTCCATGCTCATATCTCGGAAGACAAACCAAAGTAACCATCCACCTATTCATTTTCAAGGTCATGAATGAGTAAACTTTATTAACTGCATCAAATTACAAATATGATATTATGTTAATACAACACATATAAATAGAAAACACAAGTTACAAGAACACCCCCCCCCCCAAAAAAAAAACTCATATCACACAATATACCCACAAATCACATTACACACAAGACAGAAGAAAGAAAATAATACAAATACCGTTGCAACACAACAAAACAATAAATTACCATAGATATATTCGAGAGCCATATCAGTGTACATACTTGTGGATGTTTACACAGGGTACATAGTCTAAAGAATAGAGGGGAAAAGAGAGGGGGAATATACATATTCACAATGTTCCCCTCTTATTCAGTGTCTCGGAGAAATATTTGTTAACTATTGTAATTTTTTCCACATCGTCTAGCCTAATAATGAATATAAATTTGTCGTAGTCATCTAAATTATCAAATATTGGGAAAATATCGGTTAGTGCACCATATATATTTCTTCTTTCCTTTTCATATTTTCTACAAGCGCTTATAAAGTGATATTCGTCTTCTAGTATATTACAAGTATCGCATAATCGTTCCTCTAAAGGCATTTTGTGTGGTCTTTTGTGTCTACCAGTTTCGATTTTCAAATTGTGTGCACTTATTCTTAAACGTGTAATATCTTTCCTTAAAGCATAATCTCGAATCACTAATAAATATTTCTCTAACACAAATGTTTCTTTAAATTTAGCATAAGTACGTAGTTTTTTGTCTGGAGCTGAATTGCCTTTCATTGCTTCTTGCCACTGAAGGATAAATCGTCTTTTAATTCTTTTGACAAAAATCGGAGTAGGGAAAAATTTGGTGCGCGAACCGACATTTTCCCACATTTTGCTGAAACCAAATAAGTTAAATGTGTCTCTTAGAGATGTGATCCATTTGAACTTCCCGGTATCGATATGTTCCACATTACAAAGAAAGCAATCATAGAGCAAACTCTCATGTTTCATATGTACTATCCGTAGCCAATTCTTACACATTTGAGTGAAAATTTTGAGTACAAGTGGAAATTCGCCTAGTTCACTTATCACTGCAACATTGCTTGCTTTTTTGTGCACTCCTAAAGAGAAACGCAAAAAATTTAGATGGACCTTTTCGAAAGAGAATTTGAAATAATTGTCTATTTCATTACTTGTGACACATTTATCAATCGGTATTTCGTAGGGCCCCCAAGCTTCACATGCATACATAAGAATTGGCGATATAAATTTATGGAATAAACTCAATAAAATTGGTAAACTGATTTGCGTATTATAAAATAATCTTTTTAGTCGTGCCAAGGATCTTAAAGCTTTATCACTGAGTATTTTGGTAGCGTTAGTAAATGAGCCATCAATCTTTATGTTTAAACCTAGATTACAGTAATTTTGTACAATTTCAAGCGCTTTGTTTCCAAGATAGAATAGTCGTTTTAATTTTTTTCCAAATTTATTGAAAATCATAATCTTTGTTTTTTCAATGTTTACTGTTAAGTTCCATGTTATACAATATTCATTGAGTTTATCCAAGCAATTTTGTGAGCCATTTTCGGTTTCGGACAATATAATCAAGTCGTCTGCGTATAAGAGGCAATTAATTGATTTGTTATATAGAGTAACTGGATGTATTGCAAAATGTTACCCATCACAAACACCTTGGACTTACAATACACTCCGATTTAAGATGGTCCAATCACATTACTGAAATCTCTAACAAATCTAGTAAACTAATTAACATTATGAAAAATTTGAAGTTTAAGTTGGACAGAAGTACACTCGAAACTATTTATAAAAGATTGGTCAGGCCGATTCTCGAATACGGTAGTCAAGTGTGGAGTGCGTGTTCGATATTTGACGACGAAAGGCTGGAAAACGTTAAATTAAGTGCTGCTCGTATTGTTACTGGTGCAATGCATGGAACGAGCATTGCTAAGCTATACGAAGAAACCGGATGGTCAACTCTTGCCAAACGTAGAGAAATATCAAAACTGACATTAATGTACAAACTTGTTAACAAGCTCGTTCCTGATTCATTGTGCTCAGTTCTTCTTACTGCTTCTACTGCAGGTAACCAAACCTATCAAACTCGCCAGCAATTTAATCTTTCCCATTTTCGTGCTCGTACTGAACTCTTTGATAATTCATTTTCCCCCTCGACTATTAGGCTGTGGAATCAGTTACCTCTAGAAACTAGACATTCAGCTTCAACCAAAATATTCAAATCAAATATTATGAAGCCAGTGGTCAGAGCTATCAAATTCCCTGAATTATACAATTTTGGTGACCGATTTCTCGCAGTTCAACACACCCGCCTTCGCCTGGGTGCGAGCCATTTAAATTCTCACCTGTTTAAGATTGGCGTGAAAGATACACCTTTATGTGATTGTGGTATATCCAAAGAAGATGCGTGGCATTACTTTTTTATATGTCCTTCTTATGCTGATCAGCGATCAGTTCTCCATACTACGATTTCCTTGTATGCTCCGTTCACATTACAGACAGTATTATACGGCTGCCCTGAATGTTCTCTTGAAGTAAATATTGCAATTTTTTCACCAGTACACGAGTATATTTCCGAAACCGGCCGCTTCAAACCGGCAGGCATAGGTTAGATTTTTTGGGCAAAACGAACACATATCAGATTCTGCTACAATGCTAGCTCATGATACACATTTGCAGACCTAATATAGTAATAATTTACGTAGCCCCACTATCTGTTACGTCACTGTGTTCGTCATCTTATTATTTGTCTAATGCGTCTAGGTATGTCCCGTTTATGTGTTGTGTTTTCTCGCAAGAGGGATTCGAATAGGGTTTTGCCCTTTTTCCCAATTGCTGAGGTTATTATATTGTATGATAATTTCGATGTATTTGATCAATAAAATATGTTTAAATCAAAAAGAGGGAAAAAAAGAACATGACAGTGTCAAGGGCAGAAGAACACATAGATCTATAATTTGTTTACTTCTATTGAAAGCAGTCCGGTATTAAAAGTTGGATTCGGGACCCGACTTTTTGGCATTTTGACGGGGGGGAGGGGGGGGGGTTACCGGCTACCCGGGTCCCGAGTCAATGCACTTATACGTATGTACGCAGGCACGTAGATAGCCAGGCAGGTGACTCGGTTTCTTGGTCGATTAACTAATTCATACAATGTAGCGTTCACATGCAGAAACGTCATCAGAACGACAAAGATGTAACATCAACAGTTACTACAAAGTATGCCAAATTAATAATGATAACCATCGCTGAGCAGACTTCCACATACAAACTAAGAGGGGAAGAAGTAATATTAGCCAATCGGCTATTTTTTAATCCTCTGAAAACAAAGTTTATCGTCATCATCATCAGCATGAGACAAGTGAATAAGGAAGAAAAGTATATACTAACCTCGCACTAAAGTATATACTGACCTAGCACTACAGCTGCAAATTACACGAGGTCGGTGGATGTAGTAAATATATACTGACCTAACCACTACAGTGACAACAGTTGCACACAGCATGGTCATGGACGTAACTATATTTTATGTTCGGAACGAGCGGGACTAGAATCTGCAACCTTTTGGCACCAGTTGCCTAGCTGAAATGGGATATATCTATATTATACGCCCATGGCATGAGTCAGATGAATATAGTACATATATACAGACCTAATGCTGTAGCATGAAACAGATGAATGTAGCATATATACATGTATATATATATATATATATATATATATACCTAACGCTGTAGCATGAAGCAGGTACATGTAGTAGATATTATAGATTATAGCATGCTTTGTTGACGATATGAAGTATATCAACGAGCACTGGATGCCATATAGCAGAGCGAATGAGCGAAGCGAACGAGTTCTTTATGGTATCCAGTGCGAGTTGATTACTTCATATCGTCTACAAAGCATGCTATAAAATTTTTATTTCATGTTTGGGTCGATTTGTACATTTCAATATACAAAGCAAAAATAAGAACATTTGCAGAAAGTTTTACCTCTCATCAACACAATTACCAATGAAACTGGAAGAGTACCGATACATCATATCGCGGCACTGCAGCTTTTAGGCCTATGATACAGTATTTATACAAGCCTGTTATAGTACTAGAATCGACCCAAACATGTGATGATAATACAGACTTTGCACGGTAGTATGAAGCAGGTAGATACAGAAGATTATACAGACCTAACGTTGTGGCGTAAGGTGGATGGATGTGGAAGACACACGTAGCATCTTTCCGAGAATCATGAACACCTCGATGAATTGTGGCCGCAGATATTTCCGCATGCCCATCTCCCTCCACAACCTCATTCTTGTCGTTCAGGCCCACTAAAGAAGAAGCTGTTACCTGTACAAAGAAAACTTGCAGCTCACATACACGCGACATGTGCTTGCGCCAAATCTGCAACTTTTCAAACTGGGACTTCTTCCTAGCATTGTTACATATTTGTTTTGATTTCAGTACATGTGAAAATACCGTAGGTGAGTATGTCAAGGGAGTATATTATGTTGTTGGCACTTTTCTTTCATGTTTCTTTCATGACAATGCTATATTCATAATAATACAGTCATCCCGCAGGGTGCGGGAATGCCTTTTTCGAATCCACGTCCATGTGGCACCAATGAGAATCTGAAATAAGCCCACCACCTTACGAATTTTATTATAATTTGCATTATTGAATTTTTAACACAAAATCTCGCGAATAAATAATTTTTAATTACTAGTATCTCGTTCTAAAGATAGAATCCCACCTTAAATCTATTCAGCTGGCCATCAGAATCATTATGATTTATGCAGAGGGTTGAGGTCGGGTTTAGACATTCTAATTTCAAAATGACGAGCGGAAAGAACTCTTTCATTTCCTTATCTCACATAAAATGTCCAAAACATTTGTCAGAATGGTAGATAATCAGGACATATTTCACTTTATCTTATTCCTAAAGTTACATTCCAAATCTGGCTTAGGTTTTTGTCTATACTTATTGGCGAACATGGGAATCCAAGTCGAAATCGTCCTGCAGTAACAAATTTATTCTTAATGCGCGTTCTGTTTGACTTACTTCCGACCAGTGCATGCCATACGGAATCAATAACATCACTTCGCCTTCCCCACTTTCAGCGGGAGCCATCATCGTCAGGTGATTGCAAACGCCTTCATGTAATTTTAGTTCTTCTAAAGCTCGATAGGAGGCCGCCAAATCAACTCGTGCTTTTCTGTTTTCTTCTTGTGCTTTGCTCACATTAAATAAGCTTTGTGAAGTGGCAAATTGTCTACTAATATTACCACTTCCATTCCACTTTCTTCGGAATGTACCAAGAGCGGCAGACCGAACAAGACACAAAAAGGCAGATCCTGAAACACAAAACAGTTAAGCAGTGTTCTTATTTCAGATACAGTTTTTTGGACCACAGTTTGACTTCATAATAAGGTTAAGTTAAATTTCATATCCAGTGGCTTGTTAATTATTTTACATTTTATGACATCCATGTTTTGCACCATTGTTTGGACTATTTATTCAACAAGAATAAAAATGAAACTCTGAGCTGTGTCGCACCCGTGTTTTGTTGAACACGAGAAATACATGTAGTTTTTGTTTTTAGTTTGCTGCATGTATACATTCTCTGTTGCGGATGGTTGAGGCAAGACACATTTGGTATATATCATCTCTCTAAATTTATATCTATAGCTTATGATTTAGTAATATATCGCTCAATATGCCCTGTGAGATGATCACTATCATCACATGAGGTATCTGGTTTTATGGAAATCTGTAACTTTTTGCGGGACTTCAGGGAACTTTCAGACTTATGACTGGGGAACAGGATACATAATACTGGGGAAGAAAGGAACATGGGAAGAGTTACATTGGGGAACATTTTCAATAATTTTAGAAGGAACAAGAGGACAATATTCGACATTTTCAGGGAACCAGCTGCAGGGAACGTGGACTCCCTGTCCAACCCCAATCACCACCACCCACTCCCACCCCCCGGAGGCAGCCACAGAGACTATGCTCCTGCAGATTCCAATCCTGGAAATATAACTGCTGAAAAGAGTACTTTCTATGCTCTTTTGAAAATGGCGAAAGTGTTGAACCATCCCTTAGCGTTTTTCATATCAATAAAAGCGCTCAGTTTTACACGTGTCTCTTATACAGGACCAACAGCCATGAGAAACCAACACACTGCTTTGGTAGTCCAAAGAGGTGGTGATTTCAGATAGGTTTTGACTCACCAAACGTAGATTTGTCTTTATGCACACGTGTCTATTAAAAACCCCTTGCTACTCAAAATTAATCGTATATAAGCTTTCACTTTAATGCTATCTTATTTCCGTATGACTGACCTTTGATCAACGTTTAGTGACTTGAGATTTTTTTGGTCTGACACTATCCATCCAAATTGACAAATATTGTCAGAAAAAGAAGCAATGAAACGTTATCAAAAATTAAGCCCAGTCTTCCAAAACACCAATGTGCAAATCCCGGACAGTCCCTACTGGTTCATCGATTGAAGCATGCCCTCCCTCTCATGCTAAACAGTACACAATTATAATGTGCGTTATGGCATACACATCAGACCACAAATGCTCTGTAGCTCAGATGAGTTTGATGGCCTTTCTCGTCCTCACCTTGTTAGTTTTAGAATTTACACATCCTCCCGGATAAAAGCGGACAGAAAAAATATTCTGAAAAAAAACAACAACTTTTCTCTTGTAATATATCCAAAAAAACGACAACGGGAATGTAAACAAGATGTGACTAATAAATTTCAAAATTAAACGAAACATGTGTGTGCGTCTCAGCAGATATATCTTTTCAAGCAAGTGTAAATGTACCTATCCTGACAAAGATGCAACTCATATTAATGTAAATATGTACTACTGCTTTTATTATCATACGCCAAAATTAGTTAGACATTTTCCTAGGGTACACCTTCGAAATACAAGCAATATGTCAGATTTAGATGTAACCGAGCAGTAACAATGCTAACATTAATTGTACCCTTACCAATAATTCATAACTTCAAAAACTATTTAAAAATCAGAAATGCCAGTAGCACTATGTAGTGACCAGAGTAATAGAGACCGATTAATGGTACGTCCCGACCAAGTTAGAAAAGAATCCAGTATGCAGTCTGGGAGAAGTCGAAAATAGCAACAACATACAAAAATTAATGAATTAAAAGGCACAGCGCCATCTGTTGAACAAGTTAAGGTCTAGGGGTTCCAGAGGTGTCCAGGTGCAATTGGATAAGCGGTTTAAGAGACTTTTGTGTGGAAAAACTGTAACTGTTCTGTGCATACTGTTTATGTAATGGCAATTGCGTTATGGTTGCATTGACCTCGCTGATACATCTCAGTGACTTGTGCCACTGGACAAATTGCATCCTTCTGTTGCCAGTGAACTAGCAACAACAACAGAGGCCCAAAGTTCTTTTGCCCCCATCTATCATTATCTCTTAATGGAATACTTGGTTCATTTCCAGGTTGTATATGGTGACCTACTGCACCCGGCAGTTTGTTTGTATGTTTTTCATTTCAGTTGGGACCAAATGAACTTTTGAATCAGTGTTAGTCTTCCTACTGCCGCGCACCACTGGACTATGTGTCAGTGGTAGGATCATCTTACGGACGCTGGTATCTCCTTATTCTGCAGTATTGTCTAATCGCCAAGCCCTCCTGACCAACAGGGTGGATCCCTGTGTCATTGCACACTATCTGTCTTGCCTTATCATGCTGATCAATTTCAGCAACTGTACACAATAATGACATTAGGTGGTTATTTAAGATGTTTCTAGTGGTTATTTAAGATGTTTCTTGGTTAATCCATTTTTTATATTAAATTTTCTTTTAATGACAATTTGAATTAGACCATATATAACAAAGTACAACTGGACAGATACACGATTCAGTGACAATACTCTTGACACTTATTTTAATGAATATAATCATAAGATATGAAGCAATTATGTGTCGCTTGATAATTGCCATATGCTATGTGTACAGCTACCCTCATTCAATCCTCATGCCAACTATGTCTTGCTTGACCTTGCAAAAGATTATGTATATGGCTACTCTGGACCAATCCTCGTGGTTTTTTTTAAAGTAAACTAATTTTTGCGTTCGACCCAGGACAAGTTAATAGGGTCCAAATTGTGTGGAACTCGACAAAACGATAATATTACCAATGTATATCATCAGCCCATATATATGCATTAATAAATAAATAACAGGTCTATATAGAATAAGTGGTTTGGACATATTTCATTTCCCCAAAAAAGCAGTCAGGAAAAAGACATGGCCTATGGTAATCATTCTCGCACAGTAAAAAACGCAAAAAAGTACAACAGTGACTGCTATTGCAGTGTAAATTACTTGGGTACATAGGGATATAATATATGCAGTCTACCATGAAGTCTCTTTAGGCATTAAGAAAATTCTAATTTGTTATATAGTGTGTGTGCTATAGCAACAGCTGCGAATATAATATAGATACACGATAAACAAGTCGCAGGGTGGCACAGTAATGCAGACCTAACATATAAACAGCGAGACCTATGTCACTTACGAGGCAGACAGTGGGACTTCTAGGTAGGGCTTGCTAATTATGAGAATATTTCATCAGTATTTCGGAAGAAACACAGGCCTGTTATTTGATTGCAAATATTTGCAGTTTGATGACTCTTTGCAGTTTGAATCTGCCTGACTGTAAAACCAAATTTCGTGTAGGCTCAAAAATGATTTTGTTGCTTGCTTTCGAATGATGTTCACTTCCATATACCAAATATTCCCAAGTGAAGAAGGTCAATGGCGTAGTTATCATCTGCAGAAAATGTCTCTGGATGACGGTTTGGACATTCAAATTCGAAAAAGGATTGATAACAAGTTTCATTAGACGCACCCCATATTCATGCAGGGGAGCTGAATTTCCCCATTTTCATCGTGCCATGGTTTAACTCCCTGGAATCCATCATTAACCTGGCATGCAAAATATTTATAATGCTGTAACCAATGTAAAATAGGTCGTTAATTTTCAGTTCGTCCCTGTCAAGTAAGCTTTGTAGTGATTCTAAATCTTCCTCATTACAAATAGCACGTGAAAACATGTTGTAATGGCCTATATATAGTAGCGGATGTGGATAAATTTAAATTCTTACATGAATGTGTTCCGTAATATTGCTTTTGGATCTCACATATGATTTCTAGAAGATATATTTTTCAGGAACCAAATTACATAACGTTTGGATAGGGTGTGCAGCATGTGGTCCCCGTCATAGCAAGACCTGCAGCCAGTTGAACACTCTTTAGCAGCCCTGCGTCTCACTCTGTACAACCTCATCTCCACCACCCCTCAACATTACCACACGACATATAATAATAATAATAATAATAATAATAATAATAATAATAATAATAATAATAATAATAATAATAATAATAATAATAATAATAATAATAATAATAATAATAATAATAATAATAATTTATTGAAATCTACCCCGTTACACAGGGGGCACCAGCGGACCGGGGTGATCCGCGGTGCGTTCAAGTACAGTGTATGGATCAGTAAATACATATAAAACACAAGTGAAAACTACAAACTAAAACAATAATGTTAAAACGTTAGTTGCCAGCAGTTTGTGCATGCTAGACATTTTCTAGTTGTTCCCGTCGGTATTTCCAAGCCTCTTTTAAAAATACCCGGCAGACACCATCCATGTTTTCATCGCTTAGAAGCATATGTGCTTTTGTGTTGGGGGATGAGTTCACAAAGCTCACCCAAGTAGAAGGGCATACTGATTTTATACATGTTTCCAGGCTCAGAAGACATTTTGTTTGTAGGTCTTGGAGACCTTTACAAGCAAATAAGAAATGTTCCAAGTGTTCTTGCCCATTATTACATAACTTACATTTCCCGTCAGACAATCCCCAACGGGCCAAGTCCGTCTGAAGCCCTAGACAACCTGTGCGAGCTTTAAATTTCAATCTTCTACCTTCAAAGTCATCACAGGAGAAAAGGTACTTTTCTGCTAAAGTAGATTTTTTACAGAATTTATAAAAGGAAAGTGAACTTTTGTCATTTATTTCTTCGAAGAACTTGTTCTTAAAATTATCCAAACTTAATCTGTGGAAAACCGAGGGAAGGTCAACTTTCTTATTTGTAATGCCGTAATCTAAGCCTACGTTAATTAAAATACGTTTAATTTCATTAAAATAATTCCAGCATGATGACTTGTTATTTACAAAATTTGATTCCATGTCATCAAATATTTGCTTACACAACCTTGTATCCGGTACATCATGTCGTAGTCGTTTGAAATACTTAATCCTCAGTTTATCCAGGACCAGCCCACACGGTAGCCAGCCAAGTTCGCCCAATGTAGCAGTAATAGAAGGAGTACATTTGATACGTAATATAGCTCGTGCAGCTGCATACTGCATAGACTGAATAGATGACGTACTTGTCTTGCAGTTACAGAGCCATACTGCACATCCATGAGAAACTGATGGCATCAGAACACTTTTCCATAGACTGTCGCCAAAAGTAACCCGGTTTACATTCTCGTGTGATGCAAGGATGCTACATATGTATCCTACTAATTTAGACATTTTAGGCTTCAGATACGTACCAATATGTTTAGCGTCTGAAAGTGATTGACAAAATTGAATACCAAGATATTTGTACATGTTGCACTCTTGAAGGAGCGTGTCACCCAATAACCATATTCTTTTATTGTCTAACCTCTTACCAATAACCATGACCTTAGATTTAGCTCCATTAAATATCATTCCCCATTTAAGTGCAAACGAGTTCGCTACTTCGAGCATTCGTTTAAGTTGATCTTGGTTTTCAGCGAGGAGTACTGTGTCGTCAGCGTAAAGTAGTGCTGGCAAGATCCGGTTTTTATATTGAATTCCCAGCATTTCGTCTCTTAACATATTGATTAGGTCATTCATTACGACTGAGAACAACGTAGGGGATAAAATACATCCCTGCTTAACACCATTCACGACATTAAACCAATCAGACTCGACAGGGCCAAAGATAACCTTATTTTCAACTCTTTCATATAATGCTCTCATAAGCCGCCATGCCTTGCCCTGGATTCCGATGTTCCAAAGTTCACAGAATAGACGGTCTCTATTTACGGTATCAAATGCCTTTCTGAGATCGAGAAAAGCAAGCCAAGACTTTTTACCTTCGTCTTTTCTTAGGCTGCACAAACCCTTAAGTACAAAAAATTGGTCTTCCAGACGTCGTCTCTTTCTATATACCCCTTGTAATTCACCAAGTGTACCCTCATATTCTATATATTGCATAATTTGTCTTTCCATTACAGCTGTAAATACCTTGTAAACATTTGATGTCACAGTGATGCCACGATAGTT
This sequence comes from Hermodice carunculata, assembly GCA_964020975.1. Taxonomy (NCBI): domain Eukaryota; kingdom Metazoa; phylum Annelida; class Polychaeta; order Eunicida; family Amphinomidae; genus Hermodice; species Hermodice carunculata. The sequence goes on from OZ026624.1 coordinate 16,815,332, forward strand.
ATCTAGAGATTCAGGTTTGCCAGCTTTAAAAATTGGCTTGATCATACCTTTAAACCAATCGTCCGGGAACATCTCACATAGTTTACATAAATTAAAAAGTTTTTCCAGCGTAATTACAATAGCAGGCCCACCGAATTTTAAAAACTCGTTTGGAATATCATCAAAACCGCTGGATTTCCCATTTTTTAACTTGGAGATGCATAGAGTTATCAAATCCTGGCTAATACGGACCTCTGCAAGACTATTTATGCTTTCAGTGCAATTACATAGCTTGCTTACCTTATCGCGTAATAACACATCAGACCTTTCGTTTGGTGACTGGCCACCAAGATTTTGCCAGTAAGAGGTAAGAACTTTGCTTATTTCATGGGGGTCATCAATGAGTCTATTTTCATTATTGGGATCACTAATTCTGATCGGATACGAATTATTTTTGTTAAGGCGCCGCAACATGCGCCAGTATCCCCTAGTGTTCTTAGACCCTTTCTGTGAATTGAGAGTTATAACTCTTATTTTATCTCTGATTTTCTTAGAATATATTCTGTCTTGAATTGCACGTTTCTTCTTGAAATATTCCTCCCACATGTCTCTAATTGCATCAGGATTAAAAGTAGTCTGCCTAGACCAGAACTTACAGAACTTGCTGGCCATGCGCCGGCTGTGTATCAGCGACTTTACTTCTTTGTCAAGATATTGACCAACTTTAACCCTTTTCTTTCCAATTACGGAAGTAGCCGTATCATGTATAATTCTCTTCCATGTCAACCAAGCGTCGTTTACAGAGGTAAATTCTTCGCATTCAAAGTCAGCGAGGTGAGACGAGAGCTCCCGCTGAAAAACACCCCAGTCTTTAACATTTGCAATGTTCCATCGTAAATACGCCGGCTTTTCCCTTATTGAGTTACTCTGATTACACACATCTAAGTTGAACTTAAGATAGATGGTATTATGATCGCTCGAAATATCAAAACACCCGTCTTCATCAATAATCATGGAGTCAAGGTATGTGTACAGTTTGTCAGTTGCCAGAGCATAGTCAATAGTGGATCTCTGCGTACTTCGGTGCCAAGTATAAGTACCTTCACATAAAAGTGAGCCATTCAGAACCTTTAAATCGGTGGTTTCAACTATATTCTCCAATAAAGTCCCATTAAAACTTTCCTTATTGTTTACTTTAAAATTTGACATTTTACCGTTGAAATCTCCCAATAAGAGGCATTCATAGCCTAAGTTCTTAAAACTACTTATATTCTCTATCAGTTCATTTGTAAGGGCCGTACTCACTTCTCTGTCGATGTTATCATTGGGAAAGTAGGTGAGACCCAGCATCATAACTTCTGAATTCATCTCCATACCCTGAAATGGGTCTGATGTGCATAAAATATTCTATTTCCAAAAAAGAATGCTAAGTTTATATGCCAGCATTTTCATGATCCCAACTGGCCTTATATGATTTGAAAAAAAAATTGAAACAATATAACTAGACAATTATAGATAAGAACTGACCATAAGGCTCCGATATTTGTGCTGAGTGGCAAACATTGGATAGGAGAGTGTGGAGGATTTCGTTTCCTGTTGACGTGCATAGAATTTGTTTGTGCGCTATTAATAAAAGTGACCAATAACTGCTGGGCCCATTTCGTATTTCGTTAAAATCTTCGTTTAAAGTAACAGCAACATTGTTGGAGCTGTCGGTTCATCGACTATGATAAACAGGATAACATCATCAGTACATTGTTGGATGTTGGATCTTAATTTGTCAAAAATGTCGTTTATGTAGATGAGAGAGAAACAACAACAAAAACAAACACAAAAAAAAAAACAAAAACAAAAACAAACAAAAAAACAAAAAAAAAAAACAGATGTCCAGGTACTGATCCCTGCGTAGCACCTGCTTCGATACTGCCCCATCTGGAAAAAAATCCTTCTCAGAGCAACACTCTGACTTTGGTTCAACATTAATTTTGGAAGCAGCGTAAAAGGAGTCAAGAAATCTTCGCATCAACAAGTTTGTGCACACGAGTAGGGTGCTAAACCTTGTCGGTGCTGTAATAATATCACAGAATACCACCTTTACCTCCATTGTAATTCTACAGCTGTTATATAGTATTGGTATAAATATAAAAGCTAATGCATAGTGCCGTCACCCGGCATAAAACATGATTGTTTTTTAAACAAGGCGTTGTTGCCCCGTAGGAAGTTGAAAACGTACTTACATATTACATGTGCAAATGCATTTGCAAAGCAGCTTAAGACTCGGTGCTTGCTGCACAAGCTAGTATCACGCCTTTTAAAGGTACAACTAACTAACTTGAGCTTTTTTTTTAGTCAAAAGGAAAACTGCTTTCACTGACGAAATGTCAAATAATCTTGTTAAAGACGGAGCGATTGCATGAAGAGCGCCCTTTCTCAGAAGTTTATGGACAAGTCCATCAGGGTCAGTGGTTTGCTAACATCAAGAGGTGCTAAAATAGAGTACACTTCACTTCAGAAACAGACATGGCAGTCAATATATTAACGGGCCCTTGTTGAATACTGTTAAAAAACAGTACTTAACTTCATCAAGATTGCTTTGTTCCAAAAGGAAGTGAATTAGTAATTCAGCCTTTGTCTCCGAGTGAGACGACCGTAACCGTGTCACCGTCCAACAGATACTTTTCACATAGTGTCTGGAAAAATACTGGTACAAATTTCGCTCATTCCGCCTGAATCATTAGCATCAAAGCTGGGATCCCAAGTTAGATCATCAAGTGCCTCTCTGAATTTATCGAAGTCCGCCTTTGGAAATGAATATATAGATTTCTTAAAACAAGGTTTCCTCATGTGTCTAAATAACAGGTTGGATGGCAATGCACTATGATCGTTATTTGCAACCGAAAGAATACCTTACACATTGCCGACGAAGTTAAAAATATTTATTATTCCATCCAGACATGTGGAAATCGTGTCTATAATCCGTGTAGACCTCTGCCTATACAGTGTCCAGCTATTAGAACCATAAAACATGAATCTCATGTCATCACTTGTCTGGGGAGTGGACGAAAGAAATATCACCCAACGTAGGTCTCATCCACCGAACGAAAAGTTTATATTTTGATTCCAGTTTCAAGTTCTAAAGAAGGATTAAATTGATGTGAATAGCTTATAGCTTAAACATATTTATTTATAATGGATCACAAAACAGTACAAGATCTTAAAATAGAGTAGCCCTCCAGACACAAAGAAACACACAATGTACATGACACACAAGACAAAACATGCGGAAGATAATTCATTTCTATAAGTTGTCCTGTCCCAATAAATTAAGAAAATAACTTATTTATGAATTACGAAAATCACCTATTCAAAATTAAAAATAGCTTGAATTATTAATAAATCCAGAACAACAATAAATACATCTATCTAAATTTTGACACGGGGAACATTTATCATTATCACATAATAATAACTGATCAACATACCAACTGCCCTATGGACAAATAATGCCAGTATGTTTTCAGTAGAAACTCCCATGGCAAGAAGAGAGAGGGCATTCACAACAGAAACGCAAAAAGCTCTTATGAGGATATAAGCACTCACGTGCTCAAAACGAAGGGATATTTAACCTATGAATATGGGAATGTTGTCTAGAAAATCCCAAACGTAATTGAGTATGACTAATGTTAGGCAATCTTTTTCCATGAGAATAACAACTACAGACAGGATCAAGAGATAATATGGTGCTTTTCATATTCGATTTCAAGTGAGCAAGAGTAGCAGATTTTGTTGCATTAGCTTTCCGAAGTTTAACACAATCAAAGATTCTATCAAGATCAGTTTTGATACGTCTAGCACAAATGAGAGGATCATATGTACTCTCCAGTATGCTTGTATCATCAACAAACAGTCTGAAGTCACGTGGATTGTCATCCGTCATATGATAAGGACAGGGAGGGTGCCAAGGTAGACCCCTGTGAAACCCCTGCCTTGATGGGAAGCATAGAAGACATTTGTATCCCCGATCGTTACGCATTCACGACCATTAGATACATAACTACTGATATGATTCACAGGACGATTGATTCCAAGCTGTTTCAATTTGAAAAGATGACCTTTATGCCAGACGCGATCGAAAGCTTTACTTGCAAAAGGGAACACCATTCTGGCTTCTTGTAGTTCAAGACCATTGCATAGTTCTTGAATTTTAGACGTTGATTGATTGTAGAACTGTTTCATGTAAATCTACAATTTGTGACGTTAAAAGAACATGGAGCATACAATACTCATATCAGACATTTTTCAGCATTCAAATACTTAAAAAACTTTCCGGAGCAGTGAATTGGGTCCGCCATTATTCTTTATATGATTGTCATTCTCCTGAACACAGGACATACATTTTGACGTTTTCCGGGAACCTAGAAGTCACGAGGCACCTGGGCAAGGGTTGAACAGGTTGGTAAGTGAGGGACAGATGTTCGATGTTGTATTCTTCTCAATCGTATTCTCTATAGATCTGGACGCATTTGAGACTAAACTTTACTATTCAACTATAATCCCTTTCTCATGCTAATTTCGTCATTTTGAAAATAATTTATGCGAGCCTTGGTTCAATAAGAGATTTCAAGCGAGGGTATATCATTATCAGCCAGAGGAAGTTTGTAAGGTTTGGCGAAGGATTTATTAAAGGGTTTAATTTATCTGCAGTTCTAGAAATCTAGTATTGGTTGAAGGGAGAATGAACTTATTTAGTTCGGGGCCAAGAAAACGTTTACTTAGGTTCCATCATTTCTTAGGATGGATATATATCTTTAGGGTAAAGTTCATCACGAATTTTGGAAAGGTAGAATCCCATTGCACTGCGCAGGGTATTTCCTGCTGCAATATTACGTTAGCGCTTATAAAACATTTAGTTGCTCAATGTTGAGAGATTCACAATAAACGGACGCGTTTATAAAATGCTGTGACGCTTCATACGTTTCCATGCGAGATATCTCATTGTCTAAGTCACTGTTTTATTGTATAGTTAACCCACGTTTTTTTCTGCCCAATGACAAAATCACGAGAAGGAACAAATTGTCTAGAGATCGGTAAAGACATTTATCCGGTAGAACAACATATTTCTGTCATAAAAGTCCAAACTTCGAAACCTGTGTGAGGCGAGACATCAAGGCCAGCGTAACTTAACGTATCAAAATCTTCTCTGCTGTAATATTTTTTTTCGTTCGAAGGGGATACTTATTCGATGAATAGTAAAAAGACTGCAGAATACAACTGACCGATCTGACGTGGAAACAGGCGGCAAATATCAGTACAATATAACCAGGAGACTAGTTGATTAAATCAAGAGGACATTCTGACAAATTTTTAATACGGGTCGAACCGATATTGACAGAAACAATTTATTATAAGATTTACCAGTTGCTGACCTAGGTGAAAATCCCAAGATCTGCATCTGTCTGTTAAATCACCAGTTAATGGCCAGTTGCAGACGTCAGTATTAGACAGTGTTGAGGTAAATCTGGGTTCAACCAGGGGTTGATTTTTTCCCATTTGCACACGTCAGGTGTTGTGCTAACCTGAGACTGAACCCTGAGTTAACACTGAACCAGCCTTCTGCTGGGTTTAACACCACGGTTTAAGAACGTGATTCCCCAAGGAAACTTAATAAAAGATATTTTTTGTGTTTCTATTACATAAGAGAACTTTGTATAATAGAGTTCTGGTCACTGTGACCCTGAATGTGAAGTCACTGAAAGAAATGGGTGGTGAGCGAAATGACTGCTATCTGGAGTGGATAGTTGATCTTGAAATGGTTGAAAGGCTGTTAAGGAAGATCAGAATACTGCAGGACAGGAGGAAACCGTTTCACCAATACGATGATGACGGGTTACTCTTCTGTTTTCGCTTTACAAAACAAGCCGTTATAGACATTCTACGGTTTGCAGTAAGACAGCTGCAACGTGTGCAGAAAAATGAATGTTCTATTTTCCCAGTTTTCAAGCTCTTGATATCCCTGCACTTCTATGGAAGTGAGTATTTACGCACATATGCTGATTTATTTAGACTACATATAAACACTGTAAGCCGCGTGCTGAAGAAAGGCAGTACAGCACTGTCTTCTCGGTACAGAGAGCATATATATATATATATATATATATATATATATATATATATATATATATATATATATATATATATATATATATATATGTATATATATATATATATACATACACACAAGCATACGTATATACATACATACAACAAAAATTATGTGTCATTAAACTCAGTTTCGTGTGACGTCGAATGCAAATGTTTATCTGACCTTGCATTTCTTATCAATGTAGCCATCTGCGTATGCATATGTAAATTTATATGAAAAATTGAGCTGTAATCGCCTCATTTTCTCCGACTGAGGAAGCATCACCATGCGATTCTGCGTCATCATCAAATCCATTTGTGAGACTGGAGATTTGTTGTGGAAGAAGATTGACCACATTTTAGGACATGGATGACATTCAAACAGACTTCTGATTTTTCCTCTCTCTCTCTCTCTCTCTCTCTCTCTCTCTCTCTCTCTCTCTCTCTCTCTCTCTCTCTCTCTCTTTCATCACCAAACCCTTGCTTTGCCTTATTTTTTAATGTTTTCCCAAGCATCTCTCAACCGCTTTTCGATCTTCTTAACACGCCATGTCTTCCCAAGCATCTCTCAACCGCTTTTCGATCTTCTTAACACGCCATGTCTTGCATTGAATTTGCTTAATATTGTGTCCCAGACTTTTTCCTTCTTTTCTACCATTTTGCCATATTTTTGTTTGTTTTCAATTACATGTTTGTGTTCCTCCAATAATTCCAAAAGTGTTTGTTTTTCCAACGTTGCATAGTTCATTTTTCCGCAAATAAGAAGAAACATGTTCACGCTTGTACTTGTGTATTAGTGCATACTACCAGAATGACGAAAAATGGACTTTTCATTCAATGTGGACCGGGTGGGGTGGGGGAGAATTAACTTTGAGAATTTAGTGAATCTGGTGTAAACCTCAGGTTGTGTAACCTGCACTTAAGTGAACCGTCAGCAAACCAGCTGGTGTCACACAACACCAGAGTTAACCAAGAATCAAGCCGGGATTTCACAAGTCCTCCATGTCAGAGTAAACTTTGGGATCAACCTAAGGTTAACACGGACGTGTACAACTGGCCAGAGTAGGTTGCTTGGAATTGGAGGTGTTCATATTAAGTAGGATCCTGTGCTGCCACCTACGCGGCAGCAAAAAACTTGACAGGAATGAGGGCAGATTTGTGTAGAAAGCAGTGCCAAATGGGATTCTCTGAACAAATAACAAGTTGAGAAAGTAAAAAGCTGAAGGGAAGTTATTTACTCAGTTTCAAACACACAAGATGCTTAACATATTAATATTTCATTTGCTTCTTGGAAAAGGTGTTATTTCTAGATGGTTAAGTAACATCACTGGTACAAGTGTCCTCATTATGGTGGAGACATAGTTCCATTGCCTAGCAACTGAGGGAACAAGAGCAGGTCTCCAGATAATAACGTTAAATATGAATATTCCCTATTACATTCTAGAGCACTAGAGATTGAGTGATAGAAGTCATATCACGGAAAAGTAAGTCCTTTTGTCAGTGTCACGTTGACCATGTGGGCGATAATACACTACCAGCAGTAATAAAACAAAGCTGAGTCGAAATTCCATCCAAAAACATTCGCTAGAGATTGATTCCAAGTCAGAGCAACAGGTTCTGGATCAACAGTCCATCGTGTAAATAACCACTCCATCTCGAGTTCCCTTCATTCTATACTTCCGAAAGAGCATTCCGAAATCTTCAATGAACAATAATAGTTGGCGTAGAAATTTGCTATTGAGCCATATTCCATTGTTTCAGACAGAGTGAGAATATCATTTTTTTCCCAGCATCAACCAGTAAATCGAATTCATTGAGTTTTCCTGGACTTTCCAGACTACGCGGGCTATGTTAGCGTGAGGTATTCTGAGCATTTTGACTGAAGGTGTCTGTGGGCCCTAGATTTGGGTGCATGTCAATCTGAATGCAAGAAATTTGCGCAAATTCAATATATTTCCAAGATTAGTACATGTTCTCCGCATGAACAGAGCAATCGGAAAAAATAATGACCTATGTGGTCATGATCGACAGGAACATATTCATGTCTAATAATTTTGACAAGACAAATTGGAAGATTAACCCGTGATGTTTTTATCACGGCTATAGTCGTTTTCCCATTGCTGTTAACCATATAATGGTTAAGACGTTCAAATTCTTCATGAAGATATCTTTCATTCAAATACCAGCAAAACTAGTCTAAGGCAGAAAGTTGTCTTAGTCAACAGCTTTCTTTGGGACACTTTGCGCGCAATGCACAATGTTCACTTTTGCCCCCATGAAAGCTGTTCACTCCTATATCAGTGCTTTAAGGGTTAAGATACAAATGGCAGCCCTGTATTTATGTATCGTAATTCCCATAATGGAGGTTCACAAGTACGAAATGCATTTAAAGAAATAGCTTATGTGATACTTTGAGGCAACACACCTGACCAGGAGATACGTGTAATACGAACATAGCTGATGTCATCCAAAGTAAATGGAACAGACAGACAATGAGCATAAGACTCCCATTTGACTATGAAGTGGGTGGTAAACATATACCAAGCAATAGATGCACAAATATGTCATGCCATATGCAACAGACAAGGTTAAAGAAACAAACCACATGAAAATATCAACAAAACTGAGAAAATAACATGTGAAATACATGCTTAATACACGTTTTGGATATTGAATACGTTTACCTACCAAGTGCCACAATGTAAGCTGAACACACAACAGCAACAACAATCTAGTTTAATATGACAGAGACAATACTGAACAATGCTGTGATAAAATTAATCAAGTCAAAAAGTGAAGTCCATCAAGCGCCATATACAAAAGCAATAGAATTGCTTTTGTATATGGCCCTCGTTTTAAAGAACAATATTTTGACTAATGCAATATTGTGGTACCACACATGACCGCATTGATATATATATATTCTCCATAAATCGATTCATCTTCCATAGGACTCGGTTGTTCAGCAGCCATGAATCAATAGCATATGTCGACAAAGTTGTGAAACTGATAAGTAAATCAGTATATGAAAACATATGTTGTATGAGTATGTGTATATTGAAGACACTACAGTATTCAGACAAAGAAAAGCCATATTTGCATAAATGGTGATCAGTCGCGTGTTACGTAAACCGACCGACCGAGAAAATAAAAACAGTCTGGACACAATAGGAAGCAGTTCAAGGCTTACAAAATATATGATGTGTGCATCCACTACAGAATATAGAAACAGTCTAGTGGGTTATGCATGAAAATAAAATAGTAGAGTAAAGCTGCTGAGCAGGGTGCAAACTTTATAACCTTGAACTCTGAAGGCATAGGCTGCTTGTCATGCCACTCAATAGACTTGCTCAAGTCTCACTGGACTGTCTTCAGTATTTTATTTAAATTAAATTCAGAACAAAATCAAACTTTTGGTGAAACCCGTCACACACGTTGTAGCCTGATACTGTTAGTGTCGGCAGCCGCAGGGAGACAGTTAGCTTTGTCTCGCTTGAGTGGTCAGTGACTAAAATAACCACGCATTCATCAAAGACCACTTAAATTGCCACTTAGCCATATCACAATGACAATGGAATTAAAACTGACTAGGACTCAATAGCTGTTACTGTTGAAACCGGCACGGCGGCAGTGTCGACCAGTTTAAAAAAAAAGCCTATAGGGCCTACTTAATAACACTATACTGTGTAGCTGGCATGATATCATACAGTTAACTTTGTGGAGGGGAAAATGTATCGCACTTCTGAGTGGGACCGCGGGATGGGAAAAGAAGGACATACACCAGGGACTTGTGCAAGTCTAGGATGAAGTTTTTAAACGCAATGGTCATGGTGAATAACAAACATGTACAAATAGAAGCGGTTTCGGGAGCGCTTTCTCCTTCCACATGGCCTCCTTGATATACGTAAAGTAAAAAGTTGCAAAAAAAAAAAAATTAAAAATTAAAAAAAAATCGACTCTACTCAAGATCAGTACTGATCTACTATATTGTTGCATTCCTTAGATTGTAACTCACCATACAAAAAAAATGAAGCGCGAGGACCGGCCTCCTATGCAACACGGACAACACAAGCTGGGTGAGGGAATATATACTCCCAGAGCCACATTGTTTCAAGTGGACCACCCCACTCTAACAGAGCCATGGGCACCGGGGATCCACTGCGTGACAGCAGATATGCGCTTACCTCTTACCCCTGTCATGGTGGAAAGCTCGTCTCCGTTTGGTACTTTTTTTCCGACTGGTGTTGCTCCACGCATGCTCTGTAACATCACTGACCGATATTCAAAAAGTCAAAGGTTTTGATTTGTATCTTATTTGAAAAACATGAAAGGAACCTCTTACTATTTTTAATGCTGGCAAAACCACGAACAGGTTTTTATTTGCCTGGATAAATTTATTTTAATGGTATTTGAATACCTCATAATTTCAAACATGAATTTAACAAGAAAGGCCAATACATAACGTGTACTTCATTTTGTCTGTGTGCTAACGCAGACATCCATTCTGGCTTTTCTTTTTTTTGTTTTTTTTTTGTTTTTTTGTTTTTTTGTTTTTGTTTTTGTTATATGTTTTTTTTGTTTTGTTTTGTTTTTGTTTTTTGTTTTTTGGGGGTTCTTTTTGTTTGTTTGTTTCTTTCTTTCTTTCTTTCTTTCTTTCTTTCTTTCTTTCTTTCTTTCTTTCTTTCTTTCTTTCTTTCTTTCTTTCCTTCCTTCTTTCTTTCTTTCCTTCCTCCCTTCCTTATTTATTTATTTATTTATTTATTTATTTATTTATTTATTTATTTATTTATTTATTTATTTATTTATTTATTTATTTATTTATTTATTTATTTATTTATTTATTTATTTATTTATTTATTTATTTATTTATTTATTTATTTATTTATTTATTTATTTATTTATTTATTTATTTATTTATTTATTTATTTGCCAGCTATTTTGTTCGACAATTTTCTCGGGCACTATAATACTTAGAAACTCCAAACTTGGAATGATTATAGACCCATACATAAAGTCGCGTCATATTGCAAAGACGGCTGAGTGTATGTTAAATTATGCAAATGAAGTGGAATTTAAATTTTAGATCTTGAATATCTTCTACATTTATATAGCTAGCGATGTGATTCCAAGTATTACTCCTGTGTTCTTGACCATCATGCATCACTATGAATACAGTATGAATGTTGCTGCATTCTATTTATGCTAATTCTGGGCGTTTCAAATTTTAAATCTTGAATATCTTCAACACATCGATAGAGATGTGATTCCAAGTTTTACATGTGTTATTGACCATTGTGCATCAATTGAATCCAAATTGAAAGTTGCTGTAATTAAGAGCGATTCAAAAATTAAATCTTGAATATCGTAAAGACTCTGATAGACAGAGAGGCGTTTCCATGTTTTACACATTATCGGCCATTGCACATTGAATTCAGAGCAGATGGAGAGCATTTTAAGTGAAATTAATTTGGAGCAATTGGGATTTTAATCTTGAATATTGTCAAAAGTAGATGGGGAAGGGGGCATGCACCCGCACAACAAGATCAACAGGTTCGTACAATTTTTTATGCAGCCATGAAGAGGGTGTAACAACGCAGTCTGGGGGTGGGTTACTTCGGTGCACGTACTGCTTCAGCCTGGCAGCCAAGGCATCCAACTGGTGTCTGCAAATTGGTTCTTTTAGCTCTCCTAATTTTAGGGATAGCGAAGCTGTTCTGATACAAGAACAAAAACAAAACAAAAACAAAAACAAAGCAGAAAGACCACAAAGACCAAAAAAAAAAAAAAAAAAAACAACAACAACAAAAAAAAACTGACTAGGGTTGCCACGTCTAATATATATAATATGATCAATAAAACGTGTTTAAGTTGATAGAATTTTGACATTTTCGACCCAACTTCAAGTGCATGGTTGTTGAAATGCCTGTTGATGGCCTGTTTGATTTCCTATACTAGAAATATTTTCTTGGCAGGAGTCCCAGTCACAATTATTCCAAGAAAACATACAATTTTCCACTGCATCCCCCAATGCCTTTTCGTCTTGTGCTGGGTTTGTCTCTTGTCTCTTAATCAAAAGTGCATTGGTTAAACAGATACAAAAGGAACTATTCAGAACATTTGAAAATATTAATATTTTGAAGGCAATCAGACAGATTTGCTTTCAATCAAATAATCTTTTCTAGTTACATACTCCAGTCTGCAGATGGGTAAAATGCAGCACATATGATGTGTCATTCATGTTCTCAGGCCAAAACCGCCATTAAACCTGGAGGATATATCTGCATGTAAAGGTATATATTATGAAGGATTATATACTCTGCAAACGCCATGTTGTTCAGAGCGCCAAAGTGCACTCAGGGCAATTTTTCGGGTCAGCTGACACGGCTATTGATAAAACCAATGATTAAGGTCATAAATGTTTTGAACAATGACAACGTTAAGAGATATTCCCGTGTATTACTTTTTATTTAGGCCATTAGGTACGCCTGTTTTATATAGAGAACATACTCAACTAAGGTTAGAAGTGTGTCATATATGGTTGATCATCAGAATAATAATTTCATAAATAAGCCACAATTTCTACAGCAAGCAGATACTCATTTATTGATAACAAACGACACATAAAAAAGTGTACACCAGATATCAGACGATAGCTGCACATGAGATTAAAATGAAAGTAAAACAGGCGCCCCATCCCTTAAGCTCATAAGCTATATACACTCCTGAAAATATGAGTTAAAACATTCTTTTTAAAACGGAACAAGGAACTCACGTCACGGATATGCTGGGGAATTTCGTTACAAATTTTGGCACCAAAGGAATTTAGAGATTTAGGATGAGTGAGTTTATGATGCATAGAACCATGTTTGAAAAGCCTGGTACTTGTATTATGGGAATAAAAAGTAGAGGCTAATGTAAACTGATTCTCCAAATACTGTGGTGTCTGTTTGTTTTGTATTTTCCTAATGAAAATACAATTGTTATAATACAATCTTTGTTTATTTCTCATCCATTTTAAAGTGTCCAACAAATCCTTGATGTGATTCTTGGGATGACATGCTATAATAGTCCTCATGGCTCTATTTTGAATGCGTTGCAACCTGGTGAGGTCTGTATAACAGAGGCCATGGCTTAAACAGTACTGCAGTAGCCTATGTGAGAAAGGAAAACGATATTATATAAGGTAATACGAGCACTCATAACAATTAATTTATTTGCCCTGGCCATTTGCCCTGACCATTTGCCCTGGCAAAACACAAGAGGAGCGCCCTTTAGTTTATGATAAACGTAATCAAATTGCTCACATACAGTCAAATGTGAGTCAAGAGTGACACCTGGGTTATTTACAGGAATTGACATGATTGATTTTCTCATTGTCAAAAGTTAAATTGAAATCCAAATCCTCACGAGGATAGCACACCTATTTTTGGTTGCTAATAAGCATAGCGCAGGTTTTTCCGATGCGGAGACTGATTTTTTAGCTTTTAACCAAGTTGCAACACAGGATAAATCATGGTTCAAAACCTGAGACACAATATTGATATTTGAGTTAGCAAAACAAAACAATGTATCATCAGCATATAAACTCCCTGTGGAGTGGTCCAAACAAACAGAGATATCGTTAGAATAAAGACTAAAGAGTAACAGTCTAAGAATTGACTCATGGGGGACTCCGATAGTGATCTTGTCTGGTTTAGAAAGATTTCTATTGACACAAGCAATCTGCTGTCTAGTACTAAGTTGTGCACGGGTGCTCCATGCCGTGAGACTATACCTGGCATGATTTAGGGATAAATGTACCGAGTACTACCCCGATGTGAACCTCACAAAGTCTTTTAACCATCACAAACTTCGTGTTGAAGAGTTGAACAACACAAGACCAATATACATCAGACAATAAAGTCCTCAGGTACACCTACAAGTGATGCAAGATATCCGTTCATTGGGCATGTTGGGTCTTCATCTAATATCTTAAGTTCCTGGGTTGGAAAAAATCTAGAGGCTAACATTATAAAATAACCCATCCTCATGGATTGTCTTTCTTTGGTACTTATCAATTTCCAACAGCCATCACATTGGGCCTGACATTTATTAACTGTATTTCTGTAACCCTTCTTCACCCACAACCATCACAAATGGCCTCAAACATCACAAATCTTTCCTTGCTTAATGTAGTCCTGCTCCAACCCCTTTCTTCCCTCCACAGACATTACAAAGGGCCCAGATCCACCATCATAATTTTTTCAGTGTGTTGTATGCTGCACTTCTGTAACCCTTCACCCACAGCTATCACAAATGGCCTCAAACATCACAAATCTTCCCTTTCTTAATATACTGTCTTTTCCGAGCCCCTTCCCTATATAGATATCACAAATGGCCTCAAACGTCACTAATCTGTCTCCGTTTTGTACACTGTATTTCTGTAACCTCTCTTGCCCCACAACCATCACAAAGGCCTTAAACATCACAATACATTCATTGCATAACATACGGTCTTTCTCCAGCCCCTTTCCCTCTGCATCCATCACAAATGGGCTAAAACATGACAGACCTTCCCTTGCTTAATATGCTGTTTTTCTCCAGACCATTTCCCTTCAGTGCCATCACAAATGGCCTCAACCATCACAATTCTTTCTCTGCTTTGTATACTGTAGTTCTGTAACCCCTCTTGACCCACAGCCATCACAAATGTCCTCAAACATCACAGGTTTTTCCTTGCTTAAGGTACTATTTTTCCCATCCCTTTTCCTCCATCACAAATGGCCGCAAACATCACAAAGCTTTCCTTGCATATACACTATATAGGTGAAACACATGCTTCCATTATAATACAATGCACGGGGAGGGGTGCCATTTTTGAGTGACTGTAAAATATATTGTAAGATTTTGTCCCCATACCGTGAACTGCTAAACTTAGACGAATGGTTATGTCTGGGTGCAAACCCAGATATTTTGTTTTTCCCAGAATTCTTTCTTTCTTTTTTTTTTTTCTTTTTTTATGACCAAATTTGTCCGGAGTTTTTCTCAGACACTCTTATTCCGAAAACCACCAAACTTGCCATGGTGACTGACCTACTGCTGAAATTGTGCACCTGGTTTGGAATAGTCAAGATGTTTAAAATTATGAAAATTATGGACAATTAAAGTTTTAAAAGCTGTATATCTTGAAAAATATTATAGACACACAAAGTTCTAATTTACGCAGGTAAGTTTGAAACATCTGGCAAATTCAATAGCATGGAAACAAAACTTGGGGAATTTTAATGCATGCTAAATTCACTGAATTTCCTCAGAATACACACCAAGGCCTTGTACTGCTTGTTGCATGGACCTCCATGGTGCTAGGCAACCATTTTTGATTCATAATAAATTAGCTTGAACCTATCTCATAGGCAACCTTCTATCCATGCATGCTAGTTGTATGGTTTGGAAGGTTTGGGCCTTGTAGCAAAAGAGGTGGGGTGGGAGAGAGACTCTCAACAACTGTGCAATGAGGCTCTCAACAATACACAGAGAATCTCTTCCTGTTCATGCAAGAGCAGATCTGCTCCATGCTGCTATATATACCAAACAGGCTATAGTTCCCACTATTGCTGGACATAGCTGTCCGTGCACCTTGACTGAGATTGGTGTCCTAGCTGGCCTGTTTTTGGCTGAGGGTATCATGAATCTGCTGTGCTTGTCAACCCCAAGGGAGCACAGTCACGGCCACTTCTGGGCATAATATGGCTGATAAGTGCTGACTTGGCTAGACCCATCAAAGTGTGGTCTCCCAGTCCTCCTTGACTGCTTTCATAATTTTGTGAGTTTCGACAGAGTGTGTGGACTTGTGTCATCTGAGTGGACACTTTTATGTCTTTGTTTTCTTGTAACCAATGGGGTGGAGACTGTTATTATTATAAAGCCCACCGTTCATAGTCTAGACAAGGAATACTAAAACACAATTGTGCCCCTCTCATTTCACAGGTGCATGTACATATAGTTTTGTTCTGCATCCGTTAAAATTTGTTTATGTCATAAAGGAACAAAGACAGTTTTGTATTGCATGAATACACATCCCCTTGAATTACAATATGTATACACTGTAGATGTATATGTGCATGTATGAATAATTTACATGCACATATACTCATCCAAACTGCCCAGAAGAGCTCACCCTCTCAAGAGTGGGTAATTTTCTCTGGTCCAAAGGGTACCCACTTTAGAGAGGTTTCACTGTATATATGTATATATATATATATATATATATATATATATATATATATATATATATATATATATATATATATATATATATATATATATATATATATATATATATAAACAATGGTATGAGTAATTATGTCCGAGTGCGAACCCAGATATTTTGATTTCCAAGAATTCTTTTCTCTTTCTTTCTTTCTTCTTTACAACCAAATTTATTCGGAGTTTTTCTCAGACATTATTATTCCAAAAACCACCAATCTTAACATGGTGACTGACCTACAAGTGAAATTGTGCATCTGGTTGGGAAAAATCATGATTTTTACAATAATGTAAATTTAGGGGCAATTGAAATTTTAAAAGCTCCATATCTTCCAAACTATTGCAGATGGACTTAAAATTTCAATGTGCATTTAAGTTTGTGACACCTACCAATATAATGGACAGTAAATGAAAAGTGTAGAATTTCAAATTATGCTAATTAGACACAGTAAAAAATTTAAAATTTGAATATCTCCAAATATATACATACATAAAGATGCCATTCCAACTTCAATATGTAGGTTTGTGGCAAAGCCGCATCCAATGAACCATGAACTAAGCTTTTAATTTATGCAAATTAGGCAAGTACACAAAATGAAAATCTTGAATAACTTCAAAACTACTGTACATAGTGGCGCCATTCAAATAAGTTTGTGACATGGCCACATTCAATGAACCAGGAACCAAAGTTGTAGCATTTCGATTTATACAAATTAGGCTAATACATAAAATTTAGATTATGTTAAGCAATGGCACAGTATAGCATTTCAAAGTGATCTTATTTTGAAGGCACCCAGGCAGATTTGCTGAGAAGCAAATCTTTTCTAGTATACTTTGAAAGCCTTCAACAGCCATACCATATTTGAAGAAAAAATTACGTTCGTAAAAAATCATGTAATATTGGTCACTGAATTGGGACAAATTTTAGATCCCTATTTTTTGGGGGGGGGGGTTTGGTTTTTTTTTGTTTCGTTTTGTTTGTTTTTTTGTATTTGTTTTTTTTTTTTATAATCTCCAGAATGTGAAAATATTGGTTTGGTCATTGTTATATGATGCTCCAACGCATTAATCATATCAGTCATGGCCAAGGTGAATGACTGTTGTATGAACTTAACGATACTAATTCTGTCTAGTTGCTTTAATAGTTGCGCACATGCAACATTGAATATAACTTTCTTCGAATCTTGATTTAATAAAATGTGGAACAATTTAGGTTTTTAACGACTTCAATCCAGAATTCGTGGAATGCAATGGAAAAACGTATGCGGTATTGCAATAAAAATTAAGCAAAACAGCTCTTTCTGGTGTTTACATTTCAGAGGCTTCTGCCGTCGTAATGTTAAACAAATCATCTGAGAGAGTGGCATATATTGAAAATTGGTCCCTAGATATGTATTTAAAAAAAAACATGAAAACTATTGCTCAAAATAAAATTTGTTTGTATAGTAAGGCATTGTATTAGAGATGCACAATTGAACTCTGATTCCTGTCTCGTATCTACAAGTTTAATATTTTTAATCTTCGGTTAATGTGTTTTCAGAAAAAAAATGTACTACTATGCTGAGCGTTTTTCAATACTTTAAAATTCTAGAACGCCATAAAACGTAAAACACTCAAGGGGAAGGGTGGGTGGGTGGGTAAGGAAGGGCGTTTGCCAACGTATCGATCTAATCCTGCGGATTATATGTCGGGTTATGGATCATTTAAACAGCGAGAAGACATTATATACATTATACTTTTGGGGTGTAAGTACTGTGACTGTGGCGAATATGCAGTCAGAGTTCTTCCAAATGGCCCTGGTACACTCAAATGACATAGATAACTTGGTGATCCCCCAACGTTTATCCACTCTTCAGGCATGTGACAGTTTCTTTATTTGCATGTAACGGGGTCGTTGTTTCAATGCTTTGTCGGACTGCCAGATATGACTGGTTACAACTTGTTCTGAATGTTCTGATTATTATAACTCTTGTTTGTTTTTGTTTGTTTGTTTTTTTTTCCTGTTGTAAAAAGACGACCAGTTTTTTTATGAATGTTTGCACTCTCATAATAATAACCTTTTTGCCAGCCGTATATACGTACGCACAGACAGACATTATTACGATATACACTTTTAATTTGTCTGTGCAGACGCTTGCTTTTAACGCAGTCTGAACAGCTGGCATATGTCCCGCGTACTCAGCATCAATACAGATAAGTTCCAAGTAATTAAATTGATTACGTGGCAAACAACCAGTGATTGAGGCCAGGGATATTTCGAGCTGTACGAAGTAGCCTGTCGGATTCGCTCCGACCAGTCGTACGATGCTGTCGTTTAAAACCACCGTTTGTAAACTCTTAGTACATGTAGTTACCGTCCGCAGCGAAGTGTATTGGAAAACAAGGACTACCGGCCTTTGCTTTGTACTCCTTTTTTTCCGAAGACGTATGACTGACGACTTTGACCTTGCTGTTTGGAATTGTGTCACTTTGTGACCTCGCACAGCTTGCTCGAAAGATTGGACGCATGTCGACTTGCCCGGCGCATTGGGTTGGCCACCGTGACGTAAATTATACGCGTCTGGGACACCCTCAAAATAATAATTAAAAAAAAAAAGAAGCAGTACATGGTATCGTAAAATGCCCTGTTATGTTGAAAAAACAAACCAACAAACACAAAAACAAAAACATAAGCCACCAAACAAAAACACAAGCCGCCAAGCAAAAACAAAACAAAAAACAAAGAAACTCACGAAGCCAAAAAAAAACCCAAACAAACAAGCAAACAGAAATCAAAAAAAAAAAAAAAAAAAAAAAAAAAAAGACAAACAAAACAAAAACAGAAACAACTAGGAAAGATGATTTGCTGCATAGCAAATCAGTGTGTGTGTCTTCAAAGCATATTGGTATGGCAATGTACAACTATTCCATAAAACAGGAGTAGAAGTTGGAATGACATCTCTATCTATTATAGCTTTGAAGTTATCCAAGATTTAAAATTTCTAATGGTGCTTTTGTACATAATTTAAATTGCTACAACTTTTATTTTTAATTCATTAGGTGATTAGGTGCCAATGGTCAACAACCCCCTAGTAGAAGTTGGAATGACATCTCTATTATACCGTTGAAGATATTCAAGATTGAAAATTTCAAATTCAGAAAGAAAGAAAGAAAGAAAGAAACACAGACAGACAGACAGAAAGAAGAAAGAAAGAAAGAAAGAAAGAAAGAAAGAAAGAAAGAAAGAAAGAAAGAAAGAAAGAAAGAAAGAAAGAAAGAAAGAAAGAACAGTATGTCTGTATTTGCACACAGACATAATGATAGAATGCATGAGCAGGGATCTTGAACATTTCCTGGACTGTCTAATTGTATATAAATAATGTAGCCCAAAATGTTGTCTTTAAGAGCCACTGAACTGACTGGTGTCCAGAAAGAAAACATTAACTTATAATTAAATTACCAAACAGACATAGCCATTCAATCAATGCAGCCGATGTTTATATGACAAAATTAACTCATTCAGTGATGAACCCAAAGGATATGCTCTTTGCTAATTCTTTCAAATTTGCATTGCTAATACAATGTGTGAAACAAATAAAAAAGGTCAGAATATCACAAATCATGAGCAGATATTACATTCTATTATGATTGTCAGAAATTTTAAATCAGAACCCCCTAATTTAAAAGATAAGAATACTCAGTATATCCCTTTGATACAAATTTTACTGACAGTAAATGAAGACTTCTGTCCTGAATGAGTCACACTTGCCAGGACTTCGGAATAAGCTGGCCATTTGATACCAATCATTCACTGTCACTGGTCATGTGTGTTTGGGAGGGTGGCAGACACATAGCAGGGCCAGCTCCACAGTAAAATGGTGTCCCTTTAGCCGGATTATTTTGTAAAAAATCCAATTATTTGACGCTACAAAAGTGAAAATAAAACCCATATAAATGTCTACAGCAGCACCCATGTGGACCTGTTTACAAACACCACTAATTATAGCAGCCGGGTTGAGTGGCAGGGCAAAGAGGTCAGTGATAGGCCGTTTGGCCTACCAGCACTGTGGTCACAACTAATGAGACGGCCCCCAGAGCTCAAGTTGGAATGCACTGTATAGTATATAACATATTGAAGATTTAAAACTTGAATTAGCCCTCATTTGCATAATTTTGAAAAGCATGACCTCTCATTATAAAAAGGCCAGACTTTATCTATAGAAGCATAATTGTGCCA
Organism: Hermodice carunculata; assembly: GCA_964020975.1. Taxonomy (NCBI): domain Eukaryota; kingdom Metazoa; phylum Annelida; class Polychaeta; order Eunicida; family Amphinomidae; genus Hermodice; species Hermodice carunculata. The sequence goes on from OZ026624.1 coordinate 16,835,913, forward strand.
AGTTTGGAGTTTCTACGTGTTATACTTTTCAAATGAAAAGTCGGACAAATTTGCCTGTAAAGAAAGAAAGAAAGAAAGAAAGAAGAAAGAAAGAAAGAAAGAAAGAAAGAAACTAGGAAAGATAATTTGCTGCATAGCAAATCAGTGTGTGTGTCTTCAAAGCATATTGGTATGGCAATGTACAACTATTCCATAAAACAGGAGAACAAGTTGGAATGGCATCTCTATCTATTATAGCTTTGAAGAAGAAAGAAAGAAGGGAGGGAGGGAGAAAGAAAGAAACAAACACAGACAGACAGACAGACAGGAAGAAAGAAAGAAAGAAAGAAAGAAAGAAAGAAAGAAAGAAAGAAAGAAAGAAAGAAAGAAAGAAAGACACACTCACACTTTAATGATAGAATGCATGAGCAGGGATCTTGAACATTTCCTGGACTGTCTAATTGTATATAAATAATGTAGCCCAAAATGTTTTCTTTAAGAGCCACTGAACTGACTGGTGTCCAGAAAGAAAACATTACCTTATAATTAAATTACCAAACAGACATAGCCATTCAATCAATGCAGCCAATGTTTATATGACAAAATTAACTCATTCAGTGATGAACCCAAAGGATATGCTCTTTGCTAATTCTTTCAAATTTGCATTGCTAATACAATGTGTGAAACAAATAAAAAAGGTCAGAATATCACAAATCATGAGCAGATATTATATTCTATTATGATTGTCAGAAATTTTAAATCAGAACCCCCTCAATTAAAAGATAAGAATACTCAGTATATCCCTTTGATACAAATTTTACTGACAGTAAATGACGACTTCTGTCCTGAATGAGTCACGCTTGCCAGGACTTCGGAATAAGCTGGCCATTTGATACCAATCATTCACTGTCACTGGTCATGTGTGTTTGGTGGGGTGGCAGACACATAGCAAGGCCAGCTCCACAGTAAAATGGTGTCCCTTTAGCCGGATTATTTTGTAAAAAATCCAATTATTTGACGCTACAAAAGTGAAAATAAAACCCATATAAATGTCTACAGCAGCACCCATGTGGACCTGTTTACAAACACCACTAATTATAGCAGCCGGGTTGAGTAGCAGGGCAAAGAGGTCAGTGACAGGCTGTTTGGCCTACCAGCACTGTGGTCACAATTAAAGAGACGGCCCCCAGAGCTCAAGTTGGAATGCACTGTATAGCATATAACATATTGAAGATTTAAAACTTTACTTAGCCCTCATTTGCATAATTTTGAAAAGCATGACCTCTCATTATAAAAAGGCCAGACTTTATCTATAGAAGTATAATTGTGCCAAGTTTGGAGTTTCTACGTGTCATACTTTTCAAATGAAATGTCGGACAAATTTGCCTGTAAAGAAAGAAAGAAAGAAAGAAAGAAAGAAAGAAAGAAAGAAGAAAGAAAGAAAGAAAGAATTCCTAGAAAAACAGAAAAGTGTGTGCTGACACACACACTTTAATAAAGAATTCCTAGAAAAACAGAAAAATGTGTGCTGACACACACACTTTAATAATAAACCCCCGCTGTATGTGGAAACTTTGTTGTGTATGTAAACACATGCCTACCTAAAAGTTGCTGCTTACATATTTGAAAAGATAGCCAATAACAACTAATGTGAAAATTTTTTTTTAAAATCCAACCCACCATTCTCTAATTTGATACTTTTTGTACCCTGCCTTCCTATATACCTCCCTGGGAACATATAAAATTCTTCCATGTATGATACCAAACTGATTCAGTTTCACTAATTTTTACATATAGGGTGCTACAAGTGTTGAGGTAAAATCAAAACAATTGAGCAAATTGCTTTGAAATTGCGTAGGGGGTCCTGGGTTTATATTTTTTTTAATAGGTGGCACTGTAATTTTCTTCTGTTTTGTATTATTTTTTTGTGATTTGCTGTTTTTATTTTCTCCAAAAGAGTCATTCCAATTGCTCTAAAAACTTAATGCAGGTGCAACTTGAAGGGTCAAACAAAGTTGTTCACTGGGTAGTGATGTGGTGGACACGTATTTGTTAATGAATGTGTCAGTTGGGGAACTTGTTGGTTTATGCATACATTCCCATTGATTGCTATCTACAAATCTCAATGGATATGGCAATACCAATTCACATATTCAATTCCTTGTCCAAAAATGTCTTCCAGGTTCAGTTCAAATTTAGTAGGGTTTATCTTGGATAGGTCTCTACTAATTTTTTTTTCCAAAACGCTTATGCTTCAGTGATGTTTGTATTTTTTCACGACTTTTATTCCTTTTTCTTCTTCAAAATCGCTTGGCCAATTGGTACGAAATTACAAGGGGACAGTGGGACCTATGGACTAAATTTGTTCAACAGGTGGTACTGCGATTTTGTCCCATTTGTTTTACATTTTTTATGTGTGAAAGCCATCTTCGGCTATTTCAAAGTGACCTAGAGCCAATTCTAAAAGTCACAGGGCCACTTAACTTTATGGATGCCAGGTCAGCTGAGCACTTGACTGTCATAGTCCTTTTGTTTCACATATATCTTAATGAGTCCTCACAAGTTTCAGTAGGAATATCTATGAGAAGAAAAACCGTGCCGAAATTTAGTGGCCCCACATACAGTATGCGTATTACACTAAATATAAACCAAAATGTGTTAAAACACATTAAATGTATTTTTTTGAGAGAGCCGTACAGTTTTAAATTGCTAGCTAGTGTTGGCAAATGTATTACAACTGTGTATCATATATGTTAAACAGGTTTGACATCAAATAATATGTACCACTTTGACCTATTTTCTCATCGTCAGGCAACTGTGAGATTTGTGAAAGTGACTTTTCTGAGGGGCCCTGCATATTATCTTGTGAACATATATTCATATACCATTACACCAGTACTACAAAGACTAAATTCTATGGTATGTGGAGTTTTGGTTGTACCACTGCTGCCAGGAAATGGAACTAGCAAATCAAAAACATGAAATTCTTTGGTGTGCATCCCCTGTAATAATTCAAGCCCCGTCTCCACCGCAAATCGTATTTTCACTGCAGCTCTGCTACTTCCTACATCTGTTCCTTTGAATTTTGGAACATAGACTCCACAGGTCCGGGAATCCTTTTTATGTAAGTGATACCATGCTCTATTGATTTTTAAATTTGAAATGATTTTTCCCCGAGTCATTCATATCAATATTTTGGCTTTGATTGACCTGAAAAGGTTAAACTGACATATCGGCTTATAACTTTTGTTTGTTTTTATATTGGTTGTGTTTCGTTATTTTTCCTTTTTTCCTTTTTTTTATTTGAAAGGGGGAGGGGAAGGGGGTGTTGTTAATGCTTACCTTGGATTAGCATGCAACCAACCCGGAACGTGATCAGTGGAATAATTTTATTGAATCCTAAATGTGATTAGACATCAAATGATCTTTACCTTTTTTATAAGTCACTAGGGGTCAACATGGGGGAGGGGGCGATCTGTCTAGTTAGGGTGATGCATAACGGATTTTGCCTGGACAAAAAGACTCTAGTCTAGTAGTATTTATGATATCTTGATGGTGCAACAAAATTTGCTCTAAATAATGTGTCAGACACACAGACACACAGACACACAGACACACACACACACACACACACACACACACACACACAAAACCCACAGTTTGCTTAATATTCAAAGTTCAGTTCTAGTAAAGCTGTTTTGTTTATTGTAGCAGAGCCCATTACGGCTGGACCGTGAATGTTTTTCCTATATACTGAGATGTCAACCCTAGAAATTTCGCAGTGCGCAAACTTTTGCGGAAGGCCTCCTGTGTTGGTGAAAGTTGTCAACCTTCTCACAGGTTCCCATGTTAGACCCACAGACTTTATGTCAAAGTTCAAAGAGTAAAAAACCGGTGATAACTTTTGGGGATGTTTTGCGGCCCTTAGAATTTGGTGAAAAATTGAAAAGGAGAAATAAATAAATCATGTTGCCGGAGGATAAGGTCAGCCGGAGTTGTTTGTTTTTTTGTTGTTTTTTGTTTGGTTTTCTTTTTTTTTGGTGGTTTTTTTGTTTTTTTTTTTGTTTTTTTTGTTTTTGCTTTTTGTTGTTGTTGTTTTTTTTTTTGTTTGTTTTTTTGTTTTTGCTTTTTGTTGTTTTTTTTTATGATCAAAATTCATGCTCGACTAACAAGACTTTAGGGTTGCATAGAATAGTTTTCGTGCCCATCCAACCCAGTAAGTATTCTTCTCATGACCTCTTGGTAGTGGAAAGGGCCACATATATTAGATAAAAAAAACACGCCCAAATGTTCAATATTTGTATGGAGGAAACTAAGTGATCTTCAGCGGACTACAATAAAAGTCATATTAGAGCAGAGGGTGGGGGTGGCAGAGTCGGTCTCGCACCATTTATTTCCGAGACGCTCTGACCTTTTTACCTTTGGCTTTTGCTTTTTATAGTCTGGGTTTCACCCCGTCCGCTGAAGCGCTGTTATGGGTGAATGTCAAGTTTGATTAACAGTCGCTTGGCGCAGATGTTGATGAGAGAATTCAGGAAAGGCCATAACATTGCTTACGAGTTTCAAAGAGACCTTAAAATAGAAATTATGATTTGGTTGTAAATTAATGCAAGACAACTTATGAGTGACATCAATGATTATCGGAAAATGCTAAAAACAGAATATAAAAGATGTGGATAATCAAGAAAATGAAAAATGAATACTTTAGGGGCCAAAATAACCAAATAAAACAAAACTTATTGGAGAGAAGGGCAAACATGGTATTGTAAGATACTAAAATTTTGCATTCACGGGCCTTGGAATACAATGTTTTCTCCGCCATACAACTCCAAGCTGACTGAAGAACAGACAGCCCGTTCAGGTATTTATACCATCCATACTTGGTCATGTGACCACCTGCATCCAGTTTCTCTAATATGAAATAAAGAAGAAAATATTTAAATGGCTGAAGTATGACTTTTTAGAAATGCATAAGAAAGAAAGGAAGTTTGTGTGACTTTGGGTGTGTTTGCCAAAAAGTTGTACACGTCAGCCTAAGGCATGAACTTATCTTATAATTTATGTCAGGTTTGGAGAGCTTGCCCTCTAACTGTGACTGATAGATCTTCTTGTACTGGATACATGTTTGTTCAACTGCTTTACAAAGTTTTGAAATGAAATTTTTATTTCCTTTTATTCCCCATTTAATCCTCTATTTCTTGAAATATAATTATTATCTTTAATCATGATTTTACACATTTTTATTTCTTTTAATTCTACATTTAATCCTCTATTTCATGAAAGCGGATTATTAACTATTTTTAATCATGACATCGCTACTTTTGTCAAACAGCTTGCCTGAGGAAATTGGTGGGTTGCACGTCGGGCGATTAATAGGATAATAGGAGGTACTTATATTCAACTGTATCAGCTGCAGCCCTGTTATTATCCCCTCAATTGCTAGGCAACGGAATTCTGCGTCGGCAATGATGAGGGCACTTTTACCAGTCATATTACTTAACCATCCAGAAATAACTTCTTTTTTTTCTGAATATTATGTTAAGTATCTTTTATGTTTTGCAAATTAGTGAATGACTTTTCTTAAGATTTTTCTTTTTCCGGTTGTTACTTTTATCATAGAAGCGCGGGATCCCAGTGGATATGAATACCTCCTAATACCGAGAAATGCATCATTTGTAGAAAATAATGTAACGCCGAGGCCGTCAGAAGACCACCTCTCTCTGTTTCTCATTACAAAAGTTATATTAACGTTTGGTTCAAACTATGTAAAAAGCCAAATAAAAGACTACCAAAGGCCAATTATCTTATGTTAAAAACCCATCATTTACATTGTTTAGTAACGTGCAACACATTTTGAGGAATCTACTTCACTATTTTTATCGTTGTTTGGATGTAGTTTTTCTTGTATGGGAACTGTAGCGGCATGAAAAATATAAAAATATAAACAAATTAAAAAATTACCTAATTGAATTTAATTGAATTGAAATTTATTCGGTGAGAGTCAAATAATGCATTAAAATGAGAAAGAAAAACAAATTATACACAAAAATAAAAGAGACTGGTGTACAAAGATATACATATTCAATATTGCTACATGGGAAATGAAATTAAACTATGAAATAATATCACATGTCAGACAATGAATAGACGAAAATAATACAAATTAAATTTGGAAAAATGAATTAATTATCGCTCCCAAAGACCCCCATAAATTGTACTCGAGCTCAATTGCCGCTCTTTTTCCCTTTTTGGGATGTGCACTTCTACCCAGGGACTTTGCCAATACCAGACAGCCCCCAACGCCCCCCCCCCCTATTTTCTTATTGATTAGCCCCCATTGGGTCTAGGGTTCATACCCTCAGTGGAGCCTACCTACCCTAAAATATGGGTACGGGGGGGGGGGGTTCGTCCCTATGCTTTTTCCCCGGAGGGCCTGAGTTACATGAACAAAAGTCGCTTTCTGCTTTTAAGACTGAAGTGGCAACCGGGAGCAGCGTGAAACTGTGCTCTAGTTATCAATAAACTATTCTAATTAAATGATTTATTGTCAAACTTGTGTGTGTGTGTGTGTGTGTGTGTGTGTGTGATGCATGGGAAGGCTGAGGTGTGAAAAAGGGCATGAACGTATCTTAGCCGTATAGGGATAACACGTGAACATTATATCTAATATAATATATTCATGATAGTATCATAGCCGTATAGGGATAACACGTGAACATTATATCTAATATAATATATTCATGATAGTATCATAGCCGTATAGGAATAACACGTGAACATTATATCTAATATAATGTATTCATGATAGAAGTGACAGAGCAATTATTTTAAAGATAGTGATCATTGTGCTAAAAATCAAAACTGTGCACGCTGCACGAGCAAGGAGATGGGTGACCACCAACATGCCATAATATTTATGTAAAATGAAAATTAGTTGAAATGTGGAAAAAAGCAAGAACGTTTTTCACGGCATGCTACACGGTCCAATAAAATAATAAACCAAAAATTCTGGCTGCATAGTCATAAACAGTGTCTGATCTCAACCCCTTGGCCTTGCTTGAGTGTGGATTTTGGAAAACTGACCAATGTAATGGCGTGAACAGCCTCGGCCTCCCTAGTTATATTAATAATAATAATAATAATAATAATAATAATAATAATAATAATAATAATAATAATAATAATAATAATAATAATAATAATAATAATTATTATTATTATTATTATTATTATTATTATTATCATTATTATTATTATTATTATTATTATTATTATTATTAATAATAATAATAATAATAATAATAATAATAATAATAATAATAATAATAATAATAAAGTGCTAATTCAGTGCACTTGGGTATCCCCAGCCAAAGCCAAGTCCATTCTCCCGCAAAAGAATGTGATTTTATAAAGGGCCCTCAGGTTTATGTGATATTTAGACACCATATTTAAGTAAGACTCATCATACAAAATATGGAATTTGTGCGAAAAAATTTAATGCAAAATTTTAGTTCCACGCGGTATGCTACCAAGTTGGTTAATCGATACTGTGAATGGGCGCCTCCAAGCGGTCACTATTAACATTATCAATACTACTACTACTGCTGCTGCTGCTACTACTACTACTACTACTACTACTACTACTACTACTACTACTACTACTACTACTACTACTAATCAATAATAATAATAATAGAAACAATATGAATTGCTTGCTAAACTACGCTCTTGGGGTGATTAACCCCTATGGACCCACATTTCACGCTTCGGGTTAGATTTCAATATTTAAAAATCTCTATTGTATCCTCTCTCTGCTTGTTTTCATAGATCCGTTTTGGACATAAATAATATGTAAAATGCCCAGGAATTCAGTATGCAGATTTTTGTACAGCTGGGTACAAATGACGAGTCCCCAGCATCGCCAAAGTGTCAAATGGACAATTTTAAATGCGCGCACACACACACACACACACACACACACACACATATATATATAGTTATATATATATATATATATATATATATATATATATATAACTATGTGTCTAACAGTACAAAGAGGTTTACCTTTGAGCGTACATTTATTGCAGTCTGTAAATTATCGATGGTTGATAAATCTCAGTTCTTGTCTACAATTTTAAGATATTCAACTTTAAAAGTCCATCAAGCAGAGATCATTTTGTGAAAGGATCAATTAGCGTTGACTGCAGAAACCTACAACAGATCACGGTGAGTCAAATGTTATATTATCTGCATAATAATATGCAATTGCAGTACAAATTGCAATACAAAACAAGAATGCTAATATCTGCTGCAAACAAACATCACACAATTGTTCAAATTGTACTTTGGCCTAACCCTAAAGACCTCTGCGGTGGAATGAGAAAAAATCCCGACATGTAGGTCTTTCAAGTCAACACTTTTGTCTACAAGTATAAGTAAATTTTAATGATTCAAGCTCCATTAACTACATAACATGTACAATAAATAGAGGAGCTATGATTCAAAACTATCATTCACAGAAACGGGAGTGGCACATTTGCCAAATGATGGAAAACTTCATGATACCCCAGAGCACGCATAACTTTATCTTCTGAGGGAAAGCACACACACACACACGCTATTGCTGAACTTTATAATCCAATTCATTAGCAGAATATGCATCACAAGCCATTTACATAGGTAGTTTTAAGGGGCTAGAACACTTTGTCACTTTCATGTAGAAGTAGGTCACTATTTTATTCGTTTTTCATGCATGACTATCAAAAGCATATAATTTCTTAGAGAAAACATTCGTCTAAATTTAAATTCACTATTGAATGTCAGATTTAACCATACCAATTATTTCAATTTAATTCTGATTAAAATTTGCAAAATTTACACGAAATAAAAAATAGCATGTTCAAAAATTAACATACAGGTTAACTTGTAATATCAAATTAAAGCTAGCACCTGTGTCTAAAAGCCGTATCTCAGATTTTTTAAAGGACTTAGGTAATTTTTTATAAATCATTGAAATTTTGCTGAAATTTTAAAAAATTTGAATAAATCTTAAAAGGCTTTGAAATCTGAACTAAAACCTTTATGAAAATTTTGAGACACGGTTTTGAAGCCAACAATGTACTCTGTCTATTTTGATCAAAACCAAATGTTTATCTGGAAATGTGTTTGAGCTATTTTTTATTCTCAAAATATGAAAAAAACTGATTGAATTTAAAAACTAATTAGATTTAATGACTGAATAGTTAAAGAAGATCTGTTGCTGGTTGTACATTTATCAATATGTCTTCTTTCATGAGATATATAGTTTTTATGGGTTCAAATGAAAATTGTAGAATACACAATATAATATTCAACAAGAACTAGGATTTTCTAACTTTATTGTTGTAAAGTGTTCTATAGACAGTCCCTTAATTTGGTACCATACCAATATTTAACTTGTAAATTTTGCATGTGACAATGTGATGAAAAATCAAATACCATCACATGAAATAAATTAGTAAACGGTCTTGTGTGTGCCTTCTTTTAATATAAAATGCCAACACAGATGCTGGTAAAAATACTAAAATTTGTTAAATGCCAAAGTGGCTCCACGTTCTGAACAGAATGGGAATCGGGAAAGAAGATTTGCTTGGAAACAAATTAATCTATGTGCCTCCAAAACATGCATGAATATGGACTTTTGTTTCATGATTTATCAGATGCGCCTTCAGCAAAAGACTTTTAAATGAAATTGGGAATGGCACCTCTACCTATGATAGCTTTGAATATATTCAACATTTAAACTTTACAAGTGGCCATAATTAGCATAAATTGAAATTTTTACCATTTTTATTTATGATTCATTGCATGCCCCCTCAAGCAAAAACCTATAAATGAAAGTTGGATGGGCATTCCTACCTATAATAGTTCTGAAGACATTGAACATTTGAACTTTTCAAGTGCCCCTTATTAGCACGGATAAAAATTTCCTCAACGATCTTTGTGGATAGATATAACTTCATGTTTGAACCTATAATAATACCAAGCCTGGGGTTTCTAAGTGTAATAGTCTCCGAGAAAATTGGCGAGCAAAACTTCTCAGTGGTAGGGAAGAAAGAAAGAAACCTAACAAAAACAGAATGTCTGTGCTAGCACACAGACATAATAAGTATGTTTGACTGATTTTGCTCATCAATAGAACTGCGAAAAATTTATTGTAAAGCTCATTACACATATAAATAAGCTACATGTATGTGTATTCCATATTTGCTCGAATTGCATCATTTTGATACCATACACACTCTTCCAATGGTACTACCGGTGTTTACAACATCGAAATTTTCTATCCATAACATTATATCAATATGGAAACAATATTTTTTAAATCTACACCTGTGATCATTGATGTTACTTTTCAATTCCTCAGTCTTCATATTTATGATATATGTGCATCATGATATTGTTCATAATTCTGAATTAACAAGGCAATATTTTACCGTATACATGTGCGGTGAACACAAGGTGTGACCGAAAAGTTACTTTCGTGTATGCGAACATGGCATTGCGTATAAAGTTACTTGCATGTATACGAGCATGCGTATATGCTGAAACAGCATGCTCTGCCCAATAAAGGTACTTTTATATGTGGGAACTTTAACACTATAAGAATTCCAATAATGTTAGAACCTTTCCCAGTTAAACGTGTGACATAAGAACTTTTCCACTTCATTTTGGTGAATAAATCCCTCGGTTTGTCACGGCAGTGGAAGTTTCATGTATAAAATAATGTTACAGTTACCTTAAATATTACTATTTCTATATACGACATATTCTGCAAAGAAAAAACAATGAATGCTAATCTGTACAGGTATTTAATTCAGTGACAGTAATGTGACAACCTGCCTGCTTAGCTGACTCGCACGTCACATCTATTGCTACTGATGGCCTTGGGACTGCATCCAAGAGCAAATAGCCCTAGGTCTGCAGAGCAGGCAATGTGACAACTCAGTCCGCCCAATTATGAAATAAAATGCAGTTCCCATTGTACTCCACAGAAATAAATGGCAGGGTGGTCGAAAACCAGTCATGTTGAAAAGAAAGCCAAAAAGTACCTTTTGTGCTACAAAAGATTTCTTTCAATTGAACACTGTTATAGAGATACCCCCTTCCCCCGAATAACTTTGGTTTAAGCATATCTTATTTGCAAAAACAATTGGCCAACAGGCACAATGCCTCTATGAAAGCCTCTGGTACATGAATTGCCAATACAACAAAAAGTGAATAACATCTCGTTAACAAACACAAAACGCACAGCACAACAAATATGATGGAAAAGGGGGAGAGAATAATGAAGTGGGTATATAGGCGTTATTTCCGTAAATACATGAATGTATAGTTGCGGGTAACAGGAATAACTTTAAGGTCCTTAAAGATTTCCTTGGATAAAGCAATGATAATTTTTAGGGAATAGTCGTCAAACTATGACCTATTTTTATTAATAAAGAATGTGTTTAGCAGAAGGAGTCAGACAGTTTAGCAGGGAGTAAAATAACAGCATGGGGCCCCAAAGTATGGCAGGGCGGGCCAGCCTCTTAAACTGGCATGTGTTGGACCGTGAGTTCCATGCTCATAAAACTTGCACAGAAAAACATTTTGTAGTACAGTTTCCCCTGTCGTGAAAGATAACTCTACGTAGCGACCCCTTGGCTTGAAAAAACACATCTGCTCGATCTCTTGGGCCACAATACATGATAACTGTCTTTAACCTAATTGCGCAGGAAGAAAGCCCAATTACGGGCAACATGTATCATTTCAGCCGAAAACATTTAATCAATGGAAAAAGAATCGTTTATGCGTTTTCAATCATGTGGAGGTCACAAAACCAAAATGCTGCAACTTCTATGAAGTTTTGTCCCTCACACTTTAATTTGGAACCGGTCCACATTGAATATAGCATCTTAGTAGGTACACTGCACACGACTCACACGTACATGTAGTTCACTGTTTCTGCGCAATACGTAGACCTGTGTGGACAGAAGAAGACAAATATTCCAAATTGTTTCAATATCAAAGACTGGGAATAGAAAGAATTGCACATAAACCCCTTTCGTTCCCCGATTTCGAGACTGAAAAATGGATATTGATAGTATAGGAACGGTGCCGTTTGATTTCAACATATCAAAGCTACTGGTTATCCTTGACTGTGTTTCAGGTCTTTTATACTAGTTCCTGTAATTTAGTGTTCTTGACAGTGGTGTAACTGGTACACCTACACACTCGTACGTTTACATTTCAAAGTTCTTTATTAACAGTTTTTGCCTGCTGAGGGTCAGCAGTTGCAGAGCACGGGAATTTTATAGTAAACAGGTGCCCTCTAGAGGCAAAAAAAAAACCAAACTGCAAAATAAGAACAGACTGAAATTTCTTAATGTATATCACGGCACGCTACCGTGGTTGGACTAAAGTCGCTTACTGCAGGAAAGGGTTAAGATCTCGTACTTCAATGAAACTCTGTATTTCACAAAGATTCCAACCACGCTATTAACATTTGCCATAATGTGAATCGCACACCTACGCTCTGAGCTCGATCAAGACTTTGTACAATGAAATGTCCAAAGGGTTTTTTTTAGCATTGGACTGAAGTTACTTCATCTTCATGACGCCAAGGCCTCGCCACGAGTCACGACCTTGCGGATTGCTCTTTGATTTTGAAATTGATTCAGATTACAATGTAGGGACGCTTTCTCTCACCAACTGGTGTATTTGTATGTCTGCCTATTCCAATGTGCAGTTTGTGCGCACCGGTTCTCATCCTTGTAAACAAGATTCTTTGGTGCGGATTATTTTTAAATGTTGCTCATACTCAAATTTTGTTTTGCAGAGCTATAAAACAGTAACTTATTATCCGAAATATCTTTATTTTTGTTCAATATATCATGTCACATTCCAGCAACTTTCCGTTTCATAGCACCATGCAAATCATATTAACGTGCTTGTCTCCCTAAGTACCACATTGACCAAGAACTGTAGTAACTATACCTTAAAAGGTATTCCTGTCACATGTGTTTTTTGATCCGACTGGTTCCCTAACTGTTCTTCATACGATCTAAGTAATTCCACACAAACTTCCAAATGTCCGCATAGAGAGCGTCTGCCCAATTCACCGTATACGGTCATATTTGTATTTTTACCATTAAACTGAAATACATATTTACAAATGTTCACATGCCATTTATCAGTCATACTTGCCATACTTTGGTTTCAAGCCAGTTCACTTTCTCCTTCATACTTACCATACTTTTGTCCTCAGACCAGTCTACTTTCTGCTTAGCTTTGGTGGCTACTTTGTATAAAGCGATCCCCACAAGTCATGACCACTTAACAATATTGGCTCTATTGGTTGAACAAATATTTTCAGGCTCAAATACGTATAACGATCACCGTGGTCATGCACATTTTAACCAACCCAGTGGGTTTTGAGCTTTTCTACACACGTTATAAACCGCCGGGCCTGTGGTACCGCTGCCCTTAAACCTGTAAGCATAATACCAAGACAGACTTTGATGTTCTGACACATGTTATAAGCCTAGAATATATATATGACTTTTATGAACATTTTTGGGGTAGCCTTCTTGAATCATTACCGCCCACATACTGAACAGACAAGAGAACCAAGAGCTGCTTTTGTTTTAAACATGTTCCAACAACAAAAGAAAACTATGAAAGATGATTTGCTGCATAGCAAATCAGTGTGTGTCTTCAAAGTATATTGGTATGGCAATGTATAACTATTCCATAACACATGATTAGAAGTTGGAATGGCATCTCTATCTATTATAGCTTTGAAGTTATTCAAGATTTAAAATTTCTAATGGTGCTATTTAGCACAATTTAAATTGCTACAACTTCATTTTTCAATTCACTAGGTGCGCAATGGTCAACAACCCCCTAGTAGAAGTTGAAAAGTCATCTCTATCTACCATAGTTTTGAAGATATTCAAGTTTTAAAATTTCAAATGCTGCTAATTAGCATAATTTAAATTGTTACAACTTTTGTTTTAAATTCATTAGATGCGCAATGGTCAATAACGCCCTAGTAGCAGTTAAAATGGTGTCTCTATCTGTAATAGTTTTGAAGATATGCAAATTTTAAAATATCAAATCCTATTAATTAGCATAATTTAAATGTGTACAACTTTTGCTTTAGATTCATTATATACGCAACGGTCAATAACCCCCTAGTAGAAGTTAAAATGGCATCTCTATATCTGTAATAGTTTGAAGATATTCAAGTTTTAAAATTTCCAATGCTGCCAATTAGCATAATTTAAATTGCTACAACTTTTGTTTTAAATTCATTAGATGCGCACTGGTCAATAACGCCCTAGTAGAATTGGAATGACATCTATATCTATTATACTTTTGAAGATATTCAAGATTTAAAATTTCAAATGCCCCTAATTTGCATAATTTCAAACATTTTTATTCCTCTGTATAAAACGGTCAAACTCCTTGTATGGAGGTACAATCATGCCAAGTTTGGAGTTTCTATGTATAATAGTGTCCGAGAAAAGTGTCGGACAAATTTGCTGGTGAAGAAGAAAGAAAGAAAGAAAGAAAGAAAGAAAGAAAGAAAGAAAGAAAGAAAGAAAGAAAGAAAGAAAGAAAGTAAAAACAGAAAAGTGTGTGTTGACACACACACTTTAATGAAAGGTTAACAGGCCAAGCCTATATGAATTCCTCTCGCAAGAAAAAAACAACAAAAAACAAAAAACAAAAACAAAAACAAACTATAATAATAAATGATACAAATACAAAAGTGTGTACACAAATCACGGGGCATTACTTCTGAGTCATCTTGTCATAAAACAGAAGTAAAAATGTAGACGCTACCAGATGTCCCAGATAGTAGTCCAGGTGGTGAGTACGACACGAACTGCAGTGCATGAACAAGGAGGAACATCGATAGTTTAATTGATATTGACATTGGTATTGGACCCGCACATGGTCACTCATACAGAGGAGGACGACAATTATAATAAATGTGTTACAAGTTGCAAAGAGTCAAGTGAAACCAGTGCGGGCCTTAACTAAATCTAAGGTACTGATCATGTAAGCCTGTGCTGCCTCAAAAATATGTGTATTTCCTGCTTTGGAACATTTTGAATTTCCATTAAGTAAAGCATTTAAAATAAAAGGAGCTTTAGGGATGATTAACACTTGCAAATTATTTCGTTCAATAATATGACGATGACATTTAAAGAAGTAATGATACGAATTTTCGGTTGTTGCTCCACAAGGACACACAGGGGAACTTACAAGACCAATTTTATGAATATCTTGGTTCAACTGACTGCAGCCCATTCTAATTCTTGAATGTAAAATACTTACTTTTTCGGTTTCCTAAATAGTATAGATCATTAACTTTTGGTTTGCCTTTGTCTAATTTACACTGAAAGGTTTCCATATCTTTAGAATTACGAACTGATAGCAGTAGCATATTCCACAGTCGCATAGTGGCCGGTATAAAAGGCTTGCTATACACACTAGTTCTTGCATGCACCTGACTTGTGTTATTTTTGATCTCACATAGTACATATGTCTGGATGTTACATTACTTGGAATTCGGTTATGTAGATATTCTGGTGTTAATCTATTGAGTTTTTTTACACAATAATTTCAGTCTGTGCTTTTCACTTCGTTTAGCTAAAGTTTCCCATCCAGTCTCAATAAAGGCAAATCATGACTGGTGCTACAGTTTGCTCGGTTACAGACCGGACCGCAGGCAGTTGAACGATCTCAACCAGGGCTACATCAGTCTGCGTACATCCGCTCCAGACTACGTCACCATATTCCAATATCAGTCTTATATATATAAAATAAATCATTTCTAACGTTCTTCTATGAAGTTTATGTTGTAATACCTTCAGCATTCCTGTTAATTTTCTAGCCTTGCATGGAACAGAATTTAATATGTGGTTGGACCACGATAAGCCTGAGCTAATTACCACACCAAGGTGTTTTTGTTGAGAAACATTTTCAAGTTGATTAACCATGAAAACAATATGTGGGTTTTGACTTTGAGTTTTCTTTTTACAAAAAAAACACTGGTTTTGTCTCGTTGCTATTAAAGCCGATGAACCACTGACGAGACCAGCCATCAATACATTTGAAATCATTATCGATGACACTGTTAGAGTTGGTAGGATCGTCGATAGTAATGAATAAAGTTTACATGGTTAGCAAATAATTTGATATTGGATGTTACAGTTTCCGTCATATCATTAAAGTAAACAAGAAATAACAAGGGACCAAGTACTGATCCTTAAGGCATCACTGCTTTGATTCCAGCGCACTCCGATGATTCCCCTTGTAGTACAACCTTTTACGTTTTGTCGTCTCAATAAGTACCAAATCAGTCCAGGAGAGAGCCACGAATGCCAGCCTTGTGCAGTTTATAAAGTAGAGCAGGAGGAAACACCTTGTCAAATGCCTTGGTGATGTTATAGTAAACCACCCTTACTTCTCTCTGCTGATCAACTGCCATCGCAAATTCATGATACAGGTATAGCAGTTACTTGTGGCAGAGGTGAAATCTTAGTTCATTTGAGCTTTTGACTTTAACTAAGCTCATAAGAACATACAAGTTCCATATGATTAAATAAAATGAACAAATGGGTCTTAGCTTTTGACCATAAAATGTGATACAACTCCTCTGGACCGGCGTAAATATAAAAGATAGGCCGGAAGAAAACATTGGTGCACAACTTCCATGAAAGGAAAAACATGAAAAATGCGTCCGACTAAGGTGAACTTGAGATCTATTCAGATACAGTGGCAGCATCAGGTTCAGCAAACAACACAGTCTCTCCTATACAAAAAACAGACACCAATATAATATCTGCCATTAAAGACAGAAAAAAGCTATATAATAACAACCTTACCTGGTAAGAGTGGGAGACAGATCAGGAATAATATTCAGGAAAATACATTTTAATTTAAATCAAAGGCCAATCGAAAATAACGAGTTGGTCTGAAAATGTTTGTCCGAAAAAACAATTTAAGGTGGCGATCTAGTGAACGCATATGAACGGACATTGCTCCCCATTTCTCGCGATTGTGAAAAATAGGCAACAGTAAACCATATAAAAGTATACCTTTTCTAAAAGTTGAGTGTCTAGCGCAAACGAAGGTACCACCTTTATTAAAATCTATCCGACAGTATTTATTTTATGAAGCCACAAAGTCGGACAATCGTTTGTGCCAACCCAAAGCCACTCCAGCGAAATTGGGAGGTCAACAGATTATCCGATGACCACTTCCGTCCGTTTTACCGCTAGCGTAGATTCTTGGCCATCAAAACGTGTTTTGTATTGTCGATAACGCAAACGAGCCCTGTTTTAGGTCACGAAAGATATTTATAGTTGTGCCATGTACATGTACTTTGGGTGAAAGCTTTGCGAATGACGGTGAAACTACAAAACTATTCCCGTTATCAACAAACAAAAACACTTTTTTAGAGAAAATAAATAACTTATCATACATGCCAAGTCTGAACAGAATCGAGCCAGTGGATTTTTCCCCAATTTCGCTGGAAGTGGCCGTTCCTTCGTAAAAGAGAACCCGAGAAAACAGGCTATATCTCTCGCTCTGATGATCTTTGACCTTCGTCGGTCAATGCCGCCAAAACTATTCAAGACAGGTTCTATTTTTGAACTTCCGCGATAAGTACGACCTCCCTAGTTGTCTATCAATGTTCAAAACATGTAAAATATAGTGATTTATAGCCAAGAATCACATATTCATAAGGAGGTACGTCTCCTGTCCTTTTAAATACCCTCGTGGAAATTTAGCGCCATATGACGTTTTTGCGGAAGTAGGCGGAGTTACCCAGCGAGCATGCGTACTAGAACTTGAGAGAGCTAATTATGCAAATGTGCCAAAGATAACTGCTGCCGCAACAGCCATGAAAGTTGACGATAGCGAGGGATGAAGTGTACAATACAACTAGGGTCGAATGAATCGCACTATTCATGAAAACACCAAGCGATGAATAAGAATCTGTTTTAAATTACCCCGACATGTCTCATTGTTCTGCGATTTTCACAGGTTGTTCTGCTTGTTTACAACAAGTTCCAGCCAAACAGGCTTCATTCAGGCTGGTGTACGGGTTTCATATCACAGACTTGAAACGCTAACCAAGAAACTAATAAACCGAACTTCAATGTTGATGAACGGTGCATATAGCCCAATGAAACCCGAAAATGGTGAAATAAATTGTAGTCATAAGTAAAAAGATTGGATCACAGCCCCATCTCATAGCATTTTATGTGTACATCCTCAACTTCTTCCCGTAACTCGCCAAAATGCCACCGCAAAGAACAGGCTGTAGCCTATACTGCAGCCGAGGGGACGGGGACGGAGCAGGGGCAGGGGCAGAGGCTCTGGTCACACTTGATTCACTGTCCACGGAAATATCCAGTGCACGCATACATTTTTCAGTTAACTTTTAATTTTTTTTATGCGTTGCTCATAAATGAGTTTTCCCGTCGTCGTCATCGAGACTGTCCGATTCAGATTCGGTGCCCGTGGATGTGGATGGCACAACCGATGAAACTAAAAGCTGGGGCCTGGGCTCTTCAGGCCACGTTTGGTATTACGAGCCCTTGTCACTATCGGCAAGTTTTGTCCTGATATCCGTGTCCATTCGTACAATATTTTTTTTTTCTTTTGCGACCCTTTTTCCTTTTTCTTTTGATGGGTACGGAGGAACCGCTTTGAAGTTGTGTTGGAGTCAGACCGTGACCCCCTGACCTCGCTAGATATGTATCAGTGTGGACGCATCACAGGTCACGTGACCCAACAAACCGGCACGTTCAGTGGCAGTTTTGTTTACACTCCAGTTTGGTACGACCCCGTCAGGAAAAACAACGATTTTAACGTCAATGTAAAAAGTATTTAGCAACGAAACAATGCCGAACTTAAAGTAAACTTGTTAACAGACTAGAAAATGTAAAAAGTGAAACATCGTTAGTTTTTATGTTGTTCACTAGATCGCTACGTTAAAATCATTTACCATAGAACTTAAACTGTAATAATTTTCTGTTTCATGAAATGAGGACCGTCGGGTTTTTTTTAAACAAATTAAATGTGTACCGATGGGAACTTAATGTTCAATTTACTCGTTGATTTATATGTCACATGGCTTTTTTATGAATCGACGCAAAAGAAAAATGAATTAAAAAAATAAAAATAGAAAAAAATAAAATTAAATAAACAAAAGCGCAGTTTTTTGTTAGTTGAACACTTATCATTCAATGCTGGATATACTGATGATTTTGGTTGTAAATGTCCTAATTTTAATACATCAATCCTGTCGATATTCTTCCAAAGAGTAGTAATTGTGACGACCACAGAGATGTGTTTCTTGACTTAATATTTAATTATTTTATGATAAGTTTTTTGACCAAAAGAATCGTGAAATATCTGTTCCCTAACTGAAATATGAATTAATAAAATTATGTCAATTTTCTTCTTCTTTTTTTTTTTTTTTCTTTTTTTTTTTTTTTTTTTTTTTGTTGCTCCTAAACCAGGTTTTCGCTCTGTAGGTTTACTTATAAATATGATTCTATTACATTTACATACATTTAAACTAATGTTTCGAAGGCACCCAGAGAAATGAAAATTGTGCCACTGGGTGGCGCAGTCTGACCCTATTTAAATTCGAGAACTCAATATGTACCGCTATATTTCATCTGTGTCAGATATGTTACAAACTATCCACGCACTTATGGAAGAGCTGGGTATTGAAGGAACATAGCCCTCTAGCTAGGTTCCCCCTTGAGTTCTCCCTGTCACTCTTTTTAGGTGTGCAGCTCATCAGGAAAGTTATTGGCTCCGTCGTACTCTAACCAGGAATGCGGTAAGTTCTGAAACGTGTCCTGATAGTTATCTCCTCCATATACGTAGACATATTCTGAGCCGATGTATCAAGCTTTCACCAGTACCATGATTGTTGAATATGTTTTGGAAATAACAAAACATATCTTCACTCTTTCTTCACTTATATGTTTGAAATATACAGTGACAGGAAGGCAAAAGGAGGAAAAATTGCTTTGCTCACCGAATGCTAGTATACAATGAAAAGTTCATACATGCTGTTACTCTCGGTTCTCAAGATAGGTTAAATCATTTTATATGTCTCAAAATTGCTCCATTTTAGTTGCTTTGTCTGAAATAATGCTTTCTAATTTTACTCACTTCGTTTCTTACAGGTCATTTTTTGTAAACCAAGTGTATTGAAACTGGGCGCATTTTACAAATCAAATTTACACAGGTGGCGCTACTAGTATCGGATGTTGTGCATCCTCAGCTGGGTCATCCTGACTGCAATGTGTGTTTGGTAATTTCCATTTTTTTTGTGTTTTGTCAATTACCAAAACCTTCAATTCAATGTATTTACTCTTATGTCAAATGAAAAAAAAAAAAAAAAAAAAAGATGTAAATGTGCTGATTCCACGGACGTGTTGCAGGATATTTGACTTTGTGAGATAAAATAGTTTTTGCCAATATACGCCCATGACTTCAATTTGTTACCGGGAATTTTAATTTTGCATGAAAACATTACCTTTTTAAAAGCATAACCTGACTACGAATCGTGATCACATTGCCTTACAGTGGAGGCATGTTGCTTACAATTGACTATATCTACTGTTAACCACGAGAAAAAAAAAATAAAAATAAATGCTGGATGAGACTCACGAGTCAATCACGTGCATATTGTACAAGAAAATGTAGTTTTTCCTGACGTCCTCCATGGTTATGATTAAATTCCCCTATTGTGAAATTATGAAGTCGTGAAGGCTCAAGCCCCCCCCCCCCCGAAAAAAAGTTGCAGATTAAATACATTATAAAAACATACCAGGTTTACGTGGCATGGAAATGTTGATATGATAAAAGTGGTAGCAAAGCCCTGCTTCCCGACCTCCGAATTTGGGCATTAGTCATGTCCATTTGGCTGCATTCTTCCGCACATGAAACCCCTAATTCTAAAATATGATCATTATAGTAACCATTTGTCAGCTCATTTGGACAAGAGCCACCTTCATAAAGTGTGCAAAATATACTTGTTGGGTAACCATTTGTTCATTGTTTAATGCAAATGAAAGTCTAAGCGACTTATAGCGGGGAGCACGCATTACACGATGAAACTCTCAGCCTGAACATACATCTTCTAAAAAGGTCGTGTAGCATGGCATTATACCAAGTATGGACCGGCATTTTTAAAATTATATTTTGAATTCAGTTTTTTTTTTCAATACATTGGCCTATCCGATTATTCGGAATTTTTAAATTTTACTTTTAGATTAATTTCTATCTATTTTTCAAAAGATGTATTTCATTCTTTCATTGTATTTTTAACAACATGTGTTCATTTCTTTTGGTGTTTTATTACAGTCCACAACAAAAGCTGAATGCGGTCTGGACATGCACTACCAGGTTCAGTAATCCGTAGATAACTCCCCCCCCCCTTTCAGATCTGCTGCAGCTAGTGATTTCTGTCCATAAATAAAATATAATTTTGGACAGGCCTGACCTGGATAAATGCCATCTTCTGACCACCGGAGGAATTACCCGTAGAGGCAACACAAAGGTCACAGAGTCGCACTTTTGCAGGCCACTTGTAAATTAAATAATTTCTGTGATAAAATAAGGTTTACGCTGCCTGCAAATGCTGACATGACCACCAAAGCCTTGCAGATTTGAATTTTTGGTTAATTAACGTATACCTGGCCTCTATAGATGTGTGCGTGTGTGTGTGTGTGTGTGTGTGTGTGTGTGTGTGTGTGTGTGTGACTGCAAAACTATACTAAACTAATACTGTGTAGCATTTTGTCGGATTATAGAAAAATATGTTTCTTATTTTTATTTTTTTAAGATGGTGCAGACATAAGTTGGATAGCTTTTGGTATGACGGCTATGATATGGGTGTGCTCATTTAGATCCCAATACTCGGGAGAGAATTAATTGGCAACGTGTCATTTATACAGGATAAACGAGGCATGGTGGTGAGATTATATGTTGCCATCATCACTACGGTAATTTGGCATGTCTTGGTGACCTTGATAGGAGAGGGAATAGGGCCACTCATATGTTATTTCGAATATTTTGGTACATATCATCAAGTTGGCTTGAACGTTCCCTTTGTGTAGATATTGCATCTATGTTTGAAAAAAAAATCTTACGTGCAGCTAATATTAAAGGTCAAGTTCAAAGTGTCATCCTTGATAGAGACACAATCTATTAACATTAGAGAACCCTTGTAGTAATCTGAGTGAATGAGTTTATCATTTTATGAATGTGTACACCAGAAAGATTGTCCCACCGATGAAATTACTTCAGTAACTTGTCCAAAACTCACATAATGTGACGCAACCTAGGAAAGGAAAACATGAGGGAGACCTCAGGCACTTCCCAAATCTTATCATCAGTAGCTTTTTAAGCGTGTGTTACTCATTCCTCGTCGTGTCCACTTTCACACGCGATCGATTGCCTGCAGGGCAGACACAAAGAAATTACAGTGAAGCGAAAGGTCAAAGGGAAATGCCTAATGGTTGATTTAGACACTGCTATTGTACAAAAAAGCCTCACTGTCTGACTTTACAATGCTAGGAAGGGACACGAGGGTATACAACAACCCAAGCAGATTGAACGTCAGTTTTGAGCTTTTATTCTTTGGTGTATCTGCATGGGATTTTTTTATATAGATTTTACAAAGGTATTAAGTATTGAATAACATTAAAACACCAATGATTTGCTCAATTCGTATTTTCAAGCTGGTCCATAACGAGAAAATGGACCGCCACTTTGTTGAATGTCTTGGAATATAAAGAGACATGTCAATGCAAATGGCACGATCGCCGCGAAGCCTGTCTGATCCGATCGCCTGTTTGCGCTCTTAAATTGCCAGTTTTCGGCTATGTTTATAGTTACAATATTTCAACAGGAAACCACGCACCTCAAATGGATGGTGGCGCTGTACGTAAATCCAGTTTCTTGAAAGCGATGGAACCTCATACAGCTCCCCAGTTTTTGCCGACTTACTCGCAGAATTTTTTTTTTCGTGAAGTTGGCATTCTCTTAAAGAGTCGTCTACAACATGTGCACATACAGAATTATTTCCCCTTATTACATTGAATTTGAGTTACTGTCCAATAATGAAAATGACAGAATCGGCTAAATGAAAGACGAAATCACATGGATGTGATGTTAGCAACAGCACCAGGGAGGTTTTGCTCGCCAACATTACGTTTTGAATATTTATACGTTGCTTTGGTGTATTAAACCTATGTCCTTTAAGCACATTTGTATCTCCGTCCTGACAAGAATTCATCTCGTTCGTGTGCATCGAACGCATATTGGAATAGGCTGCATGAAATGAAATGAAATGAAGATTTGTTAGACTGCGCCACACTAGAAACGTAATCATAGTAATTATCAATGGTCAGCACAAGAGACAGACACGAGAGACAATACACAAATGTACACATAGAGCAGTTACGAACTTCAAAAAAAGAAAAAAAGAAAAAGACAATACACACATTTTCATATAAAACAATCATGAACACCAGAAAACGTTTGTAAAAATCTAATAATGTCATCCAAAACTGATGGTCCTGAGCCGGTGATTTTGACATATTTTTGAAGCGTACAGCAAAATAGGGACATTTACTTTGTCAAATACAAATAAATGCAAATTTAACTACAAAAGAAGATTTCCTTGAAAGCAAATCTGTCGGTGTGCCTCCAAAATGTGTAAAATAAATTGAAATGCTACACCTTCTGTTTGTAGTTCATTGGATGCATCTGCAACACAAACCTATAAATTGAAGTTCAAATGGCATCTCTACATATAATAGTTTTGAAGATATTCAAATTTAATTTTTTCAAGTACCCCGAATTATCATAAATCACAATTCCACAACTTTTGCTGTGGTCCATCGGATACACCTATGGGACAAACCTATAAATTGAAGTTGGAATGGCATCTCTACCTATAATAGTTTGAAAGATATTTTAAAACTTTAAAACACCTAATTTGCACAATTTTAAGCGTGCACTCACTCGTCTTTGTAAGATGAGCCAACTTCATGCATGGATATGGAAACCTACCAAGTTTGGAGTTTCTCAATGTAAGAGTGTCCGAGGAATTTGTCGGACAAAATTGCTGGTAAAGAAGAATACGAAGAAAGAATTTCCAGTCTTCACAGTAAGTGTCTAAAATATTGAAACAACTATGTAGTCCTGGCTCACTTTGAGACAACAAAATTGAATTATCGGCATAAAAAGACAGAACACAGTTGTTTTCGTTCCACAAAATCACTGGATCACGGTCTGTTTTGAATTCAAGAAGGTTTATAAATACATTAAATAATGTAAGACACATCACACACCCTTGCTTCACCCCTCTACCTCGCGGGATCTCATTTGTCAAACATAAAGGAAATTCTATCGCTATTCATGAATTCTGGTACATACCCTGAATAATTTTATAAATATATATCATTCACTTCCGTACTACAGTAATTTGTGAAATAGTCCACGATGCTGAACATTATTGAACGCTTATTCTACATTCGAAAAAACAAATGAACAAGTGTCTATTTTGTTCCTAAAACTTTGGAATATTTGTCAGTTAAGGGTTTATATACGAATAAGTGATCACTTGCTTGACACCTTTCTTGAAAGCCAATCTGGAAATCACTCATACTTTTAGAATCCGAAAAATGCTTTTTTAGCCTAATGTTTATGATCATGCAGAAAGGTTTTGATACAAAGCTGCTTATTGCTATACATCTGTACATATTTGGGTTGCTTGCGGAAATGCCCTTCTGGATCAGATTTAAAAATTTTACTTACCATAATTTGTGCTATAATACGAGAGCTAGCATCCGACACGTTTACAGAGATTTCGATATGATAGTTTTGCTTTGTTTCAGCATCTCATTCAAAATCTCGCCTTCACCGTGAAACTTAATATTCTTGAGCTTTTTTTATAACAATATCGTTTTTAGTCTCACTCATCCTAAAGTTCATTCCTGTGAAACACTAATTAATCTTTTTGTGTCTGTCAATCTATATTTTAACTGCATTATGTTTTGGAGATTGATTCGCATTAAACTTTTATGGCATTTCCTGGAAAAGTGAAGAAACCATGTTGTCGGATCAATATTATCGCTTGGATTGGTTTCTGTCGATAACCACATCTTCGAATTTTTTAATGAGGTCCCAGCACACATTGGGATCCTTCAACCACACATCATTTAGACACTGAGTGATCTTTTTATGTTTTTTTCTTTTTCTTTGCAAATGAGTCTAAAATTATATTTTTCCCAGAAGAATAAGGCTGCCTTAAATGGTAGTCGGACAGATTCCTTGACACCATCTTACCCATTCTTTTGATTCGGGACTGTATATGACTGTCAGTACCAGTATAGTTGGGTGGCCGTTTATTTTGTGTTTTTTTTTCTTCCTTTCAACCTCACAGCACTGTTTTTCGCTCTGTACATTATGTTGTTGTTGGAGTTGTTTTTTCTTTTTCTACACACTTGCTTTTCCTTCATAGGGGTTTTTCCCTCATACTGACGATACTTGGTCCACCAGTACTTTACAAAGCGTACAGATTGAATACATTAATGCAAACATGAAGTAAGACTGCGTCTTTTTGAGGGAGGTCGTCATCTACAGATTGTACGCAGTTATACGTTAAATTAAATCCCAGCAAAATTTGAAAATCGCTGCTGAGAATGTGATTAAGCAATCATGTAAAAGCTGTTCCACGGTGTGGGATTGTGACATTTCACATGCAAATCTTGATATTTTCCAATAACCTCAGAAAGCTGACATTTTAGTCCTTATCTTTTGGACGATACTCTTTCACAACATGTATACTTTTGAAACGATGGCATCAATACTTTTCAATCTATCGGCCTCGCAAAATTTTCAGTTAGGTACCTTGACATTCAAAAGTTTTGACAAGCGCTCAGCGTCGTTTGAAGTCCTTCTGTTCTGTAGGCAGCATGGTGGCGTATAACTAGCCCACCAATCAACGATTCCTGTGGGAGTCTGGGTGGGGATTTAGAAAACCTATACGATAGGTTGAGTTTATATACCGTCAGTTTGCATCAAGAAACCATCTACAGCAGAAATCACCTAACGTTTTGGTTTTCAAATGTTGTCTCCACTTTAATCAGATAAATGATATGATATGATATGATATGATATGATATGATATGATATGATATGATATGATATGATATGATATGATATGATATGATATGATATGATATGATATGATATGATATGATATGATATGATATGATATGATATGATATGATATGATATGATATGATATGATATGATATGATATGATATACGAACATATAAACCAAATTGTTTTCCAAGCAAGAAAACTATTGAATATCATGAAGTCTCTACAGTACGTTTTGGACCGCAAGACATTGGTAATTATTTATATATTTTAGGCGCAACCTATTTTTGAGTATGCTAGTGTAGCGTGGGACGGCTGTACACAGGATGATTAAAACCGTGTGGAAAACGTCCAGCTTGTTGCGGCACATGTAGTCACTGGGTCAATGAAAACTACTCCAACAGTAAAACTCTATGAAGACACTGGACGGGAGACACTTTCCAAATGGTGTAAGAAATCAAAATTGATTCAGATGCACAAAATTGTTCATAATCTAACACCAGATTTAACTTTAGTTTCTGGTTCAAAGTGATGAGTCCAGGTCTCCTCCATGGGTACAAATCGGGCTAAAAAAATAATCGGGATCTGTTTAAAAGCGGCATAAACTGTCACGGGACGCCAGGAATCTGACACGTTTCTGATCCGCTGTCGAGAGCTTTGGCACCCATATTGCATACACTTTTGTCCCCGGAGGGTACTCCCTATACCGAGCATAATGGGTATGTGCCGCTCTGAAGGGTAACTTTTTGCGTGCATTTTCCCTAACCAAGGTATCAATTTTGCCAAGAATCTCCCTAGCGAAGGTCCCATATTTAAACTAGGGCCCCTAACTATGGTCGTAAAAAAATCAAACGGCCCTTATCAAGACCCCCGGTCAAGGAAATCACTTTCATTTGCTTCCCGCGATCAACTTGCACGCTGTGATAATTATAATTACGCTGCTAGTCTATCGCGTTGGCCACCTGGCCGCCCTAATAAAGGTCCAGGATTTCTTGGAATGGGGGCCCTGATGAAGGGTAGGTTTGTGGAAATCTGAGCTGCACACCCCTATCAAAAAAGGTAGAGAGTACCCCCCCCCCCCCCCGGCTTTTTGTCATTCCCAACCCCTTGGTGATAATGTGCTCAACCCTCTCATAACAGATGCCCACGACCCTGGCAATATATCGAGTGGTCAATCGTCGATCAGCCAAAACCACAGCATGTCATTCGAAGACGATGTTGTATGTTAGGAAACTGTCACGGTTTGTTGCAGTTACTTATTTTGCACGCAAAACCAAGTGTCTCTCGCCAGAACATTTCATCTCTGAGGGAGACAACTGGTAATATTATCATTGCACAAAGATCAAATTTACGTATGGGACCGTGATAGTTAAGTAAACGTAACCCGGATACAATCCCAACTTAAAGTCTGATCTCGCCCAGTTACCCGGTCATTCCAAGTTTCACAAAGATTTCTTTTTTTCTTCAAGCTAATTCATATGTAATTTGATATAAAAAACGAAATTCACACTGGTAAACCCGTGAATTTGAAATTTGGGTCAAGGTTACTCAATTTTGTAGTTACCACTGAGTTACAACCCCAATTTCGGTCTCGCGCAGGGTTCATTAACCTGCCAAATTAGGGCGCTGCATGGGGGCGTCACCTGTGTCACTTTATATCGGATTATTTAACACACTAAAGCTAAAACAAAAGGGAACAGATCGAAGATGTTATCAGGACCGCTGGCCTTTCTAGTACTCAGGTCAGAACTTATTGTAATATTAAACCATGACGAAACCATCATGCATCAAACATATTCCATGTAGGCTATAAAGCGAAGAATTATCCACTCAAATTGGTCATGGTAGCTCGGGAACAGTGAATGCATTAAAAGATGCCCTATTTGCTGAGATTACTTCTTACATTAAAGAATCCACTTTAATTAAAAAAGAACCAATCGGAGCCGGGCAAACATTGTGGAAGACGCAGTCGCAAAACACAAGTAGGTTCTAAGATAAAAGAAGCGGATTAAAGCTGAAACCCAACAAAAAATGATAGCTACGGGAAAACAAAATAACTTGTTAACAAATGGAACAGAAGGAAAAGAATCTAAAACTAGGAAAGATGATTTGCTGTATAGCAAATCAGTGTGTGTGTGTCTTAAAAGCGTATTGGCATGGCAATGTTCAACTATTCCATAACACAGCAGCAGAAGTTGGAATGGCATCTCTATCTATTATAGTGTTGAAGAAATTCAAGATTGAAAATTTCGAATACTGCTAAATAGCATAATTGAAATTGCTACAAATTTTGTTTTAGATTCATTACACGCGCAATGGTCAACAACCCCCTGGTAGAAGTTGAAGTGACATCTCTATCTATAATAATTTTGAAGATATTCAAGTTTAAAAATTTTCAATGCTGCTTTTTAACATAATTTAAATGGTTACAAGTTTTGCTTTTGATTCATTAGATGCACAATGGTCAAACCCCCATAGTAGAAGTTAGAATGACGTCTCTATGTATAATAGTTTTGAAGATATACAAGTTTTAAAATTTCAAATGCTGCTAATTAGCATAATTTAAATTGCTACAACTTTCGTTTTAAATTCATTAGATGCACACTGGTCAATAATCCCCTAGTAGAAATTGGAATGACATCTCTATCTATTATACTTTTGAAGATATTCAAGATTTAAAATTTCAAATGCCCCTAATTTGCATAATTTCAAACATCTTCATCCTTTGTATAAAACGGTCAAACTCCTTGTATGGAGGTACAATCATGCCAAGTTTGGAGTTTCTATGTATAATAGTGTTCGAGATAAGTGTCGGACAAATTTGCTGGTAAAGAAGAAAGAAAGAAAGAAAGAAAGAAAGAAAGAAAGAAAGAAAGAAAGAAAGAATTAATTTCAGGAAAAACAGAAAAGTTTGTGTTGACACACACACTTTAAATACTCAGCAAGTAATTCTCTAACTGGCCGCAAAAATGAACATGAATATTACTGGCCCCACAAGCACAGTTCGACCAAAGAAATTCAACAGAAGTAAATCTTTTCTTGTCTTCGTTGGTTCACATCTCATTGAAACAAACACAAACTTTGTTCTCAGCCGCCAAAACTGAGTGAACTTGGATTGTTAAACACATACATAAAGGGGTACTTGATCAGCACACAAGCAGACATTTTCTTTAACACGCAAGAAGCTAAATAGGAAAAACTGAGCAAAATCAAGTCCACCCGCCTCGTGTACAGATATATCTTTATCAGGTCACTAAAACAGAGCGGCCGTTATTCTTGTCTTAGCCGAAGATATAAAGAAAATTCTACACAGTTTTAATCGTTCGAAGTATGAAGGTTAAACAAAAAATGAGTTTGTTGTATTTTCTGACAGATCCTGAACCTTCCCAAGTCTGCCTTAGTTATCTTCACTATAGATAACCCTTTTACAGCTGATATAATCAATATTCTACCGCTACATACATGTAGTTATCATTATTCTAATTACAGGCCTGCACTCAATATTCGATACGGCCGCCGCTTCGTTTGGATCATCGATAACAACCTCACTGTAAATGACTATCTCGACTATCCATCCTCATACATAAGATCACAAACTCTTGTGGGTTCCCTGTTCTTTCTTGTTTTCGTTTTTGTTATTATTTTTTTTTCTTTATCAAACCCGAATGCAGGGCAGGCAGAGGTTTGACGCTGTAATAATAATAATAATAATAATAATAATAATAATAATAATAATAATAATAATAATAATAATAATAATAATAATAATAATAATTTATTAGGAAAGCTTCCCCTTTACAGCGGGGGCACCAACGGAACCGGGGAAATTCCATGATGCGTCCAAGATATATACAAATAATCAGGCATCCTTATTATCAATCAAATAATCTTCGTATGTTGAAATAAGTACAGTAACTATAATAGTACAAGTAATAATTTATTATTATATCATTGTGCGACCTCATCCTTGGGGGAATATTCACTCATCTTCTTCTTATACCTATCTTTCCATTTCATGACTCACTTTTGCTCTTTTCTCTCTCACGACCCACATTTGAAAACAACCGTCATTTTCGGTCACACAGCATATATTGCATTGCATATTCACAAGCATATATTAGAATTGGTATATGTAACCAGGACACCAGATACTGAATTCAAGTGCATCATAGAAAATTAAAAATCCCAAATTGATATGGATGATTAAAATACAAGCATACTTGACATGCTAGGAGGTTCAGGTCACGATTCCCTCGCCCATATTTTACGTCCAAACATCACTGAAAAGAATGATGAGCTTCAACTTATGAAGGCGTCTTGGTATTGTGAAACAGATCAGCCCATTATTTTCTTAAATCAAATCAGGGTCGACTCACTATTATCAGTTAGAACTGTACTTCACCCAATGCTTAACTTTTAATCGAAGCACTTCAATAGCTAGAATGCTCTATTGGTGCTATATGCATCCTAGGTGGTGGTCGTATTAGTCAGATTTGTCACCTTATGAACTAAAACAATTCGGATTTAATTTCACAAGGTTACATTTGCCGCGCTCATGGTGGGTACATCATTTACACTAGAGATACCCACCACTACAAAATATTACCCTCCCATATTACCTCTGACAATCTAGCAGTGCTAATTTTATGTAAAAAAAACAACTGGTCCCCTTTACCAACAGATCATTATAGGAAATATTTATAGGCCGCAGGAAATTTTAATGAAAATTATACTAAATCTATTGAACTATTTTTGTAAGGCGTAGACAACCTGAACAAACAAAAAAAATATAGAGGTAACGGGGGTAACATCAACATCGGTCGGTTAAAAATTAACGACAAACCTATTTTAGTTCTTATTATGACATTATAACACAATGAGTTACTGTCCACAGATTATTTTCTTAGATAGGGTATTACCGCACACGGGTACTTTAATTGATAACTTTGATTTAAAAATATCAAGAAAAACAAAAACACGCACATCTGGAATTTTAACTGTTGAAATATTTGACCATTTCCAATATTATATGTTCCAATGGTTGTCATAAGAATCACAAAACAAATACCAAAATTTACCAAACGTTTAACCAGAAAGAAAACGGTTTAACTAATTTGTACATGACACAAAAATCCCAAACATATAGACAAACTAAACAAAGTCCCAAGTGGGCATCCAAATGTAAACTAAGCTATTATTGAACAAATGTGAAAATAAACTGGATAAATATTTGGTGACAAAACTTGTCACATTAAAAAATCCATACACCCAAGAAATCACTTTGGATAAGAAATGTAATAATCAGTAAGATTCAGAGATAAGTTCTACAGGCAACCGAACATGACACCTGCAGGTTCACGTGAGTTCGATATAAACGAAGGAAATTTTATACGTACAATAAAATTACGAAAGAAAGTATTCAACGAGCAAAAAATATTGCTATTACTCCTCCTTCAAAAGACACAAAAGTGAAATTAAAAAGACGTGGTTAATAAAAAAAAAAAAGAAAGTTTTGAAGAAAACTAATAAAACAATTTCCAGGATTTTTCAAACAACCTAGAAACGGATGACCGATAAGGAAATGATTGCAAATGGTTTCAATATTTTTTCGTTTACTGAAATTGAGGCAAAACAGGGGCAAATCAAATCGAAGTTTTAATTTCAATAAAGGAGTTCGTAGAAGCTCCTGCATGTGAACACAACTTTGTCCTCCGAACCATCCCTGAAAGAGCAGACAGAAAAATTATTGATTCTAAAATATCCTCTTTTAAATCTCAGAATAAATTATAGATATCTAATCAGAACAAGCTCAAATTCAATATTCCAAAATGTCAACCCATTGTTGCTTGTACCCCTTAACGCCTTTCAAAATGCAACCTATTGGATTACAATGTGCAGGTAAATGATAGAAGAATACTGCAAATCCATAAGACTAAACTCTTATTAGGTGTCATTTTTGATTGAGCGTTGACCTTCAAGCCCCAAGTAAAAAATGCGAAATTTTTCACAAAAGCTTGGTGTTTTGAAGCACCTCGAACAGTCCTCCCACAGGATTACACCAAACACTGTTCAATGCCACAGACACCTCACTTTGAATATTGTGACATTATGTGACGCGCAGCTAAAATACATAACATGCTTGAAACATGGAGAGCCCTTCTTTAAGAATTATAGTGAAATATGCTTAAAGAAAATTTTAAATTCCACAAATGCACTTTATTTTACAAGGCTCTTAATGGTAAAACTCCTTCCTACGTTCAAGATAAGCTGCGTTTCAGAGGTAATGTTTCCACTCGAACCACCAGATCAACCAGCGGATCCCTGTTACACGTCCCCAAACCTAACGTTGATATAAATCACAACAGTTTTCCCTACTCCAGCTCACTTGCATGGAACAGTTCCCCTCAATGAGTTCGTTTGGCAACGTCTTTGGATACTTTTATAAGGAAATACTGCACACACACACACACACACACACACACACACACACACACACACACACACACACACACACACACACACCTTCATTTTGAAGGTGACGTACTTTTCATAAAGTGCGTTTTTAATTACATTTTATTCATAAATGTATATATAGAAATGTATATATAATGTAAATATTTTTTCAGGGTCAAAATGTAACCTAGCATTTTGCTAATTTTGTGACCCTGTATATCTATCTATCTATCTATCTATCTATCTATCTATCTATCTATCTATCTATCTATCTATCTATCTATCTATCTATCTATCTATCTATCTATCTATCTATCTGTCTGTCTGTCTGTCTGTCTGTCTGTCTGTCTGTCTGTCTGTCTGTCTATCTATCTATCTGTCTATCTGTCTGTCCGTCCACCCGTCTGTCTGTCTGCTTGTCTGTCTGTCTGTCCGTCCATCCATCCATCCATCCATCCATCCATCCACCCACGTACCTACCTACATGTCTGTCTGTCTGTCTGCCTATCTATGTATTTAAATGAATTTCAGATATTAAAAATGAATTTTGGTATTTAAAATTATTTTTGATATCAAAAAGTCGAATTGTAATTGTCATTATTCTGTCTAGATAATAAAACTGCTTCCCGTACCAGAGCGCCGTACATACACGTAAAGCTGCCAATGGAACAGTGCTGTAGCGTCAATGGGGAAGGTTCATCCTGTAAATATCGCTGGAATGACCACGTGTAAATGAAAAACAAAACACAAAAAAACAAAAACAAAAAAAAACCCTGAAAACATGTGCTTTTGGTAAACAGTGGTAAAAGTCTCATTCATAACTCATGAAGTGCAGATCAGGTTGCAAACAAGGGCACCTGTTGGTCCATTACGTTCCTGGGATGTCTGTGTAGTTTCCGTTACAACACTGAAGCCACCGCTAATAGATCGTCAATGAAAAAGATGCACCTCAATTAACAGTCGATACTTCCGTATTATTGTGATTATGGTAACCGGGGATTTCCGAGACACAATTATGTGGAACTTGACATTTCCCATTTCCTGTTCACAAATTCATCATCTTTAACGAAGCGCCTATGCCAGCATGAGCGGTATCGAGGCAAATCGTACTCCTGATACAATGTAAGTTGAACTTCCGTCACGTAACGCTTTACGTTGCGACGCGATAATGGTGACAATGGGATCGCAAAAGCCACACGCAGTCAAGTTTACCCATATGCTTTTCATGGTTTCATTCTCTGCGGAATACAGCGATGCAAAACAACGTGTCGCATCCAGGTGTGTTCTCACCATACAAAAGGAAATCAGAGAATGAAACCTTTCCCTCGCAACGATAGCTTCAGATTAAGTTTGTATTGGTTGTTTTGTGCATGGCAAAAGTATTGTTTCTGTAATATTGTTACATCGGACTAACCGTGAATTATAAATTGATAATAATATATTGCATTTTGCACTAATTGTTAACAGATTGAAAGAATGGGGTAGGGCTTTAAGAGACATGCGTTTTCATTTTGTTTACTAAGATAAACAACAAACAGAACACAGCCGAAAACTATTCCCTGTCTTCAAAAGTCTCGGAGCTGTATGGTTTGGGCTTTAAAAACATGAGACTATTGATACCAATTTAAAAATGGTTCTTGTATGAAAACAACAAGGCTCGTGAAAACATGTTTGTATATGGTTGTATTTTCAAATGTAAAAAAAGGCTCGAACACATTTGTGGGACACATACAACACATTAACTAAGCCTGATTATACTGCAATTAGAGAATTCTCTTTGTTATTTCCACCAATTCATTGGCAAAATTTAGAAAAATTCCGCGACATTTATTACACTAAAAAGCAAAGGTAAAAAGTGACAATTTAACTTCATGTATATACTGGAATACAGTCATTTGTCACTAATGTTCTGATGAAAAAGGTCCACAACGGCCGGTAATGCACACGTTGGTTTACCGTCTATTCTATTTCATGTTGCGTTTGCATCAGATGTTTAACATATAGACTTCGAGAAAGGCCCACCTGGCTAATCATATACCTGTAGTGAGTAGGTTTAATGGGTTACATAAAATGTATTTGTCATCTTTCATATTTATATTCAGGCGCTCGACTTGAAAAATGATACACGCGTTTACTGTATGGAGCTAAAACTGCATTATTTATAAGAAAAAGGAATCATAGCTTCACCATGCTGTGACAGCACCCAACATCTAATTGCTATCCGTCTAATTTACAGCTTCATGAACAAAATTTTGATATACCACGCCTAGGTAATGCAATCATATGCGCTTGCACGCGCTTATGGAAATTGCATGTAATTTCATTGTACCTAACAGAATCATGAAAATTATATCCGTATAACGGAGGTTTACATTCGATAAAGATTTTCCATTCCTTGTGTTCTTGGGTTCCAGTGATGCTGTGTCCTCACGGATAATCTGTCCGACTTAATATTGATTGGGTCTATTAAAATGACGCTTGTGTAATGAGATAACGGGATTTCTCACCAGTCCTGCCCTGTGCTCATAAATACAGGTCGCTTCATTTACACTTTCTCTACTTCTGGATAGTTTGAATATCTTCTGTTCTGTCTATTAATGTGAGATTTTTTGCGTCACGCAGCGTTTCAAGCACAAGTAAGTAAATGGTACAATGTCGCTAGCTAATGTTTTAAACTGGAAAAAGTTGTGTCTTACACGAGGGAAGCAGTGCATTACGTGACATGCCAACCGAATGGGATATACCACTTTCTGAGTGCAAGAGATTCTCTGTAGTCCTACCTAAAACATTGACGGACGATTCCATAATAAATTTTAATTTGTTTTCGCAGGCAACAGGCCGTTACGCTTGTGTCTTTATAGGCAGACAGTAGAGCCAAGTTGGTGCTATGAAAATGATAAAAGCCGTGGGTTGCCGAACCGATCCAAAAGACCTGTCTCTGGCTTTCAAACATACCAGTGCTTCATGACTGTTTTGATACCAGAGACTTGTCTCTGGCTCTCAAATGTATCAGTGATCCATGAATGGATGATCAAAGGCTGTGATGAGTGTTTCCGTATTTATGGCTAATACATATAAAAGATCCCGTTATGTTTCTCGAGAAGGGTGAGCCAAGGGTAGTTAACTACGTTAGCGGCGGCAGCGGGCTCCTGTCTTCAGACCGGACCAGACTGGAAATAAGTCAGTCGCCACCTGTAGTGTGTTTTTGTGGGTGCATATTTGCATGTCTCTTCATGTGAGATTTAATCGTAATTTATTTGTTCTGAATTTGATATTAAAGTCTGCTTGTATTGCTCATCTTTTAAGGTACAATAGTCATTTTGCATTGTGCGTCTCCGCATCTGGACAACCACTTGTGTGCTTCTAGGCAATCCCGTTTGAAAGTAATATATTTAAACTAAATAAATCATATTGGCTTTCCTGGGCCTTTTCTGCACCTTCAGTGCTAAAGAAAAAATTCTGCTGAGCTATATCATGTTTATTTCAATGCAGCCTTTTATCTGCGAATTATCTTCCACGCTAAAAGTAAAAAGCTGGTCCTTTGCTGTTCTCACGCCAAGCAGCCCTCCATTAATTGACTAACTGTGTTTTGTAATCAGCTCCATTACCAATTGATCATCTCCCTTGTCACGTATATTCAGCGGACTCTTGATTAACATTACGAGTAAGAAAGAAAATCTTGGTGGCAATAAACGCGACGGATTGACCTGTGATGCCGCACTTAAATTGAAAAGACGGACAGTACAGTAGAAGTGCATTACCGAACAAAACATCATGGCACCCGAGCAGAAATGCTTGTGCAACGGGAAAAAAAGTTCACAGCAAGTAACAGCATGACTGACGTAGCCTCCAACTATCCTGCCAAATAGTAGTCCCCAAAGATAAAGAAAGTTGCATAGACTTGCTGAAATAACTCCTGGAGACAACTGTGACAAAAATAAAAAAATAGTAAGTACTCATGGGCTCCTGACTATGTAATATATCATCCGTACAGGATACGTGGGCATGGTAATGACTCCCTTAGTTGTAATTATCGTAGATTTTGTTTGTTGCTGTTATTATAATTATCATTATTAGTGTTAGTATTATTCCATTTCTCAGATCAATCAAGGAACGTAATGTTTGCACGTAGGGTGTTCAGATTTGCTTTCAGCAGACCAGTATGATACGCATAATGAGTGTGCACGCAACCCGCTGCACGCGATTTGGCTGCATTCCGGTTGCATTTGTTAAGTTCACTTAAGGATGGTTCCACTTATCATCATGTTTCAATTCATACTTAGAGTACTAAATTTTATGACCTCATGACCTCCCCCCAAATTATTACTTTAAAAATGACACATTTTCCAAAAAAAAATCATATCAAAATTGCACAAAACAGGCAAAAAATTGGCATTTGCCATATTCTGCAAAAGTGTACAGACCCATTTAACCCCCTCCCCCCCCCCCTTGCGTACTGTAAGTACTAGTTCAAAAATGATGAAAATGTTGAGTCACCCCTTAGCATTCACCACAACGTGACTGCTTTTAATTCGCGAACCATAAGCCAGATTAAGGCAGTACCAGCTGTTCGTATCCCATCATAATATCAGATAAGTTACTTTCCTCCACACAAATTGGGCGATAACGCAGCTCATAAAATACCATTCTGGTGACTACATTGTGATGGATTTGTACAAGCCCCTGTAAAATATTATCTTTAAACAATAGAAAATGAAGCTTGAACTCAATTGCAAGTGACTTGTTTCGCGCACTTTAAAAAGAACGTGCAGCAACGTGCGAAGATTGACTGAACGCCGCAGGTCCCGACCTTGGACTTGCTAAAACGACAACAAATCCTTTGATTGGTTTATATTCAAGTCTGATTATTCGGCAAAACAGTGGCAAAATGTACCGCGCGCAGATCATCCTGTTCCTGCAGCCAGCCAGTGCTTGGTAGCCGATGAAGGTTGTTGAAAATGTGGAACTGGACCTTTCTTCTTGAAAAAAAAACAGCAGTCGGCGATGTGGTGCCTTAATTACTACTGAGACATATGCCGTGTTAAAAAAAGGTTACTTTATAAGGCATATTGGCACTTGCTTGGGAAAGAATTCCCCTTCTGAATAGTCCCCATATTCTAAAACAATTTTCCCCAGTAACCAGTTGATTTTTGAGCGGTGATTAAAGTGTATGTGTCAACACACACTTTTCTGTTCTTTCTCTTTCTTTCTTTCTTTCTTTCTTTCTTTCTTTCTTTCTTTCTTTCTTTCTTTCTTTCTTTCTTTCTTTCTTTCTTTCTTTCTTTCTTTCTTTCTTTCTTTCTTTCTTCCTTCCTTCCTTCCTTCCTTCCTTCCTTCCTTCCTTTCTTTCTTTCTTTCTTTCTTTCTTTCTTTCTTTCTTTCTTTACCAGTGACTTTGTCCGACTTTTCTCCGGAACTATTATATATGGAAACTCCAAACTTGGCATGATTGTACCTCCATACAAGGAGTTAGGCCTTTTTATGCAGAGGAATGAACATTTTTAAAATTATGCAAATTAGGAATGTTTGAAATTTTGAATCTTGAACATCTTCAAAAGTATAATAGATAGCGATGTCTTTCCAACTTCTACTAGAGGGTTATTCACCATTGTGCATCTAATGAATTTAAAACAACAGTTGAAGGAATTTAAATTATGCTTATTAGTAGCATTTGAAACTTTAAATCGCGAATGACTTCAAAACTATTACAGATAGAGATGTCATTTCAACTTTTAGTAACAGGTAATTGACTATTGCGCATATAATGAATCTGAAATAAAAGTTGCAGCAATTAAAATTATGCAAATTAGCAACATTTGAAATTTTAAAATTTTAATATCTTCAAAACTATTATAGATAGAGATGTCATGTCAATTTGTACTAGTGGGTTATTGACCATTGCGCATGTAATGAATCTAAAACAAAAGTTATAGCAATTTAAATTATGCTAATTAGCAATATTCAAAATTTTCA
This sequence comes from Hermodice carunculata, assembly GCA_964020975.1. Taxonomy (NCBI): domain Eukaryota; kingdom Metazoa; phylum Annelida; class Polychaeta; order Eunicida; family Amphinomidae; genus Hermodice; species Hermodice carunculata. Next base: position 16,874,569 of record OZ026624.1, read on the forward strand.
ATCTTGAATATCTTCAACACTATAATAGATAGAGATGTCATTCCAACTTCTACTAGGGGGTTGTTGACCATCGCGCACCTAATGAATTTAAAACAAAAGTTGTAGCAATTTAAATTATATTAAGTAGCACCATTAGAAATTTTAAATCTTGAATAACTTTAAAGCTATAATAGAGATGCCATTCCAAATTCTACTAAAATGTTATGGACTAGTTGTACATTGCCATACCAATGTGCTTTGAAGACACACACACACACTGATTTGCTATGCAGCAAATCATCTTTTCTAGTTGTAATTGTATTCTGATTCCTCTTTCATCTCCATAATTTTGCATTTAACATAACCCTTGAAAAACTGACATCTTTCTTCCACGGTCTGCAGAGGGTGCAGCATCTGTGTGAGCAGAAGAAAAGTGTTGCTTCAGTCTAATGACATGCCCATGTGAGGTTTTAAGGGTTAATCAAGCGTCGCCTACAATACTCATCATCGTGTCGGTAACAAGATCCACATTAATAATGTCTGCTCGCTGATATTGGAGACATATGCCATTTTCATCATTCTTCAAAACCATGTAAATTTGCAGGTGGAATGGCAATTTTCTATAAACAATGCTTAAATTTCATTCTGGACTGCTGCAAATATGTTGTCTTGGTTACCTGCAAACCCACAATTTGCGTACTATGCACAGTGTGCTCGCTTCACATGTTCAATGTGGACAACGTGTGAAAACATCACTGTACGACATACAATGCGTGCACACACGGCATTCCACAGGTATACCATGTACAAGATGTATGCACCTCCCAGGTGCACCAGGTGCAACGTATATACTGTACGGGGGCATTTTGTTAAACTGACCCGTAAAGTGTCGTGTACCTGTAATGCTGTACTGAACTAATTTAACGCGGAAACAAAACAACAAATTTAAAAATCAAGGTTTTGCTGTTATTTTGCGCGTGACAGAAAACATCAAGTGGGCGACAACCAAAAGACCGTTGCTCCAGTACTCAATATAACGACAAGTCCTGTCAATTTCTCGCTGTCAAACGTCTGTAAACAGGGTAATTTTGTATTGAGTATCTCTTTTGACGCAGATGTAATGAGAAGTTCCACGCGCCCACGTTGTTGAACAAAGTGGAGCGAATGTTGTTAGACATTGAATCACTGACATAAGACCCATGACTTCTGCGTAATGAACTGTAATGCATTACTTTGAAGATTCTTTTTATAGAAAACTTGAGCAAAAAGTTACTGTCCCGATTTGTGAAACTGAAGTTGAAGAAGCATAATATTTCCACGACTTTTCTCCTCTTTCTAGGTCATTTGGTTTTGTATTGTGCAATGCCAGTTTTGCAATTATCATAAACTGAGACAAGAAAGATTTTTTAATAAAAATACATCTGATCATTCTAGATTTACATATATTTGATACAAAACAGACTTACTTCAAGCAGTGTTTAAGCGGTGGAATTACTATTAGGTTATACAATACAACTGAAAGTATATAGCATTTTCCTGGTCTTACGATTGTGAACACTTTCTGTCGAAAATACCAACACAAAGACTGTGAACAAAGTTCAGAACATTGTGTTATTACCATGCAAAAACTACGCGCTTCCTGCCGTTGGCTCCCTGATATGCTAATTTATTGATAGTCTTCAGAATTTTAAGCAAATATTCATCAGTCAACGCTCATGCTACTAATAATGTTGTTGTATGGGGATTCATTCCAGATGTATTATTTCCTATCATCTTTTTTATTTCAAATACGATCTACCTTGCTTGATTTTAAAAAATTCTCCTTAATTTCAAAATTCATCGAGCGAGCGGTTGTGATACAGTTAAGCAAGCGCCTCACTGTTAATCAATTATACAAGAAGTTGCAGTCAGCGTGCAAGCCTTATCACAGCACTGAGGCAACGTTTCTGAAAGTCCAGAATGATCTACTTCATGCTGTCGATACACATGGAGAGCTGATACTGTTCTTTTGCACCTTTCCGCTGCCGCTGATACCATTGATCATAAACGTCGGCTGATGATTCTATCAGAAAAAATGGGTATCACTTAGAGGGCATTAGCATGATTTCGCTCCTATGTATCTGGTAGATACCAAGCTGTAAACATTTAAGGATCAGTGTCAGAGCAGCGAATAAGGTGTAAACATTTAAGGATCAGTCTCAGAGCAGCGAATAAGCTGTAAACATTTAAGGATCAGTCTCAGAGCAGCAAATAAGCTGTAAACATTTCAGGATCAGTCTCAGAGCAGCGAATCAGCTGTAAACATTTAAAGATCAGTCTCAGAGCAGCGAATAAGCTGTAAACATTTAAGGATCAGTCTCAGAGCAACGAATAAGCTGTAAATATTTAAGGATCAGTCTCAGAGCTGCTAATGCTCAGCTATAGTGTCCCTCATGGCTCTGTATCGGGACCAATTGTTTTTAGCATTTATACCAGATCCCTAGGTCTCCTTCTTGAGAGCCTGGGACTGTAATACAATATGTTTGCAGAAGACACTAGGACATATATCATTTTGTGGAGCCTACCTCAGATATTTCCACAGCAGAAAGCCAACTCTCAATTCAGAGGTTCATCCATGCAATTGTAACTGTAAGCCTGGACTTCCGTTGCATGGAATCTCATAAGAACATCTACAGAAGCTCCGAAGAGTTCAAAATGCTACAGCTCGCCTATTGGCTGGTACAAGGCTACATGAGCATATAACACCAGTAGGTTTCCCAGCTGCATTGGCTACCCGTACAACAGAATTATTATTTAGATTGAAGATAACATGGATATTTTAGATGTTAATTGTTGTAAGAGCAGGAAATTCAGTTGCCCCCATAGCAGACTTTCTTGGGGCGCAAAGTTTTGACCAGCCCCTGCGAAATCGCCAGGCACAGCCAGTTGAACGCCGGCCAAGAACGTCTGTTTAGCAAGCAACAAATTCAGCGTACATATTGAAAGTAGGATAAATACAAGAAGGGCCACATGTATAGCCTTAGTTCCTCAGGTATGTCTTATCTCGGTCTCAGTATCGACGTTAATACATACTTGTGGAAAACAATTGGTGTGCCCTCTCTTTCATATGGATTCAATAGTATTTCTCTCAGCCAGGGTGACTTAAAGCGCCCGAATTTATCCCAAGGTGCAACATTAAAACAGGTTTTAGGTTTTAGTAAAAGATCACGTCATTCGTCCATGCTTGCCGCCCTTGGCGAACCCTGTATGCCTGAAAATATTCAACACAGCACAGTGTCCCTGCTGCGCCGGGTATCAATGGTTCCCTGGCCCTATAGGCAGCTCTTTTTTCACCTGCTAGCAAGGTTTTAAATACATGGTGCATGGGTCTCATTCTAGGCACGATTGTATCAATTGTGTTTCAGATATCGCCCATAGCAGTTTTTTCTTGGCCAACAGAGCACTTCCGATGTAGACTCTGCTGCAGAGAGTGGTCCACCCCGTGGGTATCATGTTACTGATGGGGTGTTCGACTCTCTGCAGTGTCTAATGTTCCCACGAGAATTTTCAAAAGCTTTGGTCGTATGAACATACACTGGCAACTCTGCTAACCAGTGCCTTCCAACGTTAATTCTAAGTTTTAGTCAGGTCAACGCAACGTTTCAAAGTATAGTTTATTCAAATTTGGTTGTCTCGTTTTTACTCATTGCCTTATTCTGATGTACAATACAATTTTTCTTTATTTCAGCGTGACGTTTCAGTGAACGTTGTATTTTAGTATGGTTGTCTTGCTTTGATTGATATGTCTTATTCTGATGTACCACGTGCTTTTTACATATTTCATTTCTATGTAGCATGAGTTCATTTCCATGTATGTTTTATTTCCTGGCATGCAGAAGTTCAATAACTTATTATTATTATCATCATCATTATTATTATTATTATTATTATTATTATTATTATTATTATTATTATTATTATTATTATTATTATTATTATTATTATTATTATTATCATTATTATTATCATTATCATTATTATTATTATTATTATTATTATTATTATTATTATTATTATTATTATTATATTACTATTATTATTTTCCTGGCATGCAGAAGTTCAATAAATTATTATTATTATCATCATTATCGTTATTACTATTATTATTATTATTGTTGTTGTTATTATTATTATTATTATTATTATTATTATTATTATTATTATTATTACTAGAGAATCCAGTTCAAAATATTGGTTTTGACATTGAACCGTCGCCATGGTAGTGCACCAGAGTTTACAAGAACTGCTGCATCCTTTAAAGGCAATAAGGAGTACTAAAAATAGATCTCTAAAAGTAGACCACTTTTCAGGAAGAGGGTGTAACCATGCCATGCCAAGCCTAAATATCTATGACATCACTATTACAGCCTATGGCATCATCATAAGATCCTGTCAATAGCATAGCTAGGATAAATCTTCCCCTTGCACTCACAACTGGAATCTTTAAAGCTTATTGATTAAGACTCGCTTTGATTTTGTACCAGTGTACACGAGGCATTTGCCAAGTTGGAAATGTTGAGTATATTTTGCTCATTGAGAGACTGGAACAATTGAAAGGACCTCTCCCCTGTAATGTCTACTTGCTTGTAAAGCTGGCACAGACTACTTAGGTAACATGTGCCACATGTGTAAATGTTTACAAAACATGACCTAATTAGACTAAGCTGGAGGCACTTGGACATTGTCTATGAATATATGAACACAATCATGTTCTGATCTGCCACCAGATGGCAACCTGTAATAACCTCTCCCTTTAAGGGCGTGGTACACTTTTACTGCATTTTAAACAGAAAATACGACTTGGCTCCAAATGTGTCCTAACATACAGTTATTTGAGATCATATAAACTATATATTTTCTAAAGGTGTACATATGGATTAAGCTATTAAAGATAATGAAATCTCTGTGAGTGTTAAGATGTTGAATTTTAATTGCTTAATGAAAAATCTGAATTTTACCTGTTTTTGCCGGAAATAAAAAAAAGTGCAAACATCAAATATGGGAAATATTTTCTCGTGGGAAAACAAGCAGTACACTTCTAGCAGCTAAACCGTATTTTAAATTTTGGATAAGGATTTAGTTCAAAATTTAGAGTTTAAATTGAAGCTTAAATTTTACATTAGAAAAATAAACAGCAATAAAATGAGAACTCAGCCTTTTTTCAAAAAATTACAACATAGTTTGGAGAGCGTTATGTGTTCTTTCCTTTGACACTATAAACTATATCTAATTTTCATTTTTTTTAATGCTGTTTTAAATGTACTAACGCAAAATATAATAATTTTAATTAAGATTTAATTATATGAATGGTGACACAAAATTTTATTTTCAATACCAAAACCAAACTTTGTGTTATGTTATCTTTCAGAAAATATATACTTTTAAGGGTATTAGAGGGTAACCATAGACAGAAATGAAACATTTATACGTGAGATTCATAAAGTACACCGCCCTCTGTCGACAACCTCTTGTTGCATATCCCTAAAACTAAATACGGACTGTTGGAAACCCGTCCTTTGGCAAGGCTGCCCTTCAACTGTGGAGCAAATTACCTGTAGTTTTTACCCACTGTAACGGAAATATTTCTCAAGCTCATCCAAAGGTATCATGTAGGGTCGTGGAATGTCGAATACAAAATCTACGACTGTTCTCATGTAATCATCAGACAAAGTCTGCCTGTTATTCTCCATGGTATAAACTAAGATCACTCCATTCACATCGCCCAAAAAGACTTAAACTAGGACGGAAAAGCTACTAAAACGACAAAAAGAATACTGAAAAAAAAATGCTGCCGCCGCTATACCTATGGATGCTGCTGAAGTGTAGCGTCACTGCTCTGCACCCTTATTGGCCAAAATTCTCGCCAGCCTTACCAACCAATGAAAGCGCTGCATACCTGCACTGCGCCTCTAGCGGGGAAATTAAACTATAATTAAACGAATGATTGTCGTCATAATATCCGTAGTTCTCCCTGTCTTAACTGTTTTTAAAAGGTCGACATAAATTTATCGTATTTTTCATTTGATGACCCATTTTTTACAATCTTGCTTTTACAAACTGATACATGGTATTGTTACTTTGATTTCACATAGAGTATCGCGAATTTTAAGGTGTTAAAAAGTTTGATAGTTTATCAAGGATGATCAGAATATCATATTTTATGTGTCACAAAAATACGTACAGGGCTAGTATGAGCCCGATGAGTGGGTCGATACCGCCGCTTTATCAGGTAATAAATTTATTATTGATATAATATTTTTTTTTCCTCGCTGTTGATTGAATAGACGTTCAGCTGACAGCCTACCTCCTGGGTTAATTTTAACTACCTAGGCAAAGCCGGTTCAGCCGGCTGCTCGGCTGAGCTGTAACCAACCTTAGCCCCATTTCAGTATTGTTGCCCAATGCGATACGAGCTCTTAACGCGCATAGCTAACTCACTTAAGTTGTTTTTATCGGTCTTTTTATGGCAGAGTATAAGGGTTAAGAATTTGTTGAACTCTAGTGCACACGAGACAGTTTGAAAATACCAAACAGAACAAAGAGCTTTAGATTCCACATGTTTTTAGGCCTGTATTGAGAGGTTAAGTTAGCTTGCCTTGATTGATATAGAGTTAAGTGGAGTGGTTGAATGATTTTCCTGATTTCCAATGTTTTCTTCAGCAAAATTAATTGCAGGGAATGCATTAGTTTAGCCTAATTGATATGGAACCCCATGAGCCACTTTTATAAATTTAAGTATGGACCTGATATAAATAATTTCTCTAAAGACAAGTTGCTTTCAGCGGTACACCCGTGTAATGCAAAGATGGGACTGATGCAGTACAGAATTGATTTTCCTTGTTCATCGCCTTTATAAAACGTCAATGTACAATTTCCAAAGCAGAGGAAGCTTGATGATTGGGTTTTTATTGCTGCACCTTGGATTCAATAAATATGATCAAGATATTTCAAAATATCCCATTATTTAGGATACAATGCATGGTGAATGATACATGCACACCTTCGTACGTACGTCCTTCCGGGCTTACATACATACACACATACATACATACGTACGTACATACATATAGCCATACATTCATTTGATTACAATAACTTTTATGTAACTTACTGTCATAATTCGCTCAAAGCACGAATATACTTGAAATGATTGTTTGGGTGTATAAATAATTTAATGATTATTATAACGAAAATTAAAACTCTAAAGGCTAAAAGTACCAACTGTTTTTTTTTTTCATGTTAGACACGAATTTCTAGTCAATGACATGGGAATACTACTCGAAAGATCAGACATGAAAATGTCTGATCATAATTGTTGTAAATTCATATATTTAATGTTTGCACACGAAAATTTCATTTTGGCTTATTAGTACTTTATGAAAAATAATTCACAATCACATGGCTTTGAAACTTTCTTACGTGCCATTAAACGTTTCCTTGAAAACACTTTCATTTAGTTTGGACCATTAGTTTTTCTGCTTATTAAAGGTTTCCATATGGGCAGTAACTCTTCATTTTCACACGCGGATTTGTATCTCATATGGTTTGGCTATGAATTTATGCTAAATATTGATAAAGCTAGGTTTTTCTTTGGCTGCACCGCTGTCATTGAATGCCGGCTATATTAAGAGTATATCCCGTGTAAATGTAAAAGTTTCACCTAAACAGCTGAACACATTTACCCACTGATATTCCTTTTGAGTATGATAATTCTAGTAACAGCAGAAAAATGTTTCTTGAATTAGTCTATAATAGTATATAATAGGTTTTTATCCAAATTTTACCATATAATCTATGATTTTGATTTAGAAGTCGTTAAATGCTCATTCTCTGGTAGTAATTGGGCATGGCGTACTCTTGTCGCGGATTTTACGCTTTGATTAGAATCCTTTTTCGCAATTTATTTTTCGTTTAGAATCAAATCCATTTTCAACAAAAAAAAATAACAACTTACATTGAGAGGTTATCAAGAGTTGCTTTTGTTGAAATATTTCCAAAAATTTGGTTGCAAACGTCCAGATATTGAAGAAAATTTAGATTTAAAAAAATATATATTGATCTTAGGTAAGCTCTTCCCCTTAAATTTAACAAAACCATTCAACTACTTTATTCATATCGTTTTTTCGTCTTTACAGATTTTTTATGTAACCAGAAAATAAGTTATTCCATCACTGACACTTTGAACAGCTGCGGCAGAACATATTAGTGTTTCGTTTTAAACAAAGAAAGAGGAAAAGAACTACATCCAAATTTCATCCTCCAATATTACTGCTGTGCATACTCAGACATACGTTTCGATGCGTTCTTAAAAATCACTGGTGACATCAATGTAATACATGATTATTTTCCACGAATGTTAAGTTGCAGTGGACGTACCACATTTTTAATCAAATGAATGTTTTATGTTTTCTGAAACAGTGACTACGGCAATATTTCTTGAATGTACACAATGGATTTTAAGTGTGTTGATCATCTCGGAGCCACACCATTCGTACAAAATAAGGAGCCTCAGAATCATCATTTTCAACGAATAATGCTTTCCTCTGCAAGTAACCTGTACGTATGACGTGAATAGATTGTTTATATTATTGTTCCATTACACGTTATACAAGCATATTCGGAACTCGTAAATTAACACGTAATGCGTGACTTCTTCATGTCAGCTGCAGTGCTGATTTACCGCCATGCATGATGGTCGTATTGGTGGAAAACCGAAAATGGTGCTTACATTCAACAAGGAAGAACCCATTGTTACCACTTTGTTGTCGACTGGTTTTGAGCTAAGGGGCCGGCCATAATGGTCAACATTTCCATCAACGTCCAAAATGACCATAAATCCCCCCCCCCCCCCATAGCCATGCTCAATATTTTTTTCAGGACTTAATGCTAATAAGGACACTCACCTCATATAATATGACCAAAACGCTCAGACAAGGAGCACATACAGTTTTCCTTGTCTAAGCTTAATAAAGTGAATTTATTCTTGTATAAACATGTAGCAAATAAGGGGGACAAACAAAGTGAACTTTACTTTGATATTCATTAATTATTCTAAAAAATATGTACCGGTATTCTACGAACTCGCCTTTTTTGAAGAATTGATTGATTGTAGAGACAACTATAAACTATGTTTTTGTGGATATTATTGTTTGATCAAGGAAACTAATGTCGAATGCCCAGTTCATACACCAGTACACAGATAATCATCATTTTTAAGGTTAAAAGTTATGGTCATCTGGCTCTGACCCGCCCCCCCCCCCCCCCCCGCCATTTTGGACATAGATGAAAATGTTGCCTAACTGTGCCATTAATTTACACATAAACCGTCACAGGTCCACTTGATCGAGGTAACCAAGCTCTGGTGTGGTTGCGACATATAAAAAGACACATGCGATTATGCGCTTGACTTGAATGCTCATCAGGCAGTCGCTTCATTCAACGCAGTTGCCATTTTCTTGGATCTTCTGACCCCATAAACAACCAGGAAAATGAACTCACAAATCAAATGATACTCTGTGGTGACCAATCGAATTATATTCTATGAGCCAGACGTTAATGTTTGCCTTTGAAGTTCAAAAGCTTAACTAACCACGTGATTTGTATCTGTCGACGGTGTGCAACCAAGAACAGAAGCGCAAACGGGTTATACGGCAAACCATGAGTGTCCTTACACGGGTAATCAACAAGCATACGTCACACGCGGGGTTTCCTTTTGGCAGAAACAACGCAAGCATGGAACATCATTTGATTAATCAGTATAAATGCAGTGAAAAATGCCTCAATACGAGTGGCCAGGTACACAAATACATAGTGCATTTTTTTCCTTTGTGTTTGCCCTTTGCAGCTCACATGATAGACCTCAATTCACCTAGAATACATTGTGGAATCTGAGGGCTTTTTGCGTAATTAATATCAGAAATGTGTACTTTGAATTCAACATACTCTGCCTGATATATATGAGATGTGCATTAGCCTTTTATTTTACAGGTCTTGTTTTTACAGCTAGCGCATATATATCGAAATTAATATATTTTCAGGCTATTTCGGTACAAGTTCGTGTTCAAGTAGTCAATTGTTCATGTGAGTTGCCTCGGGTAAAATTAAGCTAAAGGCAAGGAATTGCTGTCACGGCACAGGTGTATCAAAACTTCCTGGCGGGGCGGGGGGGGGGAGGGTGCGATAGCCAGTGTATATAAGTTAGTGCATTGACTTAGGGGAAAAAGTCGGGCAATGAATTATGTTTAATACCCGGGCCCCGGGTACCCGCGGCAAAAACTGATATGATACACAGAAACATATTTCAACTTGTTTTTTTTTCAGGTACAGTATAATATTTCCACCATTTGACAAGTTGCCTATTCCTGAGAGAAAAGAGAAAAAGGAACAAAAACAAATAAAGACCATTACAGTGAAAAAGGAAGAAATACACATAGATCTATAATGTGTTTATTCATATAGAAATTAGTCGGGTTTTAAAAAATTGGATTCCGGACCGACTTTTTGGCATTTTGACGGGGGGGGGGGGGGGGTCCCGGGCACCCGGGTCCCGAGTCAATGCACTAATATAAGTGTATATATACACTGGCTGTCGCATCGCCGCACCCACACCCACCCACCCACACCCCGCCCTACGAAGTTTTCATATGCCTGTGCTCAGGACGAAATAATTACGTGACACATTTACATGCTACACATAAGCAGGACGTTCGCGTCAGTAAAATCTATAACTCTCTGATATCTTTCAAGCTGGTGCCACCCCTTTCAAAAATTCTCTGAAAAACATTGACGGGGATCAAGTAAACCTACATTTCTGCCAAGTTTGAACAATACCAGCTTGGGGGCGTGGTCTAAAATTACAAAAAGAGACTAAACGTCTTTGAAAAATGTAATATATTACAGTGCCACCTGTTGAGTAGTTAAGTCTAGGGGTCTCTAATGATACGAGCCTTTCAAAAATTATGTGTAAAAATTTGGTGGGGATACAGTAAACCTACACTTCTGCTAAGTTTGAGCAACACCAGCTTGCAGGTTGGGGAAAATTACAAAAACACCAAAACTTTTTTTGAAAAAAATATTTTTCAAAAATTGCAGTGCAACCTGTCGAGCAATCAACTCTAGGGAGTCTCAAAAAGTGTCACTGCACAATTTAGAAGGAATTGGCTTCTCGGTTCTCGAGTAAATTGTTTAAAATTGTGCCAAAATATTTTTCTTAATCTTAAAAATACGAAACAATCGCCATGTGAAGACCACTTGAAAAAAAAAAAAAAAAAAAAAAGAAATCCATGCAAGGTACATAATCTCCAAGAACTTTGAAGTGAATTTGTCGGATGCTTTTGAGACGACGTCGAAAATGTGAATTAAAATTGGTGTCCCCATTGACTGACAGAGTAGTGAAGAGGAATGTACACATGACCTCCAAGTACCCAAAACCGGGGCAAAAAACATTGAAAATCAGGGATCAAAGCAGCACCATCAAGTGAGCATAACCTATGTGATTCAAAAATACATAAATTACAGCGCCGCCTGTTGAACAAAGTAAGGACCACAGTTCCCTATAAGTGTTCCTGTGCAATTGTGAAGCAATTGGCCAAGCCGTGAGATTTTTTAACATTCTCCCTGGAAATACACCGCAGATTTTTTTGAAATCTTCGCGTCGTTGAACATTTAAACACGCTTTGTGGTGACCCAGGTTTTAATTGTGACAAAATGCGTTGGTCTTACCGAACTAGCAGCTTGAATAAAATTTATTCTTTTTAGAATTCATGTTCTCCAAACACATACTGAGTTGATATGAAAAAATGTCGTGATATGTTTGTTATAAGTATTCACTACAGTACAACTGTTAATTTTTCCCTTGGTTTGCCATCAGTATCCCGGTATCGTAGCGGCTTATTGCCGCCTTTGCCTAGCGATAGCACCAGAGATTTTTGTCGGGAAATTAATATGCATGTTACGAATTACAATCTTTAAAAAGAGCGGGTCAAGTTGAGTCTTCTGAGACGGCTGGCCACAAGGACCAAATATGTGCCCTGCAAACACACTGCAGTGTTGCTGCTGTGTGCGTTCCACGACCTTGTCTGTTACCGTGTGGAAGCATGGCGAAGGACTGGTTCTCTTCGTAGCACGCAGTTGATCAACCTGCTGGACAGTCACCACAAAAATATTAAACTGGTTGAAACTCTTTATTCAACATCCCCGCTAATAGGAAATAATTTGAATGAGAAGTATACCCAAATCTAGATGAAAGCTATATATATATATATATATATATATATATATATATATATATATATATATATATATATATATATATATATATATATTTACATGCGCTGGTACACCTGAGACTCGTTACCCAATGGGAAATGCTTCTCGAAGGATCAATAGGTAAAGGTTATTCACCTTATCACCATCGTGTAACTTGATCAGGATATGATATTTAGATGCGTTAAAAAAAAATTTGGGTGTAGACAGGTGCGGATCCAGGATTTGTCAAGGGGGGGAGCTGAACATAGCAATTGAGGCCGGGGGTCCGGGGGCTGCCCAGGGCCCCGGCGGGTCCAGGGCGGAGCCCTGGCAGGGGGGTTAGGGGGGCGGAGCCCCCCGAAGCTCCAGGGTTTTAATACATTTAAAGGGGCATGAACTGCTTTTTTCTGTCAATAAAATACAGTGGCTCCCCTCTTACAAGGCACCCAAAATGCAGCCTAAAAGTGGCCTTGTAAGAGGGGTGGCCCTTTCTAGAGGGGGAATAATGTTACACTTTCTGCATAAGAATGGTGACTTTTCAAGAGGAGTGGCCTCTGGTGAGAGGGGCCTTATACAGGGGACCACTGTAAGAGATATGATGTCTGGTTTATCTTCATTTGGGATGTCAGTGTCCCATAATAAAACTTTGATAACCATTACAAAGGGTTTTATTTTCCAAAGCTTCCATCTGCTGTTCAATTGTCATTGGAATTTACAAATTCTCCAGAACAGGAAACTATATGTTGTTACCATGGTAATATATTTGAATGTTATGTGACACTTGTCAAATGAATTTGAGTCCATAAAAAACAAGGAGGACACATGAAGTGACCAACATTTATGAACATGTGTAACTATAAAACATTCAAGCCTGCAGCTGTACACTGGAATAATTTTACAATTAGATCACAATTTAGGCAGCACCACACAACTACTTGAATGACAAAAAAGCAATAAATCAAATAGAGGAATGTTTTGAACTATATTCATAATGCCACAATTTATGTTTAGAGCTTGATTTCACAAATCAGCTAAAGTAAATATAATACATAATCTCAGTACAAATTGTCAATCAGCACCATCTGATCACTTAATAACTAAAATGATCTGTCTGAAATCAGAATAGTCCGAGTTGCACTGAGTAAGACACAAATCCACAATGTGGATGAGGATTTACAAATCACTTATCACATTCAGTCAGCTTCATTTAGTTACTTATCTCGAAAAACACAGTCAAAACAGTCGTAAGAAATGATGTCTCTCTATCTATTTATTGGACGCACGTGCAAACCGAAAATTTACAATGCATGGCGGGAAGTAAAATAGCCTGGCTCCTTGCGATTCGCTACTCTGGCTTATGCATTCACGTTGGGAACCAGTCTTCCTGCACCCGACGGAGGGCGCTGCAGTATTTGTTGTTGTTTTTGTGCCTGTCAGCCTGAGGATCTTTGACACCACGTTGATTAATCGACTCTGTGTCTTTGAAATTTGGTGATTCGGAAAGCTCGGACCAAAGATGTAATGGGTAACCCCCCCCCCCCCCCCAAATACTTTCTCGTGTGACCAGAGATGACAAACAATTTTTGGAGGCCCCAGAATTTTTTGTTTCTTTTATTTTTTTGTTTTTTTTTTGTTTTTGTTTTGTTTTTGTTTTTTTTTAGGGGCGGGGGGGGGGGAGCGCGCGCTCCCGGCGCTCCCGGCGCTCCCCCCCTAAATCCGCGCCTGGTAGAAGCGTGGGCAGAAGAGTGTTTCTTTGTTGCATTTTCATCACTGGTATCACCGCTCGTACGTTACGCTTTCTATGAAAGAGATCAAATGTAAAATGCAATTTTTCGGACATTAATGTAAAACATACACATGAAGTTACAATTCAGCGTATAGTCATCTGATGTTGCGACCCTGCATCGTGACAGTCAATCACAGAAATTTGGGGGTTGGTTGATTTCGCGAGAAGGTAATCTTTCATAACCTAGGAAAAAAACCGCGCATGTTAATTTCGCGCAATTGAATTATATTATAATCAATTGAGATGCAATACATTATATTTTTAGTTAAAAATTTTACCGGTTGACGTCTCTCAGTAGGATCTACGAATTGCGATGCTATTCCCGTTTTTACAAACGTGACTAAGAATCACCAAGTAAAACGTCTTGCTCGCTGCACGTATCACTACTCTGTTTCTCTGTTATTATTTTTTCCTGATTTGTCACACATTCGTGCAATCTGCATGTACAAAAGAACGTGTCAATATTTTCTTAGCCTGACCCAGTTCGTCAAATGTCACGGTGACCAAAACCAATTTTTGCCCTCATATACATCAACTCTCAAGACGACCATGTACATTATATCAAGTGTACACATTTGGAATTGCCTACATTTTTGCTTTATTTCATAACGGATCTTCCGTCATTCTCATAATCACTGCCGTCACGCAAAAGCTCTATTAAGAATTGGCCACATCTGGGATTTTGTTCGACAGATGAATAATCATTTTTAAACCACTGAAATTGCTATGTAGGTTCTCTTCCATCAAGGGCTAAAGTCATATTGAACGTGCTCACTTCTAGCAAATGTTTTAATTGATTTGGTACCTAAAGCTCAAATTTCAAAACGGATAATATAACATGTATCCTTAATACGTCAGTGCGTATCAGATTAGTTCAATTATTTGTTGAATAGAAATTAGTTGTCCCCACAACATGCTAATTTCCAAATTTTCAATTGATATAAATATACAGTACTACAGACGAGGAATGCTCTTGTTTTACCAAGTAATACCTCCATCTGTACCGTTTCACAAACAGATATTAAGTGAGAAAGACCTATTTTAAATAACTCGAATCAGGCACAATTGTTTGATCCTGATCATTAGTTAATTAGACGCAATCTACTGATGTATTTGCCGGTACATGTACTAGAATTTTTAGATTAAAAGGGAAAAAATGATTTTTATATGTGGATATAACCATTATCACAGCATATTTGTAGAAGACTTCTTGAAAGCAACAATTTTCGACAATTTTCTTATTTGTAAGTTCCGTAATTTTACGACCAGGGTATAAGCTATTCAAAATGGATTCTTGTTTGTTGATATTTATATGGAATGGTAAGTCACACAAAATTAATCCATCCCTGGTCAGAGTAGATAGATATATAGATAGATAGATAGATAGATAGATAGATAGATAGATAGATAGATAGACAGATGGATGGACAGATAGACAGACAGACAAACAGACAGACAGACAGACAGACAGACAGATAGATAGATAGATAGATAGATAGATAGATAGATAGATAGATAGATAGATAGATAGATAGATAGATAGATAGATAAGCCGTAAGCAGTAACATAAATTTGAAAATAATCAGACTAATCATGATGAGCGGTGTAGAAGACCGCGTGAGTAGTGTACGCATGCGCGCCCTCTCCTTCATCCTGTTACATTCGCCCCCTCTTCCCCCGAGGATGACAATAGTTTCCTTTACACGAATTGGACGCATTGCACCGAACCCGCGTCAAGGAGAGATATTGACCTAGGGCCTGCCATGAGCAATGGTATTGCATACAAATCTCAACAAAATATTTTCAAGTAACGAGAATTTAAGTAAAAACAAGCGGCAGATGACAATTTACACCCGGGTGCTTTGGGGCCACTTGAGAAGGAAAGGTTTCTGGGTACGCTGTTGATTAATACAAGGGAAAATAGTTCATCACGTGAGATCCCACTTGGATTCCCTGTGTTCACCTGGACACGTATCTTCAGAAGGCTCAGCATCAAAAACTTCCGCGGATTCATCAAATGCGAAGTTGAGTTATAATTTTGAATGAGATAGGATACTGATTCATAGAATAAAGAGTTTTCGATGAGGCTCAAGTGGAAAAATTTGGTCTCGGGTGGCATTTTTGGCACCACCTAAAGATCATGATATTCAAAACTCGATTTTTTTTGGCAAAATAGTCGCATCAGAGTGAAAACCTGTATGTCTGGATACATGAAGACAGGTGGATATTGGCAAAATTTGTGCGCTGTTAAAAGGAGACGGATTATTATTATTTATTATTTATTCGTGCAAGATATACCCCATTTACATCGGGGGCGCCACTGTCGGGGTATCAACAGTGGCGCATCCATTACATTTGTACAGCCATACAATCTAAAAAAAGTATACAGAATTATGAACATACTAAAGAACCACCAGACATATGAAATAGAAAAAAGGAGCTTCTACGATGTGGGTCCCACATGGCCGTCCACTTGTAAGGTTGATCTACGGCGACTGAGGGCTAAATTGAGAAATTGTCTGCTACAGTCGTCAAATATCTGAAATGCACATTTGCTGTGTGACTTCGCAACATCACCAATTAAAAATTTCATTTTGTTAATTAATGAAGAGGCCATAAACTCTTCCCATCAGAAACTAAGACCATTCGCCAATAACTGCGCTTCAATTTTATAAAATAGATCAGACCGAATATCTGCATAAGTAGAACATGAGAAAAATACATGGAAAATGTCTTCCCTGTGTGAACCACATAAATCACATGAACTATCACGGACACCCCACCTCTCTTGGTCGTTATTGAGACCTAGTGTAGCAGTACGTGCCCTACATTTATTTCTGACGCCATTAAAATCTCTTATGTTTAACATATAATTTTCCAATGATATGTCAGTTTTGAACGTTTTGTACAAATCAAGAGTGGGAAATTCGTCTAATTGGTTGAAAAAAATCGTTTCCATGGTTCGGTCTGCAAATGACTAAATCCGGACAGCCAGTCACCATTCTCGGAGTAAAATGCCCAATCCATTCCAGCGTAATTTAGGATGTCTTTTATCTCATCGCAATATGGCCATGATGAACTCCGGCCCTGCTCGAAGCGTTTACACATTTCCTTAAAAACAATATTACACAATCTCTGGCTATCAGTTATGTGTTTCAGGTAATTAAAATATTTGATTCTACGCTTATCGCCCTCAAGTGACAACGGCATCCAGCCTAGATCGCCAATGGTTGCAAGATATGCAGGGCTAGCTTTTATCCGTAGAATTGAACAAGCCAATTTGTACTGAAATGACCCTAACAGTTTTTTACTAGTGCGTGTATTCTCCATCCAAATACCACATCCATGTAATAGTGACGGCAACGCGACGTGTCTGTATAAAGTGTTTCCAAAAGCTATCCTATTAATATCATCATGCTTTGCAAGAATGCTTGTGATGTACCCTCTTAATTTCCTTAATTTAGGACCTAGATATTCATTAACATGCGTCAAATCTGATAACGTCCTGGAAAAGATTATACCAAGATATCTGTACGTATTGGCTTCTTCAATCCATGAGTTTCCTAGGACCCATCTCGTCTTGTGTGCAATAGTAAGATTCGTGCACTGAAGAGCAAAGCATTTTTCCAGAATGCTAGATGAACCAAACGTGTGTATGACACATTTCTCAAAAGTGTAATAGCGTTACTAGTTTTCGTCTATTGAAAAATGAGAACTTCTTAAAATTATGAACTGCCTCAAAGAGAAATTTCATACTTTTCATTTTAATCTAAAAGACTATTTCATCAAAGTTACTGACGTTTTTGTATTGTTATCATGTCTGTTATATATTCCTATTAAAATAGGCATTTTAGACTCGGACTCCGTGGTCTTATCTTTTCATTTATCTTACGAATGTAATGTTGCTCTGGGATGTTTGGAGAATAGAAAACATAGTTATCATAGATTACAGGTATCATTCCTGTTACAGATAAAAAGTACTTAAGAGATGCAATATGTATTGTTTACTTTTCGTCAAATATACGGACAGAAAAGAAAGAAAGAAAGAAGGAAAGAAAGAAAGAAAGAAAGAAAGAAAGAAAGAAAGAAAGAAAGAAAGAAAGAAAGAAAGAAAGTCACCGATATTTTGCTCACAATGCATGGAATATACATCTGCTTTTAAAAAAGATGCACTTTTCATTCGCATCATGCCTGTTGTACACAACTATCATGAGGGACAAACGATTAAATAGTCATCAATTATTATTTTATATTAGTTGCTAAAAGATGTTATTACCTGAGCTATGAGTCAGACCCTAGTTGCTAACGATATTTACCATCAGATAACGTTTAATGTCTACGTTACTTTGTGCCAACAAATGTCAGAATAGGGTCTCTCTGCGAATATTATTTGACCATAGATAGATACAAATGCCGTGAGATGTACAATAGTGTCAAGCAAGCCAAACATTTCTTTCAGGGTTAAAATGATTGCAGAAACAATATTATGGGGCTGCTCCCTTTCATCACGCAGAGCAGAAAATAGTCCCGGTGGGATAACGGTCAACAAGCAACGAGGCAGCGCGGGCTCTCGGAAACTCCACTGATCAGAAATCCGGTCACTTCGTCTGCTGTGTTTGCTACATACAGCACTTCACCTTTCATCTGGGTAGCCTTGTGGGCATCCTACTAACATTTTATTAAAAGTGAATTTGTTGATTCGAAGAAAGATCAATAGCGTAGACAGGAGGATTAAATGACGTCAATATTGCCTTATTAACAAAAACAACGGCGACAGATTAAAGTACGTGCATTGATCTGCATGGGCTATTTGGACTGCAGACCACAGGTGAAGAACTACTTTGATGGACGCAATAATTAGTCTTTTCCGCCTTCCCCAATTGTCGTTGAGGCCGGGATTAATGGCCACCTATTAAGCGCAGTATAATTATTCATAGACATGATTGGAATTCTGTTTTCCACACACACATTATCGGAATTTTGATTCTCATCCTGCTTCAAGTTCCCAGTAGTCAACCACAGTGCGCGTGCTCTTCAGCTCCTAAAAAATCTGTCTACTAACAATGAGGGTGGGAAAGGGGTTTCCCGTACTGGGGTACTGGGGCTTTTTATTTACCGTACTGGCGTACTGGAAGCCCTCTTATTTTACGTACTTCGTACTATCCAAAATTTTGAAAGATTTTTATTTTCCGTACAACGTACTATAGAAAAATAATTACCTGTACCAGCGTACTGAACCCCCCCCCCCTTACCCCCCTTAACAATGGCCAGAGCGGCGAAGCCAGGGACGGCCCTCAAGCAGTCTGATCTTCAGGCAGTTCCTAAAGGAGCAGACCCCAGTTTAATTAAGTGCACTAGACTCCACCATTTTGAAGTTATTGACTTAAGGTGGAAAGCACAACGAAAAACTAAGAATAATGACTTCCTTTCTTGTTAATATTTTCTAGCAATAACAATTGGCATGAAGTTAGAAAGACTTTGAGAGGAGCAAAAAAAAACCAAGTAAATATCTGTCAAAGATTCCACAAAGCCATAAAGACATACAAGCAGACAACAAAGACGTTTTCGCTGTTATGGCTTCTATATAACTGTCTACTGCACCTGCGTTGTCAAACAATGAGACTACTATTCCATATTGAATCTGTATTGTAAAATGTGTGTGTGAACACACACACATATCGCTTTTTCTAAAGTTCTTTATTTATATATTTGTTCCCACTCGATATTTTGGGCGGCCTATACTTGGACACCACTTCACCCAGAAACCTCAATTTTTGCAAGGGTATGGCACCAATAATAAAGTACTGCATATCGTTAAAAAGTTGACAGGTTGTAATTTATGAAATAAAATTGTACTGCAGTATATGCAAGCCTATTTTGATACCGAGAGGGAATTATGTAAGATCAGAGAACAAAGTCAATCATAGGACACTTCAATGTCAGAAGTCACTAGCACTGTCAAGATCAGAGGTGAATACCAAGGTCAGGTCGACGCCAAATTTAGAGGTCGATACCAAGTTTAGAAGCCGATATCAAGGTTAAAGGTCACTGTCAAGCTCAGATGTCAATGTCAAAATCAGAGGTCAATATCCAAGTCAGCAGTCACTATCAAGGTCAGAGGCCAATGTCAAAGATGCACAAAATGACTTTAAATAATGTCAAATAAATGACAAAACTTTAAAAGCTTTAACATCTTTAAAACTAGTACAAAAGAGATGTCACTTAATCTTCCATTGGTCATAGGCACAACCAATGAACCCGGAACAATAGATGCAGCATTTTAATTTATTTAAGTTTTGAAGACACACGCACAGATTTGCTGTAAAGCAAATTTTTTCTTGTATTCTGTTTTACCAATGACCGTTTTTTCCTTTTTCCAAATGTGGAGATCATAGTATTGTAATTTGCTATAGATAGATTCCTGACGTTTTCCACCTTACCTCAAATTTGAAGTACGTTTGTGTGCATTTTCTTGAAGCAATACATGTTATTGATTGATCATGCTTTTAAATATGTTAACTTTAACACTGGAATGCTAAATCTTATTAAGAATTTTTTAATTGGCATGTAAATGACTGATTAAATAGTGTGGGTGTGTCTTCAATGAGCACTAAACCCAATGTTGTATCAAGTGTTCTCTTTCTTGTGACAACATAATAAAAAAAACAGGAGAAATGTCTATCTTAAGATAACAAATTCAGCTATTTTTACCGTTCAAACATATCGACATCGACCAGTAATTTGAAACGTTCTTTGCTTTTTCTTTAGCGCTTTTATCGAAAGCTCGAAATGAAAGTTTTGCGAGGAAGGCCACCGTGTTAATATGTCACAATTGCTACACATGGTACGTTTTGGGTTAAGTATCAATTTCGAGGCAGGTGGAGATGTTTACTCAGATTTATGACACGACAGAGTACGTTATAAATTATTTTGTATGTTAAATATCAGTCAGCTATATGATTGCTTTGTTAATACCCAACTGATATATATATATATATATATATATATATATATATATATGTATATATATATATATATATATATATATATATATATATATATATATATATATATATATATATATATACCTTTTGGAAACCTCACTATATCATTGTTTTTTTGTGATCTTGATCAGACACAATTAAGGCTTGATAACTATTCATTCACGTTGCTCTTAATATTTATCGAAGATACCGGACCCTGAGAGGTGACGTGCGCATACTGCCTTTGAGTCAAACATTGACTGGGTCCATCTTAAAATAACATGCATGCGATATAAATTTCTCTGTTCAGCGAAAGTGGAGTTACCCCTATGCGAAATGAGTTAACAGCTTTCCTCGATTCACTGGGCGCGCCCAGAGCGCGCCCAGGAAAGCCACTGTTTTATCGCTTGTGCATTTATTTCGAGTAATTCTCTAACTTGTAAAAACTGCATGCGGATATCTGGACATAGTTCTCTTAGGGTTAGCCTCTCGTGAAGCTTCAATATTGAATGTGAGCACAAAACTACCACACATATATATCATTTTACATCCCTCACACAAGTATCCGTTTAACCATTTATCTTTATAGTTACACCTTTGCACATACATACACATATCACTGCAAGCGTCACTTAATGCGTTCTATCCCTCCGATAATTCGCGTAACACAGTTCAGTTATCTGTCTGTAACCCTATGGATGAAGTTTCTTTTAGTCTGAATTTCCCATGTAACTTATCAAATGCGGGACCCAGCAGACTGTATGACATTGGGGTCAAGACAGGCGGCTAAAAGATGAAAAGCAATACAAAGGAAACCTGGGCTAAGTTTGGTGTGTGGTGTTCCAAGATTGTAGCGCTAGATTGAAATTTGTCACACAGTGTCAATAATGTTCAAATATTATTATGATTTGAAACCTAGGATACAATATCAAGTGAAAACAGACCGCAACATGACACGATAACTTTCGTGATACCCTACTGTAAATGTAATAAAGTGCATAAAACTTTGACAGCTTTTGAAATTCAGGCATTCAACTAAGGTTTAATTTCAATATTTTGGACTCGTTTTTCGTCAAACCTACATTAAAATACAATTTCATTTTTTAAAATTTTCTTTGATTTACGCCATCAGCGAAATAAAAAACAGCAAAATTAAGATTTTACAATTATATTAGCACGTTCCCTTGAAAACGACAAAATCTTCAGATGACACAAGTGTCGTCGTTTTAACCTTCGATATAAATTCCAGACTGAAATTATTTTCACAAGAAGTCAAGAACAAAATTAAGGGCAAACTTTGCCTGGTGATTTCCTGTGGAAAGCCTAGGAACCTATATCGTGAAAGCATTGTCTGAATACGCCAAAGAAAAAAAAATTAACTGAGAAAGGGTTAATAGCACGTCAAAGGCATGGATCTGAAACTGATCAAGTGGTCAATGCCGCGACAGTTGACAGAATTATCCAGGCGACACCTTGACTACTCAACACTAAAAATGATTAATCGCATAAAATTGTCAAGAGTTCTAACATTTCCTGGTATCTATGAAGACAGGTTTAATAAGGCTTTACTCTTTCAACGGTTACTGGGAAACGGATGTTTGCAAGCCGCACGAACTGTAAGCCAGCCCTCGGGAGGGATTTTCCAGACAAGCTACTTCAATCCGCTTACACGCTATTTACAGCTAAAATAATCTTAGCTCTTCAGAAAAACCGAAAGTAATCTATATTTTTTTGCACATGTGTCATGCTTTTTGCGTGCAAGATTTAAAAGTATATCTTATAACAGGTTGCTATCATGTAATATGTTGCGCATTTAATACAGTTCATTTCTTGTACAAATTCAGTTTTGCGTAATGGGTATGCATGGTTTTTATCTCTATGGATATTATTCAAAACACGCATGTGCTCAAGTAGCACATTATAGTATGATATAAAGACATTTAATGTGGGTGTTTGTTTGAAATTCTGCCAACAATTTGGTTTTTCGTGTTTTATAGAACGGCTTCCACGAGTCATATGTTGACCTGAAGATAAGAATCGAGACAGATAATCTATTTATGGAACACCTACTCATAAAGACAGCGGTCATGTGACTAAACTCTTACGTTTTTCTTCAGATATATATCAACTAAATGGTGCGACGTTTTGCCGTGTAGTGCAAGGAAAGAAAAGGACTTCGGTCAACCATAATATTAATGTAGCCTAAATGGTCGCTTCGTGAAACGTTTATATCATCGAACCAGTTGTATTTCTTGAGAAACAGTTTAACGACAAAGAAGTATCATAAACACTGTACCGTGTATTAAACTGCAGTGACATATATATATATATACATATATATATATGTGTGTGTGCGCGTGTATATGTATATATATTTAATATATATATAGATATATGTAATATATACATACAATCAACAGTCATATCAAGAAAGGCAGTTTTTTTACACACTACACGGAATAATGATGGTGCTACATGAAAAAAATCAGGCACATGCATGTGTTTTTGTAAAAATAAACAATGGAGCTATTGACACAGCCGATACGCAGCTGACCAATATATGCATTAGAGTTTTAAAGAAAAACCAGCTTGCGATTTAGGACAACAAATTGAAAATTATGAATGCACACAAAAATCATTAAAAAAAAGTCACAGCACGAACAAACTGCGGTCTAGGGGGACCCAGGAGTATTACAGTGGAATTTCAAGGCAGTTGCCCAACTGATTTTTCATAAAAAAAAAAATCAATGAAGCTTAACCACCCGTATGAACGTGATAAAAATTGGAGAAAGTTTTTTTCCACTAAGGTTGAAAAGGATGCGACCAGCGGTTTTGGATAATTCAAAAAGGTAAAATTGTTGACGTCGGACGGATGACCATCCTTTATACACAACTGACTGACAAGTTAGCCGAGTTAAAATCACTAATATTATAGTTTCTTCAGAATATTGATAAAAAGGTCCCTTTAGAAATCTGGATTCATTCTAGTTGATTGTCTTTGTTTTTCTGTCTGTGTCTCTGTGCGAGTCGTAGAAATGCATAAAATTATCAAAACCATAACTATATTAGAATTGACCTCATTTATGGGTTACGAAACGGGTGAAAGGAAATGAATGAATGAATGAATGAATGAATAAATAGACAGATAGATAAATAAGTTGAAAAATAAATTAACAAATAAATAAACGTCAGTAAGTTACCAAGTAGATAAGTAAGTAGATACGTACATAAAGAGATAATAGGTAAATAGAAAAGTACGTAGATATTTTTAAGTGGGTAGGCAAATAAATAATTCAATCAAGGAATAAGTATGTGAATCAATAAGTAAATCAGGAAGTAAGTAACTATAGAACTAAGTAAATGGGATTTTTAAATCCATCGATCTATCATTCATTCAATCAATCAATGAACCAATCAATCAAAGCTCCAAGGACGCGTGCTGAACAAACTTAATATTTAAAAGATACATATGAAAGTGTATAAATTACGCAAGATGAACACACTGATCTCGTTGGTATTAAATATAAGTAAACTGCATAGTCACGCAGAATTACACATGAACAGCACACGGTGTTACACGAAGGAAAAGTGAGTGCAGGAATTTTTTCTCTCTTTCTCTTCAATAAAACGCTCCCTTTGATTTGTAATTGGACTGATGATTCAATATAATATTTTACTCCAGTGAAGTCTGATCACTTCAAAAGCAGTATGTATCACGGGGGGGGGGGGGGGGGGTGGCTGATTGATGTAACAGGCGTTAACTGGTGTGAAAAGATGACAATCTAAGTGTCAACAAATTAGCACATGGCTGGTTACAAGGAGGGTGCCCTCCCCCTTCCAAACTCAGTTCCAAATGTTACAAATAGGTTTATGAGGCTGGGCTATCACATGGACCTGTTGTCAGATTTGTAGTGGTCAAAATTGTGCAAATTATAGAAATTGAAAGACTTAAATCCTCACTATCTTCAAAACCTGTGATAGATAGAGACACGATTCCAAATGCTATCTATAAGTTTATAGACTATAGTCAGATTTGTAGCGGTCAAAATTATGCAAATTATGGAATTGAAAAATTAAAATCCCCAATATCTACTAAACTATGATAGATATAGACACGATTCAAAATGCTAGCCATAAGGTTGTAAAGATGGGGTTTCATATTTGCCCATTTGTCTGCAACTTTTCACGGACACTGTGCAGGCTACAATGTTCAAACTCGGCATAGTAACAGAGCTAGAAGGGAAGTTGTCTCTCTGATTTGGAATTATCGACATGTTAAAAAATATGCAAATTAGGGTCATTAAAACTTGTAAACTTTCAATATTTTCAAAACTAAAACACATAGAGACACGATTCCAAAGTTACCGGTAAGTTTACAAGAATGGGCTATCAAAGGGACCTGTTGTCCGATTAATTTGTAGCTGTCCAAATCATGCAAATTAAAGAAATTAACAAATTCTCCTCTCTCTCTCTCTCTCATCTCCTCTCTCTCTCTCTCTCTCTCTCTCTTCTCTCTCTCTCTCTCTCTCTCTCTCATCCTCTCTCCTCTCTCTCTCTCTCTCTCTCACTCTCTCTCTCTCTCTCTCTCTCTCTCTCTCTCTCTCTCTCTCTCTCTCTGCCCCCCCCGACCAACTTTGTCGGGAGTTTTTCTCGGACACTATTATCACAATTATTCTGAAAACCACCAAATCTGCCATGGTAACCGACCTACCAGTGGAATTGTGCATCTGCTTTGGAATAGTTATGATGTTTACAATTATGCAAATTAGGGGCAGTTAAAATTTTAAAAGTTTCAGATCTTCCAAACTATTGCAGATAGACACAAAATTTCAACATGCATGTATAGCTTCAAGACACCTGCCGATATAATGAACAGTAAGTGAAAGTTTAGAATTTTAAATTATGCTAATCAAGGGCATTGGAAAATAAAAAAAATTGAATATCTCCAAAACTATTATAGATACAGATGCCGTTCCAACTTCAATGTGTAGCTTTGTGGCAAAGCTGCATCCAATGAACCATGAACCAAATTTGTAGGATTTTAATTTACGCACATTAGGTGAATATGCAAAATTTAAATCTTGAATACCTTCAAGACTATTATAGATAGAAGATGCAACTTCAATTTATAGGTTCATGACATGGCAGCATCCAATGAACCATGATCTAAAATTGTACAATTTTACTTTTTGCACATAAGATGAATTCACAAAATTAGCATCTTGAATGACTTCAAAATCAATTTTACATAGATGTGCCACTCCTTCTTCTTCTTCTTCTTCTTCTTTCTTCTTCTTCTTCTTCTTCTTCTTCTTCTTCTTCTTCTTCTTCTTCTTCTTCTTCTTCTTCTTCTTCTTCTTCTTCTTCTTCTTCTTCTTCTTCTTCTTCTTCTTCTTCTTCTTCTTCTTCTTCTTCTTTTACACTGGGAAGGAAGGCGCGACTTGACAGCGACGAAGGCACTAACACGCTCAGGAAATGAGCCGAGGCCTCAGTTTGTCAGTTATCAAATTCGCCTTTTCCAAGCCCAATGTAAATGGAGCAGCAATATGTGTCAATGACTTTCCAGCACCAGTTAGTAAACTTACAAATACAGCTTTTCCTTTCCGAAGATAATCTATAATGTCTAATTGCTCGGTTGAAACAGAAGGGCGACCTATGGCCTCTGCAACGAATTTTACAACTTTATCAAGTTTGTTTCTTCTATCGTCGGATCGGTCGCTATCACGTCCATGCTGCGATGTTTACGTTGACATGTAGGTCATATGGGGTCAAACTGAGGCCTCGGCTCCTCATTGGCTGCCACTGACAGGAGGCTGACCAGATGATTTTTCAACCGGTACGTAGTGCCGTCTATCGGCTGCAGATAGAGGCCGCTGATCTGATCCAGTCCTCGTTTGCTTCGCAAACTCGCGTGGTGTGTCAGTATTTCGCGGTCCAATCAATAATTCTTTTATTTATGTATATATTTTTTTCTAACTAGTGGGAAACAACAACATGCAAACGAGGACTTGCCAGTGTAGCCAGATGGCATCAGCCCTTTGTTGCTAAAGGATGCTGCACCTTGTATTTCATGTTCTTTGACACAACTTTTTAATCTTTCACTGTCCCATTCCTTTTTTCCAGTAGAATGGAAGAAAGCTAATGTCTCTCCCATTCCAAAAGAAGGACCACCTGAACTTTGTAGTAGCTACAGGCCCATTTCACTTCTAAGTTGTGTCGGCAAAGTCTTTGAACGTGCTGTCTTCAAGCACATATTCATTTTTTTATAGAGACAATTACTCTCTTTCTGAGAATCCGAGGTCCTTTACTTTAGTGGGTTGAGAGTTATCTTCAAAATCGCTCTCAACGTATCGTTATTCAAGGGAAATCCTCTGAATAGCGTAATATTGAAGCAGGTATCCCACAGAGGTCCGTATTAGGATCACTATAATTCCTTATTTATGTGAACGACATAACAGACATCGCGCAGTCTGAAATAAGACTTTATGCTGATGACACCACCCTTTATATTCAAATTGACAACCCAGTTGAAAGTGCGGTCACACTAAACCAAGACCTTACATCAGTTTCAGACTGTTCAAACCAATGGCCTCTAACATTCCATCCTACCAAAACCAAAACACCTTTCTTTAGTAATAAGAATAAGCCTGTTGATCACCCCGATCTAGTATTTGAACAAAAAACTATTGACAGTGTTAAACAACACAAACACCTTGGTGTTATATTGTCTTTGGATCTCAGCTGGTCGGCGCACATTAAGTATGTTGTAGTTAAATCAAGGAAATTGGTTGGTAATTTGAAATGTCTACAGTACAAACTTATAGACATTTACTTGGATCCTTGTATTGTTTTGTTTGTTAGACCCTGCTTAAAATATGCCGATGTAGTTTGGGATGGATGCACACAGTCAGACAGGGACTTTCTTCAAAGTGTTCAGCTGGCTGCAGCCAGAGTTGTTACGGAGGCTTTATGCCATACTAGCCATGGTAAAATATATGCTGAAACGAGATGGGAGCCACTTTCTGAACAACGACGGAAACACAAACTCATACTTATGTACAAAATAGTTAATGGACTGGCTCCCTCATATTTATGCAATCTAATTCCAGGTACTGTTGAAGAACGAAATAGATATGATATCAGGTCAAGGCAGGATATTACCTCAATTTATGCTCGTACAGATACCCTTTATAGTTCTCTTTTTCCGGTCACGGTGCGCGAATGGAACCTTCTTCCACAATCAGTTAAAAGTCTAAAGATTTAAGTGAATTTAATAAGAAATTAAATAAATCCAAGGCGAAATGTAATGAAATGTTTTATTTTGGAGAGCGAAGAATACGTATTATTCACGCTAGACTGAGAATGGGCTGTATCCAGCTGAACAAAGATTTGTACAGTATGAATCTGATTGAATCACCACTTTGTTCCTGTGGTACCTCGGCAGAGGACAGTTTTCATTATTTTTTCCAATGCAACAAATACGTTGTTGCGAGAGACGAACTCCAAACTAAAATAATTCCCCTTGCAGACTTCAATTTGAAAACATTACTTTTTGGACTGTCAACTAAAAATAATTCTGGCAATCGGGATATATATTTCAAGCAGTTCACAAATATATTAGAACCACAGGAAGATTCAATGCTTAGCTGTCCTAGCACCTAGTTGCAGCTGCGCCATCATAATTAGTTATGTCCAATTATACATCCATGTATTTACAGGAATAACGCCCATTCATTTCCTTAGCCGCTCCCTCTTTACCATTATATTTGTTATGTCCTGTGCGTTCTCTTTTTGTTATCTAGATGTTATGCACTTTTTGTTGTATTGTCAATTCATGTACAACAGGCCTTCATATAGGCATTGTTCCTGTTGGCCAATTGTTGTTGCAAATAAAACAAGTTTAAACCAACCGAAAAGTACTTCCATATCTGAGGATTGAAGAGCAAAGCATTGGAATCAACAAATATGGATGCTGCTGTCCGATGAACTTTTCAAAACGGGCGAGATAAATGTGACGCAACAAGCTCATTTTGGCCGTCCATTTTTAAACTTTGACTGAGAAACATCCCACACAAACTATACCATAAGTATAGTGAAAAAAATACGTGTACATGAGCCGCGGGAAGATTTAATTTATTGAATGTGCTAGATTTGCATTGTAAACAACGTAATTTTGAACGATGGTCTTCGCACGATCAGTTATTTTACCGAACAAACGCTCCATCCCAATTTCTGGTCACAATGTTTGTATGGTGTTATGAAAGAAATGATGCAAAAATTCCCACTACAACAGATGGTTTTCATGATTTTCCTACAAATGACTTGATAAAGAAAGGGCGAAAAAATCCCATGCATTGAAAAAGGCCGGATTCGATCGGCTCAAGCGGTAAGTGCTGGCTTAGCACGCCACCTCGCGTGCACCAATAAGACTGTGGAAGAGATCAGGCTGGTCGCTTGGGACTCGACAGCAAGTGCACACCAATGGCGTCTGTGCAAGTGCTTAAACGACATCATTTTTGTGCTGTGCAGGAAACAATGACATAGGCCCTCCAGTGGATAAAAATCTTTCGATATTTTCCTGTGTGATATCTTGATTTGCTGTGGATAACACGAGGGATTTTTAGGACTACTAAAATGCAATAGGCCTAAAGCATTATCTGCCCTTAGCGGGACATCCGGTTGGAAAGGGATCTTTCGCTGTGGTTGACCTGAAGTTCCCTATTTTTTAATTTGGACGGAAAAGTACTGAGTATATGGATTTACTATAAAAAAATAGTTATATTTCAAATATATACACACGTGTTATGGTACAAGGCTCCCTAGCACAAGCCTTCGGTTGCTATTGATTGCGATCTCGTTATGGTTGTTGAATCTTGGCATGTTGCATTTCAAATGTAAACAATGAGAATGGGCATGAGCAGAAGCCCCTACGTCATTAGTGGGGATTCCCTTGTATTAGCCTACGTTCCATGGGTATACGGAGACTGATCATGAGCATCCCTCATTCCTTCAAGCGTGACTTATATGAAATGGGTATAACCCAGATTAAGCGGGTGAAGCAATCCCATTGGCAAGTTCATCTGCACCTCGCCAGGGACGGCCTGGCTCGTTATTAGTGCCTTGCAGACGTGCACCGATTATGCGCCGTGACGCGTGTCGCTCGTGTCATGTCGGATAAATCGAATTTTGCTTGGTGGCAGCACTAACCCTGTGCGACATGTTTCCATTGGAATAAAATGCCACGCAAAAAGGTCTATAGCTAGGCCTTTTCTAACATGTGACCAAAAACCAAAACCAAACAAAAAAAAAAACAAAAAAAAAAAACAAAAAAAAAAAAAAACCAAAAAAACCAAACCAATAAAAAAACAAAGCACAAAACAAAACAAAAACAAAACAAAAACAAAAACAAAAAAAAAAACAAAAAAAACAAAAAAAAAAACAAAACAAAAACAAAACAAAACAAAACAAACAAACAAACAAACAAACAAACAAAAACAGTACAATATATTCTTAGATTGCGTTTTTATCGAAATGGAAACACTGATTAATTTGTGGTGTAATGTGTGTGTGTGTGGGGGGGGGGGGGGGAGAAGGATAACTATTTGAGTGTTGAACTGCCATAAAAAAAAAGTCGTTTCCGGAACAGTTTTTCTCGGCTAGTGCAGTTTCTCGAAGCTGGCAACACTTTGTGAGTCATGTTCTTCACAACCTTTTGTCCCTATAGGCCCCTACCTCAAGAGTGGGCTTCTGCTATTAGTAATATGAAATGGGTATAACTCAGGAGAAGTGGTCGAAGCGATCACATATGTATTTCAAGCTCATTTGCACCTCGCCAGGCCGCGACGGCCTGGCTCCTTCATGCCTCATCGATATGCACCGATTTTACTATATTGCAACAGATACACTTACTTCATTATGTAATTACATTAATAAAACCCACGCCATGCAGCCCCAATTTTAATCCTTTCCTGCGTCCCACACCACTGGGTCAGTGGGTCCATTTTGATTGAGTCCCATATCTGAGCAAATGACATGGCAGTTGGCACATTTTGGCTGTGCCGGTGGACAAACTCGCACAAAACTTACCGAGAAGCGGAAAAAGTCGCATCACTTTCATAAATACCGATCTTTGGACGGTCGCTGATGGGGTCAGCGCAGGGTAACGATTTGCGTTCTCTGTCATTACCTATAGTTGAGGTCATGCATTATGTAAACTAATTAATCTTCTCTTCAAATGTATCCTGAAAGGAAAAGGGTCAGCCTTCATGTTTAATGAACAGTTAGCCTACCCCTAAGAAAGGATATTAAATTAGCTTCATATGACCCAGGAAAATACTTACGTTTTACAGATTCTTATTCAATCAGTTCAAACCTAAAATATATGCACTGACCTTTTTCCATCTTCCGAAGAATATCTCCTTACATCTTCCCAGTCCCCAAGTGGATGAATAACAGGGCAGGCAATAAGGAATCCCAGAACTTAGTCCCCAGTATTTGTTTTGACTGAGAGAACTTGTGTGATGAAAGTAAAATCACCATTCAATTTCCACGCTTTTTTTTTTTTTTTTTTTTTTATAAAACTTACCTTGGACCTTGGTGTGAGGGAGACTGCCCCAACTATCCTGGCGAAATTTCTACTTCAGCTGCAGCGAATGTATATCCAGTTACATTGATTTTTACCACGATTTTCAGAAAACACAACTTGAGGGAAGGACTTCTCCAAGACTACTTGCATGCAAAATATCGTAGGCCTCTGAAAAATGGTTTTGTCATTTTTGCAAAGAAGAAAATCATCATAATCCATGTGTACTTACGTTGGAATAAAACATTATATAATTTTCTAGATCGGTGTTTGTTTTGAAATTTTTAACATATAAAAGTCATTTTTACATATTTATAATTTAGTTTCAGTTTGGAATGTCGTATTTGGAAAACTAGACTAATTAGACATCGAAACTCCCCGGATTGTTTACTCGGCCTAAAAAAAAACGTTTATAAGACTTATCTTTTGATCATGCATTTTTCAAAATGTGCACACTTTTTTACACTACGCAAGAGTTTGCATTAATTAATTTTTATCAGTAAGTTTTATCTGGTACAACTGAACCTACAATGCTTTGTTGTTTCGCGTGTCCTGAAGATAACATGACAGGATAGGCAGTATCTCGTATACATATCTTCATGTTTAACCCTTTCCCCGGGCCCTAAGCTGGCCAAAACCGGCTGGGGTAAAATATCGTCTGTTTCAATGTTTTTAACGAATTGGAACAGCAATGATAAACAATTGGAGTGAGAATTGTCGATTAGACCTATCAAATTAAAATGTCCAAAAGCAACAGCTTTCCTTTGCGTCGGTTGGGCCCTCGTCGTGGGTTTGACGCAAACCGTCCAACCCAGGCCCAAGAAAACTGTTGGCACAGTCTCAATTAAACGGGGAAAAGCTTATGTTGAATTTTACTTGTGGAACAAAAGTATGTCAAGAAAAATTACCTTACTGCTGCCTGTGTACACATCATACAGACTTGCTAACTGTTTCACCATTTCGCATCATATCCCCTCAAACCAAAAGCCTATTTACACAATTTTCACGCCAAGGAATATACTACGGACTAAAAGTACTACGGAATTGGAAATAGTTTGTTATTGGATACATGTAGCAACTTATGAAATCACAATGGAAACATAAATTTTCAGTTCAAGAATATTATTTCAAGTTCTTCCTCCAAAACTGATCATTTCCTTTCGAAATGATTTTTAACTTTGTACCACTTTCACATGTCCAACCACAGCTGCAATGTGCCATTCTTTTACTGATGCCAACAGACACAGTCCCGAAAATGTCTTGGTATAATTTACAAATCAGCAACGGAGTTGTATTTTGACCTTTAAGCTTTCTATGATCAACATAACCGCAAAGTGTACAATTCGTCCTACCCTCGAATATGGGTGTGTCCTGTTTGACAATTGCACTGAAAACCTGTCACAATCTATAGAAGCTGTGCAGTATGAGGCAGCCAGGATCTGCCTTGGCGCAACTAGGTACACTCCACGTGTCTTACTTCTCGAAGAGCTTGAATGACAAACTCTGGCAAATCGGAGGAAATACTTTAAACTTATTCTTTTCTTTAAAATGTATAATAGGTTGACTCCACAATACCTACATGATCTCGTTCCTCGTGACGTTGCATTCACTACTGGGCGCCTTTTGAGAAATCGCACTGAATTACGCCAAATTAGGTTCACCACCAATCGCTTCGGCGACTCATTTCTCCCGTCTGCTATCAAATTATGGAATAACCTCCCGGTTGCTGCTCATCTCACCAATTCCCTGCCGCAGTTTAAATCTAAATTAAATTTATTACTTTTAAATGTTGACAAAAAGCCCACATACTTTAAACATGGAAGTCGTTTCCTAAACATATGCCACACGCAGCTACGTCTTAACTTCTCTGTTTTAAATGCCCATCTACATCATGTCAATATCCTTCCAGCCTGAACGTGTGCATGCTCTCATACTACTGAAGATACGAAACATTACCTTTTGTTCTGCCCCAAGTTCACTGTGCAAAGGGTCCGTCTGCTGAACACTGTGTGTCACTTACTCGCGCCAGGTGTAAATCCTACTCTAATAGTTCATTGCTCTAGTGACATTATATTCCCTTGAAATGTAGTGAGGATCTGCCAGACACTGATAAAGTAGTTATCTTTGAGGCTGTTCAGACATTCTTATCAGAATCTAGACGTTTTATTTACTAATTTGGTATATGATCTAATTTTAAGTCTTCATTATTTGGCATCAATTGTACTATTCGTGTACAAGCCTTGAATTTAGTCTTCTGTTCTCGTCCAGTGTGTATTGTATATACTCCTGTGCGTCCTTTTATGTACTGGAGAGCCTCCAGATTAGTCTTTGTGCACTATTAGGCAACCCAGAGAAAATAAATATGTTTACAATAATAAAGTGGGCCTGTGTTTCAAAATTTTGGTCGTGATATAGAAGATATTTTCACACTTACCATATTCAGAGTGCCAGAGTGCTACTGGGTTCAAAAATGCGTTGCAGTTTGTCGAACTTGTCAACTAAGGTACCAAAAAGTGTGAAAATGCTGAGTGCGGGGCCCGTCTCTAAAGCATCAACAACGTATGATGAATATGGCAGCCCCGATGAAATAAGGTCTTTCAATCAATCAATCAATCAATCAATCAATCAATCAATCAATCACTGTGGTTCGGTTGGGAGAACGAACTTATGATTACTTGGGCAAAAGAGAACCTGTGCACCCTGCAGTTAGAACCAAATTACAGTATAGAGCACCGCTTTGGAAAAGGACCGAACATTACTTGAAAATGTTCAACGGAGAGCCACGCGTCACATTTTATCTGTGACTGGCTTTTTATATGAAGAAAGACCACGAAAATTAGAGCTTCCTACTTTATAGGGTCTGCGAATACATGGCTTTAGTATACAAAATTGTCAACAGATATGATATTCAATTTGACTTCATCCTTTGATAAAGCAAAGGGTACAGTGACGTGAAGTCACAATCGTTAATGAGAAAAAAAAACATGAAAGATTAAATTAAAATCCGACAAGACGCATTTGAGAATCGAGTCGTTAATATTGGAATGGTTTGCCTGAGGAAATTGTGGCCGCACCAAGCGCGAACGCATTAAAAAATCGCCTGAAAGGGCCGCGAAAAGAGCATCACAAAAAGGTAACTGGGAAACAGGAACGGTGCCTTGATAGGGTGCTTACAAAAAAATAAAAAATGCTGGCAAAGTGGCTTTGCATAGTATTTAATTTGTACAATATCTTGATACAGCTATTTAGAGGTGAAGTGTTTGAAATTGGGCACTAAAAAGAAGAGAAAAAAGACAATATTTTTTGCTTTCCATATTGCACTTAACTCTTTTATTGACACATTTTGGACTGAGTCAACAGCTTTCCTCGGCGCGCTTTGGGAACAATGCGCCCAAAGCAGGCCGACGAGAGCTGTTGACCTTGACTAGTATATGCTGTGTAACTACAGATCTATATAAATATATATATATATATATATATATATATATATATATATATATATATATATATATATATATATATATATATATATATATATATATATACATACATATATATACATATATACATATATATATATTATATGGAACACGAATCTTCCACCTTTATCATAATTCAGAGCAGTTCCTCCTACGTAGTTCGACTTAAGTCGCAGACGATACTGAACGATTTAAAACAGTACATCCTCCAGCTTATCTCAAGGTACTATTCAGACAAATAGAAGTGTATGACTTTCCCGCTTCGTGCACTTTTGCCTCACGCATTCTCGCCTCGCTGTACAAGTCCGTCAGATTGAGATCTTTCAGTTAAAGGACCGCATAAATTTGGACCGCAAAAAAGCCAGCCACATCTATAATGGCGGTCAAGTGAAGTCGGTCGTTGGCCCACTGAATAATAATAATAATAATAATAATAATAATAATAATAATAATAATAATAATAATAATAATAATAATAATAATAATAATAATAATAATAATAATAATAATAATAATAATAATAATCTTTATTTCAAGTCGAACATAGTACATTATTAAAACATTAGCGCCGAGGCACTATTAATCGACCATGAAGTCTGAGGAATGGAAAATGATATATACAATGGATACGCAATAAAAAAATGTTACACTTGGTGCACGTTCGCAGTGGAAATGTCACAACTAGGTTCGGCTGTAGCATAAGGCACATACAGAACATAGGCAGGAAGGGCCAAGCCATGGGTTTATAAGTCTTTTGAATTGTGATAGAGTTGTCTTTTCTTTGATATCAGAAGGGAGGGAGTTCCAAAGCTTGGCCCCTTGGTACCGTACAGAATTCTTGCCATAAGTAACTGTGTTGTAAGCAGGCTGCTCAAACTTCATTTTGTCACGTAAATCATATTGAATTTCTTTTCTTGGAAATAAGTCAGAGAGAAAATTAGGACAGTCTTTCATATTAATCTTACAAATTTCAATAGAGAGCTTTCGTAAAATATTCAAATAAAGAGAGGATTTTCTTGCTCGATTTAAAAATGTTTGAGTATGAAGAGGTGTAATCATTTAAGACAAACCGCAATGCTCTTTCCTGAATTTTTTCCATTTTTGTCGTATCAGCTTGATTACATAGGTGCCACACTAAAGGACAGTACTTCAAGTCAGATAAGATAAACCCGTTAAATGTCTGCATTTTTTCTTTACCGCTCAAAATTTTTGAGAATCTTCTTAAAACACTTATTTGTTTGGAAGCCTGCTTACATAAGTATGATACATGATCATGAAACTTGAGCTTATCATCTATATAAACGGCAAGCAGTTTAACAGATTTTTCTGGCCTTATTTTGATACCATCTATTTCAAAGTAAAAGTCATCAGGGCAGTATGTAGCATTTGGTAGAAGTAACATAGACTGGAATTTGTCAAGATTTGCTTTCATTTCATTTTCTTCAAACCATTTAACACCAACTTGTGCTGCAGTCTCTAAAGTATTTTTCACGTTGTGCAAGTCTTTGTCATGGGTGGACAGTGTATTGTCATCTGCATAATTATATAAACTGGCAGTACCTTCAATACAGTAGAAAAAATCATTCCTAAAAATATTAAAGAGTAAAGGTCCAAGAATGCTACCTTGGGGCACGCCTCTTAAGATATTTGCCCACTCGCTAAAAGTTCCCCCATACTTAACTCTTTGGTGTCTTCCAGATAAGTAGCTGCCAATGAGCTCACAAGAATTTTTCGACATTCCATATGATTCCAATTTTCTTACCAAGAGGTCATGGGGAAGGCAGTCAAATGCCTTGGACAGGTCCATTAGGATTACCCCTATAATTTCATGATGGTCAAGAGCTAGTTTCCAATCTTCTATCATTTTCATTAACAGACTTTGGCAGTTGTATCCTTTGCGAAAAGCACATAACAAAGATTTCAATATATCGTTGAAAAAATCTGTCATTTGTTCATTTAAGATACCTTCAAAAATTTTAGAGAAGCTGGACAAGATACTTCTAGGGCGATAGTTAGATTTGTTAAGAGAGTCTGACTTTATAGACTGGAAGCACATTTGCTTTTTTCAGATCCGATGGAAATTTATTGGTCTTGATAGACATATTTACGATCTCTGTCAAGGAAGGAGACAGAACCCCAGCACCAAGTTTGAGAAGTTTTGGTGGGATGTTATCAGGACCCGTAGCCTTTTTCTGATTTAGTTTTGAGAGACATTTGCACACTTGTTCTTCATTAACCGATTTAAATTCAAATTTAAGTGGACTGTCTTTCATCTTCTCATGTATGACATTTACACTTGAATGAGAAGTCTTACCGTCGCTAGTAGGTGGGCTAAGAGAAGTGTCGATCGCATTTTGCTCGGACATAGACTTCAAATTTGATTCAGGCTCAGCCGCAGAAACAAAGAAGTTGTTAAATATATCACATATATCCTTTGGATCATGGAGCAAATCTCCATTTTCCATTAGAATAATTGAATCAGTGTCATTTCCTTTAGTTTTTTCTGTAATGAAAGGCCGAATAGTTTTCCAGAAAGACTGCTGTGTGTTTGAGGGGCCACATCGGTCCCTGAAGTAACGTTTGATTGACTTTTTACGCAGGGAGGTTACTTTGTTTCTTTGAATGCGGTAAGCCTGCCAATTCCCCCTGTATTCCTCACATCGTTTCAGCAAGGTGCGTTTGAGGTTTATGGCCCGTCTCAGTTCGCCATTCATGAATGGGGTATTGTTCTCCCTCGCGCGCTTTCTTTTCATAGGAGCGTGCCGGTCAATAACGTCCGTGATAATGGAATCATAGAACTATATAGCATCATCAACATCATCAAAAATAGCAGCAACGTGGAGCGGGGCTGTATTAAGATCAACAATAATTTTTTCTTCATCAAAAAATTTATAGCTCCGATATGTAAAGTTTGATCTATGAATTTTCGGACATTTCATCTTTGTGCTTGCTAGTACCATGTGATGAAAATCACTAATGCCAGAGTCAATATTTGTTGCTCCACCTACTCTGTTTGGACTGTTTGTAAGGATGACATCTAGAAGTGTCGGTTCACTCCCTTTATAGCAGGTGGGGGTATGGATAACATTACTTAAGTCGTATATATCGAGAAGACTTTGAGGATCTTGCATGTCCTTGCTTTGGCTGCAGAAATTAACATTCAAGTCTCCCATGATGAAACAAGTTTTGCTTTCCTGCTCACAATTATTTGTAAGGGACGTTAAAGTATCTAGTAAGTTTGTTACTTTTACAGAGGGTGGACGGTAAATCAAGACAACCATCCATTTTTCTTTTTTTACAGGAAATTTGAGAACCATTGTCTCCACACCGTTATCTTTACACTCTAAGTCAGTCCTGAGTCTGTGTGGTATATCTGACTTTACATATAGTAGTAAACCACCTCCATGACAATTTCTATCTTTTCTATATTGTTTGAAATTTGCGACATTGAATTGAGCCGATGTAAAATTATCATCCAACTTGGATTCACTTATACCACATATATCAATGTAGCCCTTTTGCAGTGGTTCTGCCACTTCCATATACTTGTACCTGTAACTATTAATATTCAAATGTCCCAGAATTAAGTTCTTTGCATGTTTACCGCGAAACAGTTTAAAACTAGGAAAGATGATTTGCTGCATAGCAAATCAGTGTGTGTGTCTTCAAAGCATATTGGTATGATAGTGTACAACTATTCCATACCACAGGAGTAGAAGTTGGAATGGCATCTCTATCTATTATAGCTTTGAAGTTATTCAGGATTTAAAATTTCTAATGGTGCTATTAAGCGTAATTTAAATTGCTACAACTTTTTTTTTAATTCATTAGGTGCGCATTGGTCAGCAACCCCGTAGTAGAAGTTGGAATGACATCTCTATCTATTATAGTGTTGAAGATATTCAAGATTGAAAATTTCGAATACTGCTAATTAGCATAATTTAAATTGCTACAACTTTTATTTTTAATTCATTAGGTGCCCAATGGTCAACAACCCCCTAGTAGAAGTTGGAATGACATCTCTATCTATAATAGTGTTGAAGATATTCAAGATTAAAAATTTCAAATACTCCTAATTAGTATAATTTAAATTGCTACAACTTTTGTTTTAGATTCATTAGATGCGCAATGGTCAACAACCCCTTTGTAGAAGTTGAAATGACATCTCTATCTATAATAGTTTTGAAGATATTCAAGTTTAAAATTTTTAAATGTTGCTAATTAGCATAATTTGAATTGCTACAACTTTTGCTTTAGATTTATTACATGCGCAATGGTCAATAACCCCGTAGTAGAACCTGGAATGACATCTCTATCTACTATACTTTTGAAGATATCCAAGATTTAAAATTTCAAATGCCCCTAATTTGCATAATTTTAAACATCTTCATTCCTTTTTATAACACGGTCAAACTCCTTGTATGGAGGTAGAATCATGCCAAGATTGGAGTTTCTATATATAATAGTGTTCGAGAAAAGTGTCGGACAAATTTGCTGGTAAAGAAGAAAGAAGAAAGAAAGAAAGAAAGAAAGAAAGAAAGAAAGAATTTCAGGAAAAACAGAAAAGTGTGTGTTGACACACACACTTTAAGTGACGACAAGTGTAGTCCGTCAGCATGCAGCATAGCATTGTTGACTGTGTTGTTCATGCACTTGAATTTTGGTGATAGGTCAACAAAAGTGCATGGTAGGTCATCACAAAAGCCTTTCAAGTGAACATTCAGTATCTCAAGCTTATCATTTGCTTTGGCATTATCTTTTCTTGGCGGGATGCTAGCTACATTTATGTGTCCGCCATCAGTCAGTTTTGATTTTGCCTGGGTAATTAACTCTTTGAAATCCATCCGTGACAATTTGCTGGAGTGTCGATGTTGTGATGCTGCAATCATTGGTGCCTGCAACTACAGAAATAGTATGAGGTTTTTCAGGGATTCAGTCAGAATATCCCAATTTCAGATACTGTCTTTCCATTGCAAGTTTTGACACTAGTGTTTAGCAAACTTTTTGTTTTAACATTTCTCACAAGAGAGTCCCCGATCAGTAGGTGTTTGGGCTTTGTAACGTCAGCATACGTATGAGACATTTGTACACTTTCTTTTTTGTAGACTAACGAGAGTTTTTGTTTCAAGTCTTTGATTTCCATATCTTTGGCGAGAGACAGGTCTTGTAAGCAGGCTATTTTACTTGTCAAGGAGGCACATTCACTCTCTTTAGATTCGAGGTGTATAATCAGGTCTTGATTTTTGGAAATCAGTAAATTCATCTTGTCGCTCAGATCGGCAAGGATCGTTGGTATTTTCCTGCATGAAGTGCATGTCCATGTCGCAGCTGAGTAATCCTCGCCGGCAGTACAAGTTTCCCATGACATGCAAATACATCATCTGATTTGATCAGTTGCGTTACCACTAACAGATTTCTTGGATTTCGCAGTTTAATCACCCATCTTAAGTCACAGCATAGGAGCGTTGTCCGTTTGAAAAGAGGACAGACAGCTCAGATCGTACGTCCTTGCACAAAGAAATTCACACAGGTAAATTTCTTTGACTTGGATCGTTTGTTTGAAACATTTTTTTTCTACATATATGACTGTGTAATGGATGTAAATGTTCTCTGACGGATGTGATGTGCATGTTTGCTTTTTATATTTTGTAACATGTCACATTCAGATCTTTTAGCAAAAGAACCGCAAAAAAGCCAGCCATATCTACAATGGCGGTCGAGTGAAGTCGGTCGTTGGCCCACTGAATTGTTTGACTTGGATCGTTCGTTTGAAACATTTTTTTTCTACATATATGACTGTGTAATGGATGTAAATGTTCTCTGACGGATGTGATGTGCATGTTTGCTTTTTATATTTTGTAAAATGTCACATTCAGTTTTTTGATTAGTATGTTTCATGTCAGTAAACGTTCGAAGTTCAAGTTTACAAGGTCGAGGAACCGTGTCATGATCACAAAGGTACGGTTACACCAGAATTTTTTTCGGTCTTGCTTATAAATAGCGTGCGGATGTGTCAAGAGAAAAACTCAGAAATAATTTGTCCTAAAAAAACAAAAACAAAAACAAAAACAAAAAAACAAAAACAAAAACAAAAAACAACAACAACAAAAAAATATGGCAAATTTAAGCGCTTCGAAGCCTTTGTGTTGTTCTTTAATGATATATACCCTACCATATCTTAGGTTTTTTCTCGTTTCGGTTTTCCGGATTTCGTAACAAAATGAAACCAGTATTCAATTAGTCAGCTTTGGAAACAAACGTTTTTCACAGAGTAAATTGCGTTTAAACTTCACATAGGTATATTACATAGACAAGACAAAACGTACTCGCGTTAGCAAAATATTCAAGGCTAATTCATGATCATAGATCATGACTGGGTATGCCAAGGCTACGTTACAACTGATAATGTCTTCCTCATACTTGAATGCACGATGGGGTGGTAAGATATTCAATGGCGAGAAAATCGGGGATTGATTCTAAAGTTAAGCCATGTTGGCGATACGAACTTCGAAGCTCGGTTCCAACATGGTCCCATCCTCCATACATTACCTCGACCGCTGAAGTCTTCATTGAAGCTGACATACAAATAAAACCTTTCTTAACTTGAACCCATTTACCGTATCTGTTTAAATTTTTTATGACGTCGTTGGAAAATATCTGTTGGGAATTTCTTTCACTGAAAATTGCTGACTGGTGAAGTTCTGAAACGGCGAATGTGTTACAAACATAGCCATTTTGAACAAGGTGGAGTTCACGTGACCCTGGCACGGAACCCATGACCTCTTTCCAGTGATTTTTTTTTTTTTTTTTGCATGAGCATGTTCACATGCAACATCTTGAGTTCGCTGAAAAATGGGCGTTACCCAATCACAGCTTGGGTTCTTCCATATGTGTAATAATTGGGGATCACAAGTCACATAAGGCTATTTACATTTCAGCAAGGCGAGAATGCGCAAAGCAAGGATGCGCGAAATCGCAAAGCGAGATGCGAGAGTACGCGTGGCGAGAACGCGAGGAGGAACAAGAATGCAAGAATATGCAATATGAGAATGAGCGCAGTGTAAATACCCGAAGCGAGAATGCGCGAGGCGACAGAAGGTTCTCTACTGGCGTCTTGTGATTGTTTTCTGTCAGCTGACTTCATTCGTAAATTATTTATAATTGATTATAGACCTCCCTGGTTACTGCCGGCCCCGTGTGTAAACTACTGTAATACAAATCATCCAGTGCTTTATCTTTCGGGCGTAAAATGGAGCCAGTCAAATAAATCTTGTTACCTTTTAATTAGACTGGAATCCTTCCGTGATACTTATGCTTAGTGCACACATTTACCAGATATGAAACCGTACTTGAATTAGCACATTGTCTCTGATGACAAACTTGACATTTGTTGCAATATTATTACGTGTTCACTGTGCATCTTTACGTTATGGAAGGTAAAGTTGCATTCACATCAGTTCTATAGCTTACGTAATGGACCTCGGCAATAGCCCTTAGTTATATATATTTCCAACTTCTCTAATCGATTGTCTTTGACATCAACTGTGGCACTTTATTGCTACATAATTTTATCTTTAGCAGTGCCTGTTTACGTTAGGGAAAGCAAGGCTGTATTCATGCGAGTTCTACACTGTATAGTTTAACTGACTATCCTCAGCACAGGTGCAAGCTTATCTGTTTTCCAATTGATTAAAATATATATCAAGACTATTTCCCATGGTCATGTTTTCGTTATCATAATTTATTTATCTATAATTTATAATGTGACAATCAGATATCCATGCACATTATCACATGTTGCTTTATAAAGATCTGATCTGCAGTTTTAACATTGACGAGCTTGCAACATTAATCCTAAATGTATTATCGAGAATGTGCTTCCGACTTGTCCTGTACAGTTGCTTTACTATGGACAAACCGTATTGATAATAATGAACGCTTACCATAACATGAAGGTGCTCTGATTTGCACAGATGAGCTGCCATGTAATCTACAGCAGACAAGAGTTAATTTCAAAGTCACCATAACTGTGCTTCTGCAGACTTTACAAAAGTCCTCCTGGGGTTGCGTCTCTTATCAGAGTGACCCCATATGAACCTTTTGGAAGATGCAATCTCATTTGTCGACCATTCTATCTATGGAGCGCCTCGATTTATTGAATTTATGAAAATAACTTTGACTATCGGAGAAAGGTAATGCCTACATTTTAATCTGGAGATTTTGCTTCCTGTCGAACCAATAAAGAACGCGTATTGCGCTCGTTGTACTATATTCTACATATGTCATAAAAGGTTCTGTTTGTCGGTGTGTTTGCTGTCGAGTCCGCAGAGATTTGGCCTATCGGTTTACAAATAGATTTAGCAACATCATTACATTTCAAGGATTAAAGTGATGTTAGTTAGTATGCAATAATCTCACTTTGAATACCTATTTGGGACGATGTTGATTGCCAGACATCATGAGTTTGGTGGTAGGTGCCCACAATCATAGTCTCATGTGGTCGCTCGAAATAAAGAGACCCTGCTTAAATTTTTATATACTCATAATTATAAGGATTCTAGATTCCGCTTTGTCAGATGGTTCTTGTTTCTTACATGGCTACCCTAAGAAAGATACTCTACTTCGCACAGCTCATGATTGATTCATAAAATCGATCGACACATGTTCACCTGACCCTTTGAAGGCCGCGTAACAGAACATAAATAATTCAGGCAACGTGAAGCTAAGTGACCCCTAGATTACAAGACTGACTTTTAAACTGATTATAAAATGTTAAGGGTGGCTATATACAAGAGTGCTGTCCTGCTAGACCTTCAAGTACCTGCAATCTTTCTGCTAGACCTTCAAGTACCTGCAATCTTTCGAATGGCAAAGAAAGAGCTGCCACGGTCTTCTCAGAGCTCAGAATTTTTTTTATTTTCAACAAAATGTATGGATCCTTTAATTTAATTGTCCAATTCTTATGATCAAGCAGATCAAAATGCCATAGTATGCTGGTCCAGAGAATTTGACCGGAACGTGTCTCTTGTCATGCGCCCTTTTTCGTATGATGGAAGGTGGAAAGTTGGCAAAGGATTGCTTCGGCCAACAAGTTACAGAGTAATAACCATTGCTTATTAGCAGTTGGTTTCGCAATGGACTCAATTCTCAAGATGCCACCAGGCAGTCGAGTTCTGCAAACTGATATGACAGCAAAATGCAACAGTCCAGTGAGTCAGCCAGGTTGTGAACATTATATGTCAAATTGATCAAGTGTAACTTTCATTTTCTCCTCAAACCGGATAAAAGTGGTTGGTGGTCAAATGCTGTCTGCTTCAATGATTTCAACTTGTCTCAACAGTAATGGCAAAAAAATTAAATGAGAATTGTAGGTAAAACTTATCAAGATAACATGCCCCTGGTCAGCATCACTCATTAGCATGACTTGGGAACTTCGCCCTATCAGCGCCAAGGAAAGCTGTTGACTCAGTCTCAGTTCAAGGTAGAAATGGATTGAAATGCAAAAGGTATATGACCCCGCGAATTGGTAACACGTGGTTCTGGAGTTACATGCATTTGCATTCACACAATAAAAAACATGGTATCAAAAGCATTTAGCTTATTCTTGTGATATGCATTTAATAGTACTGCAGCTGGGATCACTCTTAAAAATACACGGTTTAAAAGCAATATCTACTGGCAATTTACGACGAGCCTTGAGGCACCTGACCATGTAAAACACAGTGTAGTGTGTTCAATTTACTGACAGCCAATATATTTCACAGCTTAAATTTTTCA
This sequence comes from Hermodice carunculata, assembly GCA_964020975.1. Classification (NCBI taxonomy): domain Eukaryota; kingdom Metazoa; phylum Annelida; class Polychaeta; order Eunicida; family Amphinomidae; genus Hermodice; species Hermodice carunculata. The sequence continues at coordinate 16,919,440 of OZ026624.1, forward strand.
TGTGATGCGACTTTTCCTATCTCATAGACGTCCGAATGCATTTAATAACAGGATGTTTGATACATCGAATCGACTGTTCTGGTTCGGCGGGGAATTGTAGACTAAGTCCTTCAAACGAACCAAAGGCTAAAGTGGGACACCTTGGGAAAATACTATTTGCTGATTTGGAATCCCATTAACACGTTGCTCTTCCAAATGTACCTTCATGTATTTGTATTCCCTTAACGTTCTTTGAACATAAAATTCCAGTGCATGCTTGGAATAATGCTTTCACGTCATTGGCATTTATAATGACGGGTGGATGAGATGTGTCCATATAATCTTGTCACAACACCATTAATGACAACACTGGCGGCCCATAAATTTGCACTTTAACTCAGTCACACAACTTACATGATTATGTGCCAGTGCACTGATTATAATTCGCACTACGCATAACATTATTAATATTTATATCCAGATGTAAGTTGAATGAAAGAGCAGAGAGTTATCAGAGTGTCTCATGTATCCGTTTCTCATGATTTTGTCGTGAAATGTCAAACGGAGATTTGTTGAAGCCAACTTGCTGTGATGTGAATGTAACTTTCAAATGACAAGGTTGATTTTTTTTATAATCATTTCCCTTTGAAATAAGACTTTGAAACTAAGTCACTTTTTATCAAGGCTCGTTGGGCGACGGACCCACGCCAAAGAAAGTTATTGGCTTGGTACATTTTATCTTGGTAGGTCTCATCTTTGTTTGCCTAATGGTTTTGAGACTGAGTCTGGTTCTATCAGATACTCCAACATTTATATGGAAACAAAGTTGCAGAAAACACAATTCTATCATGGGCAGCGGGCAACAGCCAATCAGAAGGCTGCATTTTGATTTTTAAACATGATCAATATGGGCATTAATCACGGCTCCATCAAGCAATTTACAGGGAACTTTTTTTGTTCGTTTTATGAGATTAAATAACATTTCTCTATCCAAAAGAAACTTTAATTCTGTGTTTTCGTGCTTTAAATTTGAATCGCAATAACAAAATTAAAATAAAGTAGTTCTGAAATACCGTTTATCCCAAAAAATCGTCTGCTATCAAAAGTGATCAGAAGCTCTGATAATAAAATTTGTCCATTTACTGTAGATATTAAATTGTTATATGTATGTATATATATATATTATTTATATATATATATTATATATATATATATATATATATATATATATGTGTGTGTGTGTGTGTGTGTGTGTATGTGTGTGTGTGTTTGAATTGCTCTAAGGTTGGATAGAATCAATGGATCTCTTTGCTTGCGTTAACTTATAAACACTTTAATTCAGAGCGGTAATTCGGCACAACGCGTAGTGATTGCACTGAAGTGCCATTTTACTTAGAAATAAGCAAGGTGGCTGGTAGACCTGTGTATCATACGAAAAGGGTTACATAGGGGGTAATTATTAGAGTTATTGTAGTCTAGCCATAAGAGAATTCACTTTGCTACTCTCCATCTAGTGATTGTGTGGATTCTATGACCTCTGTCAGATGTCATGACGGAAGCGCAACTCGTTTTGGTCATGATATCCGACCAAGGTCAGAGAATCCACACAATCACTAGATGGGAATATTAAAGTCTATGGCATGAAAATATCGAAATAAATGTGAAATTTTAAAGAAAATAGTTGAAAACAGTATAATTTATTTCGTAGTAGCTTTTGGCACAAAAGTAACCCAGTGAGACCACCCCAAAAATCATTTTTAAAAACTAGTGATTCCGAGTTTTTTCTCGTAATTAGGAGTTCTTAAAACTCGAAATTACAAGTTTGTTCTCATGATTAAGAGATTTTCAAACTTGAAATTACTAGTTTTTTCTCGTAATTCAGAGTTTTTAAAACTTGAAATTACGCTTTTTTCTCGTAATTACGAGTTTTCAGACTGTCAAAAGTCAACTTGCTAAATCTACGACAATGATATTTCCAGCGTGTTAACACGGTGACAAATGCGAAATTGGTACGGTATTGATGATTAAGCCTGCAGACTAAACTGATAAGACTTTGTCTGTGTTCCGCCATTATGGTTATTCATGAAGTCATATTCCCGGTATGCAAAATGTTTAAAAGGTTAAAGAAACGAATAAATTTATTTAGATACGTTGAAACGTTTAACCCTTTTGTTTCATAATATTAATTTTACATTACGAGTAAGGTCAACATGCCTTACATTTGTGCACCAATGTATAACACAAGTTTGCAGGTTAAGCCATTTTTCTGATATACTTGTAGATGGGCTATTGAGCAACAGACAGTAATATCTATATTTCTTGTTTTCATGAATATTTGATTACGTGTTTTCCCATGTACACTGGTTTCAATGTACGGCAGGAAGTTCAGTATGCCCCAATTTGGTGGCAGCTTTGCCCAGGAAGTGGAGTGCACTTCAGTGCACTTCCACCATCAGTAACATATTTGCAGCTGCAGTTCCAGTGCACTTCCCTACCAAACATATGCAGCCTAGAAAATGCCCTACACAGAAATGCGTGCACTTACAGTGCACTTTTCGCTGCACTTCCATGGGAAGTGCAATGTGCACTTTTCTGCACTTCCTCACGGCCTGGGCATGTTTTTTTTTTTTTTTTTTTTTTGCAGTTGTATAAGAAGGTTTAACAACTGACTTGCGAGTTCTTGATGTGCAATTATGTAGAAATTATATTAACCTAGTGTCCTTGTGCATGTGGAAAAACTTATCTGGTTTCAGTAAACTGTTTTACTATGTTGTGTTTATTAGTTTGGCAACAACAAAACGCCCTACAGGCTACATGATAATGTGAAATTTGCATTAATTAGGGTCACTGTGCATGCGGCACAACGTATTAGCTTTTAGTTTATTGTAGAGTTTTAAACATTTCACTGCAGGAAAATGTAATTATAGACTATAGTAATAAATAAGAATTAAGACCTGGCTCCAACAATGACATTAACTAAACACAAATCAGAAATCACAATATTGCTGTTTGTAAAAGTTTGAAAATACGAATAATTATCTTGTGAATTCTGTTGTAATACTGTTATGTAAAAGGACACACTACCGATATTCAAAGGAATTTTCAAAGGAATTTTAAAAGTTTCAATGGCCATTAGTTCAAACTGAGAATTATAAAGATGTGGCATCAAGGACAATGAACGACACACTTTGCAATGAAATGATGCTGCCATTTGCCTCAGTGAAATGTTGTTGTGGCAGACACAGTTTACGCGTATTGTGCCATAAATCCCCGATACTATGCTTTAAAACCTTTGAAATCCCGACGCGACTTTTAATGCGTTGAATCCCAAATTATTGGTTATATTCTCTAGTACATCTAGGAAATAGTTTATGACAGTTTCCCGTGGTAATATTTGTTATATATGTGGTGATTCTCTAACTTATAGATTTTTTATTAATTTTACAAATGTGCATGGATAGACCTGATATTTTCTTTCCAGACTGAGTGCCGTTCACTTGGGGCATGCATTGTAAATAATTACGGAACGTGAGAATCGCTTGAGAAAGAACTCTGTCTAATACATAAACCACCACTGTTATACGGGTTGGGAACGCCTTTCTGGCATTGCATTTCTGATAGAAGGTTACTCATAAGTTAAGGGTGAAAGTAAACATGTATAACTAAAGTGCTTTAAACTTATGATAGCTGGTGGTTTTTTCAAATATTATCATATTTGTTCTTTCTGTTCTGTGATGTCACCACGTTAACTGATACCTGTAATGTCACATTATCATAAAACTTATTGATTTTTGGAATACTGTTCAATTCTTCTAATTAGCATAAATTATGCTTATTAGCTACCAAAAGGTAGTTAGGTTGAAGTGGCTACTGAAGGTCCGAAATTAATTTCAGGGCTTATTTGGACAGTTTGCGACAATTTTGATATTTATATCCACAGGCCAGATGGTTGCCGGTGCGATCATTAATTTAGATATATACTTCGCAAGTTTTGATCAGCTTGACCCGCAAACCTGTGTTATGTATTGGTGCACAAACGTGAGGCATGTTGACCTCACTTTAATGTAAAAGTAATACTATGAAACAAAACAATTAAACGTTTCAACGTAGCAAAATAATTTATTTGTTTTTAACATTTGAAACATTTTGCATAAAATGTTATTTTGGCCATAAGCTTAAATTAAAGTTTATACTGACAGTTATGCGCTCATTCATATCGCCGTCTTTTCTTTGCATAAATGATCTCATAAATTATGGAGAAAACCAGATCTTAACAATTTCCATAATAGCGAAAAAAGACAAATTCTCGTCATATTCGTCTGCGGACTTAATCATCGATGCCGTACCGATTTCGTATTTGTGACCCTGTTGGCACGCTGTTAATACATTGTCGCAGATTTGGAAAGTTATCTTTTGATTGTCGGAAAATTTTTAATTACAAAAAACGCTCCTTAGTTCGAGCTTTAAAAACTCGTAATTTCGAGCTTTTAACAGTTCTGTGCTTAGCAGGGCTTAGGATGCGCAGACTGAAGTGATCTTGTGACCTTCGAATACTACTTGTACCAAGCTAGTCCTTTTAAAGACCACCACCATTACTTTTTAAAATATGAAAGTCTTTACTCACCCAGTCCTGGAGTCACCATTTTTTCAAATGAGAAAGTTAGAGGATTCACTATTGTGAAGATATTACCGGTAGGTCAGTTTGATATTTTAATGCCACGCAAAGTAAAAATTAAAAGCACCAGAAGAAACCTCATGCGCACTTTCCTATTGGTGTTTAATATTAACCATGACCGAATAAGAACAAATACATTAGTTTTATCTTTCTTGGTCACTCAAGGTCAAAGTTATAAGCACAAGACACACCAAGGGTACTTTATATTAGAGTTTAATTGCAGCCATAGATCTAGGATTCAATATTCCTCAAATTTAAGCCAATATGTCAGATTTAATGCCATATCTATGTTACAAATGCTGACATTTACATGTACCTTTGCCTATAATATCCAATTTTGACAATTGAAACATCAACAACACCAAGCGGAATCCAGGTACATTCCCATCAATTTTTTAAAAAGTCCAACAAGCAGTACGAGAGTAAGTCGACAACAGCAAAGTCGCTAAAAAATTCATGAATCAAAATTTATCCAAACCAAGTGCCACCTGTTGAACAAATAAGAGTCTAGGGTTCTGCAAAACTATGCCTGTAAAATTTTAAAGCAATTAGCCGAGCGCTTTTGGAGGAGGACGTTTAAAGAATTCGCTCCCCCCCCCCCCCCCCCGTGAATTAATAAAAAAGTCGCTGGAACATGACCACTTGAAAAAAACATGGTAATGATCCATCAAAGGGACACAATCATCAAGTTCGAAGTGGATCTGGAGAAAAGAATTACCATGTAGTGAACACCTTGCTTTACTCCTCCACAACGTAACTTTTTGTAAAGTTTGTGCACAATCTGAGAAAAGGTTTGGGCCAATCTGAGTAGCTGTCAGTCAGCTAAGCTGAAAATATTAATCAGCTTCATTTATCTTAAATTCTTTTGTTAGATAATGCAAAACTGAAACCCTGGTTATAGCAATTCTCGATAGGTTACAACATCGACATTTCAAAATGCGACCAGAGTGGACCACCTTGGCAAAGGTTTACCCAAGGTGCGTGTGTACTGCGTGTGAAAAGAATCTGGTTAGCTGTTTTGGAAATGTATATTGTGAATGCCATGACAGATAGACTCATGGATGGACGGGCAACAGACAATGACAATTTAGCTGAGCCACAAACTGTAGAAAATACTCTCCTGTCAGCATACAGTGATGTACTTTTTTATAACTACGTATTGGTTGACCTTTCAAGTATATTTGGTAAAGATGCGGCTCTGAGGATTGAGGAAATCGATGTTGCAAGCCTGTTTAATACACGGTACTGAATATTTAACCCTTTGTCCGACGTAGGTCAAATGCATACATATGTTACGAGTTTTGCAAGCATTTCCCTACATGGGGTTTATCATAGCTAAAATTCTGTCAGATCTCAAAATGGCGTTTTGACTTTGATATTCGTTGCAACAGCTGGCGGGTCTAATGTGTGATAGTTCACACATGGGAGGAGGGTTAATGATAATCTCAAACCTTTAAGCGTAAATACAAGCTACCATTGTGATGCTTCCAAAGAATTTATACCTACATCTTTACAAGAATTTATCGCATCAAATTTCTTCAAATTTACAAATATTATCAGGTGATGCCCATTAAATAGTACATCGTTTGAAATAATTGGCAAAATTTAAAATGTCTGTGTGTATGTGGTATACAACGTAGTTGGCTCGCAAATCAAATGGTACAAGTTTGATGTATCACATGGATAAGAGGAAAACGGACAATTTAAAAAAAATTAGAGATTCCATCCAATTCTGAAAATACATTTTGGAGTATGTATAACTGAGTCCACGCGGAAATCATCGTGTTACCAACAAGCTGTTGCCACTTGGTTACTATCAGACAATGCCCTGTATGTTTCTGCCAAAAAGATTAACATACAGGCAAACATCAACAACATATCACTCATTGCAAATTACAGTGCCATCTGTGAACATTTTCTTGACTGTTTCAGTGCCAAAGTTCATCTGGGTCAACAGCTTTTCTCGATGTGCTTGAGCCCAAAGCGTGCCGAGAGAACCTATTGACCAAAATCATTCATATTGTTTCTGTAAGTGTAGGCATGTTGGTACTCGAATGATAGGTCGCGTTTAAAAAAAAACAAAGAAACAAACATGAAACACATATCGCTATGCTACTTTAGAGCACATCCATGTTGTTGAAATGGACATCAAAAGAGTCAATTTAATGGTAAGAATATGCGTACAAATTAGCTATTTAACTATAACATTGGAATGCATAACAAAAGTTTTGAAATATATCAGAATGGGTCACCAAGGTTTGAATAATTGTGCAACCCATGTTCATACGGTACAATTTAGAAAAGACTGGCTAGAAAGCACAGCACAGTAATAAATATTGTCCTCTCAAAACCCCATCATTAATACCCCTTTCGTGATGAACAGCATGCCAAACGCATGATATAAAGGAAACTACTACATCCATGATTTGAGGCAGGTGTCAACCCATATAGGTCAACAGTAGCGTAAAACGATCTTTTCAGCTTTGAAATAGATATTTCATCATTACAGACAGCCGATAGGCCCAAATAATATATTTTGGCCATTTCACGGGATTAAGTATTGTGTGTGTGTGTGTGTGTGTGTGTGTGTGTGTGTGTGTGTGTGTGTGTGTGCGTGCGTGTGTGTGTGTGTGTGTGTGTGTGTGTGTGTGTGTGAAGCCGAGTTTTTATGAAACTGAAGCTAGACGTAAAAAAAGAAAATTCACTACTGAATTAAATGTAACTATGGAATCGAAGAACGTGGCACAGAAATCAGAAATAGGTTTCAAAAACTGTACGACCCAGGTTCATGGAGTATAGTCCATGCGAGGCATGCTCATTAATTTTCCCCCACATCTGCATACCTGGTTGTCTTAGTAACCGTGGTCTCGCTTGGCGAAATACGGGCAGCTGCTTGTGCGGCAGCAGGGCATTACTAATATTTGGGAAATAAAGAACACTTAGTACCGGTAGATGCACATTTATTTTTATATCCATTTAAGAAGCACAAAATGAATATTACTTTGACATTTGTAAACTTAAATTTATCTAAAAGGCAGTAATTTTGTGAGAAGAAGGTATCTCGCCCTGTCTGTAACAATGATACGCCCGTGTATTCTCCATGATTGACAAGGCTGAACCTCGTCCTTTGTGGCTTGAAATTAATCTACACGCCCCGTATTTAAGACACATTTTCCATAAATAGCAGCACAGCGATACATTTTGTAAGTGCAAACGCCAAAGTCGCCGCAAAACCCCCCAAAAGCCAATTTTCTCCAGATCAACTGTTAAGCAGTGGCCACAACTCCGGATCTGCCTCCCGAGGAAGTACAATTTCAACGAAGGAGCCAAGACAAAATATCCGGCAAGGTGAATGCATAGATATATGTGCTATATTAGCTGACGCGAAAAATCCCATTGTCCAAAACAGGCCAACCTTGCCTGCCTCCATGGAGAGAAATATAAAATTCTTCTCTGTCAACGAAGCCGAAGTTCCCTTTTTGTTGGTGCGCCAAGGAAACTGTCATTGCCCTCTGGCTGAATGTTTGCTTGGATTATCCAAATAACTTTCTTTGTTAATGTTTTCCTTTGAAATGTGACAGTTTGGAAGTATTTACTTCCCAGTTAAGCACCGTTTTGCACTAAATAATAAGTAACATCTTTCTAAGCTGTTAAACATGACGAACCTCATTTCACCTGTCTGCCTACAACAACATAGAGGCACCGAGACTGCCAACATTGATCAGAGAGCCTAGCATATTTTCTGCTGTCTGACAAAAGCCACTGACTTCTATAGCAAAAGATGAGGGATATATTTATGGTCCTATTTGGCCCATCCAAAATGCACAATAGCCGGGCAGAGAATGTTAAAGGATGTGGCAAGACGTGGATTTGGCAGCCTCCGTGAAGGCACAATTCTTCACGTTGATTCCTGCCGGTCGCTGTCATCAAAGCAAAGATTGTTTTAACTCCAAAGTTCTACTTGCATATTCCTCTAAATCCCCCAAAATACTCACAACAACTGACTCGACAGACTTTCAATGAGAAATAACCTCCAAGGCTTTCTCAGAAAGCCCGGGAACTGCACCAGCAATGGCATTTAACTGATGAGACCCATTCAACTGGTGCAGAAAGGCACCCTAAGTCGTGCCACTTTCCAGTTTGTTGCAGGTGTTGACCTGCTTTCTTATAACATATCTGATTTCTTCTATGTCATCATGTTGATTAAATGGTGATCGAGACTCCTCTAAAACACGTTCCTCCGAAATATTCCAGTCGGGAATATCAATCCTCTCCCTTGACCCCTTGCCTTTTAAGTTAAAGAGTTGAATGCACAAAGAAGCATTAACCTGGTCCTGGGTAAGGTATGAATAATTAATGATAACGGAAGAAGGGATTGCTGAAACATTAAGTTTAAGAGATACACCAACCTCTGAAGAGGGCACTTCGTTGAGAAACAAACATTAACCCCAAAGTGGCTAGAATGGGCCTTGGTTTGTAGTGCTTCTGGTTGCTCAACTAAATGGTGCTCTGCTAGAGTAATGACAACGGATATACTTATATACAGTGGAGCATGTGTGGAGACAGTAGCCTTTGTATCTTCACAAAATCAGCAAATTCATAACCTTTCCCGGCCGGAAAAATTATTAAATTCCCCCACACAAGGGGGCAAAATTAGACTGAAAGCGTCTAGCCTGTATGGTGGTAACAAACGGAAACTATATGGAGGCTGAAAGATTAAGAATTGTAGAACGGTTTCTCTTCTAACTTCTCATCTCAATTTCCCGAGGAATCAGACTTAAGAAGCAGTCACTCCATATTTCATTGCAGATCAGATTATTACATGAAACCTATTTTTGCTTGTGGTCTCTTCCTAACTCTTTCAGTGCAACCTTTTGGACTGAGTCAGCAGCCTGCCTTGGCACACTTTGGGCGCAATGCACCCAACGTGAGCCGAGGAAAGCTGTTGACCTGGACTATCATATTCCATGTAACTACAGGCATACTGGCAGTTTAATGACTGGTCTTTTTACAATGAATATGAATCTAGTACCCTAATAATAATTCAGAGCGTAGTTCGTTTCAAGGAGTTCGACTTTGTTGCAGTCGGAACTGAAAGAGTTAAAGAAGATATACTTTGAACTATTGAAGGAACAAAAAGACAGACCCTGAGTTGATGTAGAAGGGTGAAACAGTAAGATATGGCGCAATAAAAAACTGAATACGCAAACACGTGACGTCAGTAAAGCAAGCTCATGTACCCATCTGCTTCATAGCATCTGTAGAATTCAGATAACACAAAGTTGCAAAGAGATATTGAAAAGCCGGGCTCGTCCAGATACGTTTAAACCAAACCAGAGGCAACAGGCTGGCTGAATTCAGAATAACAGGATTCATAAATACACTAGTACTGAAAAAACCTCCTGCTTTGGCAATTCTGAGAAGAAAATAACACCTGACCTCATTAAAAGAAGGAAAGGACCCCAATTTAAAAAAAAATCTATATAATTTGGAGTTTTGAACATAACACACTGCTAGAGCTGGTATATTTCCCACATGTTCATCTTTTTGCAGTGAAAGGACAGCCGTACGTTGTTTTGAAGCAGTAGAATGCTAAGTACAATCTACATAGTTCACGAGCATTGGGTGGTATCTGTATAAACTAAGGGAATTCTGCCTAGGACCATCAACTTGTTGCATTACCAAGCAACAAGAGCCAAGCGTCACTGGGGGGCCAAGTTCCCGTGAATCGCCATAACATCCTTTATGTGATATAATTATATTGTATTTATTGTCAGCGGAATACATCGAAATTGAAAGATGGCATCTGCTCAGAATGTGAACACGGTGGGAACATTGATGACAGTTTAGAAAAACTCAGGTTATAGCATATAAATACAAAGAAGATCTTCTTCACTCGATTATTCTGTGCCTCATATTTTTATGGTGAGCTTACATGTTTCTATGCGTGTGCAAAGAAGTCAGCGTGGCTGCTATCTCTAATCTCTGAGTGTAATTTGACCTTTTCAATGCAGTACGATATGGTTGCTTTACAGTGTGCATGTGTTTCTTGGTAATTTTTGTTTGTAATTGCACAAACCAGTCTTCTATTCCTGACAATCGCATGTACAATTTGGTATAAAACAGCATTTGTGCTTTTGTATTTGGATGTCTGCAAAATGAAAAGCTTTAAGAAACTCTTTTCCTGAACCGTAAATCAAATCTTTAAAAAATAACACTGAAACCTGTAGACCAGATACATGGGAATTGTAGACAAGTCTTCTCTTACACTTGTCCAGTGGTCTACGGATCTTGAAGTGGTAAAAAACATGGTTTAGGAAAAGGCTAATTCTGAAACCTCTGTGAAGCCATGTGGCTGTGCGAGGTACAGTGGTAGGTCAGTTTTGCCTGCATGTTAAGTACATGACAGCGCAGGTGAGTTACCCAGATGGAACAATAAAAAGGACTGCACAATAGAAACACAAAAATATATTTTTACAATATCCTTCTTTTTGTGTCTGGCTTCTTCATCAGGCGAAACGGCAGAGATTATTATTGACCGCTAAAATGTGTAACTTAATAAGGTCTTGATGGTGGTACCAGATTCAATGTCACGGTTTCGGACGGCCGATGGTATTTTCGTTTCAGCAACAGGTCATTTCGGTATGATGTGAAGATGTGAGGGCAGGGCATTAGGTTTTATGGCTTCATGTCGGTCAATTTGTCATACGTTTACGAGGTTATTGTCCTGAAAGAAGGTCTCATGCTAATTATTATAATGCCTGTTCATCAGACAAAGCCTTTGCCGCAATACAATGTATATGTCAAATGGTCTAGACACAATTGTAGGTAAAATGCAGAAAGTGAAACATCATGTAGAATGGCTACAGATTATGGCATATGATTGATGCACCATCGCATACCACAATCTGTCAGGCAGTCAGAGTCAGAGGGACAGAAATTCGAATCCCCATGGAATTTTCTCCTTTCAGCAAATACACACACACACACACACACACACATATATATATATATGTATATATATATATATATATATATATATATATATATATATATATATATATATATATATATATATATATATATATATATAATGTTTGGGTCGATTATAGTACTATAACAGGCTTGTATAAATACCGTATCATAGGCCTAAAAGCTACAGTGCCGCGATATGATGTATCGGTACTCTGCCGGTGGTATCGGCACTCTTCCGGTTTCATCGGTAATTGTGTTGATGAGGAGTAAAACTTTTTGCAAATGTCGTTCTTATTTCTGTTTTGTGTATTGAAATGTACAAATGGACCCAAACATGAGATAAAAATGTTGTAGCATGCTTTCTAGACGATATGAAGTAATCAACTCGCACTGGATACCATATAGCAGAACTCGTTCTGCAATCGTCAACAAAGCATACTATAATCTCTCTCTCTCTCTCTCTCTCTCTCTCTCTCTCTATATATATATATATATATATATATATATATATATATGTGTGTGTGTGTGTGTGTGTGTGTGTGTGTGTGTGTGTGTGTGTGTGTAAAGCACGATCTGTCAAGGGCTCCGCCTGAAGGTAATGCAAACTCTCATGGAGTTTCCTCCCTGCACCCGAAGTCTTTCTATGCCAACTGCGACTCAAGTCAAAATACTCAAAACGAACTGCTCTGAATTGTAACAAAGAAGCCTGATTCATGTTCTTTGGAGACAGACCTTTCATTCAAGCCCCCTAATCCCTGTAGTTACAAAAATATAATAGTCCAGGTCAACAGCTTTACTCGTCACTCTTTGCGCACGGAGGAAAGCTGTTAACTCAGTCCAAATGTGGCACTGAAATGGTTAAAATCATTCTCGTTCATTACTTGAATAACTGTTATACCTCAACCGGTTTATTGATCAAATTTAGTCGTGTGTTATTTTATGTATGAATCATAGTCAGCAAAATAACGAGAACCGAAAAAGACAAAAAAGTCAACATAGGAAAAAATTGTGTGAACAATATAAATTTCAATGACTTTCTGCTTTAATGGTCGAATACATCCCCAACAGGTTCATATGCCATCATTGTTTGAAATATTGAACCATAACTATCAGCTGCTTTCGATCTAGACAGGTGACAAGATCCGATCAATGTGCTACGTACGGTTTCATGGCGCACCCAGAAAAGCCACAGATTCTTCCAGGCGATTTTTTGGTTGAACATATCACCTTAATCGTTTTAATCTTGCGAGAGTGAAAACGCAATCAGTCAGTAAACCTCATATGGAACTATGAAATGATCCTCCCCAGCTGTGTGTGCGTCCGTCTCATGAAAAGTTTTAGCTGAGACAACTACGACGATTTGCTACTCAATAAATAATATGTTGTTCACACAAGACTCAAGTCTTAAAGCTATCAAATTACACGCCATTGTTTCAAAGTCAAACCTGAGTATATAGTACATAATATTTTCGAACGGTACATTTATACGCGTATAAACAATCCAAACCACAATCAAATCAAGGTCGCAATGAATTGTTCAGTATGGAACTTACTACAACTAAATATGAACAGGTTCACAAACATTTGAAAGGGTACATATTATACATATATATATATATATATATATATATATATATATATATATATATATATATATATATATATATATATATATATATATATATATATATATAAATAATCCAAGCCATGATTACATTAAATTTGTGATCCAATTATGGGCGTTATATATCCAATTTGATCGAAGACAATGCATAAGTATGCATGCACATGCCAATCCAAATAACGATCCTTCGCCGAAAATCAACATAGCTCGCAATTCAAAATAGAGAGAATTTGTTTTTCAGTTGGGATGTGGCAGCAGACACATAATTCATTAAATATCAATAAAAACAAACACAACAATGAAAGTATCTAAGAAGAATTTGTCATAACAAGCCATTATAAATTTGTACGTACAGGACAGGACCCTACCACGCCCGTCAAATGTTGATGGGCGTGAAAATGCACCAACATGTATTCTGGAACCTGCATATTTTGATATCGTTTCCTGTGAACAAATTACGCAAAACACAGTCCATTGAAACTTGTAGCATACTTGAGTAGGTCATGCTCTAAAGCTTGCTCTTTAAAATGTTGATAATATAAGCAGACATGAGATGTATACGTGTGAAGGATAAAAGGCAGCATTACATCCACAAAAGCTAAACTTGGCATTTATATTAGGCAATGGCAGAAAATCACAGAAAAACAACATACCTCATGAAACGAATTTTCTTTATTTCAGATGTCATAGAAACAAGACAAGAGCACTCGAGATCTTTCGCCGTATTGAGTTATTGTACGGAATTTATCACTCAATTTGCCTGAAGGCTGGATAATGTTTCACTCATTGAAACTAAGTACAATGTATGTCATTTCGCACAGAGCAAGGTCTTTGTCCATTGATTAGGGTTAGATGCTGTTCACGTATAGTCCTTTGCTATCCATTGTTGTTTTGCAAAATAATAATCTGAATATGTGTATATGAACTTTTCACATGGTAATTTTAGTGATTTTAGATTATTTTCACAGTTGGTATATACCGTGATTACGTTATTACTTGTTTACCACTGTTTAAATTTAAGCCTAATGGTTCCCCATATAGGTTGACTTCTAGATAGAAAAGAACTTCCTCCTGACAGGGCCACCTGTAGGAAACATTTATTTGTACAGCTCAGTTGACGATAGTCATAAATTTTATGCATTCCAATACTTATCAGGTATAGTTGTATAAAAATATATATATATAACTGCCACCCCCTTCAAACGCACCGAATTTGAGAACCTTAAATCCACGTAATCATGCATTTAACAAGGTCAATATGAAATTTTGAAATATGTCGTAACAGTATAAGCAGCCAAGTTTTATTGTATATTCCATAAGCCATCTTAACCATTGTCAACCAAGATGTCCTGTGCACGTGGTGTTACCATAACGTGGGGCCTTACCCTTATGGTTTGATTGTTCTTTCATATTAGTCAGAATCTTTATATATTTCTTCAATTATTTGAATGAATTTATTGGTTACGAATAGGCGTATGGGCGGCGGGTTGTGGAAAATAAGGTACTTGTGGTATATGTTTTTGTAGCTTTAACTATTCATTTACAAAATAACTTGCTATATGTCAAAATGTAAACGAAGAGTACATAAATAAAATGTCACGGTACAGGCTCCGACACATGTTCTGATCAGTTACCCGCTAAAGACCCGTAAATTTGCTAATTCAGCATATGCCAAAATTCTACAGAGGAACGTGCGCAATATGCACAATAGTACTTCCATATTTATATAGGCTAGACAGTGCCAGGTTACCTTATGGAGTGTAAAGAGTTCGGACTGCAGAATAGGGTAATGACTACCAGGAAGTGGTTCCAGACAAAACGACACAAATGCAATGTGTCATTATGGATTTTTAGCGAACTGTATACCATTATCTTGCGGGTTGCCTTGGTTAAATTAAGCTGACACAAGGATCCACTGTCACAGTTTCATGGTGTTCCGGGCAAGGACGCGGTTCTGATAGTTTCCCGCTAAAAATGCGTTATCTTTCAGACGGATATAGCCGTTCTTCAACAATTGCCTGTAGAACGTGTTTTGGTGAAATGAAAAAGTTTTATAGTGTTTCTGTATTTCTATTTCAGCGATAGGCAGTGGCCGCAGCAAGCATAGATCGTATAGAACTATGCTAATGAATTTCTGTTGTACTGTGAAGGGTGTTAGAACATTTGACTTCTTAACTTAGATACGAAATTATTTTCCCGTATAGAGAGTACAAGAAATAATTCAAGAAACGTTTTGCCTTTCTTTTAAGCTGGGTTATGGAGAGCCTCCCCAGGCTATGACATCTTATTGACCAATTGTTGCTTTGAAGAATGATTGTGTGACAGCCAGATCTATCTGGTGGGAGTTCACCCCATGGTTTTCGCATTCAATTTATATTTTTCGTATCTTGAGCACATAACAGGCATCCATATTTTTTTTTAGATTCAGCTGTATGAATTTCTACATTCGATTTCCTTTAAGGTCATGTGTTGAGGACCAAGTACCATATTTCCCTTGTGTTGAAATTAAACAAAGTAGAACCAAAGATTCGACTGGAAGCCCCATTGGAATTAGCCTACCAATTATTTTTTTAGAATAAATGTACAGAGAGCGGTCAGTACAGGGTAGGTGATGCAGATGGCACCCCTGGTAACGTTATCTTAATATCCAGCTCCAGACAAGTGGAACCACTTTCTGGGTAAACAAATTCAGTCTCACTGGTTAGCTATTGGTTTTCGAGGTTTACTGTTTCCAATTTTTTTCTAGGATCCCTGCTAATTGAGTTGTAGTTGTTATTTCTTAGTAGTTTTTGAGTGCTTGTTCCGTTAACTACTGACCCTGCAGGAGTGAAAGGAATGGTGACGTTTAAGGGTCACCCGGGAAAATTGGCCTTACTATTGACTGAAACATTACAGGTACAAAGCCACGCCAGCTCATACCTCGGTTATTTTCCGACACGAGTTTTGAGTACACGGCGTCTCTTCAGTCGTATGCAGAGAATGTCCTTTCTAATGACAAAGGGTGCCTTGTCCTGTTCAGGATGCGCTCAAGAACGTTGGGTATTAGGAGTATATGCTGCCCTACTGATTACCGAATGCTATCTTGCCACACATTGCAAGAGCATGTTTGCCCAACATCCAGACACGGATCTTTAGCAATATAGGTAATAATAATAATAATAATGATAATGATAATAATAATAATAATAATAATAATAATAATAATAATAATAATAATAATAATAATAATAATAATAATAATAATAATAATAATAATAATAATAATAATAATAATAATAATACGGGGGCTCTCCGCTTGTCTGCCGCTGTCCTGTGTCACTCTGTGACACAGGTGGCCTTGGGTAAAAAAAAAATACGTCCCTCACACACCCTATCCCCGCCTCTAAAGCTCAGGCTTTTCCCATGGAAGCCCTTATAAGGGCTACCACCATTCCCATTCCCATTCCCTCCCTGTACTCTGGGATTCTAACTTAACTTGTTGCCTTCTAACTCTACTATTTCATTCCTTTTCTCCCAGCATCCTACCAGGTAGTCCTGTACATTTTTATTACCTTTCCTGCCTCCCAGAATGCCACCTTTCCAACCTAAAATCCATGCTATACGTTCCTCTTCCTCCAAACACTGAACCTCGTCTAAACCCTTGTAATTGTAATCTTCCCTGTGCATCTTTCTGAAAAAAATCTTCCCTTATCTCTCTATATGCATCGCACCACAACTGCCAATGATCCATTGTCTAATCTGCCTCTTGTCTACACGACTTACACTTCCCATTACTACCTGTTTTCTCGTTTCTAGATTGATTACTTCTGCCCTACTTTGAAACAGAAGCTTGGATCCCTTCCCTCCATCCTAACACACTTTTCTGTGGCTTTTGTAATACCTTGTATGCCTTTAATGTACTTTTTTCTTTGACTCCTCTTTTCCAGTCTTCTTTCCAACCCTCTGTAATAGTCTTACCTATATATACTTTCCAATCATCCACCTCATCATATCCTTTTAGTTCATATTTCTCTGCTAACCCGTCTATGTCTTTGACCTATCTTGTTTTTTCCTTGACTACCTCATTGTAAACTTTCCTGCACCACCTGTCTTCACTTATTGCTTGTACATAACCCCAGTACTTTAACTTAGCTTTGGCAATCATATCTGTGATTTTATTCCATTCTAACTCTCATAGGACTGCTTCTGTTGCTGTACACGGTGGTGCTCCCAGTATCCATTTCCCCATCTCATTCTGTGCTTTCTCCATTCCCTGGATATCTCCCTCACTTACTTAAATCCCGTCTAAGCCATATATCATTCCTGGTATTGCAACTGTATCCCATAATACTCTTGCTGTGTATTCTCTGTTGAAACTGTTCAGTGCAGTAGCATTAATCATTCCTTTTGTCTGATTCACTTTGTGTTTAATCTTTTCCACCTGATACCTGAACATGCCCTTACCCGTTGCTTTTATCTTAACACCTAGGTATTCATACTCATCCACCTCCCCAATTTCAATTAACTGTTCCCTACCTGCTGGAATTTGGAACTGCCCAATTCTCCATTTTTTATTTCCATCTGGTTTCTTTCCAAGAGTCATCACTTTACTCTTACCCTTACTAAATTCTAGCCTCCATTTATTCCCGTATTCCCCTGCTATGTTCAGCATCTCTTGTGGTTCTTTCTGGGACCCTGCCATGAGTATAAAGTCATCTGCAAAAAATAAACCTGGAATTTCTAGATCTCCTACCCTTATTCCCTTATCACACTCCATCAACTGATCCCCCAACTCCTGACCATACAAAGCGAACAAAATTGGGGACAGCACACAACCCTGCTTTAGGCCTATATCCAGACTTACATTCTCCCTTCTTCTACCTTTCCTACTGAAAGTGTTCAGTGTACATCTTTATAGACCGCTTTTAGAATTTCTAGAAAATTTCCACCAAATCTTAGACCACTTAGTTTTTCCCATAGAACATCTCTCCATACCCTGTCATAAGCTTTCCTCACATCTAAGAAACCCATGAAGATTTTCTTCCACTTTTGTCTTGCCAGTTCTAACACCTGGGTCAATGTGAAGATGTAGTCACCTGCCTTTTAACCGGTTCTGAATCCATTCTGAATTTCCCCTTGAAGACAGAGCCTTTCAACTATTCTACTTAGTCTCCAGTACATTATCCTACTGAATATTTTACCCACTTTTGATGAAATCGCTATGCCCCTACACTGGTCCAATTGACCTCCTGGGCCCTCCTTTGGGATACATGAAATCCTGAGTCTATTCTATTCCTTTGGTACTTGTCATTTCTCAATGACCCTATTGAAAAGCAACTGTAAACTATCTTCAATTTCTTCTGGCCCTCTCTTTATGAACTCTGTCAAGATATCATCCGGTCCTGGAGCTTTGCGTAGCCGCATCTGTTCAACTGCTATTTTAACTTCTATACTTCTGATCCTACAAGACATCTCTGGATCCCATTGATCCTCTTGTGTACTCTGCTTGACACCTTGGCACTGTTCCCTGACCCCACTGTGGGTTATTGACCTCTTCCCAATGCTCCCTTAAAGCTTCCTGTATTTCTTTCTTCTTATCAGTCCTTTTCCCTCTGTTCATGATTTCCAGTGCTTTATTCTGTTTTTGCCGATTAACCTGTTTCCAAAAGATGAATGACCCTCCCCCTTCATTCTCCATTATTTACCTTGTCATTTGTTCATTATTGCTGGCCCTCTTCTCTGCTTTCATCTCTGCTACATTCATTTACATTCCATATACTGTCTCTTAGCTTCTTCTAAATCACCTTATGAGTACCTGTTTTTCCTGGCTAATCTCCATGCTCTATTTCTAACCCTCTTTCTTTTCATGGCTCCTTTTAGCTCTGGGTCTATTCTATGCCATAGGGGCTTCAACTGGGACTTTCTTTCTACCTATCTTCTCCTGTGCTACCTTAAGAATCATTCTGGTCAGGTCCCCATTCATTTTCTGTACTTCTCCCTCATCATCCCATCTATTCTTCCATCCTGCAAGTCAACTTTTAAACTTTCTTGATACCCTGCCTAGTCTGTTGCCTCCTTAATATTCCACACCCATTTAATTCCCCTCGGTTTCTTCTTTGGTATTTCATGTTGATGGAGACTATCATCCAGTTATGGTCACTGCCTATATCCAATCTCCCTTCATCATCTATTTCACAGTTTTGTGTCATCTGAAATATTCTATTGTCCACTGATATAATATGATCAATTATTGTCTGCCTTTCACCAGATGCCCATGTCCACTTTCCTTTACATTTTACATCCCTATTAACTATCCTCAGACCTAATTCCCTTGTGAAATTCTGTAACCTGGTTCCATTTCCATTAATTCCGCTATCCTCTCCCTCTATTCCACTCATTCCATTTCCTATGTGTCCGTTAATAGAGTATCAACAGTTTCAGAGACTTCACGTTGGAGCATCTAATGACAATTAATGCATAATGGATTACGCCAACTTAATCTGGAACACCTACAGGGATTATTCCAGCATTATATTTTCTCAACAGGTTCACCACTCAGAAATATGTCAGTTGTTTTGAAACAGTAGTGGGAATCTGTTCTCATAAGATCTTTCTGTGATATCAATGATCTATTAAGCGTAACGGCAGTGGCCAGCATATGAACCTGCTTAGGAGAAATTTAAGTTCATCTTATAGTGGGTTCCTTGGGAGAGGAATAAAGGTATGTGTTGCGGCTATCACAACTGCTGTTGCACATCACATAGTACAGTACCATACTTGGTAAGAAGCACCATGACTGCCTTGGCTGTCACCTTGTTCTTGGACTTCTCGTTGTGACTTGTTGCGTTTTATGTACCTTAAAGTAAATTGCCTCTTTGGTTTGCAAATGAAATAATGTATTATCAATTGCCACTGTTTCTTATTCCTCGCCATGCACTGCCATGTCTGTTTGGCTGGTTGTTAACTCGAAGTGCCATTGGAAATTGGACAGCATAACATTCCTAAAAAATGGACCCATTCATCAGCGTATGGCAGTTTTGGGTGGTTATGCTTTCCTTCGTATTCCTGGCCTCTTTTTCTGCTTTAAAGGTACTGTTTTTTGTCTACCTGAACATAATATTCAATAGAAACACTAGGGGATAAATACTTATCATCATTCGCCTGTGTTTTGTTTTGGAATTCAATGATTATGCACTTCGCGGCTCGTTGTTTCCTGCCCAGAATCATTTCGTCCCAACCAGAAACACCATTCAAGACAGTTTGTATAGGTTCATCAAGTCCAAGGTAGTCAGTATACCCAGAGGGAAGAGCCATTCCACTGCTGAACTCTCCGGGCTAGGCAAGAAACACTTGAGCTGATATTATTTGATATTTCCACCTTAGTATAGCAGATAGAAATAGTTATAGAAATCAAGGAGAATGCCACCACAGCCCTATTCACAGAGGACTTGAACCAACCTTTAAGACTGAAATTCTGAATTAACCACAAAAGTAAACTTTATGCTATCTTCAATATTTCACTGTATTTAGAACTCAGAACTCCTTTATTTCAGCCAATCAATACAGTGATATCATCAGTGTCACGATACATAATAATATATGTTAATGTGGCTGGGAAGACTCCTGTTACAACAAATACATGTCGCTCTCATAGGAGCCACCCTTAAGCCTTAAATAATTGAGACAATGTAGATGGCAATTACTAAACCATGAATGTCGAAAAAAACGAAAGATATAATACAAATTACACACAAGGTAAGGGCAAAATACAATTATTGATTATTTTTAAAAATGTAGCAGTTATGTATGTTACAACTATGCAGATAATTATTTTCAAAATATTTTTAACATACAGCGAAAAACCTTGTAAGCTATGAGAATGGACTTTTTCTAGAACATTGAAATCTGTTTGATTATCAATCATTGGAATGTCAATGATAAAACTTTATTTTGCAAGTATTTTATTGACTCTGTTAATAAAAAGTATACCACAATGTCTGTTGTTTTAGTCGTTTATCTTATTTATTGGAATGAATTCAAAAGAGAGTAATCTTTTTGGTAACTCATAATGGATATATCTATAATAGAATCTTAATTGAGTGTTGTAATTATGCCTTGAGCTTTTCAACGTTTGAGAGCTTTCAAAATGGTTCTGAATGGGCATTGTATTTACTACGACTTATGCAGCATACTGCTTCTTTCTGAAGTTTTTCAGTTTTAGTTTAAAGTTTAAATCCCCATAGAAGTATTCCAAAATTAATATGTGGAAGTATTAATGAGTTATACATAGTTATTTTGACGTTGAACGGAAGTTGATGTTTAAGTCTATTTACAATTGCAATTGTTCTAGCTATATTAGCACAAAATTTAGTAATATGCCCATTCCGTGACATTATGGACAATTTATCATCAATTGCAAGCCATAGAATGTTGAGAAATGAGACTTGGGTTATTGGGATATTATGAATTATTAAGTATGATGAAATATAAATTTTGAATTATGGACACATATGGATCATTCATCAATTTGAAGCAAAACACAATTTTTTTCCAAGTTCTCTGTTAATAGTTCCGGTAACACCATCAATAGATGAGTTGACATTTAGTGAAGTAGATAATTAAGTATTATCTGCATACAACATAAATTAAATAAATTACTGGCATTAGATATATTATTCATGTAAATAATGAATGGTAGGAGCCCCAAAAAAGGTCCTGAGGTACTCCAGATTTTGTTTCTAAAAATTCCGAGTTAACACCATCAAAATCTACACACTGTTTCCTATTATTCAAATAACTCTTGAACCAATTTAACGCTGAATCTCTGATTCCATAATTATTCAATTTATGTAACAGGATGTTGTGATTAAGCGTATCAAACGTCCTTGAAGGATCAATAAAAATAGAAACAGGCACTTTTTTATTATCCAGTTTACTTATCATGTCATTTACAAGTTCTACAGCAGTAAATTACGTTGAGTGTCACGTTCTGAACCCAATTTGAACTTTGTAAAACAAATTAAATTTTCCAAGGTATTCAACAGTCTGATTGAATATTATTTTTTTCCAAGATTCTTTATGTAATAGGAAGTAAAGAAATAGAACGATAGTTTGTAAATATTCCACCATCATCTTTCTTATACAAGGGAATTACTATTGCTTCTTAAGTTTGTCTGGAAAAATGCCATTTGTTAGACTTTGATTTGTAATTCAGTGAAAGGTTCAGTCAAGATAGAGTTTATTTGGGTAAACAATTTCATAGACATTTGATCATGTCCAAAATTAGTTTCAACATTCAAACTATCTATTACTTTGTTTACATCTTGAATTGTAACTTCCTTGAATTCAAAATTATCATTGTCAATATTTTTCAAGTGTTTATCAAAAGTAATGTTCTCAGGTTTGTTGAAATTTTTGGCCAAATTGGGTCCAATATTTGTATACAAAAATTCATTACATCTATTTGCTATTATATTTTTGGCATTCCATTCAAATTAAATATTTCAGGAAAAAATTTCCTTGATTTAATTTTATTGAGTATATTATTGAGAGTTGACCATGTTTTTCATATCATATTTGTATTTGTTAAAAATAAAGTCATAATATCTTTTCTCTGCCAGTGTAATATTTTTCCCTAGGATTTTATTATAGGTGGACAGATTAATTTCTTAATAATTATATTTATCACTATTGTTTTTCTCAAACGTTTGTGAAGGATGCTTTTACATTTTATCGGATAAAATATACCTTGTGAGATCCATGCATTGGTCCTCTGTTTATATTTATTCGATTTTACAAACTTAAATGCCATGTTTTTTCCAAATGCATCTTTAATTTTTTTCATTTAATAAGTCATAATTATCATTTGGATATCTATTTATATCAAGATCTAGTATACCCATGATATTGGCATTTTGCGCATGCAATTATATATTATTAAGTGATTCAATTGTTGTAGGATAACATTTTACAAACCTAAGATTTTTATGTTTATGTACATCTGTTTCTAACCTAATAAAACATGGGCGATGATTGGATAATTTTCGTTTGAATATACCTGATGTTGTATTAATTGATATTTCACTAATTTTGCAAAATATATTGTCAATGAGAGTACAATTTTTCTCAGAAAACGAAGCAGGTAAAGTTATTTTAGGACTAAAACTACGAGTTATCATTTCTTCAAAAAAACTCACTAAATATTTGCTTTTTACGTATCTTTTCTAAATTTCTGTTAAAATGCAGCCAATAATATAATTTCTTTATGAACATTATCACACTTTCCGAACACCTGTCTAAACTCCACCAAAAGACCATTCAATTTTTTCAGTAAGATTTCTTGGAGCTTTTTATTTAGTCCAAAGTAGAATATTTCTCTTTAAATCCCTGTGTGATATTTTAATGTAGTGACCCTCCAATATTTTAGGGAGGTTATAGATACCATTTCTGATATTGTACTTATATTCCTCATTTAAAAATATAATTTTTCCTCCTTTATTGCTGCATTTTTTCCTTGACATCCGTCTGACTGACTAAGTGACAAGTCACTGCCTGAGGCAATATGGCATTCTTGTACACAACTTGCACTGAATGTGATGCTTTGATCCTCTACCAGCATTACAATTTTAATTTAGCTTGAATGGATTTGTCATGATGAATTTGTAAACACTTTTAGGTGAGTTTTCCTTTAAACCACCCGTTACATAATTTTGAACAAAAAAAACCATACTATTACTAAGGATAACAAGAGTTTGGTCTGTTCTTCATATATTCAGATACCCAAAATAATTGAAATACGTAGTTAAGGTTCTCGAAAAAAAGGAAAAAGTTTTGATTGCATGTCCCTGACTTCATGGCAAGTCGTCCGCTATTTCGTGTTTTCTGCTTATAGTAGCAGCCTTGTTTTGAAAGACAATAAGCCGCACTATGTGTTGACTACGCATTGTTTGTGTGTGAAGCTCGGAGAGACTGTTGTCGATTGAATGAATGAAATCAAATCAAAGATATTTTTTTCACATGTAGTTAAGTTGATTAAGAAAAATAAGATTAATCCAGTCGGATGAGGGTTCATAATCGCATTTTTAGAGCTGCTACTGTTAATAAGCAATTGTTATTCTTGATCTTTGATTTTGAAGTACACCGACCCATTATTGTCTATGTACCACGCCGCAATTTTTGCGTTTTGGCTTTCCTAGCATGATAGAAAAATTCTGGTTGTTGTTTGTTTACATCCTCACTAATAAATACGCAAGTATATCTCTTTTTCCTCAAAGTGGCCCTAACTGCACATAATTTACTCCACACACAAACGATTTCGCATGAAACTAAGATGGGTCTAGTGGTTTTCCTTTCGTTCCCGCAGGTCAAATACCGTAGTCGGCCAAATCGATGTTCATTAAAGTTCATCACACTTTTGTTAAGTTTGTTCACTATTTCTTTTACACGAGCTTCTGGATCGTCATTCTCTTCCTTTTTTTCAACACCAGTTTTTATCAGATTGATTATTTTCCCAGTTTCTATTAAAGTGTTTTCTTCCTTGGTTTTTGCTTGTTCAGTTCTAAGTTCTGCTTGCAGACCCACCATTACTTTTGGGTTTTTTTCTAGTGTCGACACTCTATCTTGTAAACGTTTCACTTGTATTTCTATTTCGTTTGTTATGATAACAAATGTACGACAGTATTCAGGATGGAACTGAACTCAGTAGACTTGAATGCCTTTTTAATTTTAGATGTAATGTTTTCCATTCCCTCTGATTTACTTGGACCAGTCACTTCCATACTTATTTCAGTACCGAGTATGAGAAGATTTGGTGTTGCTGCTTACACATGCCACTTGAGATTGTTTATTTATACTGCCCTACGAGATTTAGAAAAAAAAACATACTGAAAACAGGTACCTTGAAGCACTGTTCAGCAAGTGAAGGGTCCTCTTGTGAACCTGTTATCCCGTATTTATAGTAATAATGATTGATTAAAAAAAGTCTATTCCATAGTGACAACAAAGGCAACTACTTTCTGTTCAAAATAAAATCAAAGTACCAGCAAGCACAGCCTGGGCCAGTTACTCACTCGCCTTATCAGGTGGGGTAGCACAAACGAACACTTAGGGACACATCTAAGATTATAGCAAACCTGGTTTTTCCCTCAAATCCCGGATTGGAGCCCAGTCAATGTTTCAAGCAAATAAAATTCGTCATGAAACCTGCCATTACTTCATCTTTCTGGATTGAGTCATCCGACGGCATGATAAATCCATACCGCTGCCAAATTTTAATCCATTTTGTTCCTCATTCAGTTTTTCTCAGTGCTACACGTGGAATAATTTGTTTACAAATGGCAACAGTGGGCGCAACAACAAGAGCCTATAAAGAAAGTCCGTGAAAATAAAAATAAGGCGATATAACCGACCTTGAACTTATTGAAGATCTTGACAACTCTTTCCTACTTCATATACATATATATATATATATATATATATATATATATATATATATATATATATATATATATATATATATATATATATATACATACATACATATATATGTATGTATGTATGTGTGTGTTCGTGCGTGCGTGCGTGCGTGCGTGCGTTGCTTGCGTGTGTGTGTGTGTGTGTGTGTGTGTGTGTTCATGGGGCTTTTTTTTTGGTACATTTCAATGGTTTGACCAAATATTATCTGGAGGCCTAATGAGCTGAAGCCATCACTCTGGCGGATGAATTCGCAAAAAATTACCCTGTATTGAATATCTTAATATCACAGAAAATCACAACAGACCTCAAGGTATCAAAGAGGTGGCATGGACGCTTACGTTCAGCTAAAATTTACAGACTAATTGTGGAGTATATGTTAATTTGTTAGCGCTTGATTTTAACACGTTTACGCGTAATTGTTAAAAATACCGAACGTATCGTGCGCACCAACAACGCAAAGAACGACCTAGTTGTGACCGGAGTATATTGTCACACACTCGTCTCCCGGGGAACCACGTATGTATGTATGTATGTATGTATGTATGTATGTATGTATGTATGTATGTATGTATGTATGTATGCATGCATGCATGCATGTATGTATGAGTCACAGATTCAAAGATTTAAAAACAGTTTTTTTGACCAAGGGAGACCAAATTGTTACAGAACCACTGGTAATACAGAAATATAGAACATAAGATACAATTACGATTAACAGAAATATTAACAAGAGGTCAGTATGATCCCAGCTAAGCATACGCAGATCCGCTATCACTGGGATTACCTGTCGATAATTCACCTAAAGTGCAATAAAAACTTTTAGACAATTTAAGATATAATGGTACACAATGGTTAGAAGGAGAAAAAGTCAGTGAGATAGATGAATCATAAAATCAAACTGACGATCACAGTCATTGTAGTTAAAAATATTATTGCTAGAAAATTCCAGAAATTACACAATATGACATAAGAACAAATACAAAAGTGAACAAACCTAGGCTAACCATCGATTACAAATGTGGCAATTAATAGTTCTACAGGTTTCTGAATACTGGTCAATTAAATAAGTCTTAACGTATGAGGAAAAACTAGAGTATGAATGGGTGTTTATTGTATCTGTAATTAAGTATTTGAGGTGTTTAATACAGTATTGTTCAGAACATTGGAAATATAGTACCGTATACGTTTTTAGTAATATTATAAGATGGAACAGGAATACGGGGAACATTTCGATTTCGGGTAGCATTAGGGTGAGTGGCAAGTATGGGTGAAAACGTTTGGCTAGAGTGTCCAGGAACCTTATTTTTAGAATATCGATAGTGAAATTTAAGAAACCTGGTATGCATAATATCAAATTACTTAAGAGTATTTAGTTGTCTAAAAAGAGGTTCAGTATGGGCATTTTAAGTGGTGAAACATATTGTGCGAATGGCTTGCTTCTGAAGTTTGGTTATCCTGTCGCACAGGAAACCCCAGGCAAGAATTGAATAGTTAAGATGTGGGAGAAAAAACAGAATTGTATATTTGAAGGCGTGTTTTTGACGGGAGGAAGTTGCAAACTTTTTGTAAAAGTCCAACAATTCTAGAAAGTTTATTTGCAATTTTATTGATATGAAGGTTCCAACTCATAGTTTCATCTATAAGTAGTCCTAGAAAATCAAACTGGTTTTGTCTTTCAGTGGCAGTGTTGTCTCTTTTTAAGGTGAGGTTGGCAACAGTTTTACAGTGAGGGAAATGAAAAATCATGTATTTAATTTTAGAGATGTTAAACGATAATTTGTTAGCAATAAGCCAGTTTTACACTTTATCTAATTCAAGATAATTTTTGCCAGATTTACAACCTTCGCTTGAGGATGGATCTTGACCAAACAGGCATAAAAAAATCACCAGAGAAATATCGTCAGCATAGAGAATAGAATCAAATTTGGAATAAGCTCTGTGCATATCATTAACATATATAACAAAGAGAAGGGGCCGCGAATAGAGGCTTGTGGTACACCACAAGTAATTGGAAGCAGCGTAGAACACTCATCATTTAAACTGACATATTGCGATCTATTTGATAAATAACTTTCAAACCAAAGCAGGGGAATACCTGTAATACTGTAATAGTTTACTTTTCTCAGAAGGATATTGTAATCGAGAGTGTCAAACGCCTTTAAAAGATCATGGAAAAAGGCAACAGGTAACTCACCAGAGTCCAAAACATTAGAAATTCTATCAATAAATTCACAAGCAGCAGTTTCAGTGGAATGTAGCTTCCTAAACCCATGCTGCCTTTTGAGAAGTGAAGTAAGAATAGAGTTGGTTATAGGCAACTTTCTCAGCTTTCTGTATGTATGTATGTATGTATGTATGTATGTATGTATGTATGTATGCATGTATGTTTGTATTTATGTGTGTATTTTTGTCTGTCTGTCTGTCTGTCTGTCTGTATGTATGTATGTATGTATGTATGTATGTATGTATGTATGTATGTATGTATGTATGTATTTGATAGACTGGGGAAGTGTGTCACCAAAGCTTCAGCCTTGCAAATCCTGAAATTCTACAGTTAAAACATAATTCCTTCCGACATAACATTCATTCTTTCATTTACGCTAACTGTCTGTCAGCCAACATGAATTATTTGTCTGCGGACCAGTGCTGGCACTTATAAAGTCAACTCAAGTTACGACATTGCTTGAGATGGGAGCTTTGAACCAAAAAAAAGACAAAGCTGTCTTTAAACTGTCACAGTATGCAGCAAACATGTGTTCGAATTCATGAGGCATAGCCGTCAGAAGGTATCAAGCAAATTACAGTTAAGATATTTTACGTAATAACCAATGACTTCATTATTGATAGCCTTAAGATGCCAGACTAGAGATCATCATCTGGCTCATTTGCAAAAGACTTGCACCTGATTGTGCAAACGACGTGTTGTGCAAAACTCTTATTCATGTTGATATAGTAGCCTTTTATTTTTGTATTGCCAGTTTGTACAAGTGCCAAAATGAATTTTAAAGGTTCTATTGATTAAATGGTTACCACAAATTAGAAACTTAATGTTTAGGATGGTTAGAAATAATATCTAAAAACCAAAATGTTAAATTTCATTCTCGAATTGTGTTTTTCAGCTCCAAAAGTGCACCAAATTTGCGACATGAAAGCGTGGGAATTTTCTCGGATCCTGGCCCGATATGGGGAAGTGTTAGTGAAGTCACAAACGCAACCCTCTGGCCAGGGTGAATTTGTTATCAGCCAGGGTGCCTTCAGTTGGCAAAGAGTCATGACAGATACAGCAAACATAGTGATTTTGGAGAGTCTGA
Organism: Hermodice carunculata; assembly: GCA_964020975.1. Classification (NCBI taxonomy): domain Eukaryota; kingdom Metazoa; phylum Annelida; class Polychaeta; order Eunicida; family Amphinomidae; genus Hermodice; species Hermodice carunculata. The sequence goes on from OZ026624.1 coordinate 16,948,457, forward strand.
ATTGAGTTTTTCATGTACGTGGTCTCATGAGGATGAAGAAGAGTTAATAAGAAAAGCTGTAGTAGCAGAGGAAAAGGTCATTCATCCTTACAGGCACAAGTGGGACGCCCAGAGCCCTGCCGTCACTAGTCTGGTACTGCAGGGAGTGCAGCAATAGGACAGCCAGACCATCCAAACTTGCCGTCTGGGCAATGATAATTTGTTGCAAAAGAGATATTTCCTATCAAAAATTACTAGACTTCATTTAACAAGAACAGCATGCATGCAATAAATTGGAATTTTCGTCAGGATGGAACAGGTCTTGTAGTGTTTCAAATACTAGCATTCACTGAAACAGCTGCATGCAGCCTACGCTTACAGCATGTAAAAGTCTGTACAAACTTTTAATTTTCCCGTCCCATCTGTGTGGTCTGTGGATGAGTAAATATAAGCTTGCATTTATGAATGGCTTTCAATATCAAAACTCCTCCCTGGCAGTAACCTCGCGACCCTTGAAGGGCAGTATTTTACGTTTCCATATGCAACCGTCATCAGTACATGAGCTTATGATCCTTTATTTCAGATCGTATCCATTACGGTGTATCTAGCACTGGTAAATATTTTCCTCTGATTGGCTTATTTTCTGGGTTCATATTAACGACAAAAATACAACGAGATGACATTTTTACACCTGATTATTGGGAGCTGACCTTGGACTGTCACAAATAGTGTACATGACCAAGGAGGGTAGAGATTCTCTCTACCCAGAATCTATACCCTCCTTGACATGACTGAAAATGACCGAAGGCCAGCTGCTCACTTAGCAACTGCGCAGATGAGGCGTGAAAGTGGTAGCTATCCAAACAACTGTTATCTGGTTATGGGATTAAACACCTAGCAATATACAATAATTATTGTAATTACAGTGGCCAGCTCACTCAACCCAAGGACCTGTTATAGACTGTCCAGCCCCTGACATGGGTACGAAACAAGATTGGTCCCTGTTTGTCCCAGTTTCCTACTCATTTTGTTTTCCGTCAGTTCAGTCTTAATGGTTAAACGCACTAACGTTTTGTTACAATGTAATACTTTGTAAAAACATTCCAGAGCGGCTTTGTCACTGTGACAGTCGATTGATAATTATGTGATACTTTGTAGCAGTCGTAAAACTACAAGACCTATGTTTTACTGTAATGCAAGCTTTGATATCAGAACCATACTCACGATCTTTGTTTGTTTTGTTTGTTTTTTTGCCAAACATATCCTTAACATCGTCATACTTGACGCATCAAAGTCACTTTCCACGAAGTGTTCACTACATAGCTAGGTTGGATCGGTTCCCAGGGCTTGCAACTTGCCCTAGTCAATCTTGACCGCACGGGTCCACTCTCTCTGTAATTTCAGGTCTTTGGGAGAATGTAAAAAAGCTGTAGAACTTCTATTGCTGCCACGCACCGACCCATATTGGAACAGGGACAAAAGTGAATCTTTCCGCATGCATTTTAATCCTGTTAAACAAGTGTGAATAAAATATGTTTAACCAAGTGACACTTGACAGCCGCTGCTCGCCAGCATGGTCGTAGTCCCCCCGGTCAGCCAGCGGTGTTGCTTTTGTGACGTCACTGATCTTTCGCGCCTTGAGGGTGTCGGAAATGAACGGAAAGCGACGATTGAAGGCGCAGGGAGAATTTTCTATAAGAATGTGAACGAAAGTATTATTTTCACATCTAATTTTTTTGATGCTCAATCAAGAGGAACCTAAATATAAATCACATTGCCCGGAATACAATGTTTCATGCATAGAATTACTTGCAATATTCCATTTAATTAAAATCACACATGTTTTATTTTTTCGTTATATCACCCTCTAGACTTCGTCACAGTTACCTAGACAGTGGGCAAGTCATCACAGTCAGATATATCTGTAAGGTACTGTATCTTCCTGGCCTGCGTCACATATATCAATACACACGATGAGGATACACATGAACAAAAAGCTAAAGAAATGTTTTTCCTCCACTAACGTAAAGCGTCTCAGGCCAAAAGTACCAATTTTGCGAAAAACTAACCTCTTTTCCTACCTTAGGTTTACAGGCAAATCCAAATCCTTAATTCTGCTTAACTTATATTATGAAGTGACAAATGATTAAAGAGACATGAACTATATTATGTAGACAGCGAGGGCTTTTATCGTGAGCAATTTTAACAGTTATAACACTTTTTTCTACACACACGCACGTATAAGTGATTAATCTTGCATGTGACTTCATTACCATTTCACTTTCTATGTTGATTTTTGATAATGTGTAGGCCTACTAATGGTTGTGTTGCTGTATTAGTTTCATGAACGAGTGTCCATGCCATATCATAATCGACTGACCGTAGCAAAGGAGTGAAGGATATGGTATGGGCATGAGTTCATAAAACATATATCGGAACACAACCATGATGTAACCTTTTTGTTTAGTTCTCATCCATAACGAATGAAGCAAAAACATTGTTTCGAGGTCGTTCTAATTTTCGATCTCAATCTCATTTGGAGGCCTATCTTTCCCATGTAACGTTCATGCAAGCATGATCGTAGACATAGTAAGCCTACGTCATGCTCGGTTTTCTTCTTCGTAGTTTCGTTCACCTGTGCAGCTATGAATTCTTCCACCATGGAAGATGGGCTGCCAAAGCGTCCTGTTAGGGCACCGACATCGCCTAAATAAGCTTCTACTGTACTCAGAGCATGTAAAATCTCGGAGGCTTCGGCAGACTACATGCTGGCTTCCAGTGTTGACAAACTGACTTGGTGTCTGGTGCTGACACCAGGCCCCTCCCCCCCGAAATCTCATTTCACTCATGCGGCACTATTCACGATATACGGCACTTTTCAGGGTCATGCCTGCACGATACCGGTATCAGACATACTGGTATTAAACGGAAGTAATGTTTAAGTATTACATATATATATATATATATATATATATATATATATATATATATATATATAGATAGATAGATAGATAGACAGACAGACAGACAGACAGATAGATAGATAGATATAGATATAGATATATATATATAGATGGATAGATAGATAGATAGATAGATAGATAGATAGATATAGATATAGATAGATAGATAGATAGATAGATAGATAGATAGATAGATAGATAGATAGATAGATAGATAGATAGATAGATAGATAGATAGATAGATAGATAGATAGATAGATAGATAGATAGATAGATAGATAGATAGATAGATAGATAGATAGATAGATAGATAGATAGATAGATAGATAGATAGATAGATAGATAGATAGATAGATAGATAGATAGATAGATAGATTCAAAGGAACATTTAAGCTTCATAACAGTGCCTTCCTATGCTCAGCCATCACACAAAAATGTTTATTTTTCATATGAAGGGTTTTAAGGAGTTTAACGTGTGTATATTTCGTCTTCCAGTCGTCTTTACCCATCGTGTGCCAAGAAAAAGACTTTGAAAACCACACATATGCAGACTGATAAACCGACTAACTGCCCTTTATTTCTTAGAAGAGGACTAATGTTACCTGCAAATGAATAAATTTTGTATTGAAGCATGACAGTAGATGTTCGGACTTCAATGAGCTTCAAAGTGTCAATGACTCCGCTAGCTTTCAATTATACGTTGGCCTGCCAGCGAGAGGTGTTACTTCTAGTTTTACAAAGGGAAAAATTCACAAGTGAAATTTCTCGCACACTCGATGGATCACAAACAAACAAAAATATAAGCCTAGAGGAAGTCTTAATGAAATATGCATCTGAGCGAATAAACCAAAAATTCAGGTGAGGTACTGCTAAACATGACACGATAAAGAAACCGAATACACTTCTCTCTTTATTTAATTTTTTATTTTATTTATTTATTTTTTTAAATTATTCATTGTTTATTTATTTATTTATTTATTTATTTATTTATTTATTTATTTATTTATTTATTTATTGTTGTTGTTTTTTTGTTGTTTTCTTTTTGTTGTTGTTTTTTTTTTTTTTTTTTTTTTTTTTTGTTTTGTTTTGTTTTTTTTTTTTTTTTTGTTTTTGTTTTTTTTTGGCAACGCGTTAAAACTATTTTCCTCTCATCCGGTCCGTGAACACATTTTGCGTAGCTCTTGCAGAAATCGATTTGCATGTTTAACACTAATCTGCTTCCAAATTTGCTTCTCATGCAATATGCGTTTGTAGTCATTTTTTTCTTGATTCTGTTTATTTCATTTTATTTTATTTTGCAACGTTTACTGCTTTCGAGCTTTTTAATCATCATTGTGTGTGTCTATCCAATTAACGTAACAGTCATATTTCGGCAAGCATGACATACTAAGGAAAAATCAATGTTACACAAAAACATTGCGACCGGTGCACATGGAGCATTAATAAATGTATTGAATTATTGCTTTGCTGAAGGTATGAAATATTTGGTTGAATACATATGCTACACAACTAGTACATTTACGTTTTTTCACTACTATCAATTGGCGGCAACAGGTCAAATTAAATGTCGTCTGTAATACTTTCTCATTCCCGCATAAAACATAACAATTAAACCGATTTTTGGGTCTGTTGTCTGAGAAAGATAGAGAGACAGTCCACCAGTTTGAACATGCAGTAGTAAACTGCATTACCCCGATGTAACTTTAGACGCGCCGGGTAAACAAACCTATTGACGGCGTCATATGGGATCACGGGTACCTGAACCTTTTTGCAAGTCCCAGAGAAGCATCGCTTACAGTGCCACTTTAATGACAGAAAGGTATGAAAGCTTTCTCAGCTATAGACATTCAATGAGTTGTTCAATATATACAGTGGAATCTCCCTATTGAGGTCATCCAAGGGACTGAATACTGTGGTCTTAATAGGGAAGTGGCCTTAATGGGGTTATAATTAAATTAAGGATAAAAACTGGTCTGTACATTGGTGGTCATGATGCAGAAACGGTCTCTTTATGGATGTTGTCTCAATTCGAGAAAATACTATATATATATATATATATATATATATAAGGAGACATTAAAACTAACTCTTTTCCTGCTCTGCACCCTTATCCCGCACAAAGAACCCCGAGGAATGGGGGCGGCAGATCAATGTGTTCAGCATGACTAACTGTGTTTGTCTTACAAAAGTAACAACACGAGTAAGGCAAGGGCTTAAAAGCTGTTATTCATACATTTTCCGAACAAACAGGAAACATTGTATATTTAAAACTTTACATCGGTGTGGATGAAATTGTGTGATTTCCAAATGCTTAAGAGTGTACACTTCTGGCGAAAAACGAGGCCACTCCGTTTTCCTGGCAACCTCACGTTGGGAAAGATCAGCCTCCAACGCGCCTGTCGAATTCAGAGAGCTGCAAGTGACCCGTGCGCCATGGCAATGTCCATTAACATTGATCTCGGGGTTGTGTTTAGGCCTTATAAAAACCCACAGGTAACCCAATAGTAGACGCATTTTTCACACCTTTTTGGCCGTTATCTCACTTTCAGGACATTTCATTTTTGTGTGACTGGTCAAGCATGCCCCTAGCTATCTTATCTATATTGAAAAACGATTCTACATGGCATCCATCTTTTCTATACAAACTAATATTTATAGCAGCCCATGTAAAACCACTGGGGTGACCTCCTTTTCTCAGGAGTACATCATGCCATACCATTATGCCGTATTCATGGTGAAGGCATGACTCTTGCCTACCTGTAGCAACATGATGTGGCAGAGCAGGACTGCTGTTACTATGACTGCTTCTAGTTGAGTGAAAAAAATGAATGCGTTGATATCAATCGTTCTTGTACGAAAGGATCAAAATTCTTAATAATTGCAATATTTAGGCCCAACTATGGCAAGCGTTTTCTTTCATCGCCTTTCATTTTTGGCACTGCAGTTTTTTAATATTGGGTCGAATTCACACCTATGTAAGCATGTTAATGTTGTTTAATTGCTGGCTAAGGCTCCATGTAGGCTTATAGTCTACTTAGAATACAATATCGCTTGGCATCGTACCGATAATCAGCTTGAAGCGTATTGCATGTATGGAAGTTGTGTTGTTTAATCATATATAAAACCAAGGGGATCATGTACAAAACCTACAGGTGAATTTCATGAAACAACGGGTTTGTTATGGAACTCTGGGTACTGCATATGAAACCCAGGGTTTTACGCTGAAGGTAAATAACTGACCAAATCATACAGCTTTTCCAACAAAGCCTGGGTTTTGTGAATGACAGGCATTACCTTCATTAACCCTGGACAAATCTCAGCGTTTCAGGACAAAAAGCCTAGGGTCTGTGAAATTTGTAAAAACAGGGCACAACCCTGGGTATTGTGAAGTCCACCCCCCCCCCCAAAAAAAATCCTTGGGATTCGTCAGTTGTGATTTGAGAAACAAAACGCAGGGTTTTGTGAAGACCCAATGAGAACTGCTGGTCTTAAGACTACTATAGCTGTGTTACAAAACCCAGGGTTTTGTGAATAACTGAACTTTGTCAGCACAAAGCCCAGATTTTTGCTTGCAAATCCCTGGTCTTTGGTTACAATTCTCTGGGTGTTGTAAAAATACTAAATTGCAGTGCAAAACCGTAGATTTTTATGTGAAACCCCGGGTTTTGTATATGAAATCCTAGCATTTGTGAATTTTTGAACAAAATCACAAAACCTAGGGTTTTATTACGAAACTCCGGGCTTTTTGAATGGAACCCTGCGTTTCGTGCACAAAACTCAGGACTTTGTGCAAAGTTTAAATAACTGAGCAAACCACACATTTGCATGCTTGTTCCAAAACCCTTACCATTTTTGTGGATCAAAAGACAGTACTTGCATCATACCTCGATAAATCTCAGCGTTTCAGTAAAAAATCCTGGATTTTGTAAATTTAGAAATAACAAGTCAAAACCCTGCCTTTTGAGAGCTTATAAAACCTGGGGATTCGTAGGGTATAATTTCAGAAAAAAAACAGGGTATTGTGAAGACCCAATGAGCAAACGCTGTCTTAGACGACTACTGTAGCTGTGTCACAAATATTTATACAAAGCCCAGGTGAGAGTATACTTAGAGTGTGCTAACTCAGTGTGGAAACCATACAAGCCCAAGGATATTGATCTTATTGAAAAAGTACAAAAAAGAATCACAAAACAAATATCACGATTAAGAGATTTCTCTTATGAAGAAAGGTTAAAGGAACTGGGGCCATACACCTTGGCCAGTAGGTTAAGATGTGATTCTATAGAGGTGTATAAGATCTTAAAGGAACATTGCCATCATATGGAGGGGTTTACAATGTGGCGGAACCGGTATCACCACTTTAGAAACCACGCCTGCCAAATGCAGCCTCTGGACTCTCATGCCAACTAACTAGAAACACTAATGCTGCTATAATGAAGGAAAAGGATCACAGATCAATTGTATGTAAGGCTTTGACTTTGAAAAAGCCTGCTCTTGGGAATTTTTACCTGATAAATTTTGCCACGTGTTTCAAAGAAAGGATTACTCTGTACCAGCCAAGTTCTTATAAGATTGGACCAACTGAACATTTTACCTGGCTGGTTACTACCACAGAAACATCATGGGAAGAAGAGGATTTACAGCAAACTCTGGTCAAGGATGAGCGAGTACTCCAGGAGAATTAATGCTTTCAGGACCAGATCAGTTTATGAATTGAACGCTTAAAGGTTGCCATGGCCGACATCACTCAAAGAGCTGTGAATGACAGACTACATGTCTATGAAACCAAGAGAAACTCTCTAGAAAAAATGGAACAGCTAGAACAGTGGATAGACGAACAAGAGCAGTATTCACATCGGAACTGCCTGTGAATCACAAATACGTGGCCAGAACAAGAAAGTGAGGTTTGCGAATCTCTTGTTGTTGACTTATTCAAGAATACAATGAGGTTAAACATTGACAAGAACGCAATAGAAAGAGTCCATGGAGTTGGAGAGTGAAACAAAGGTAATAAGCCCAGGCCAATAATTGCCAAGTTACCAAGCTACAAGTACAAACAAACAGTTTACCAAGCTCGAACCAGCCTGAAAGATGCTGAAAGTAAAGGAAAGGGGGGTTTTGCTAATAAAGACCTGACCAAGGCGCGTTCGGCAATGATCTTCAAAGCAAGACAGTTAAAGAAAAGATATGTTGTGCAAGACATTTGGAGCTCAGATGGTCGTGTTTATGTTCAGTTGCACAATAACACTAAAGTTCACATTAGGTCAGAAAAGGACCCACCCAGATTCCAACACAGCACCAGTGCAAGCAGCCACCTCGGCCTACACATTGGATGAGCCACCTTCAACATCGACCCCAAGTGCCTTTCCTGTCCGATCAGTTCAGCCACAAGCTTTGTCAACAGAAAATGACTCGTAAGTATTCTGTTAGTGTACAGATTCGCAATGCGATTGTCGATTGATGCCAAGTGACACACGGAAAAACTTTGTTCTTTTTCATGTTTGTTTGTGGTCAAATTTTCTTTATTGCAGGTCCAGTCATAAGTGCTTTGCACGTAATCCCTACGCACTGATACATGTACATTGATCATTTGACCGCTCACTATGTTTGGTTCGAATGCGTAGTGAGCCATGTGGCGCATCAACACCATAGTGACAAAAATGCCTGTAAAACTTCTTTTTCTTACTTGTGTTTTCTTTTTTCGGTTCACCGAGCGGAAATTGAACTCCCCTGTAAGACACATTTCTTCAATGCTGCAAGCAGGACCATTGTGTACCACGCTGTTAGTGTCGCAAACATTTGTTTGTGCAGTCATTGTTTCAGAGTGGCAACATGTTACCTTGATTTTGCCAGAACTTGTGACGACATAACCTGCTTTATATAATGCTCTCAGTTCATAATGCTCCAACATAATTTGTGTTTCTATGTCTTTAATTGAAAGTCATTGATATACCTTTTTATATGGTGAATTATCGTGTCGTAAAATTTGTTCAAGTCTCTGCTTACCAGCCTGCCAAGTGTTACCAATCAAGGATTGTTGAAGCATGTAGAGTTAAAAAGCCGGATCACATAACCTTATCATTTTTCATTATAAGTTTTATCTATGACTCTTCAAACTTCATCTCAATCCTCAATAAGTGGTAGTGATGACGTAAGCAGTGTTAGTTGGCCATCAGACTCGAACAGACGAAATGATATTTTACTGTTTCATATGAATATCAGAAGCCTAAGAAACAAGGTAGACGATCATTCTTCCTGTGCATACCAATATGATGTGGTATTATGCACAGAAACATGGTTAAATGCCTCCATCACAAATGATAAAATTGTAATGAATGGATTTCAAGAACCAATCTGAAACGACCAAGAAAGTGGCCACGGAGGAGGGTTATGTGTATACTTTAGAAATGCATTACCCGATGGAGAAATCTGCAGCTGCCTAGTTTGGAATGTGTATGGTCTGAAGTGATTGTTAAAAATGGCATGAACATTCTGATAAGTGTTTATTATAGATCCCCGAGGGACAGTTTTGGATTGATTTCGAAAGTTCCATAGATAATGGAAAGCAAACCAACATAAAAAAACATCTTTGTAATGGGTGATTTAAATGATGACCAGCTCAACTCTGTAGATACAAATTTTGGTCTTGTAACCGAAAGCCGTAACATGGTTCAACTTATCACTGGACCTACCAGGATGACTGAAGATTCTGCTAGTTACATTGATGTGATCGCTGCCAGTTGTCCGGACAGAGTTAATTTGGCAGGTGTAATAGACACTGAGATAAGCGATCATTAAATTTTCAAGTGCACGGGGCAAAGGCTTATAAGCGGGAGATCTGGTTGTATGAACCTGCTGACTTTAATGATTCAAATGCCTCACTTAGTAACATTCAGTGGGAAAACATACTATGTGATCTTAACGTTAATGACATGGTAACTGAATGATCGGAGGTTTTTCTTGCCACTGCTTAAAAAACGCATTTCTACTAAAGTAGCTACTGTCAGACCTGGTGATCCACATTGGTTAACTTCTCATATAAAAAAAAAACTTATCCATAAACGTAACAGATTACATAGGAAAGCAAAGGCAACAAACAACCCGGTCCATTGGTCTAAGTGCCCAAAAGCAAGTAATCGTGCTGTAAGTTACCTGCGAAAGTCAAAACGAAAATATTACAGTGCTCTGGCTGAGAAAGTCAATTCTGTTGATTACAATTCACAACTTTGCTGGAAAATAATTAAGCAATTCTTGCCAGACCATAAAGTTGCATCATCAGAATTTCCTCCTATGGAGCAAGGGGAATCTTTGGTTACCAGTGATGCAGACAAAGCTAAACTGTTCAATAGCTATTTTGCTGAACAGCGCTCCTTAAACACAACTTAGGCGGAACCTCCTACAGTTCAGTATCCAATTAGATCTATTCTAACTAGTATAGACATTGATGAAAGTCTGGTCAAAGATTGTATATCTCTACTTAAAGTGCCTGAGGCGAGTGGTCTTGTCAACATCAGCTTTGTATGATATTTAACAGGTCTTTAGAAAGTGTCATTTTTCCACAATATTGGAAAAGCGGAAATATTAATCCATTACACAAAAAAGTAAGCATTTACAAAAAATTAGAAAACGGAGATCTTTCAGCAATATCTATTTGGGCTGATCAATGGTTTATCACCCTAAATGAAAGCAAAACTTTTTCCGTGACCTGCTCCAGATCTCAAAATTATGAAAATTATCCAACATTTTTTTTAATTGCCGCGTAACGGACACAAACTCTTATAAGCACCTTGGCGTAATGTTGTCATCTGACTGCACCTGGACAAATCACCTTGACACTGTATATGTAAAAGCTATGAGACTTGTAGACTGCCTTCGTGCCATGAAATACACCTTAAATTCAAAATTCACTGGAAAAAATGTACATGGTGTTTGTCACGCTTTTTCTTGAGTACGGCGACATTCTTTGGGACAAATGTTCCCTTGCATGTTCCTGTAAGCTTGAACAGGTGCAGTTAGCGGCCGCACGTGCCATGACTGATGGCACCCAAACCATAAGTAGCAGATACAGTACAAAGAAACACACAGGGAACCGTTGAAAGACAGAAGAGAGAAACGCAAATTGATGCAATTTTACAAGATTGTAAATGGTTTCGCCCCACATTACCTACAGGATAGGATTCCAGAATCTATAGCCACCGGTCACAACACAAGACACAGTAACGAAATACCTCTAATATTTTGTAGGTCCGAATAGCCCAACAAATCCCTTTTCCCCGCTACCATACGCAACTGCCGTAACCTGGATTAAGAGATTAAAAATTTTGAAACAATTCAATCAGTCAAAAATAAACTGACTGGTAACATAATACTTGTCCCCCCGTACCTTTACGGTAAAAGTAGATTCGCTCAAGTCCACCATACAAGGATGCGCTTGAAGTGCAGCCCTCTTAAAGATTTGCTGTTCAATACGATTACATTGACAGCCAAGGATGTGCTTGTGGAGCCCCAGTGGAAAGCATTTTCCACTTTTTGACAGAATGTTCTCTTTTCAACGAACCCCGCACTGAATTACTAGGACCTTTTCAGCCAGAAAATACTGCTAAAAGGGACATTTTTCTGTATGGTGATGCAAACAAGTCCATTGATTGGGACACTAAGTTCTTTGACAGTGTAGAAAGGTATATTTTTAAAACGAAGAGATTTAGTAGAGATTAAGTGATTGTCTTGTTTTGTCTTTTCCTGTCTTGTCTTGTCTTGTCTTGTCTTGTCTTGCCTTGCATTGCCATGCCTTTTCCTTTCTTTCTTTTTTCTACATTTGTACTTTTTGATTATTTTTCGGTTTCATCGAGTGACGCTATATAGTTATGGTTAGGGATGCCTAATCCATGTTTCTTTGAAATAAAATATGTCACGGTTTGAACCATATGGAACAGATACTAGAGGCAATGCCCAGGGAAAGAAACTTCAAGTTTTAAGGGCAGATGGGGGCCATAACTATAGACAGAACTACTTCATCCTTCGTGTATAAAAAATCTGGAATAGTTTACCACGTAATTGGGTATGGGCAGAGGCATTAAATTCATTCAAATTCAAACTGGATAAACATTTTGACAGTCACCCCTTAAAATGGGGCTATAAATATCAGACATCCATATAATCATTAAGGACTAGATTGAACTTTTGATATGGATATTGAGGCTACAAGCCTACATCCAAAATTTCTTTGTATAAATTGTATTGGTCTTGTGCATATTATGCTAATGTGCGCCACCTGACGGCCAGTCAAAATGTGGCAACCGCTTTGCGTTCGGAACTCCCAAGTTCAGTCCAAGTCCCCGCAACCAGTGCTCAATGGTTGGGATCTCGTCAAAATGGATAGATAAAGATTATTATCAAATAAAAGTATTGATTTAATTGATTTAATTGTATTTTTAGCGATTGGCAATTATTCGTCGTTTACCCAAAGAATTAGAGTAGTTTCCATATTATCGCCCCATGCCGCCATCTTTGACACACCGGATTCGAAGTCATCACCATATGGGTATAGTTCACCGCCTCGCACCCACGTAACCGTAGGAGCGAGTTGCATACACGTTTCATTCAAACCTGAAATTTGAACTGTGTAGAACTTAAAACATACAAAACCAACTGTATGTGCATGTGTGACTCAGCTTCATGACCGAGAATAAATTACCTTGCATTATCGACAAGGTGAGATCGTTATTTCTTTATACAAAATGGCTACTTTCTAGTGTAAAAAAAAACAAAAACAACTAGAAAAGAAGATTTGCTTCAAAGCAAATCTGTCTGTGTGCCTTCAAAAGTTGTAAATATTAAATGCTACAACTTTATCCTAGAGTACTTCACATCACTTTGAGCCTATGCCTGGGTGCAAATTTCAAAGTCCAAATGACCATGACCTTTCACCTTGCCAGGTCACATGTAAATTGCACAGTGTTACATTACCGACAATTTTAAGCTCAACATGAACCAAGTCGGATGAAAATTGACCAAGTTTTGACAAGATGAAACTTTCAAAATGCCAAAAGACCTTGACATTGCCCTTTTGAGGTTACATGTTCTTATAGAAACATACAATGTTGCAATACCTACAATTTGAGTCTAACATGATTAAAATTGTTTGGAAAGTGGCTAAGTTATGGCTGGACGGAACTTTCAAAGGTCGAAATGACCTTGACCTTTGACCTTTAGAGGTCAGATGTAAGTTTCAAAAATGTGCAGTGTACAATAGCTACAGTTTAAGCCCAACATGATCAAAATTCGATAAAAATTGACCAAGTTATGGCAAGAAGAAAGCAACCATTGAAAGTGGCCTCTGACCTTGAAGTGACCTTTGACCTTGAGATAAACTCAACCTGAAGTGAACCTTGACCTCAAAAATGACATTTTGGCTTAAAATTGACCTTTCACCTTGACATGACCTTTGACCTTGACATGACCTTGACATTAGAGATGACCTTTACCTGGCTATGATTGAATTCCTATACACTCTGAACCACATCTACTGTAGTACATAAGATATTGAAGATTTAAAACTTTAATTAGCCCTCATTTGCATAATTTTGAAAAGTATGACCTCTCATAATAAAAAGGCCTGACTTCATCCATAGAAGTATAATTGTGCCAAGTTTGGAGTTTCTACGTGTAATACTTTTCAAATGAAATGTCGGACAAATTTGCCTGTAAAGAAAGAAAGAAAGAAAGAAAGAAAGAAAGAAAGAAGAAAGGAAAGAAAGAAAGAAATAAAGAATTCCTAGAAAAACAGTATGTCTGTGTTGGCACACAGACATAAAAAATAATGGCTCAACCGACCGATCGAGAGCTCGACGCGAGAAGTTGACCGAGATTTGTAATCATCACGGGGCACTCCCCATGGTAGCAACACAGTTCATGTACGTACGTTACCATCAAAGTTCGTTTGCGCTCGCTATGAAAATAATGATTCAGGGTTGGAGGTTCCATGTACTTCTATATATGACTGGAATAAAAAAAAACGTGGAAAAACTGCCATCCTTGCCTATAGACCTCGCTACTGTGTTTTGCAGTAATTTTGTATGTCGAAGCGTCTTGGGACATTCTCAATATGCTTTTGTATTAACATAAAACCTAAAATATGGAAAACGAAAATGCACCATATATGGCAGAAAGTCAACTCTTGATCTGCAACAAGTGGTGTCAATTTACACAATCATGGAGTGCTAGCTTTTAGCTGGTGAAAGTGTATTGAAAGGTCAAAAATTCACGAGCAGTTTTCTGGTTCTAGAAGCAATATTACATTTTCTACAGATGGAGCATGCACGGGGAGATACTTACACCCCCACCACGGTCAACGGATCTCGATCGTCTACACAACCATGCAGTAGATAGTCTGTCCCTGAAAACAGACAAAGCGAAGAATTCAAAGCGTATTAATGTGTAGTGCGTGGAAATAATGTTATATCTTCATGCAGGAACAGTTTTTCATTTTGCAATTCATGGCTGTTTTTGTTCATGAAGACACACGCAGGGAGCTTTCCGAATTTCAAAAGTGGAGATGTGCCTTTATTGGAGCGCATGGTACAATTGGAATGAGTACCGTACGTAATATATCAGTGTATAACACCGTTCAGTGCGGTAAAGTATGATGGAATGTCACATCTTCCTTTAATTAGTACTTTAACATTTGATATTTGATAATATGATCAAATTGATTGAATAATAACATTATATCAGTAAGTTCTTTAAGATATCATTAAGTTAATTTAATCATATCTTGAAATGTATTTAAACATAATATTTTCAAATACATTATGTTAAAATCGCGGTACTTTTTCTTTTCTTCTATTCAATTAAAAAATCCATTTAAAAATATTTTAAAACGTGTTTTAACATTTAATCAATTTAATATGATTAGATATGGTACATTTAGACGTATGTTTAACCGTATTTAACCATCGCATCAAGTCGATTATACATAAATGTATGTTGAAATGCACACATGATTAAGTTGTATTTCATTTCTTTGAACAAGACTTAGTCGACTCGCAGGTGATACTTCTCCTCGGTAGGTGTAGTTAAAAGTTAGGCCGGGAAGGAACGGTGCTGGTGGTGTAAATCAAGCTAGTTTGTCTGTTCAAACCCAAGGTAAAAATACATTAACATCTAACTCAACTTTATTATACGTAATGATTATTGCTTGTTTTTAACTTTGAAGTAATCAGCTGTTTTATGTATAAATCTGTTGTGCATATGATATTCAGTATTTTGACATATCCTGAAATATTTAATAATATAAATGTATTGGACCTGAAGTAATTTGGTGATGGAAACAATTATTTGACCACCTTGTCAAATCACTCCCGCCCCTCCCCCCCCCCCCCCCCGATTTCATGATATGATTATCTAAATTGGACCAAAAACCGACAATGAATCACTTATACGATGCATCATTTGATCTACTCATCAAATTATATCATCTCGGATCAATGATATTATTCAATATCTAATGATATTATCTAATTGGACTGGGTGTGATTTGATATCAAATTTGTTCATCTGTAATGCCATGTCTTCTTTTTTCCAGTACATTTTAATATATTTTAAGTATTTAATAATATGATAATTGATTATATTATTAATTTATTCCGGTCTGATTTGATTTTATCAAGAAACACTAATAACCAAGGAATGACATTTCACATTCAGCACATGATCAAATTGTCATATATATATATATATATATATATATATATATATATATATATTTATATATATATGGATGGATAGATGTATAGATCGATAGAGAGAAGGAATAGATGAATAATTAGGTCTTTAAATCTTTGCAAGTAATTGAGATAGTGTCATTGCCATATTTAAGGCATCATCAAGGAAAATATATACAGGCGCGGATCCAGAGAGGGTGCGGGAGGTGCGCCCGCACTCCCACACCCACCCCCACACATACAAAGTGAAACACATTTTCGTTGTAACTCTGCATACATCACTAATCAATGTACATGAAAAATATAATTGCCAGTAAAGAAGTGGCCGGAGTCTGGTTTTAATCCAACAGTGAGTCCCAGACCTGTCAAGTCTCCCGACTTTTGACTTGTCGCCCGGCTTGAGCATTTAAGTCTCCCGACTTTTAACTTGTCGCCCGGCTTGAGCATATGAAGGAAAAGTACAAAAATACATAAATCTGTCTAACTTATACTGTAAACTGCCAAGGATGCAGACCATTTTCATTGCCCATGTGGCTGCGCATACACAGTTCATTTGAATCAGAATGTTTAATGACTGCTCTGCTACAGTACAGCAGTCTGTCGAATGGGACAAAGCAGACATATGCAAACACTGATAGAACATTAACAACAATATGAGAAGATCAGACTTCAACATAAGTCCCAGATGCTTATGTTTCTGAAGATTTCCAATACTTTTACCTTAAAACATTAACCTTGGATGGAGTGTGGTAAGTCGTTTCCTACTGACAATAATTTCTAGTGTTGTGTGATTTGAATGTCAGGAGACACTCCCGGGACCATTCAGAAGTCAGTAAATATGATGCATATAATGAAGAAAAATGATTGAACTTGATAATGCCATGTATCAGTGAATCATATATTAACCTGATATCTCAGGGTGTTTGTAGGCCTACAGTTATTTGTCTGTTCAAAATTGCATGATTTTGTCCCCAGAATGTGTCAGATTTCACCATTTTGCATGCTAAACTTCAAAAATACGGAAGGGGGGCAGGGCAGGTAGGCTCGGACCCCTCTTGTGAAGCTTCGCGCCCGTCAAGCGCCTTCAACAAGCTCGCTCTGTACAGGTTTTCAGCTGTAAAATTTCTGGATCCGCCCCTAATTCAATTGATGCGGCAATGCTCGGGCACATGTGCACTATGTTTTCAGTTGAACTGAAAGGTTCAAGTCCGATCGTGGCCGGAGCTTTACCTGTTTTATAGCCATATGGATTGGACCTCAATAAATTGACCCTTGACCTTTGACAGTAGGGCAATGTTTTTAACAATATCCTTCAACAAACCTTTAATGTAACGAATTGTTTTTATAGTTGAAGTTCTATGACAATGCAATGTATCAGTAAATTATATTTTCAACCTCTTATCTCAGTGTGTTTGTACAATTATTTCTGTTCAAAATTACGTTATTTTGTCCCCATAATATGTCAAATTTCACCATTTTGCATGCTCAACTTAAAAAAATACGGGGGGATGTCCCCGAACCCTTCATGTGAAGCTTCGCTCCCCTCAGGCTGTAATATTTCTGGATCCGCCTCTGGTATATGAAACACAAAGTTTTGTAGACAACATGAAAGGCATACGTATACGCAATACAAATGAACACAAATATTGCACAATACTTCAGAAAAGACAACATGATGTTTATAGGTTAAAACGTGGTTGTAGCTGTATTACCCCCTGTATCTGCCCCTCGTACCCGTATCGTTACGAGACCGGAGGTCTCGTGACGATACGGGTGCGAGGAGGCTGATGGAGGGTGTGATACAGCTAAAACCATGTCATAACCTTTACATTTCCATTCGGTGTAAATAATAAAATTTTTAATGTATGATACATTTAGATACACCATTTTTCCAACTCTGCATCCATCCGTGAAGCAGTGTGATAACATCTGTCACAGTCCCCTTCTTGTGTGTTTATTTTACTGCTCCTCCACCATTTTTTAGCATCTGTCTCATTTATATCCACAAATTGAGGCTTAGTTTGTTTGTTTGTTTGTTTGTTTTCTTATTTTTTTCTTGGGGGGGGGGGCGGCAGTGCTGTCATAGGTTTACTCGATAAGATGTTCCGAATTCAAAATTCTGTTGCCAGCAGAATTCAACATTCTTTGCTGACAGTCATTTTCAGGGCAGTGTTTATTTTATCATTAATAGTGGTTTTCTACATCTTCCGATTGGTTATTGAGGAGGAAAGTTGCTAGGAACCATTTTGAGAGTGATTTCTTATCTGTGATTGGGTATACAGGAAAAAGCACATGTGCCTCATCAAGCCTCATTTTGACCCTATTCTTCCTAAAATATCACACCCATAACTCTCATATCAACCGACATACATGAATGATAACAATGGCTATATTTACACCGTAAGGAAATCACATGATATTATACACGTAAAACTTCGAGCCCACCAATTTTCATTTTTATCTCGCAAGACGTGCACGTCTCTGGCAGAAACAGGTCTGTTCCGCCAGGCTTCCGTCACTGATTGACGCACATGTCTTCTTCGCTGTTTACTACAAAACAACAATGCGAAACCGTCAAAGACAAAAGAAATCGAATTTCATGAGCAGAATATGTCAACTGTTTTGTCCCTGTAATATGACTTCGCCTGATGATAAGCTATGGCTGCGGGAGATTAAGGGCACGCCTACTCAGTGTGCTACCAATGGCCGAAGACACACATTTGCCTCAATACACACCAGGGAAGCCAATGGAGGTTCCCACCCTTCTGGTGTTTCACCTTTCGGTCATAGATGAGCTGGACTTCGACACGATGTTCGTTTCAGCAGACGAAGATTTCCGGTGATGAACAAGGTAGGCGCGTAATCAGAGCGGGTGACACAGAACATGCGCATCGACCAGGTATCAACATTAGTACCCGGTATCCTTTGGCTACTCAGGCCAGCTAATTGTGAGCAACAATCAATATGGAATCTGCGTTCGTTAAATCCAAGAGTATACAGTTGCACAATGCTACACGGCAAACAGGCGCACAATTTCACAGCCCCAGCAGTTTCCCCCTTGACAAACACTCCACACTCTTTTGCTTATTTTGCATCATTTATGGAATTTTCAGCTCTATTAATTTACAAGTTAACTAAGTGTACAGATATTAAGTCAAGAGTGATAGTATAATCCAACAGTGGAACGAAAAAGTTATCATTTTTTTTTCCAAATGGAAGCCGATAGCAGGAGCAGTAAAGGCTGCAGGCAAGAGATATAACCTGTGTGAACAAACAAATTGCTTTACTTTCTTGTGGACGACAACTTTTGCGAGTTCTTTTACCAGATGACAGGACACCTGTTGGCTTAACATACGGGTATTTTCCATGAAATGAACTGCGCAGACGAGCACCGCGCAGATACCAGTGTGAGAGCGTGTGGTGTGGGAGAAGCTAGAGCGGTCCTGTCTACACAGTGTACATTGAATCGCGCGGATCATGGCGGCAAAAGATGAAAGTTCGCAAGAGACGGAACCTCCCTGCCAGAATTTCCTGAGACAATTTAGGGATAAAAGTACAAGGCAACTTAAGAAGTTTACGGCACCACAATTTATGGAAGTATGGAGTCATTATGATCAAGATGGTAGGTATACATTGAAATTCTAACTTTCCACTTTCCTTGGCTGTCGTCGCCATGGACAATTCCTACAATACTGGACATATTTTTAAGTAAGATAACGGGATTCTTACGTATACTATAATGATTCAACAATCGTATGATGTACTTAACGACTTTGATTTTGCGAGTGTGAAGCAGGGCATCTGGGACATTGTGCCTGGGCATGCAAACGCTAACCGCAAAAATAAACTTGAACGTTTAAAGTGACACAACGAAGAAAATTCCCAATGAATTCGTCTTCACTTTTGATTTTTAATGGCAAGGGCTGCTCAGTTGAAATATCTTATTTGCTCTTGCCAAATAGACCCGAGGACAAATCCTACATGTAAGGTACGCAGCGATGTACAAGGCGAATCGGGTCGCTTTTGCAATTGTATGATGACACAGATCATGCCACGGGATGACAACAGGTGTTTTGTTTAATATCTTTGTTATGGTACCTGGTATATATTTGTATGTATCAGGAGAAGGTTAAGCAGAAATGTGCATCTTCAACACTTTTATTCTTCCTACACAGGGAACGGTTATATTGAAGGTACGGAGTTGGACGCCTTCTTGCGGGAGTTTATAACAAGTGTCAATGCTGCAGATGTTGGGCCAGAGGTATGTGTTGCATAATATATTTGGCCCCTTAATGTGACAATTTAGTAAAGTCCATACAGAAAGCATAATGGTAAACATTCCATAACAATTGATCAGTTTGAGAAAACTGTATGCATGCATATATATGTAATATGTTATTGGTGACCTGGATGCCAGCTTCTCTCGGTAATATTGAATTTTTACATCTGGTGTCCTCGACGACAGCAACACGACTTCAGCTGGCATGCAGTGAGAGCATTTGAAGCGATGCTTGGCTGTACCGGATCATCTCGTTGAAACCACTTTATGGGGACACTTTTTCATGTTTTACAACCATGAAGTAACGTGTCAATTTTTACACAATTTCCTGTCATCATGAATCTCTACGTTTTAATCATATATCCTGGGTTTCTCTGCTTGGCTCTACGGACATAACCGACGGTTTCAAAGGGGTCGCCAGCAAAGGTTATTGTATTGTTCGATCGATATATGAAACCTGTCCACCAGGGACACAGATGACACGGTATACCCTGGAGCCAAACGGTGTTATGAAACATATTTCGACAAGCATGAGGACGCCTCTGTCATTATGTTCATTTTCTAGTGCATTATGTCTCTTCATCTGGCAGTTTTTGTGGTGTGTCGGCAATTCTTCGTGTAGCACATTTTAAGAATTGAGACTTTACCGAATTTCTCTTTCATGTTAAATTTTTAAATAAGATGGTTGTTGTGGTTTAGGTTTGGTCTGGAGGTCTGCTGTTCTTGTGGAGTTTTAATTCGAAGGAACCTAAGCCGATGTATCGGCTTATCACTTTCCAATGGAAAAATTACAAGTCAAAATGGTGCTGCAAATGTCATGATCAGCTTTTTGACATTACGAATAATATCTAGGAAACAGCTTTCCCGGATGCACTTTGAACTATTTCTTGCGCATTGCGGTATACCACCCCCCCCCCTTTCCAGGACGACTGTTCGGCTGTCACTCAAGCTTCATAGGGTTAAGCGCTATAGATATATCACATTATTGGGACTGAGCCCCGTGTGCTTGCTGTATGTCGATACCACTAAAAACGAAATAGGTCATAAAACTTGCTAGGTTAAAGAAAAAAGCCCTATGCAATGGGTTATTGAGCATACGGTTAATTGGAGAAGTACACACACTGAGGTGGCAATGACAATCATGGGATGGTCAAATGCATACATAAACTGTTGTATTGGGCACTCATTTTATTTGCACACCTGGGAGATTGAGCAGAGGCAAAAGTGAGAGCAAATTAAAAGAGCTGCAATTTGAGCCTTCTTTTTTACTCACACACTTGCCCTTGGAATCCCACATTGACTTGTTTCTAATCAATTCTCTGCTCAAGACAGCACTACTGTATATCATCCCACCTGAATGAAACCTATGTTGTATGTCGATAAACAGGCATCAATCATAAAGAAACGCTGCTGGAAATCAGAACCAATCATGTCTGTATTATCCCGGAAAGATGCCAGCTTTTGGCATGGGAACTGATCAGATGCCATTGTTTTGCTTTTAGTTTTCTCAGAATAGATTATATTCCATTTGTACATGATACAGCCAAATTAACACTTGCACATGTATGTCATTTTTTGTCCAAGTGTCTGCATTTTGTATGGGCACTGGGTGATTGTATTCAATTTGGTTGCCTACCATACACAAAATGAATTATTCAGAAAGAAGCAACAATACAACGCAAATTAATTTCGAAACTAGTGATCTGTGTACCAGAGTATATTGCAGTTTTCACCTGTTTCACCTTGGACAACAATGACTCGGAGTCAACTGCCATTCTGTTATTTTAAGACGACTGCCCGCTGTTCCCGCTGGCTAAGGTACTTTGCCCCTAATGATTGTCTTTCAGAAAAGCAATATGTAATTAGCGATGGCTCTGATAGCGGAAAATTGCCTGGATAAACTGATGGAAGCCAGTGTGTCAGTAGACACCGCTTCAGTTGGATACCTTGATTGCTCAGTTCTGGCGCAGTGGTTCTCTTGTGCGTGAAATCTAGCACACACACACATTGCAGTGATTATCATAACCAAAAAAAAAAAAAATCCGTATTGAAAGGTATACCTCCTTGTAAACTGTTGGTCCTTGTGGGTTGTATGTGACAATATTGACTCGAAAGCATGAGATGCAAGGATATGTATATATATATATATATATATTTACATACATAATCAGAAATGATTTATGAGTATGTATATGCGTATGTATATATGAATGTATGATAACCCTTTAGTTGGTTCCCCACTAAATACCACATGATTATTCGCTTTATTCAGCAAATTCGATGTCGCGCAACTAAGTGTTAAGAATAGATGATTTTGATTGAAACATGTTTCTTTTCGCTGGATTGACCGATAGTCAGTGCAAATGCGCGATTCTCCATTGCGAAAAACAGACACAAGAATTATATACTTAACACACAGGACAGAAAAAGGTATCAGACGAGATTCCCCCCCCCCCCCCGCAAATCTGGATAAAAGATATATTCATCGCTCAAGCATACGCCAAATGATTTAGAAAGCAAGATGTCTGTATTCTTTGGTGAAAAGTTGCATTGTTCTTAAGATTATCTTTTTTTCGTTGTAAGCCACTTTTGTGTTTTCTTCTGTAAAGCACTAAATCAAATTACTAGCTAAGTGTACGAGTACAGAAAGGTTAATACCCGGTGCCTGTGCACGAGCCACAGTAGAGAGAAAGTGTTCTCTGGGAGCGGCATATCGGGGACAAGACAGAGAAAAAAAAGGTTCATTATATTCGCGGCGGTTACCACAGATACAACCCTGTACAGGAAAAGTGTTTCTTTTGTGTGGATGGTAGTTGAGCTGGGAGTGGTCCGGCTGTAACCGCGTTTGACAAATATTTAGGAAGCGTCTACCATGCGAATAATATTCGTTTTTCTTTTTAGGTCTGCTTATAAAATGTAGGATTGGCAGCTGCTGCCTTTGTCACTAGGTACTCTTAGCGAGGGATGGTTCACAATTGTCATCATTATCTAAGGGTACGAAGAACGTTCTGTCTTGCCACATTTTCTGAAAAGTACTTTCAAATAAGCTGCATGGACATCCAAATGTAGGTCCATACTGGTGCGGTGGAAGTTACAATTACCTTGTTCAGTCCATTTTCTGTCCGGGGGTAGGCCGACCTATACCTAGTTAACATTTTTCCCATTTCAAAATTCCGTTGAATATTTTAACAGTTTTTTAAATTCTTTTTTATCAGTTATACTTTTTGAGAGGCTTACGTTCAATCTGACAATATATATTTTCCTTTGGATCATTTTGTCACCAGAAACCACACCAGGAGAAAGTAAAAAGTCAACAAATTGGCTTGAAATGTAAATCCTTTGCCATCCATTTTTTTTTTCATCATCTCAATAGTTCTCTCCACCGACTGAACAATTTGTACAGTCACAGATCCTGATGGATATTGTGAACGACCCATTGTATTAAGTGATGATAACAATCTGTCTATGTTCTCCGCATCCAGTTTCCTTCTGCACGCGGGAAACGGGACAAAAATGGATTAACATTGCCTGGTGCCATTCGCCTGTATGTGGCCTTATATGTTATTCTATGTATATTCTCAGTTGACAGGTGGTTTTTTGGTTTGGTTTTTGTATTTTCTAAGCTGGTGTGCATAGGTTATAATTAAGATATGAATTGGATCGTGTTATGTTTTGTTAATCATAATGTTGATAGGTAGACGTGCAACAATTCTAACTTTTCAGTGTCAGTTTTGAGCCTACAGGATACAATGAAGTTCGAGCAACCTTGCAAAAAATAGACAACTTAAATGCATGTATATGTGTCATAGTATACTGCACATGGCTTCATCTAACATTGATCTCCCCAACCCGTTTCCCCTCGCAGTATTTTTCTGTATAGCGTGACAAGGTGTATCAAAGAAAATGCTGCTGATCTTGAAATTATATGCATTTATAAGGACAGCCTCTGCCAACTTGCCTTTTTCTCAGTGCTAATTGCAAGAAAAATTGCCCTTATATAATTTGACACAACGATTCTGGGTTCACATTCTTCGTAGAAAAGCCCCTTCATTGAAAGCCCTGACTGCTAATATTTCCAAAGAATAGAAGATTGGTCCAAACCGACTGAACAGCTTCGTTAGTCGGACCAGTTCAGGTACGCGTCAAGAAGAGCTGTTTTCCCTGTATCCACCTAGGCAGTAAAAATTTTAACGAAATATCTCTCCCAAACGCTTCTATCGTTTCTCCCCCCCCCCTTTTTAAGCACTCGGGGCTAAATATCACCTTTCTACCAAGGTTTGAGTGTTGAAATAATTGTATATAAATATCTATCTATCTAGATAGATAGATAGATAGATAGATAGGTAGATAGATAGATAGATAGATAGATAGATAGATAGATAGATAGATAGATAGATAGATAGATAGATAGATAGATAGATAGATAGATAGATAGATAGATAGATAGATAGATAATACCTTTGTATCATCCCCGGGGTTTATCATGACATGTGACATATGTATAAATTAAACCATGGCTTGTTGTCGATACGAAGAATATCAGCGAAAACTGGGTGCCATATATGCACAACGAGTGAGCGAAGCGAACGAGTTCTGCTATGGCACCCAGTGCGAGTTGATATTCTTCGTGTCGACAACAAACCATCTTATGAAATGCTATGTTTTCAATTTCAGTTCAATTGAGTTTATTAGGAAAACTACCCCTTTACAACGGGGGCACCGTGAACCGGGGTAAGCTCACGATGCGTCCAAGTTACATCAGCAAAAGCGTAAAATGTAAAATATAAAAGTCAGAGTTTAGACCAACAAACATACTAAAATCCTTTGCTTTAAACCAATGTGAAGATTTTGGCCAGTCTCTAACCATTATGCCTGTAGATTGCGGCGTTAGCGCCATGATTCTAGTAATTAGCTTTTACAAGCCTCGTCAAAAACGTCATTAGCACCATTAGATAATTGTAAATCCAGTGAGCCAAGGAATATGAAAGTTTTTCGGAATAAGGATGACAAGCAGAACTGGGACCATACCTGAATGTTGCCTGTATTGGCTAGATCAGACTCTAGTTTTTGGAAATGTTTGATCCTTATATTTCCTAACTCTGGGCATGTGAAAAGAAAATGTTGCAAGCTTTCTTTACCATTGCACCATAGCTAACAGATTTCATCGTTAGATATGCCCCATCCAATCAAGTCACTCTGTAACCCTGAACACCACGTTCTAGCTTTGAATTTTCATCTCGTTCCCTCGAAATTATTCATGCTGAGTAAATATTTCTCCTGAGTGGTGGAATTCTTGAGATATTTATAGAGTGTCAGGGTGCGCTTATTATGAATATCCTGAAAGAATTCTTGTTGAAATAGGCTCAGTCTTTGTCTCTGATAGACGCGGCAAATTCGGCACATGAGTATCTTTCGCACTATCCAGGCCTACCTCTTTCAAGTTCGTATACATCTCCTTGACGTACGGCCAAACACTTGGCTTATTATCCGAGAAATTTTGTTCCATGTTTAAAAACACCCTTTTACATAGACAGGAAGTATTTAATTCGTATTTTAAACGATGAAAATATTTAATTCTTTGCTTGACTCAAATTAAAAGGTAACCATCCAAGCTCGCCGATGGTAGCGGATAATGCAGGCTTTCCTGAATACGTAGAATTGCCCGTGCTACCGAATATTGTGTAGAATGAAGAATCGAAACACTTTCCTTTGTGTTGTTTAACCACACTGCGCAACCACGTGACAGCGCTGGTGATATGACGTGTTTCCAAAGACTATTCCCAAAGGAGGCTCTATTTAAATTTTCGTTAGAGGCGAGAATACTACACAAATAGCCTTTCAGTCGCACTGCCTTTGGCTTCAGGTTGGTTTTAACATGCCCTGTATCTGATTATGATTAGCAAAACAGTATATCTAAGTATCTATAACTCGTGCATTCTTCAATAGGGATATCCCCAAGCTTCCAAACTTTAGATCTGTTTGGCCGTTTGTCAATTACATGTACTTTCGATTTGGCTCCATTAAATTTTAGAACCCATTTAGAAGAAAATCTGTCCGATATGTTCAACATTTGTTCAAGTTCAATTTCAGAATTGGTAATTAAAACCGTATCATCGGCGTAGAGTAAAGCCGGTATTTTTTCACGCTCAAAAGATATGCCTAATTTCTTTTCCTGTAAACTATTAATAAGGTCTTGCATTACCACCGAGAATAAAGTTGGAGACATAATACAGCCTTGCTAAACACCATTAACTGTTTGAAACAATTCGCTCTCAATAGGTCCAAAAACTACTTTATTTTCAACTCTGCGGTGTAGTCCCTTGAGGAGTCTGTATGCTTCGCCCTGGATGCCACAGTTCCACAGAGAAAGAAAAAGCTGATCCCTATTCACCGTGTCACAAGCCTTCCGAATATCTAAAAATGCAAGCCAGGTCTTGTCATTACTTGCTTTCCTGCGGCTACATAAACCCGTTAGAGTAAAATAATGGTCCTCTAGTTTCCGACCTTTGCGATATGCACCATGATATTCTCCCAGAGAATTATGCCCTTCAAAAAAAAAAATACATGAACTGCTTCTCCGTGACTGAACCAAATACTTTATATACATTTGAGGTAAGAGAAATGCCACTACAATTATTTAGATTAGTAGGTTTTCCATCTTTAAGCAGGGGCTTAACCAGACCTTTAAACCAATCATCGGGGTACTCCTCCAACAATTTGCATAATTTGAATATCTTGCCTAATGATAAAACTATAGTTTTTCCACCATGTTTAAGAATTTCATTACACACTCCATCTATTCCCGCTGCTTTACCGTTTTTCAGTCTCATAATTGATTGCTTAACAACGTCAGAGTCGATTAAAACATCACAGAGGCCGTCAGTATTACCGGTGAGGTTATTCAGTTCCTACACCTTCGTCTGGACTTCATTGTGTATATTTTCAGACTTATTTGATCCACCCAAACTTCGCCAATAATCCCCTAGAACTCTACTGATCTCTTTGGGATCATCGATAATGCGGCTGTAGTCGTGCGGATCACAAATACACATGGGATAAGAGTTATTACCATTCAGCCTACGCAACACTCGACAATAGGCTCTCGAATTCTTCGTACCCTTTTGTGCAATTTTTAGTTATAACTTTAATTTTGTAACCTAATTTAATTCGTCTAATCCTATCATGAACCATGTGTTTGAGGCGTTGATACTCATCCCACAACTCATGCAGGACTTTGGGTTGACTGGTGTCACACTTGCTCAGCAGCTTTTAACGAGCGAATTAATCAGATTAATGAAGACTCAGTTGTTTCTCTCAAGAAACATAACATCCGCTGCAAGTCTAATTAATTAATGGGCTCTTCTGTTATTGATTAATCTTATTGGTAAATATCATTGAAATACATCCCGGGAAAAATCATTTTAATCATTAATTTGTCTCGTACCATATGGTTTCGTATCGTAATATATCATCGCGATACACCATCTTTCCACTGCATGTTCTGAGTAGTTACCCCCTAAAGACCCTGTAAATTTATTTGGGCTAATACAGCCTATGTCAAAATTCTACAGAAGAACGTGCATAATATAGACAATAGTACTTCCATATGAGTAGTAACACCACCACCCCCGGGGGGGGGGGTTCTACTCATGTGTATTTAGGTTAGACGGTGACAGGTTAGCTTATGGAGAGTAAAGAGATCGGACTGTGGAAAAAGGTAATGACTACTAGGAAGTGGTTCTGGACAAAAAGACTCAAATACAATTACACAACGTAAACACATCCCATCGCAGTACTCTACAGATATTTGATGTCAAATTTGGTTGCTGCAGTAGACGTTTTTTTCAACTGGATTATTGTGATGGACGCATATGAGAAGATTTAGTTATATTAATTTCCCAATTGAAAGCATAAAAAAGAAATATGAAAATAATTTCCGAATCTATTTCAATTTAGGCATTCATTTGATTTTAACTTGATGACATGCTGACATTACGTTATGAAGGTCGTACCAAGATTAATATAATAAATAAGGTGAATAATAACGGTGAAGCAAACGCAAGCTTCAGGAGAAGACATTAAGGATGTATTTAAATGAAGAAAAATTATCCGTGTCACTAATTCAATTGGCCAATTATTCATGTGCTCGTGCCATTTTAAGATTTAATTGTTGATTGCGTTTTCAGGCAGAACACGTGAAAAGTCTAGACTTTAAAGAATTATCAATTGTGTTATATGATTGTATACCCAAAATAATAAATATCTGCCACAGAAACGCATCTGGCCAATTATGATAATAAAATGATTTAAATTGCCGTACACAAGCTCTACATGTGAGCATTCCTGTAGATGAGATAGCAACCTTATTCAATTAAAAATGTATTTTTCTAGGAACGTAGTTCAAATTTAGACGTACGACCTAAAAAGTACAGATTTGATGCACTGATCATAAGTGGGACGGACCAATATGTAGCTCTGGCCGAAGAGCTACATATTGGTCCGTCCCACTTATGATCAGTGCATCAAATATGTACTTTTGTACAGAGGCTGCAAAGTACGAGAAATCGAATTGCACCAAGGAAAGGCATTGACCCAGGGCGTGCCATCATGACTGGCCTTATACACACATCTCAGAAAAATGTTTTCTTTTGACGAGGAATTTAAGTAAAGAAGTTAAAGCAAATGACAATTTATATCATGGTGCTTTTGGTCGATATCAACGGGTGAGGGTTAAGGATGCAATCCATGGCTCTCTCTTATGTTGATACAACCTGAAGTCCTGAGGTAGTATGCATGTTTGTAGTACATACACATTTAAATGCATAGAATAAAAGGAATGCTGAAGACATATTGTTCGTTCAAACCATCCATGGTGGCCCTTGGCTTTGACACATGTTCACACACTTTCGGTAGGGCAACTACATGTCCGCTTAAGTGTAGATGTGTTTTTTGCATATTTGTCACTGTCAAGTTTAAGTTATGTTTGCAAGGACGGATGGAGTATATATATATATATATATTTGTGTGTGTGTGCTTATGGGCAATATAACATGGGTGTGCGTAACGTTCATCCAAAATTATTGATTAAGGCATCAAGTTAATAACTATCATGGCATGTTGTAAAATCGACTATGCAACTTTTAAAAACTATGCCAAGTGGCATAATGATTATTGCAATTGGTATTGTCAAAATAAGTTGCTCTAGCTGATGATACAGACCATTATGTATATGCTACACTATAATTATAGAATGGGGAACTTGAAAGCAAATCTATCCCCTCAAATTCAGCAAAGCTCACTGACCATAATTGATATATTACAGAGCAAGCGCGACTTGGAATTTTACGGCATCTAAACTTCCACTTGAAGACTTTGATCTCTCCTTGTCCTCTCATAATTCTTTGTTCGAACATTATAACCTTGTACTGAACATTTAACCACTTTACGCCATGATACCTACGCTAGGTCCATGTTTCTGTGTAAATATTGACGACCAGGCCAGCGGTTTTAACTCTTTCCCGGCCAGAATAAGATCGAATCAAAATCTTTCCATGGAGCTGGTTGGGGGTATTAGTGCACCCAAACCGCGCCAAGGAAAACTATTTACCTGGGGTGTACTATCATGAAAACTCTTATCTGCGATTCTGAGCAAAGATGTTTTCTCTTATTATTATCATCATTGTTTTAATCCGTACTCAAACACAGCCACACTTTGTCAGGACAAAGAAGACACTAACAATTCAAAGTGGAAAGATACTGTAAACGATTATTCAGTCTGTCATTCACCCAAAATGTCACCAGTCACACATTTATCAAGTGTCATTGACATGATGGTTGAGTGAAAACATCAAAGCAGACGACACTTTATATCCGTGTGCTTTTGGCCTATTTGAGCGGGAACAAGTCAATGCATAAACACTCCGCTGTACTCAGCTAAACGAGATGCAGCAGCTGCTGCTGCTGCTTTGTATCAACGCCTATGGAGACAGAAATATTGAGAACTTAATTTCTCAGTATGTCAAGCGCAGGGCATTATAATCTTTAATCTGCCCATAAAGAGTATAGATTCTCCTTTAGCCCGTACCTGCTTGCAAAATAGAGGCCCGCTGCAAAAAAAAAAAATATCGGTAATGTTTCTTTAAGTGTCCTTCACATCTTGTTACCCACCATGCTTAAATTGCCGATAAAGCGGGAACTTTCAGTCACGAACCAGCGCTTGCCTTGATTTTTATAATAAGACACTGAGCAAAGTTAATTTTTAGTGATTATAGGCATATGTTCAGGCTGCAGCTTGGTCTGTCAAATTTTCATTTGGATGGACAGACAGGTGAGTGGATGGATGGACGGACGAACGAAGAGAAAGAGAGACAGACAGACAGACAGACAGACATATAGATAGATAGACAGATAGATAGATAGATAGATAGACAGACAGACAGACAGACAGACAGACAGATAGATAGATAGATAGATAGATAGATAGATAGATAGATAGATAGATAGATAGATAGATAGATAGATAGATAGATAGATAGATGGATAGATAGATAGATTTTCCACTGAATCAGTCAACAATTTTGTTGTTCATGTCTTTTACTTTAAGAATTACTGATCCAAATTGTGCAAATGGAATGGACACTTTCATTTTAAACGACTTTATAAAAATTCAAATTAGCTCGGCCTTCGCATTGATTAGCAGGCAAAGGGCTAAATAGCTAAGAGGTTGTTATATTATCCGGTTGAGGCACACAACATTGACGTGGTTACCAAGTCAGCGTTTGCAATTTCCTGTAAGTTAATCACCCTCTTCAAAACGCATCTGCCTTAATAGATCATCTTTTGTGAACCCTGCCCTTGTCTCACACACTGAAGACCGCAATATACTTAGCGACAATGAGCATAGTTCTAATAAAGAACTACAAATGAAGCCTTGGCTCATTGATGTTATCGAACGGCTTTATGAATTAATATGCGTATGTTCTTATATCCTAAAGCCGTACTAAAGAAAGATTTTGTAAAAATCTTTAGTCGCCTTTCTTATGAAGCATTATGCAGAGCTGTGAGTGATGAGTATCAGCAAGAGATCACATCAAAGTAACTGATTATAGAAAAAACATAAAAAACTAATCATAGAATTGGCTCTAAGAAGCAGCAGAAGAGAAGACAGAAACTATAATCATGTCAGAAATATCAACAATAATCTGCAAAATCACTATTTGATGGCGGCGTAACAATGTATCAAAGTTTATTAATCCCGGCCATAAATGTCACACAAAATCCATCATATATCCGTAAT
This sequence comes from Hermodice carunculata, assembly GCA_964020975.1. Classification (NCBI taxonomy): domain Eukaryota; kingdom Metazoa; phylum Annelida; class Polychaeta; order Eunicida; family Amphinomidae; genus Hermodice; species Hermodice carunculata. The sequence goes on from OZ026624.1 coordinate 16,979,696, forward strand.
GTAACAATTTATTTCACAAATTTTAAATTATTCAAAAACCCAATGTGACCACATGGTAAATACGAAAAATGTGTTACCTCAATAAGTACGCCATACTGTAAATGTACTTATTTTCACATGCATATACATTTCCGCGTTTATTTTTCATTTCTGGCTTTTAACTGAAATTTTAATTTTACTATTTTGAGCATAAATAGTATGTACATACCATCTCTCTGTGGTTTTATTTTCACGGTTGTGTAATATCTGCAGAATAAGCGCAAATATAAAGCACGGTGACAGTAAGTGAATTTACAGTGTACTTTGTAGCTCGGAACGGAAATACCAGTCCGTGCTGCTAAAGAGCTCATTCTGTTGACAATAATGACAACAGTGTCCATTCACTGCCAGAAGACATCATTTCTCCGTGTTATTGATCACAAGCGCATGGCCAGGTATACCTTTCACAGTCAATCCAGGTACAAATTGGATTGATAATATACGCTTGTAAACTTGAGCGCTGCCATATTAACCGCCACGTGCGTGATAAGTTCGAAAGCGCTAACCATAATATTGCCCGTGCCAAGGTTCCTGTTCTCTTATCTAACCCTGTTCAGCGCGCATAGAAACTTTCAGACCCCATATTCCCGAAACACCGAAATTCAAGAAGAATTAAGAAGAGGACGTTCTGAATGGCGGTTTGTTTCCGATTGATCATGGCGGAAAAGTGTTAACAGACATATGTATGCAACCGATGTGAATAAAATATCAGGCACTGGATATATAATCTACTGGTAGACATAGATATGGCTTCATTGGAAGGTTCACTGTTAGTAACTATCTGGCATGGTTGTTGGTGATACTAGATTGGAAAACAATAAATACGCATGTAAGCTACACAATTATACCCTTGAGAATTTGCTGCAAAGAAGCAATTTTTTTCAGCGTGCGAGAGTCAGCATAATCGATCAGCATATATATTACATATAAATAATAAACAAGTTTTTACTCTTAAAAGGGACCAACGACTATATCATGTGTTTTACGCATGCAAAGCTACGTTAAAATTATTCTGAAGATATGTCAGCTTATCCGGTCAGCAAACTCAACACATAACACAGGTGTGATTTCCAGGTTTATGACTGGGATAAGTGATATATTTGTGAGCGATGGAGATTGAACCCTGAAAGAAAAGGGAGGGCGCTATTTTAAGTTTTATCACGGACTGTCAGGGATTAGTGACAAATTTGTGAGCGATGAAGATAGAACCGTGAAACAAAAGGGCGCTATTTTAAGTTCCTAAAATACAATTGTGATTTCCAGGTTTGTCACTGATTGTCAGAGATAAGTGACAAATTTGTGAGTAAAGGAGAGGAAACCCTGACAGAAAAGGGCGCCGGTGTTTGTTCCTAAAATACAGTTGTGATGTCCAGGTTTGTCCCTGAATTTAGTGACATATTTGAGAACGATGGAGAGGGAACCTTGAATAAAAAGGGCTCTGTTTTTAGTTCCTGAAATACCGTTGTGATTTTCACTAAATACAAGTGACATATTTGTGAGCGATGAAGAGGGACCCCTGAAAGAAAAGGGCGCTATTTTAAGTTCCTAAAAGACACTTGTAATTTCCAGCCTTACCACTGAGACAAGTGACATATTTGTGAGCGACGCCATTTGCCAAATTTTACAATGGAGGTATCGAGTTTTTAGCGAAACACTTCTGTAAGGCCTGTTTACAGTTTTAATGCCAACTTGGAATCCAGATTAATGTCACATGCGCCTGATGTACTCGAAAGCAAGAATGGTTTGGCACCTGAAGCCACTGCCTGTCGCAATATTTGGGTGCATCTGTACTATGAACTTGTCACAGCTATATTAAGTCGTTGGAAATGGCAATTGTGTAGCAGTGGTTAGCCACACGTGCAAGGCAGATGGCAAAAAGTATGCCCTTCGTTGCTCTGTCAAACATAAACTGTCACAGCTGTTGTTGTAATAAAGGTTTCATCGTCAAAAAGAAGCCATTTTCTTGAGGCAATGACGTTGACTCTGTTGTTGTTGTTTTTCTTTTTTTTTTTTTTCATAAGTCTGTTTTGAGTTGACATAAGGGCATAAGATTCATACTCATTGAAAACGAAGTTCCCACTCAAGGACCAACATGTCTACGATTGCAGAAACCATGATGAGCAGGACAAAATTGCCCCCCCCCCCCCATTTTGTTTGTTTCAATTCATGCTTGTTTGTTTTCACTGTTGTGCTTTGTTTTTCTCATCTAATATCTCCTCTCCCCTCCCCTCCTCTCCTCTCTTCTCTTCTCTTCTCCTATTTCTTTTTTATCTTCTTTTTCTCTCTCCTCTCTTCTGTTTATAAAAACACAAGTGTGGAAAACTCTTATTTTTTAACACAATTTGTATTATTTTAAGTGTCGTGATCAGTTTTACTCGTTCAAAAAAAGGTTGAGAAATATCACAAATCATAAAGTGAGAAATATGGTTACAATTTACAAAATTACATTCATAGAAACCACCCATAGGAATAACTGGAGCCCTTTGTCGCAGACACTGATCATCGTGATATTTTAGGTCAAATTGGAGTGCGCCTGCGCGATATCATGGGTTTGATAGGCCAAGGATAATTTACTTCTAGATTAGTTTTCGCGCTCAGTGCTTCCCCCTTCTGATGAAATGAGCGTGGCGTAGTATTGAGAGACTAGGCAAGGATAACATGGGGGTTGTCTTTTTTGTCCATTACGTTGAAGATGAGTCCAGTCGAGTGTTTGGCAAATATTGTAAAAACAAATGCCATTGACCAGTGTGTCCAAGACATGAAAAAAATCTGTCATACCGTCACTGCTGTGCTGCATATATAAAACACGCGATTTTATGGGTGGGAATATCACCCCAATTTGTGCCACACAGACAGCAACCCTATGTTATTTGTTCTACGACCCAACATGGAGCAAACAGATCTCCGTCAGCTACATGTACCTCTGTTCTGCAGAAATCCTGTTGTCCCATCTGAACAAAGGAAGATACACTGTTACCTCGCTATTGCAATAACAAACAAGTTTTCTTCTAAAAGAAATGGTCGTACAGGTCCAGCAAAGGGTATTACCTGTACATTATGGTTTGATATTAGCGCAACAAAGTGACTGCAGATCATTCTCAGGAATATAAGAGACTTGTCCTGGGAATTTATCAAAAGTGTTAGGAACATGGTGGCAGGTTCCTCGGAATATAATGGCAAACTCCTGTGAACATAACTAAATTCCCTGGAATATAATTTCAAGTCCCAGGAATATAGAAGACAGTTCCGAGGAAAGCTATTCAAGTCCCAGAAATTGCGAGAAAATTGCTGATACGTGTAATATTAGGACTGATCGAGGAATTAGTCTTGTGTAAAAATTTAAAATATACATCACGCACAAAATACTGCATGGCACTGTGGGTTAAAAAAAATGCGGAAAAAAAGGGGGAGGTGGAACAAACTAACAAACAAGCACACAAAAACATATACATCTGAGACAAAACAATCTTAACAGCATGCATATTGAAAAATTATGGTAATTTCAAAGCCTCTAGGGTTAAAATCAGCTGCAATAAATCTGTATGCCAAATCTCTGTTTCTATCGATAATGACTTTTTTCAGTAATCACATCCTAAAAGGGTATGACCTTTGACACAGAATAATTTTATTCTGTTTTAAATTACGTTTGTATTTCTAAATCATGGTCACTTACATCGGGCGTCTTAGGACCTTGAAAAATGACCAAGAGCATTCATAACATAATATGTGCCTTGAACTCAACCATGTATATCTCCTTAATAAATTTCTCATCAAATACTACCAGTGGCACCCCCCAGTGGCTCACACGCCATTGCTTTTTTTCTATACATGCAGTATGCCTGTAATATGTATATCTACAAATAAATGAACAGGGGCCAATGAAGAGACACTCAATTTGATATTTTACAGCTCTAGTGCCCTTGATAGAGTGGGTTAGTCAACAAGCCTTTAATTTTACTCACACTGAAAAATTCTGCTTTTCATTACCCTCCAATATACATGTATAGACACACTGGTTTCACTATGATTTTTTCAAGTAAATGAGCTCTTGTTAATATGTGGGGGCAAAGCCCGCACGTACTCTTACATGTACATGTATCTAGCTGTTAAGCTAAAAACATTACAAGGGTATAATTTTCACTCTACTACTGGGTTTCCCATAAGCCTTTATTGTAATATTACACAGAGAATCATACCTTAAAATGTTTCAAAGGCCATCATTAAATTAGTAAAAGATTCTGTCATTAACTTCAGTGGGACACAATTTTAAGTGGCATGTTTGGTGTGGTATTTATTGGTAACTGAGAGACTTTGTGAAACACAACTGTTAGCTTCTACTTCACAACCTGCATACTTTTATAGAGGACAATGAAAAAACGTATTTGGACAGGTGAAACTTGAGCCCTTTCTGCTCTGTCAGACAAGTGAAAAAAGTCTACCCCTGTTATAGTCAAAATGACATATTATATATGTGTGTGTGTGTGTGTGTGTGTGTGTGTGTGTGTGTGTGTGTGTGTGTTACCAATTCCAGATGATCATTATTTTGTTGGAAGTGAAACCATGAATACTGCATGAGTCTCATGTCCAAATGACTGTATAGGTATGCAGCTATGCTATATATATTGTCACAGCTTTGCTTGCCTCCCGGAGCTTGCCTGCTTTGAGTTATAATTAGCTCACTGGATCTCTGGCTATTATTTTATGTGGCTGGTGGCCTGCAAGGGCATCAGGACCCCAGTCCAACAGTCAAAAGCCCTAGGTCTGCTAAGCAGGCAACAGCTTAGCAAGGGACATCATTATAATTAGGCATAGTGTGATAAATGACCAATTACTTTGCTTTTATTTTATTTCATTTTTATTCTTCTGTTAAATATGCTTCAACCAATTATTTAAGGGACGTGCTATAGTAAAATGATCATGGACCTCCCTTCAGAAGAGATATCTATACGCCAAAATTACCATATTTTACACCATGGGCCTATTCTTGTTAATGGGTCCAGGTTTGCATTTACCCATCTATCAAAAATATGCTATCCCTGCCCTCATCCCACCAACTATGGTGACCAGGTCCAGGGGCCATCGACAGTTTTTTTTGTCCCATTCATCTTTGCCTCCAAAGCAGACCCAAGCTGCGTATTTTGTCTACTCCACTGGGGTCTGCCCTTCTTTGACAAGGTCACTGTTCTGCATTGGAAAATTGACTCAGTTTCTAATTGGCTGAGTATGGTTACTATGGTAACAGGCTTCAGTACACTAGGGACCAGAGGCTGTTACTGGTTCAGGCGATAATGATGAACTTCCTGATTGGTGTCTCAGTCTAGTGGGAGGGTCACAGTATAGTTCTGTTTCCCTTACTATAAATAAAATCCTGTCGAAGAAGGGCAGACCAAGTGCAGTAACACGTAACTTGGTCTACTTTGCAGGCAACATTCATCCGTTTATCAGCATATTTTGGCAGCAGGAGTGGACATACATGCACCCATGGGTGACACTTAAGAGCAGTTCCCTGCAAGGAGCAAAGTTGGCCTAACTGAACTTGTGTTATTTCAGTGATTACATCTATACTGCATAACCGTGTTGATATGGCACTCGCACATAACTACCTCCATTGAACCATTCTTTTTTAAGAAGGTGGATTTGGTCGAGTGGGTAAGTGCGTTTCCTATTTCAGCTAGGCAACTGCTGCCAAAGGTTGCAAGTTTGAGTCCCACTCGTTTCAAACATAAAAAAAACCGTACCAGAGTGAGTGGGTGGACATCAGCTTTTTTCAGCCATGGTCCTGTCGTCCATTACGAGGTGGTGTTTTACAGTACATATCTATGTAAAAGGTAGATAATATAGTTGGATTTCGTACGGATATATCTTTTTGGGGCACCCTTGGGTTAAGCTGAAAGGATAGTAGTTCTATGGGGGGCTATTTATGATGCTGTTCGTTATGATGTAAGAAACTGAAACTAAAAGACGAGAATAAAGTGATGTTCAACAAGCTAAGTCACAGGCAAATTCCGTTTGTTCAGCTAAAAAACATGTCAGTTTTTGATACGATAAATCCTGCCTCCAATCTTGCATGCACGCATGGTGTGGTTCCTTTCAAGACCATAAACACCGTCTTGCCGTCAAAATGCGCTATTGATACAAGACTAAAATTCATGTACAGTATGGACGTACCATAGGAGAAGGAAGAGTGACCTCATAATGACATAGTGAGATATACGTGCGCTAAATGATAAACATATCCGCTGCTAATAAGCCTTTGTCTCTTAAGATATTCGTCCATGCTGATAGTAGATTTTATTTCCATACCTCTTGTTATTTACAAACAGTTTCTGAAGATCTTTCTCAAACTAAATCTGAGACATATCTTAGCTGTGCTTTGAAATTGCATAGGAATGACCAGTCAGCGGTCTTAACACTTTAGCTTTTTATTATGCTGCTTGAGTCAGTCCATGGTACTTTTCAGGCCGGGCGAAATTGGATTGGGCAATCTTTTTTTATCATATGACTCAAGAGGCGGATGCGATGCTGTTTTGGTGAATAATTTGCCGTGAATCCACCCTTGTAAATTACCTTGTTCACATTTTATTTCTTACATGCAAACGTAAAAAAAAGTACAATAATATAATAATACGGACTCGATGCACTTGAAAAAAGGATTCTGCAAACGATCATTTTCGTCAACAACAGGTTGCGGTTGGCGCAAGGCTATGTTTGAGCATGCAAATCTAAGGGTTGTAATGGGTAAAACTGGGGTAACGTTATGCTTGCCGGATTTTCATCTGAAATAAGCCCTTCCTGAAAGATTGGGTCAAGTTTCAAGTTTCAAGTAAGCTTTATTTTCAGTCGCTTCTTTACACAGTGAACATCACCCCGACAGGGCTATTTTACCGACATTTTACAAATAATATGAATGAATATGATTAAAAAAAAACGATACCAATAAGATACAATGACATAAGTAACTAAAATATAAAATGTATACGAAAAATAAGGATTGTTCAGCCATGATACAGTTGTGGGATACTTGAGTAGATATTACTGACAAGCTACATATTTACACTTTATGCCAGTCCAGTTTATTACGAGTCTTTTAAATTGACCGAAACTTGTAGCTATATGAAATTAGTTTGGCAATTTGTTCCACATTTTTGCTGCATTGTAGCGCAAAGATTTCAAACCATATGTAGTTGACTCTACCTGAGGAATTTTTACAAGATTTTCGTATCTAAATCCAAATTTTGTATATTTCCATTCTTGTACATCGTGGAGATAACTGGGTCCTTGTTTATGAAAAATTAGCCGTTAAGCCCGTAGTGCCGTCGTTTTCATGCGTCCCGACCAGAGAGATGGGAGCTCAGCCATACCCAATAGAGTCTAATATGTTGAAATAGGATCATTGTAGATGAATCTGAGAGCTCTCTCTTGGAAGTCTGTCCATCAGCTCAGTGGCCGTTTTGCCACAGACGTGTCAGGCAAAGGAACAATAATAAAAAGTTGACAGTGTAAAAGAGTGGTAAACCGGTAGTCTGCAGTTTTTGTTGAGGTATATTCCAATTCGTCTAAGAACATTTAACTGCTTGTAGGATATTTGACAAAGGTGTGCTATATGGGTCGTAAAGGCAAGTTTGCAATCGATGGTTACTCCACGTAATGTGTTTTCCTTGAAACCTTGAATTGCGGTATCCTTTTTAATAAGCTGCAGATTACCTGGGGAGGGGAAGCTTATTGCTAAAAGATATAGTTTGAAATTTGCTAGGATTGGCCTTCATGAAGTTGAATTCAGACCAACCAATCAGTTTCACACACTCCTGTGTCAGTGTGTGAACTAACTCTTTAACACAGGAGTGGGCATTGTGTTGTCATCTGCATAGTAATACAATGAGCACTCATTGACGAAATAGAAAATGTCATTTATGAAAATATTGAAAAGTAGAGGCTCCAAGATCGAACCCTGAGGGACCCCTTTGAGAATATATATCCATGAGCTAGTGGTTATGCCTATTTTTACATATTGTTTACGGTTACTTAGGTAGCTACTGATAAAAATCAAAGCTTTGTGGTTCAGGCCATAGACAACAATTGTTTTGTTTTGTTTTGTGTGTTGTTTTTTTTTTTTTTTTTATTAGTAGGTCATGTGGCAGACAATCAAATGCCTTAGAAAGGTCCATACAACCTGCTGGCACACTCCTTTTTTGGTCGAGAGCTTATTTCCGGAGTGGGGGTGCTTTGCATGTCCATCCACCGCTGCTACTTAATTCACAGCCTGGGGGAGACGTCAGTCTCTGATACAATATTCCTATTCTGGGGCCCACTGCCGCCAACAACCGGTAACTTCAAAGTGTTTTATTTACATTTTTAGGTAATGCTCACACTGGAAAAGTCCCATTATATATTTTACATTACATTCCTTCAACAAATTAACCTTCCGTTAACACTTATCACACATATATTTTGAATACTTCTTCAAAATATCCAATCAAGACTAATGCACGGACTTGGCTGCTATTTTGAAAATTGTAGATTCCGCATCCAATGCTTTGTAAATGAGGATAGTAAAGGGATGATCTTGGGGGGTTATGATATATGAGACCAAAAGTATTTATTTTGCAAATATTTCAGAGCATCAATAATGATATGATATATGCTGTGGACGCGATTCGCTTTGATATCCAAATCAAATGTATTTAAATTTGTGTTACAGTCCTGCAATGCCATGTTCAAAATGGTGCAAGGTGCATGATTTACCAGCTCAAGGTATTGTTTCACATTTGGATTTGTAACTATCGACGATAACTGCTTCAGGCACAACCTAGAGGCCAGATTATAAAGTTAATATAGTAAGTCATGGTTTGAAAGTACTTAAAGGACGTTTGCCCTGGTAACTCGGAGAGCGGACACCTGGAACCTTGCAAAATATTACGATAAGGATCACCTAACAACCAGGGCTATGCTGTTTCACTGAACAACCATGGCTATGCAGCTATGCTGTTTCCCCGGCCCAAGTTAATCCTCCAGACAAGTTGAAATAAAATGGTGTGTTTGAGTTGACTTACTGTAAAATAATGGCACAAGACGGCTACCTTTTCGAAAAAATCTTTCCACTGAGGCTTTGCTGTTTCACCGAAAAACCTTGGCTGTGCAGCTATGATGTTTCTCCGGCCCAAGTTACCCCTCCAGACAGGTTGAAATAAAATGTTGTGCTTGAGTTGACTTCAGTGCAAAATAACGGCACACGCCGGCCACTTTCTCTATAAAATCTTTCAGCCAGGCCCGATCAATTTTTATCAGGGAAGGGCAACTTGAAACTTTCTTTATGTTTCATAAAATTTGTTCAGGGTCGGGCCTTTTCAGCAGGGTCGATTTGGTTACCGGAACCACACATATATCTTTGTTACGCCTTAGGTAACTTGGACATTTGACGTCAGTTTAACTTGTTACACGGGCACAGCGGAGGCACTTGTCTGTCTAGAGATAATATGTACATGGCTACTTCCCTCACATCTTATGGATCCAAACGGGTCGGTCGCAACCGACCACAAAAATGTAGACTCGTAACAACTGTAGTTCATGTTCAGACACCAAACAAAAGGAAAACCGAAATTATTACAATTAAGTTTGAAGCAAAAAGCAAAGGACCTGTCTTTGCTTCAGCCTATTTTATTATGGGGTGGAGGGCAAGGCGTCGCCCTTAAAGAATTCCTCTTGTGGACCTCATATTTCCATTGTTATGCTACCGTGATGACTCAGATGGACCCGAACAAGAGTCTAACGGGGGGGGGGGGGGGGAGGGGGGTAAAGGATGCCCTGGTATGCTGGTATAGGAAGTAATAATGCTTCAATACAGAAAAAGTATGAGAAACAAAGCCCTGTGATACATGGTGTAGGAAATAAAGAACGTATTTTATTCCCCATTTAAAAATAATACGTTTTCACCATTGGATAACTTTACAAGAAGATAACAAAAATAATCGCATTTGTCAATTCATATGCAACTCATTGCTGCAGTTACGTGTTACTGGTGCTTGTTCGGATATTAACTGTGCCTGGTCCTTGTCACGGAAAATGAATTTTGTCAAATATCGGCTGACGAGAATTCTTTTTAGTACGCTTTGCGGACAATAAATAAATCGGGGGGGGGGGGGGCAAAAACTCAACATCAGGGTGGGTGTGTGCTGCGGACATTTTTTAACAGTACACTATCTTAATCCTACACCAGATGTAAAAAGGTACCCTTTCTTAATCCTGTAATGTGTTGAAAGGAACGCTGCATTGGTGCATCCTAATTGTTACCCCTATCTTAATCCAGCTGTGTACATTTTGGGGGGCTTTTTTAATCCTGAGAGTAATGAAAACAGGGCCTAACAATCCTACATGGAAGTACCCCCCCCCCCCAAATGTATCCATTTATCCGATGCGAAAAATTTAAAATTGGCCCAGTGCGGATTACGGGACTCCCCCCCCCCCCTTACCCTTAAAGATGTCTTTCAATTAAATGATAGTTGTTGCCAGACGACGTTAAACTGCAGAACATACGACGCATAAGCTGTGGAAAGGATGTGCCCACAGTTAGAGGCATTCCCGTGTCCATTTCAGTAATATTGCCTGCAGGCATTGTAAATCCTCCAAGACCTTGTGTGCTTCCGCAACCCGGTGGGGGGTGATGCGGCAAAGGGGGAGCTCATCAAAGGGTAGGAAAGTGGTCAAAGGATGATCTATGGATTCTATATGTATACTGGCCCTACAGGCCTTCCGAAAAAGAAAATAGAGAGCCCATTAGGGTTTTTGCAATCTTCTTGGATCTAATTCAGAGGCACAATGTCGTGCCACACTACACTATTCGTCGCGTTTGATCCCCTAAACGAATCAGGTTCCGGTTGGGCAGAGTGGCCGTACAAAGACAGGGAAATGACAGATACACGTACAGAGTTACGTACACGTACTGCAAAGCAAATAAGCCCAAGGTAAAACACCCTGACGTTTTTCAACTCTTGCCTGCACCATTCGATGCAGGGTTTCACTCCCGGGGGTTTCACTACTGACAATAATTGAGACAAAATGTTTTACCTAGCTTAAGAGAGTCTCAGTAGTTGTTCCATGAATTATTCTATAATTAACATACTTTAAACGCCTAGTTTGGTTATTATTTTCAATACTATCGAGCTCAAAATTTTAAATTAATGAACAAAAAGGCATACAGAGACAGGCAGGGAGGTAGAAATGAATGTACACTTACAACGCGTCACGAAAGTACGGTATTTGCCCTGATCAATGCACTAATTTAAAGGATCAACAAGTACTGATAAAACTTGGGTGTTCATATGACAGTAGACAATTAAGATAATATTGATGGAAACCTGTTCTAGATTATCCCATTTACCCGACACTTTTTTATGCACTGAAGACTGAATAGAATTTAAAGCAGTTGTATTTTCATCATGTCAATGACAAGATTGTTTTGCAGTGTAAAACAGCCTTAGGTCATTCGTGTTATTCTGATAATGGTTTTGTAATGGCCTTCAAGCACTGCGGTTGGTTGAGTTGACACTGGCCGTAAGGTGTTCTCATTAGGATTGGTGTCTCATTCCCTTCACGGAAGCCAAATTGTTTACAGTTCTATCCGCACGGCGTACATGTCGCAATTTGGCACTCAAAATATACAACTTGAAAGCAGAGCAGCTGGTTTATCACGGGAATCCCTTCCTTATTTCAGGTGGACAGTTATTTGATACAGCGTCTAGTTCCATCTTCCGTCAGGGTCCTCGTGGTAGTCCATTGCATTTGCCTTGTCTATCTAGTAGTTTAAATGCTTTTTAAGATACATCTTGTCTTGCATGTTCACATGACCTTGTCTGTGAACTGACAGGCAAAGTGATGCAAAACCTGACGATGTATCAGTTTGCTGCCTGTGAATGCGGGCTGTCCGCCTTTTTTGGTATGTTATAGTGAAATACGGCATTTGCCTCGTTGAGAAATGTTGCCGATGTTGCTCCTCTGACTGCAACGAAAAGGGAACCCAGCAGTGTCCAGCTTCTGATTCGGACAGAGCACTAGATGGTAACCTTAACACCATTGGACGATCCCACTGATGGATATTCCAAACGTTTCCACATGAACATTTTTAAGATAATGCCACTGAAGCAAGCAGCGTGTAGAATTTGCGTGTGACAACCCTCCGTGTGGTAATGTTCACTGGAAAAAACCTACCATAGGAATACTTTAGAAAACCGTAGCTTTGTTTCCGGGAAAACCAGTGAAATGGCCTATCCAGGGAACACTTTATGATTTTCGAATGACCTTCAAGATTTCGCAAGGACGACATGTAAAGCTTTGCTTCATTAACCATATCTCTCACTTGTCATGCACGGATAAATCTGTTTGCTGGATGAGCCATATTTATAATTTACCACATGTACATTTTCAATAACATGCGGTGAAATTAAAAACATCAACTTTTTTTAACGTAGCTCCCAAATTCGTCTGACAGGGGTGTGGTCTGACAGGTCGGAAACAATGCACCACCCTTTTTACAGTGTGCAATAGATGAGGACGCTATTCCGACACGGGAGGCTTCATTATGCTGTCTTTGAAAGTCAAAATCCATTTGGCTTTCATTGAAGTGGATTTAGAAGAAAATTTGCGTCAAATGGAAAACGCAAGTGTCATGTTTGAACAAATAATTTGTTGCTTTCGTGGTCAACACATGTAAGACTTAATAGTGCATCTCATCCCAAAAGTGACTATGCAAATGCATTTTTCCCATGTAGCGGAAATTGGCCTAGTAGCTCAGTTTGACTTCCATTAGTTAATATTGACCAAGTGACACCTGAACGTTGAAAGGCTAAATTACTTTATAGGCCATAATTGTCAAATTTCTGCCCCGGATGGCGATGGAAAGAGCCAAATGGGATTTGCATGGTATGGAAATTAGGTCAGCGTTGAAGGTAATGTGTGCTTTGGTGGTTATGATGGACGAGGATTGTTGCAAGTTATAATTACATCATTTGCTCTTCTCCACCATGGGGCTCTCCATGCTCTACCAGACTGCTCTTTTTGTCTGTATCATTCAAAGCTCATTGCATACGCTCACGTTATTTTCTTCAGTAAAAATCTGTGACCAGGCGATGGAAAGAGATAGTATTTAAAGTGGCCACTCTGAAAAATTGCATGGAAAATATCTGGAATGTATGCGCACAATGCGGAAAACTGCTCTTTCTGTGGCAGCAAATACGGCTTATGCCAGATGAACAGCCATAAGTAAATGCCGGGTACCTTTCTTGGAAAATTTCACACCCACTTCGGTAATTGAGCCATGAAAGTCAAATTTGCCTCGGGACAAGATGTCGGCAATTGTAGAGAAAATCAGCCGATAAAATTATACTGCTTTCGGAAAAAAGAGCATTTTGGCATCCAAAGCTCGGGACGTTTCTGTATGAGAAATTTATAATCTAATGTACAAGATATGGCAGGGGCGAATTCACTAAGGGAGAGGGGAGGGCGCAATGGGCTCCAGTTACTCTTGGCAGCACCCGGTTGCTTAATGGAAACATTTTTTGTGGAGACTTTTTTTTTTAGAATCATTGATATTTATTTATGTATTTTGGTTCCGAATGGTTCAGAATATTCCATACTACAATCATTTGTATTTTGAACATTTCGGGGCGAGCCTCGGTGAAAACAAATGAAAACAACTGTATTTCCTTCACCTGTTCCCATCTTCAAAACTTTTGGGTTCGTTCCTGCATGTGCAGCACATGGTCATTTCTGGTCATTTCAACATGCCGTCCTTACATGGAAGAGATCAGATTTATTTCCTGAATCTTTAGATGCAAGTGTTTGTGTTGAAAACACACTTCCAAGGATGGGTATGTTGTGTATTTTGTTACAAGTACATACGTATACTACAAAAATAATATTTTATCATCGCGTCAACGCTGCGTCTCTAATATGCAACCACATTATGTATACATGTACATGCACAGATAGAATGCTTTATTGGTGGCTATAGTGTACATTGGATGCCATATGGTACAACAATGGAGCGAAATGAAAAGCGTTCTGTCGTGTGACAGGCATGAATACCGCCCATTTGTAACTTATTTGCTGTTTAACAGGAAAAAAACCAGGCGCTCTAACGTAAACAAGGTGAATGTGCTAAACCATCGTGCATATTTTGCTCCCGCACTGTAAAAGCACTATTGTAAAATTTCCATGCTGGTGGCATACTCTATGTGTAGGGACAAAAAAAAATTGCAATATATATTTATTGTATACTTACCTATGAGACCCACGTATTACTGATGCGCAGTTAAACTAACGATGCATATAAGTACTTCAGTCAATGTGAACAATGCATTTTATGTTGAACGTGTATATGAACGTTATATTCAATATGTACATCTAAATTACAAATTCGGTAGAAACGATTATTTTGCTCAGCAATAAAATATAGCAGCTCTGACAAATGTGTGCGTGGTTTTTTTTTTTTTTTTTTTTTTTTTTTTTGGTTGTTTTTTTTTTTTTTTTTTTTTTTTTGGTTGTTTGTTTGTTTTTTTGTTTTGTTTTGTTTTTTTTGATTTTTTTTATTGGGTTTTTTGGGGGTTTTTGTTTGTTTGTTTTTTTTTTTTTTTTGCTTTTTTCGTTTTGTTCTTGTTTTTGTTTTTGTTTGTTTGTTTTCACGTGTAAAGAAAGCACAATTGAAACAACTTTATACGAAAGGATATGACATACACATAAAGCTACTCTAAACAAGGAGGCTACACTTGCTCTGAAAGAAACAAGAATGACGTTTCCACCGTCAACGCAATATTGTACACGTTTTCTTTCCAGAATGCTATATATATTCATTTCCATATCCAAAGAATGATAGAGACAAAAAAATCCATATTAATTACTAAATTCTGTTGGTCATCTTTGAAATCAGATTAAAAGAAATGATCCATTATCAAAAAAGGAAGTTTAGCAGAATAAACAAACGTGTCTCAATTTTTTTTACATGTTTATGTTTCGTGTATTAATTTGTAAATATCTGAAAATATATTGCGTTTTTCTCCTGGTGCCTTGATGCTCAAAATTGTTTCCATGTTCCTTTAGGAACTGCAGGCAATATAAATATCCACCTGGATCAAAATGGTATTTGTATTTAGCAAACGACTATATCATAAAATAAATCTGATTCGAATAGGCGCCTGTAATTTTATATTTCCAAATAAGGCGTACAAAAAAATGTATGAAATATTTAGGAGTGAACTATGATGTATTTTGTAAGTTGAAATGGAAAGATTCTCTTCCACCTTTTCTTTCTAAAAGCTGGATAATTTGCCTCCATTATATATATACTATGTTGACATCATACATTACGCCGGCTATTTTTATGCTATTTTGACAACCGAGTTTGACACATCACATCTGTTGATAGCATTATGGATATCATAATTACAACCAAAGGTGAATGTTAATGACAATCCTGCTTTGTTTTGTTTTGTTTTTATTTTTTTTTATTTTTTTTTTTTTATTTATTTGAGGTTTTGGGGGGTTTTTTTGTTTTTGGTTTTTTGTTTTGTTTTGTGTAAGTTTATGGGGGTTTTTTGTTTTGTTTTGTTTTTGAGTTTTTTTGTTTGTTTTCTTGTTTTTTTTTTTTTTGGATTTTTGAGTGTTGTTTTGTATTGTCTTTTTTTTCTTTTTTTTTGGTCTTCTTTTGGGGGATTGGCGTTTAGCTTCCCTCATTTTTGTTCCCTTTTTTTCTCTTTTTGAGAAACATGTAGTGCCTTGTATTTTGTCATCTCTATGTGTATCTGTTTTCCTGCCGTGTAGTGGTAGTATTTATCTTTCATTTTCCCTTTTTCATGCGTGTAGTCCATTTTCTGTTTTCTGTTTCTCTATTACCAGCTGTCTTTTCCTTTACTTTTACACCGTGTAACGGCTTGTATTTTTGTTCTCTGTCTGTTTTACTTGCGTATGATGTCTTTTTTCTGTTTCACTAGCGTGTGGTCTCTTAAATTTTTGTTTCTTAATGTGTTTTGTGTTTCCGCGTTTCCATTCATTTCTTGATAATGTTGATAGGCCTTGTGTTTAAGTGAAACAGTTATCGGGCATTGATATTATCAACCCGAGAACCCGAAATTATGGCTATCCGGGTACTCCTCCCATTTGGGTATTACCTGTTTTATGCGAATAGAACATGGCATGCAAGTAGATTATCCACAAACCAAATCAAAGGGCTGTCCATTCAAGAATTCCAATGAAAAGTACAATAAATGTAAGCAGGCTAGTATTCAATAATTCAGACAATAAGTACATACATGATGAATAAATTTCAATATAATAGTAATAGACACAGCCCAATTTTACTTCGGAACAGAAATCGATTTAGCTCTATCCAGCCGCCAGGATTCGATCATCAAAATACATCCTTTCGCAACAAGTGTGACTTGCTCAATCAAAAATCGATCAACACGTGTTTATCAGTTGGACATGCGTCCGTTTGATAAATGAAGTTGTCCGAATGAAAATGGGCCTGTCAATCGTGAACCATAGAATATAATTATCTGAAAGATACAATTAAAATCCACTTTTGAGGTACAATTAAGCCAAGGGTAAATGGGGTAAATCGATTTTATTGATAAATACAATTAGAGAAAAAAAGGCAGTGCTCATAAATAAGCTAAGTGGAGGTAGTTCTATTAAGTCCATTTTATTACACATAAGGTTGTTAACAGAGTCGTAATATTTGAATTATTTTGCATTTGCTGTAGCTATCAAAAATTTATTTTCCTAAAATAGTGCTAGCACGGAAAGATGTGTTCAATATGCCCCAACATTGCTCAATTATTTATGGTCTTTTATTCAAATTGAAAAATTAAATATTTTCCCTTTTCGAAGGTAGAGCCTGGCTATTATAACATTTTTGTCAATGTTCTCAAAATTATGTCTGGGTGCCAACCGAGACATTCTTTTCTTTTTTCCTTCCTCCTTTCTTTCTTTCTTTCTTTCTTTCTTTCTTTCTTTCTTTCTTTCTTTCTTTCTTTCTTTCTTTCTTTCTTTCATTCTTTCTTTCATTCTTTCTTTCGTTCGTTCTTTCTTTCTTTCTTTTTTCTCTCTCTCTCTTCTTTCCTTTCCGGATTTTCTCTCGGACACTATCATTCCGAAAACCACCAAACTTGCCCTGGTGACTGACCTACTGGTGAAACTGAGCACCTGGTTTATAATACTCACGATGTTTAATATTATGCAAATTTGGGGGCAGTTAACATTTTAAAAGCTCTTTATCTTCAAAAATGTTATAGATAGGCACACATTTCTAACTTACACATATAGGTTTCAGACATCTGGCAAACCTAATAGCATGCAAAAAAAGTTGGGGAATTTTAATGTATGCTAAATTCACTGAATTTCTCAACAATCCACATCCAGGACTTCTGCTGTACTGCTTGTTACAAGCCAAATGGACCTCCATGGTGCTAGGCAACCATTTTGCATTCATAATAAATTAGGGCGAACCTGTCTCATTGGCAGCCACGCATGCTAGGTGTATGGTTGGGAAGGTTTGGGTCTTGTAGCAAATGGGATTGGAGGAGGGGGGACTCCCGTCCCAACAACTGTGTAATGAGGTTCTCAATAAAATATAGAGAATCTCTTTCTGTTCATACAAGAACAGATCTGCTCCATGTTCCGACTAGTGCTGAAGAGAGCTGTCAATGCACCATGACTGACGCTCGTGTCCTAGCTGGTCTGTTTTTTGCCTGAGGCTATGAGTCTGCTGGGCTTATCAGTCCCAAGGGACCACACGCAGTGGACTTCTAGGCAGAACAAGCCTGAGTGTACTCTCTGTTAAAATAGACAACATGCAGTGCTGAGTTGGCTAGACCCATCAAAGTATGGTTTTCCAGTCCTCAATGACTGTGTGCAAAACTTTGTGAGTTTTGAAAAGGTGTTTGGATTTGTGTGTCATCTCAGTGGATACTATCATGTCTTTGTTTTCTTGTAACCAGTGAGATTAAGCCTGTTCTTCATAGCCAAAACTGAGACAGTGTATGCAAATCTCAGTTCAAAGGTACTTGCACATGTAGTTTTGTGACAGCATCTGTTAAAATCTGTTTATGTAATAAAGCAACAAAGACACATTTGTATTGCATGTGTATACAATCATTCCCCTTACTGCCCAGAAGGGCTGACCGTCTCAGGAGTAGGCACTTTTCTCTGGTCCCAAGGATGCAAACTGTAGAGAAGTTTGACTGTATGCGTAAAAACTGAACTGTCTTTCTTTATGATAAAGCCAGTCCAGAGGTTTTCTCAAACACTCTTATCTTTCGAAAACCACCGAACTTGCCATGATGACTGACCTAACCAGTGAAATTGTGCATCTCATTTGGAATAGTCATGATGTTTAAAATTATGCAAATTAGGGCAAGTAAAGTTTTAAAAGCTCCATAGCTTCCAAACTACTGCAGATAGACTGAAAATACCAATGTGAATATATAGGTTTGTGACACCTGCCAATATAATGGACAGTATATAAGTTGTGGAATTTCAAAGGGTGCTAATATGGGTCATTGAAAACTTTAAAAGTTGAAATCTCAAAAACTATTTTATATAGAGATGCCATGCCAACTTCAATTTATAGGGTTGTCTCAAAGCCGCATGTAATAAACCATGAACTAAGTTGCAGGATTTTAATTTATGCAAATTTAGTGAATATGCAAAGGGTAAGTCTTGAATAGTTTCCAAACTATTATAGATAGAGGTGCCATTCTTACTTCAATTTATGGGTTTGTGGCATAGCCTCATCCAATGAACCATAAACCAAAAAGCTGTCAGTTTTAAATTACATGCAAATTAAATAAATATACAAAATTATGTTGGATAGCTTCAAACCTATTATAAATAATATTTTCATTCAAACTTCACTTTATAAGTTTGTGACATGGCCACATCCGATGAACCAAGAACCAAAGTTGAAGCATTTTGATTTATGAAAATTAAGCTAATGCACGAAATTTAGATTATGTTGAACAATGGAAAAGTGTAGCATTTGAAAATGTTCTCATTTTGAAGTCACCCAGATTTTTTCTAGTAATTCATAATTTTTTATTTCTTTTATTCGTTATTTATATTTTTGTTTTGTTTTGTTTTTTGGGGTTTTTTTTGTTTTGTTTTTTTTTTGTTTTTTTTTTTTTTTTTTTTTTGTTTGTTCGTTTGTTTGTTTGTTTGTTTGTTTGTTATTTTGTTTTGGGTTTTTTTTGTTTGTTTTTTTGTTTTTTTTTGTTTGTTTATTTGTTTTGTTTTTGTTTTTGTTTTGTTTTGTTTTGTTTTGTTTTGTGTTTGTTTTTGCTTTTTTTTTGTCCTTGTTGTTGTTGTTTTTTTTGGGGGGGGGAGTGTTTTTGTTTTACCCTGGGAAAAATCTGAATCTAAATCGAAATCTACCATTTAGCTGAAATCTTGCATGGAGCTCTCTTATTATCAGCTTTGAAAATTAATGCTTCTGCCAGTCCATATAAATTATAACTCATTCATTCTATGCGTATATATACCACTTTGAAACAATCTAGGTAAATTTGTTTCTGTTCTGGTACAAAAACACAATATTCTTATGCCTTTCTTTATATGAATGCCCTTTCCTGTGAACCTTTATTCAGAAACGGAGAGTCAAGGTTTAAAATTAGTAAAACTGTACTTCAAAATACCCGAAAATCTGTCTGGTACCCGATTATCCGGAAATGATCTACAGTATATACTGTTTCATTTTAATAAGTAGATGTATACATAATAATGTATGTTTTGACAAAATTTCATTTTCGTAATACAAGCTATGACTTTCATTCAATGTTTGTGACAGTTCGGCTGATTTTAGCAAAGGACTGCACTGGTAGCATTAGGTTTCTGCCAATTTAGAATTAACGTACCGAAGGGTGCTTTGTAGCCTTTTCGATTTTTTTCTCCTTTTCTTCCTCCTTCTTTCTTACCTGATCACAAACGAAGGCCCCAGAAAGAACAGCCTACAGCCTGCTCCCAATGCGTGTTGCTTGTGTCGACACATTAGCCGTAAACATATGGATATAAATTCACTAGACGACATTGTTTAAACTTTATAATGATTTGCCACCTGCCTGTAGTATCTGTCAGACAGTATGCAAGTGTGTTTTACATTCAACATATTTATTTAATGTGGATTACCCCATGGTACATCGAGGTGGCTAAGAAAATGGGTTCTCCAGACACGGAAACACAGCATGCATATATATATATATATATATATATATATATATATATATTTGTGTGTGTGTGTGTGTGTGTGTGTGTGTGTGTGTGTGTGTGTGTGTGTGTGTGTGTGTGTGTGTGTGTGTGTACACGGGACATTACAAACTGTGTTGCCATATCATAAACATAAATAAATTGCATGAATCAATATCGTCAAACATTCAAAAGGACAGAAAGGAATCATAAAGCAAGGTTGCATCAATAATGAAGACATTTTTTTTATTTAGGCTGATACAGCCTATGTCAAAATTTTACAGAGGAACGTGTGCAATATGGACAATAGTAACTCCATATGTATATAGGTTAGACAGGGACAGGTTAGCTTATAGAGAGTAAAGAGTTCGGACTGCGGAATAGGGTAATGACTACTATGAAGTGGTTTTGGGCAAAAAGACACAAATACAAAATTGTGACACTAGATACAAAACGTATATACACTATTGGCCGGGATAATAAAACAGTATTAGACGATTTCAAGCTTAATCAGAATGATAATAATAAAAATACATTACAAACATGAAAAGGGGGTAAAAGCAAAAGGTGTACTGTCCATTACATAATTTTGCACTGCATCGAGTTTCTGTGTATTCATGGTATCGGGCAGATCTTTGCCTCCAAAAACAAAAAAACAAAAAAAACAAACAAACAAACAAAAAACAAAGAAAAAACCAAAAAACCCGAGCATATGGAGAATTATTTTACTAGCGATATGAATCATTAAATTAGAATGTACACACAGAGCTATGAGAGGTACAATAGTGTCAAAGAGTTTCATTCTTGATTGAGAATATTTAGGACAAAAGAGAGAAAAATGAGTACTCTCCTCAGTTGTGAAAGAGCAACAGCAAGCAGGACTAGGAATTATATCAACTTTATTCAGGTCAAAATGAAGCATAGAAAACGCCAGTTGCAGCTGGGCGTGACAGATATTTTGAAAAACGACGCCTTTGAGGAAAGAGTTAGGGATATCTTCTCTGGCCAGCAAGGTTTCCTTCAGTATTTTATGTTGTATTTTAAAAATCTGGAGCCATATGGATTGTCGAATATCAGAAAAGGTGATCGAGGAGAAAGAGTTATAGTACGTAGAGTCTTTCATTGGTCGGTGTGTATTGAATTGGAAAGGCATGGGGCTCGACCAGTATTAGAAGGTGGAAGAAGGTTGGAGAGATAGAATAAAGTAAGGATATGTGTCATTTTGCAAAAAAAAAAAAAAAAAAAAAAAAAGTAAAAGTATCTGCGTCGGTTAGCGAGAGTATGGCATTTACGTTCAAGCAGGAGTTGGATGTGAGAAGTGTACCGTCGTGCACCAGTGCCACCTTATACCGGATAGACTGAAGTAGATCTGATAGATCTTGGCCAGAGTTGTCGTAAAAACACAACCGGATTCATGGATAAGTCTAAGCGTTGATAAATAAAGCATGATCAAAGCTTTTTCGGGAGAGTTTAAACCTACGAAGAAGAGCATTTCGCTGCCTGGCTTTGTTGACAACATGGATTATATGACGATTCCACGTGAAATTACAGTTAAGGGTAATGCCCACATTAGTGTGAGAGAGGGCCTCAAATATAGCTGCTTGGCCGAGGTGGACGGTGGATGGGGAGGTTCATTGATTATGCAGATAGGACAACAGAGGGGATTCAATTACATTGAGATGACATACTGCAAAGAGTGTTACTTCACAGGCGAGATCATTTACACGATCATTTACATACTTCAGGAATAATAGTGATCTCAGTTTGGATCACTGGGGAACACCAGCTTTAATATGCAACCGAGATGATGCTCGACCATGTATGGCCGCAGGCTAGTATCGATTTGAAAGATAACATTTAATCTTTAAGACAATATTTTCAACAATACTTGGCTGTGAAGAAAGCCAAAGTGCCAGACTCTGTCGAAAACCTTTGAACTTAATTAAAAAAGTGAGAGCTTCATAAGATTGTTCGAGACCATTATAAAAATTATGAACAACATGTACAAGTTCATTCACAGTAGAATCGTCGGCGTTTAAGCCTGAAGTTTTGGATGTGAGGGATTATTTCCGAAAAGTTATTTATTGAGAGCATTAAAGACAATAAGTTCTAAAAGTTTGGAGACATTCCACAGTAGCGAAATGGGTTGCTAATCACTTTTTATCTGTCTGTAAAACTTTTTAACGCAAGATATATAAATTAGATTTCTTCCAAGAATCTGGAAAATAGGAAAGACAAGAGAGAATTTAAAGATTTTGGCGAGTGAATTATAAATGGACTCGGCCGTATTTTCAGTGAAATATTTCTATTATGTCAGGAGCAGACACAGAAGAAAGTCTAAGGGAGGATAGAATTTACCTTACATCTTCAAAATCTATATGATATAAGCATGTATCTGTTCGAAAAGTGAGTTGCGGAAGGAATGGGGCGTCAATGTCACGGACAGCTCAGCATTACCCAGCACATTATGCATTAAATATTTCACACTTTTCGGTGACGCAAGGCACAATTACGTCATCCTCAATGATTGGTGAAATATCTTCATGAATCTTGCATCCGTGAACGAACTTTGAAAGGTGCGACCATTATTTACGATTAATGACTTTTGCATAGAGTCTACACAGTTTACAAAAGTAGAACTATTCTGTTACGACACTGTTTGCAGAGTTGAAAAAATCTATCGATCTTAGTGTATATATCATAAACATAAGGGTGAGAGCTAAGGGGTACTTTCCTAAATCGATTTCATTCTCTCCTTCTCTTGCGAATTTATATATATATACATATATATATATATATATATATATATATATATATATATATATATATATATATATATATATATATATATATATATATATATATATATATATATATATATATATATATATATATATATATATATATATAAGTTTCTGGTGTTACCCATTTGTTGTCCCTGGGCCACCATGAACGGAATAAATTCTCTGACAGTGGATAAAAGGAAGTCGGGCCCGTAAGATACGCCATCGTCGACCGTCTCGAACACTTCGTAGGCAGTATCTGAAGGAGAGATGGATAGAACAGCACAAAAGTCCCAGAAGGTGGCCTTTTTCAAGTCCAAAACTAGCCTTCTGTACAATGTATCCTTGTGACAAGAGAGAGAGAGAGGGGGGGCAATGGAAGATTAAACAACATTGTGTCAAGAGTTAGTTATAGAAGCAAGTGTGCCACTGTCAAGGGCGAGTACAGTTGAGTCAATAATGATAAGATCTAGTAGGCTGCTGAAATATATGGCTAGTTCTGGTAAGTTCGGCAATAATTTAAAACGGGATGTAGAGAAGTGCTAGGTTAAGAAAGGAAACTTAGTTCATAAGTTCACTGTCA
Source organism: Hermodice carunculata (assembly GCA_964020975.1). Taxonomy (NCBI): domain Eukaryota; kingdom Metazoa; phylum Annelida; class Polychaeta; order Eunicida; family Amphinomidae; genus Hermodice; species Hermodice carunculata. The sequence continues at coordinate 17,003,324 of OZ026624.1, forward strand.
GGATGCATTGAGTTTGAATCCTCACGCCTATCATTAAAATATCCAGTGGGTATAAGAATAAACGGATTGGAAGCAATTGTTGTTGAGACAGGAGGACAGAAGTGTTCAAATTCAAGAAAAACCTTATGCACCTCAGCAGGTTGACCTGGAGAAATATAGTAATTCTCATTTAATACTGTCAACGCAGATTAAATATCAAAATCCAAATGCATTTACTATTTTGGCCCTTCTATATCCAAACGCCTGAGGTCCGGAAGTGATGTATTTAAAAGTTGTAACCCCACTACCTCTACCTGCAGGGAGGTCTTGCCGAAAAGGGGTGGTGGTGGAAATAATCAATAAGAAAAAGCAGGTTAGTGTAGCTCTGATCAACCCATGTTTCAGATAAAGTGACTCTGTCTAGGTTTCTTAGATTGGGCTAATGGTCAATTTTACCTGCACTTCGAATGATACGAATGTTTGAGTGACAAAATTTGAGTTTATTTATAGAATACAAATTAGGACCAAGATGAAGACGGACATCGATGGCAACGAAGAAAACATCGTAAAGGACAGAAAGGATGTGTTGAAAACAGCAGAATCCAGTTAAAAGAATGTACGCAAGTGAAAGTCCAAACAAGCTATAGGAAGCAGTTATTTGGTTGTCAGCAGCAAAATAAGATTAAAGAGCGACCTTAACTGAAGTGTACTTGCTGTGAAAATAAACAATGGCCATTCTGTATTGAAAAGGACTAAGGAAAAGGAAGATTGCCCATGGTAGCATAACTTTATAGAGGGAAGCATTGAGAAGAGATTCGGTGTCACAGTGTACATGAAATACTTGAACGGAGAAGAGATATTTAAGCTGGTATATAAAAATGGTTGAGAAATATCAAATGATGGAACATAAATAAAAGACAGAGCAAAGGAAGTAAACAAAGAAAAACAAAAAACAGCTAAACAAAAGGGGAAAAGGGAACATGTTTAAACAGAGGGAAATTGGGTGTGAGACAAGGATATCGTCGCATTATAAATATCGTGTTGGTATACACCAAGTCGTGTCTCATATGAATGAACGAAGACATCATAATAATTAATAGCATGATGTTACAGACTGCATGATAAACATCGGCATAAAATTAAGTCACAAGGGTGTTAAATGTTGTGTAGCAGCACGCAGAGTCGGAATGTCCCAGTAAGCTGTAGCAGCAATTCAGTGTACAGTGTTGTAACTAACACCGTAAATTAAGCCACAAAGGGACTCGTATGTATTGGTTACTTTCTCAAAATGAATCAGAATTGATGCAAAATCAAGTCAGAAGCGTAGGCCATTTGCTTACATAAGAAACGTCATAGGTACCACACTTGATATCGATCAGTTTGGCACCAGCATTTCACTATTGCGCCAGTATTGTTCAAATGCGTGCAATGTAGCGGCAGCGAAGGTGGTTCCCCTGAATTCAGACAGCTTGCTTCAAAGTGGCCACAGGTCAAGGTAATATTTAATGGTACGTGTACAATTACCTTTCGCAGTAGGAAGAGGAACCTCAGATATCTTTCTGATCAGAACCTGCACGCACTAACCAATTGCATGCAGGAAGCTCGTTTTTTTTTTTAAAGCTTCCCTGTTTATGGGTGGGTTAGTGCGATGTGTGGACAGCTCGGAGGGCTGAGTGGCCTTTCAGGTGGGGCATTCACAAACTCAGTTATTGAAAATGAAAAAAGAACCGCATTGTTTTGGTCATGTGGCATTACCTTTAATTCAGTGATAAGGAGGACTAACATATATATATATATATATATATATATATATATATATATATATATATATATATATATATATATATATATATATATATATATATACACCGTCTTTATTTCCATTATAGCACACGCCCTAATAGAAGCACACCCCGTACCTTGTTAAACGTGCGGGTTTATTAAAAATTCAGTATTTTTCAATATTTTTAAAAATGAATTGCTTCTGATAAAAGAGGACTCATTTTTGTTATATTATGCTATATGGATTCTATGATAAGTGTCATTGCTTGTAGAACTGCAAAGTAAGACATATCATCACAAAACTCCGCCAAAACCATGTCTTCTCCAGGAAATCTTTGCATTAAAACCCGTGCTTCTACTGGCATGAATACGGCATATATATGTATGTATATATATAAATATATATATATATATATAGAGAGAGAGAGAGAGAGAGAGAGAGAGAGAGAGAGAGACAGGCAGACAGACAGACAGAGTTCCTGTCACTTAAGTTCCTAAAGTTTGTATGAAAATTTCTCTGCTAAATGCAAAGAAAAGCAATTAGCGCTATCGGCAATTTTTATGATAGTGGGTCATAACCAGAAAAAGTAGGTCACGGACAGTGATAAACCAACGGTTGCTCCACTTCAATGTATGCACGCATTTATTTTTTTTATCATGATGCAAGGGCATCTGGAAGGACTAAGTGGTTTTTGTGATTCCGTAGTCATAATAACCATAGAAACCCCGAATCAGAAAGCCGACAGAAGTAATGGATATCTTCGTTTACAGAGAACAATCCTCCCCACATCGATGATTTTCACTCTCAGACAGCATTCGCCCATAATGTTTACCAGTAATATACATTTTAGTACATGGGATGTCAGGTTGTAATGTCAGACACAACGCATCTTGAGAGACCAAACAGTCTTCCATCCAGCACTTGTAGGTGAGGCTTTGTACACAGCGATGATAAAGGAACAACGTTTGTTTGTTCTTTTACCAGATTTGCACCATCAGTGAACAGTATGAATTTGGCCTCCTGCCAGGTCACAGATGCTACAACATGATATGAAAATACGAAATACTGATAAAAAGCCAACACCCAAATTGAAAAAAAAATATCTACGTGAGCCTTAGTGTTCTGTCACTTTGTGGATTGTTGTGAGAGCTTGTTCATAAACAGTTCGAGGGAAAGTGCTTTCAAACGTAAATATATATATATGTATATATATATATACATATATATATATACAGAGATATATATATATATATATATATATATATATATATATATATATATATATATATATATATATATATATATATATATATATATAGCTTTATCATATTCTATTGGAAACACAATTGGCCATCAAGCTCACAAAAGCTTCAAATAAGGTCTCCTGTACAAGCATGACGAGACAATTTAAACTGACGAGGACATATAGGCTGCAGCTAATAGGCAGACATACGATACTTTAAGTTACGGAATAAAAGAGGAGGATAAAAAAATCGATGTGTAAGGTCACACATCTTGACGCTTGGCAAAGTATGGACAATTACAACAGATAAACAATACTCATAATTTGAGACATCTAGGAGTTCTTGATATACTCATACACAGCTTGGAGTATTTTCTTCCTTTTTGGTTTATTTAGATTGATTTGTTCAGCACCCAGATAAAACACATATAAAACATACAAAATGTGCTAGAATTGCCCATCCTTATCTTTTGTAATTCCTTCAGTTAAGTTCTTAAGTTGAAATTTCCGTGAGCTATTATATTCGACTGTAAATCATTCCTAAACACGACAGACTTATTACCCTAGAAAAATTAATGGTAACTGTTTTCTATACCCGCTCCACATGAACATAAAGGGCAGTCTACCACACCTGTTCTGAATAGATCACTATTCAGCTTGATACAGCCCATCCTTGTCCAGGCATGAATAACAGCAACTTTCCTTTCACCAATATAATAAAGAGGTTTAGGTTTTGTTTCATTAATTGCCTCTTAAGATCGTTGAGATGATCACCTTTTCTTACCGTCCTGGATAGTGAATACCATTCAAGAATGGTTGAGGGAAGGAAGGGATTACAAGAAAAAAAAGTATTTCGTTTTAGCACGAACTTATTTGTTATTGATGAGACTATCTCGGGTAAAAGTTATAGTTTGTAGAGATATGCTGGGACCAAGTGTTTTAATAATCTTAAAAAATAGTAGTGTTTTTATGCGTTGTGTCATTTTCCCCAAACTGTCTCAACATAATTTTGCTCAATGCTTATTTGGCCAAGTGTCCCTGTCACCACCTGGGCTGCTGGCAGCTGAATCGTTTTCAGTCGTTTCTTTATCATGTTGTGTGCATCCATCCCAGACCACGCTTGCAAATTCAAGACATGGGAGTACAAATGAAAAGAAACTTTTCCTGTTAAATTTAAACTGCAGGCGTCTTAGAATACCATCTCACTTAATACCTCTGGAAATAATGTGATTCACATAAGCTGACAATGAAATATCTGCAGAAAACCAAACACTCAAATTAATGTTTATGTACAGTAGCATTTTTAAGACTGTTATTATTAAATACCAGGTTGGGATGAGCTAGAGCTTTTGTTTTCTTTCTGTCATTCATTTAATTTTGGGGGGGAAAGGAGACCAGCCACTGATAGGACTATTCTGTTAAAATGTCCGGTCCTGACTTAAGGACTCAGCAAATTCAACTGCATCATAACCTGGAAAGAATTAACGTCGCATCATTTCATCAAAAAGACAAATATCTGATTTAGCAATTTCGATCAAATTATTAACATATACAAGAAATAAAAGTTACTAAACAAAACTGAGCATTGTGGGACGCCCTCTTTGATATCGCCCCATGACTAGCCTGACCCTGAATAAACAACCTTTGGGTTCATGCGTAAAGATAGTCTTCCGGCTAGGACCTTGTATTCCAGCATTTTGGAGTTGATGTTTCAAAGCTTGATGTTACATCCTATTAAAGTGACATCACAAATTATCACTCGAATTTCCTTCTTGAGATCAACAGCCTTTAAAAACTCATGATACAAATATGCTAACTCATTAGCTATACCATCTCGGGGTAGAAAACCCAGCTGATTTTTGGACAATACGCAATTGTCTCTTAAAAAGGTAGGTATATGCTTGAATACATCACGTTCAAAACCATCCCCACTTAACTTAATGAAGGGACAGGTCTATAATTAGATCATGAATCGGGTGCCCCCCCCCCCCCCGCCGAAAATCCGCGATTACATGTGCCATTTTCCACTGCGAAGGAAATTTGCATTCCAGAAGAGATAAATTGAATAGTTTCATTTCACCCGTCTGCTGACTTGATAGATTCAGTATGGATGCATTTAATAACTAATACTTTCCACCATGGTAACCGCGCATTTCTGATTTTCAAAAAGGTCTGGCATAAAAAGTGAATGTCATTGACTGTTCAGCTCTCATTAAAGCCAAGCAAAAATGATCAGATGTCCAAAATACTTGCTTTAAAATTCAATGCTTTTTAATCTATATATTTGTTGATCGAAAACATTTGTGGACCAGAACTACAAATGCTAATTACTGGGCACCGAGGTAACACCATTCCCTGGCGCCGTTGATCGCTAAAACGCAAGTCTCGTCGAGATCTCGAAGACTCTTGGATTCAGTTTCACACCGTGAAAATGTTAATGATGCAGCAAATACATGTGAGTGGTAGCAGCCGGCACACTGTTAACAATTAATTACTCTTATCGCTGCACATTGGATTCATGCTCTTAATCATATTCCGGGGCTTTCAAATTTACTTCTGCAGTCTGAATTCGCCACAGGTGGTCCAGCGTGGTATCTTATGGACATGTAAGAGCAATCATATTTGCAAACTGCATACGTATGTGTGCGTCATTGAACTTCATTTTTTAAGGTTTCGTAAACGTTTAAACCCACTTTCGATGTTCTCTGTTTGACTAGGTCTTACGATGATGAGCAGGTGCTTGGATATTGACCGATGACGTAATCCGAATTACCACTGGTCAGACCACGATTGACAAAATACTTGCTGCGCAGGAATTCACAGACAAAAGATCAACAAGAACATGCGTATTTGTTCAACAACTGTCTGCGGGGTTATTTTTTATCGTTTAAGTTGTATCATATGAATGATGATTTGGCCCCAATAGTTGTGCAAAACCCGCCTTTAATGACTGGCCTTGGTGATCCGATTTCTGGCTGGTTCATTACGTTGGCTTTTGCTGAGATAACATTGTCTGTCTTGCGCAACATATGCACAGATAAGCTTTAACATATAATGTTCCCTACGTTAATCAATTTAGTGACACTTAGCCCTTACCCGGCCATGCTATAAACGCGAAGGTACATTATTAATTTGACACATATGTCATGCCCACAAGCAATTATGCCCGATTGTGCGCGTCTTTTTTGAAATCCAATCTTGAGATTTGAGTTCTATCTTATGAAACACCAGGTTCAATTGGAGGTCAAGCTGGAGACTTTTTACTGCTTGGTTCATTTGCAGAAAGTTTGGACAAAAGTAAAGGAATAGAATCTTAGTTGTAAACCAGATTTAAACACCCTCTTGAGCATGCATTCTGTACAGTGTCCAATTGTCTGCATTATCATGTAATACTTTCACTCATGTGCGCACTACAGACATGGCTGCTGATTCTGTATATTATCTACATGCTCTTCATAAGCTGGTGAACGCCCCTACACTGTATTTTTTTTTTATCATTTGATGAATAACGATATCACATGTGTAGGAAAATAATTACACCCGATTATAAAAAGAAATATTGATGCAATTGAAAGAAACCATTGAAAATAAAGAGAATAACAGACGAAATACACAGGAGGAGCGGGGCCTGAGAAAAACCACGGACCAAATTAATGATACAAACACAGTGACCCACAATAACATACAACAACATAAGGATGCATAGAATAATATTAAAATCAAGATGAAAATGAGTTTGCTTAGCAAAAGAATGGGCATAGAAATACAAGAGGAATACAGGAGGAGGAAAAGCGGATGACTCTAGCAGGCACCGTGGCATCAAGGGATGAGTCTAAGCTTGAACGTAATTTTTTCGAAAGGCAAGGGAACCTCCTTTGCTTGCCCCGAATAGATTTTTTATTACTGTAGTTCTAGAAATTTTCGCGCGTGTTTAATTTAGCGCAAACTCAATTTTTCTTAATTTACAGAATTTTCGCGCATTTTAATTTCGCGCAATCTAATGCCATGCAATGTAGTGAAATACATACAGTGCATATTTTAGCGCTTTGGGTGGTAGCCCGAAAAGCGCGGAATTAAATAGAGCGCGAAAATTTCCAGAGCTACAGATTTCCACTGGATTTGACTGTGTCTTCTGGAGGACTGAATAATAAAAGCGAGGAGACGCATGACGCCGAAGCCAGAAGCAGTCCACAAACATGCGCATGGCAATGCACAAGTCCAAACAGAGCAGTCCCTTCTACCGACCATGGCGGATATGAGACAAGGGAAAGACGCACGGCTCTCTTTGGATCAATAGTAACAAATTGCAAGTCAACATTTTCATATTATACACTGTTATACGTTATCACGCTTTACTGAACACCAAACGCAGGTCTTTTATATCAGGGTTTTCCTGTAATGATACATCAGAAAAACTTACAATAATATGCTAAGTTTACCTCCTTATTGTCGGTAATAAAGAAGAACAGTTTTTACATGTGTTCTTTGCATGCAAACTATATTAGCTTTATATTTTTTGGATTTTTTTCTAAACATAACAAATCAAAGTTAGCGATGCAGTAAATTAAAACATAGATGTTCGAGGCCTAGACCCTGGGTCGAAATGGTCAAAGTATCCTGCGAGACATATTGCATTGAAACAAACATATAATATTCAAAACAATAAAAAACATACGAAAGATTCATTGACAAAAATGAAAAGACTGAGTATAAAAATGGCCTGTGTAAACAGCATAAGAAGATCTCTGTAATAAATGTCGTCTTCGTCATTTCATTGCGGTTCAAAAGTCTGAAAGAGGGCACTTTCACATGCAAGTTTATCATCTTTTGCACAAACTTTCTTTTCTTTTCATGAAAATTATACCGGCACGCAGTTGACCAAAAATGGTAACAATTAAAAATATTGGATGTCCGTTATTTTTTTAAGTTTATCAAATAATTATTAAATCACACTTTTACAGAGGATATATCTGTTGTGTATACTGATAATTGTATTCATTTTTCACATTACTATCATTATCACATGTTTAACAAATTTTAAGAGGACAAATGTCGTTTGCCTCGTTTGTTGGCGATTCATGGTCTCCCTGAAGTTATGCATCAGTATCAAAAGGCTTCTGCAGACTATTAATTGCTGCAGCGGTTCAAAAATACCTTTTTTGATATATTTCCCTCATGTGGTCGACCGATTTTCCTCCTCCAATTGGTCGTTTGTTCTAATCATCAAACTCCATCTTTTTGCCTGTATTTTTATTTTTTGGTTACTTCCTTTGAAGAATTTAATTGGCGCATTATTTTTCCAAGCCTTTTTTTAGTATACTTCTTCGATTATTCTCTTTTGTCTTCCGTGGTTTCTTTTTCTATTTCTAACAACCCCATCGATGTTTCTTTTCTTCTAGCGGAGCATGATTAATTTTCCCATACGTGACTATAATATTTTGCATAAAAACAACGAAAATGTCGTCGGGTGAGCTTTCAGCAGCGCAGGATCTATAAATGTGCAGAACAAGCAGCCCTGTCTAGAATGTGTATTTGGGTGAGAGTATTACGTCCTAATGTCAAAACATTGAACACTATACATGATGTCGAACAAGGTTTGTCAATTTAGCTTTAATCTGAGATGGTAGCCTGCACCTAAGCGCACCCTCTTTATATGACCAAGTTAGTAAACAGCTCTAGCTTGAAATCGGAATCAATCAAGAATTTCATAGGCTATAACTAGAGGTTCATGACGGGACTTAAAGTCGAGTTTAACAAGGAGGGATGATCAAAGTCATGATCAGTCTTATCCCAAATACTTCAAAGACGGACATGGCTCTACACAACAATACTGTGTTTAATAAGCTAATTATCTGATAAGGAGAGTCATTTTTCATATTGGTGGGTCTCTCGGTTGCTGTGACAAGACTGGTGTATATTTAAATACGAGGTATTCAGTCAGATTCTGGTCATTACACGCCTGATTAATTTTATCTGTTTAACAGTCATATGACGATTTCATAGGGAAATAAATATTGCAAATATTTAATGCAGAATTATTGTTCCAAATTTCAAAGAGACGTTGTCATCATGAGTGATTAGTGGCTCTGCTATTTAAAATCGGATATTTGAGTTCATTTTTGCAAGGCTATATGTTTTGCCGGCAAAAGTGCCTTCATGTAATGATACAGCTTGTATTATTTCAACACCGAGTATAAGGTTTACTAGTCTTCAACAGAAATGGAATTCAGAATAAGTTTGCGAGAATATATCATTATTGCATATGTGTGACCGTATATGCAGTCAGAGTCCTCTGTCTACAGTTTCCTTCGAAAGCAATGTCATGGTGAGAGAAGCCTTTAAGCACGAAGGATATCTCATAATTTTTGGAAACTAGCATTCCGTTTAAAAAGTCTGCAGATGACATCCAGTTGTGTGCGAAAGTCCTCTGAATTAGCATGCAGTGACCTCTAGATTTTAAGTACCGGGGTTTAGCAGTAATTAGAGTCAATTATGCCTTTTGCACCGGGTGGGAATTCGGCGTTCCAACGCAATGCCTAGTTTGATATGTATGTGATAGCAGGACTTGAAGAGAACGTAACGTAAATTTCACAAACGTACAATGTATTGAGATATGGTCTTTACCTTCAAATCGTATAGTTGTCTGGCATTTGAAAGCAGGGAAAGGCGTGGTTTTTCGTATGGCTTCCTTAGGCAGATCAAACGAAACCATGAACAATGGTGTAATTGGTTGTATGTACATTCTCCATGAGTCAACTTGTGAATGTGTATTGAGGACACATTCCCCGGCTCAGTGTGATGCGCTACCGGGTAAATCATACAGCGAGTGTGTCTGACACATGGTCACAGTGACCTGACGCTGTGTGTACAAATTCACCTGATCATTTCCTTTTTTCTTTATGACTTTCCTCGTCCTCTTGCAGGAAGCCTGCTCCAGAAGTACGCCTGCCCCCCCCCCCCCCCAGTCCATGATAGGCACTTGCCCAAAATGCTTTGTTAGATTCTGTGAATATGCGCAGTACCCTTATCACGTGATTACAGTTATAGGATCTGACACATGGTCACATTGACGTGACGCTGTATATACAAATTCACCTAATCATTTCCATTTTCCTGTATGTTTTCTCCCAATGAGTGGTTTATCTCTAGTTTTAGCGCGGGGGACAAAAATTATGATATTGATGATTGGTTACACCGGTTGAAAGCAAACTTTAAATGGGTAAGATACTTGGACGCATCATGGAATAAACCCTGTTCCATCGATGCCCCCGGTGTAAAGGGGTAGTTTTCCTAATAAAATTATTTATTTATTTATTATTTACAAGCCATTGGCATTGGGTGCGGAATTCGCGATTTGGTATTTTGAAGAGGTAGCATCCAAAATGTATGTGTGATTAGTGTTAAGGGAAGGTTAATTTGTCAAAAGAATGCAATGGACAATATAATTGTATATATACATGGAGCTATGAGAAGCCTATTGATGGTTGCATGCGCATGTAAAAAGTAAATTTCAAATGGTAAATGGATGCTGTTCCACGTACGGCTCAATGCTGAACGTAGATACAGCCCTACCACACACAAATCTTTACACAAATCCTTACTTTGTAATATAGACGGCTTATTGTAATATACTTGGACGCATCATGGAATAAACCCCGTTCCATTGATGCCCCCGCTGTAAAGGGGTAGTTTTCCGAATAAATTATTATTATTATTATTATTATTATTATTATTATTATTATTATTATTATTATTGTTGTTGTTGTTGTTGTTGTTGTTGTTGTTGTTGTTGTTGTTGTTATTATTATTATTATTATTATAATTATTATTATTATTATTATTATTATTATTATTATTATTATTATTATGGTTTTACTCGGCATCTTGGAGGAAGCTTGGTCCAGAAGTATGCCTCTCCCCACAATACATGATAGGCACATGCCCAATATGCTTTGTAATATTCTGTGAATATGCGCATTATCCTGATCACGTGATTTCTGTAATATGGTGTTGACTGGATGTAGACATTTTCATATCACGTTGTATATGCTCTTGACATTTGACAGGCTTTTTCATCAGATAACAGATCTTACCCATCTTAAAACATCAAAATGTAGACCAATGGTCAAACAACGCAAAATGCTGTGTCTGCCAATACAGACAAGCTCTAATGACTGCTTACATGCAGTGATACATAGAAACATTTTATTGCAGAGATTTGGCTTGCCTGATCGGTTGCAGATTGTGTTGGGATGGCCGATGTGGATCCAACATTTGTCACTTTCTGTAAATTTAAAAAAAAAAATGTAGAAAGACATTTAGGCTATAAACGTCATTATTTGGTCCTTTTTTTCCTTTAGCGTGCTCAATGGACCAAACTGAACATTTTTTTTTTGTATTTTGGGTTGGAAACAATTATATTTGGAAAAACACAATCAGACAACAGAGGAGTACAAATGTGATTCCCTGATGTACTGTTTTGTCTTTAGAGTATATATAATTCATATAACCATATATACAAAATTGAAATTACAAGTCTACTTATTATGTAATACAATGCGGCATGGTATGGTATGGTATGGTATGGCATGGTGTTGTACGGCACGCTACGGTACGTTACGGTACGGTACGGTAAGATTCGGTTCGGGTCGACTCAGCTAGGTTTGGTATTTGCAATACAAACAATCTGATAAGCGTGGTAACATTTTCACCATGGGCCTACACCCTCTCCCTTCTCGGTTATATCAACGGAAAACTTTGTCATTGTCTTTTTTTCCATAGTAGGCTGGCAGTCCTTGACTTGGCTAACTCTGTTGTAAAACTATAACACTTGCTCATACCTTAGCATCCACCCTTTATCCGAAAGGCGCAGCATGCATGTCTTTTCTCTTGTTAAAGATTAATTGTTTCGCTTGTGGTTCGCGCAGACCAATTCGTCACAAAGAAACCGATGGATCTGCCTAATCAGTCGCTATCTATGTAACACAATATTTAGCAAAATGAAGCTACAAACTGTGCCTGTCACAATGTTTGTTTCAGTTGGTTGCAACAGGGAGCAATATATACTGTATATCCGACAGTATTGCTCAAAATTAAAGTTTGACTCAAGTAAGTCCTCCCCATGCACGTGTGCAGAACTGGGACCTTCTTGTGTCAAGGAAATGAAATATAAGTATGGTTAATGTGTATCCTGCCAGCTTTGCAAATAACCCTCTGAACGGGACCTTTGTGCGTATTTCGTTATTCTCGATGCATGTTTCTGCGCCAACCCTATCGATTTCAGATTGTGGAATGTTTACTTTGAGTTGCAAGTGTAAGTGACGCATGTACAGCTGCTGTGTTCCTTGTGTATTTTGTAGCAGCATTTAAAAACAGTGTCTCGTGGGTTCATCCGTCAATTGACGGTGACATTTACTGATATTTCTGGTCATAGCACTCCACATAAACCATTTATTCTGCCAGAAAGGTGATAGATGGATGAAGGAGAGTTGAAAAGCAAATATGTTTTTAAAGTAAATGTTTCGAAAAGGTGAAAGGTTGCGTTTGCTGGTCATGAAAAAAGCAGCAATAGATATAACATAACATGTGGATAGATGTTTACATGATATACACCCACTTACATCTGGTTATAAGTATTTACATTATGTATGCATGTATGAGTGTGTTTAAGGCTGTTTGTTAGTTTGCTTTATCTCTTTCCCCATTCTATTTTATCGAAATATAGAAAGTGCTACATTTAGCCCCCTAGTTTCTAACTAGTCTTGTTTATGTTTTAACGAAACGCAAAACATATATGTCTGGAGTGATGTGGACATATAATCTATACGCTAAATTAAACAATCCAAAAACGTTGTTTTGAAGTAACTCCGGTTCCACTCAATAAGTTATATCCCAGATTTCGTGTGTCAGGCAAACGCTGCATGTAGAGATCTATTAATATGTTACATGCATGAGACTTCTTTAACCTTTAAAAAGACATACTACTGGATTGAGTTAAGAACTTTCCTCAGTGCCCAGGTGCACCGGCCGACAAAAGCTGTCAACCATTGGCATGTTATCGTGGTATGTCTTCCCTTGAAAATTCAGTGAAAATATTTTTAGAAACCACATTAATTATAAAAATTGATGAAACTTCTATACTTTTTAATCACTACGCCATCTGGCGACAGATAACAACAATTCAAGTATCCTCCCACACAAAAAAATAGTTCCATACTTTTTGGTTATTTATCTTAATGTGAGTGAAACGTTCTCGCTAATCTTTAAATCAGCACGCAAGACTTAAGAAAAATGAGTAATAATACATACGTGCAGCAGTCCTACATGAATGTTTAATGGAACTTCATCGCTGACCGAATACGAATATGGATAATTTTATTGATCATAACACTTACAATAAGTAGAACATGATCATAACCAGCAAGACTATGCTGCATAAATTGTAAGAAAGAATATCTCTGAATAATGGATGAAACAGACAACCTTTGAAATTAACGGCCGCTGTGGACCGCTTTGGCCTGGAAAGCATGGTTTAGGAGGTCAAGGTGATGGTCATTTGGTTCCCTGAAGCTGCGCTTTTAAAACTGTAGGCAAACACCCAGCAGCCTGACGCAGTATTTATTGTTATAGCTTTAGCAGAATACAAGCACCTTGGTGCCATTTATGGTATGAAGATAAACAGTTGTGTATTGTCGGCGTGCAGAGACACTTCCTGGTGATCGTTCAGCCAGCACAATTTAAGCCTCTGGTTGTGTTTATGTTTATATAAACCCATGCCCATATGTCTCCATCTATACCTATATTCATGTCCAAGTGTTCATCTGGGTGTGTGTCTGTGCCTACGCCGTGTATACATGCTAACACACGTCCAAACCTGTGTAGTTATCTAGACCTTCGACAACATAAATTGGGCAAAAAGTCTCCACCTACAGAAATCTACATATAAAACAAACCAACACATATTTTGGTATTATTTCAACATTCTTCACACACCTTAGATTTGATTTGTAACACAAATCCAGGACATACGAAGCTACGTTTCATTACACAACATTATAAGCTCACAAAGTCTGTATCACAGGTTCACAAGAATGTCAACAAAGTTTTAAACGTGAACTGAGTGGGACGTGTAGGGGTTATCATAGACTGCGCTTAAATAGCCACTTTTTTTACAGGCAACTAAAATTAAACCATGGAACTACGCAGTGAAATGTTCTGCGACTGCATAGTGGTGGTTTTCAGTCAACAGGATGTGTATCCACCCCAGTTATCAATACACTGTCGGCAGCCCTGTGTCACACTGTGTATTAGCTTTCTGAATAGCTCCTAGGATGTACTGTCCCACTCCTCTAAAGATAGCTTCTTCGAATTCTCAATCGGGACCCATCTTCTGGTACACATTTCTCATGAGATGTTTTCACAAGTGCTCGTTAGTATTAAGGTCAGGGGAGCAATTAAAGTTGGCCATTTCATAACACCCGTCCTTTCCGCAGCCAAGTATATACGCATGCCAATTTGGTACAACGCTAGGCTGCATGATCCCCTTGACATACATGTGACGTCTGGCGGTCATAATACCGCTCATAAGGACAAGATCTCTCTTCCCATTTGCTGAGCTGCCTGCCCAGGACATCATGTTTCTGCCTCCATACGGACTGAACACAGTATGCGGCGTGTCTCTCACATGGTTTTTCTCTAGGTCCCAATTTGGTCATCGTTCCTGTGCAGAGGGAAACTTCTGCTTCTCCACTGTAGCTCTGGACTTCAAACCGGCAGCATGCAATTTCTGTTTCGGTGGAGAGGCCCCTCTAGCTGACGAGGAACGGCAACTTGCAACTGTTGTTGGAGGTCCAGACCAGTGCATGCCCTGCATATTTATTCCGCATTGACGACAAGGTGGTTTTGTTACACGCTGATCATCTTTGGCCATTCAGGTACTGGCAGATCCAGAACATCATGGGTCTAGCGGAGATTTTGAAGCAACGTATAGATGGTTTTGTGGTTGACCCGTCACGGTTTGCGCCATCCACTTTCAACCCTTCCCAGCTTCAATGCAGCCTATGTCCTAGTCCTGCCTGATTCAGATGGTGGTGGTATATTATTAGGGCCACGGATGGTACCCAATGTATGACCTCCCATGCTTTTATACCCATGATAAGCTCAGTTTCTGTCCATATTACACAGGTATAGTGCGCTAAAACAATGATCATTTGTGGCCAAGCAGGGACAGAAAGACTCATTGACACTACAATGTGCTTAGCCTTTCTGCCAAATATGGTTTTGGACTTTGTCTCACATTTAGCCCGTGTGCAGTCAAAAATGTGATCCTACTTTGCTGGCATTCATATAATGTAACACCCAAGGGACCATACCTGTGCCTATTTACATTAATATAAAGGTAGATTGATTAAGACAAACGTGCGGCCGGCCCGGGTCTGTTTGGATACGTCAGGTGGTGGATAGATGGATCGATGAATGAAGGGGTGTTTCACTGACGCCTGCCTCTTCCTATTGTAAATCAAAGATTACCGTGTAAACTTCCCATCATGAATGCAAGTCACCCACCAGGAATTCCAAGCTTTAATAATGATACATGTAGTAAGGTTGGTATAGGAATACCTGTAGATGAGCTCTCTGATGTTGGAAATAGTCCCTTTGCTTGGTTCCAAGAGATAATGTAATCCAACGCGTACATGAATTACGTTTGAACACCCAAAATGAACATGCCAAACTTTACGTCAGTCCTGTAATGGTGAACTATTACATTCGTGTAAGAAGCACTTATTTCAAGCTCTTGAATTGCCCCTTTCTTCCTGAATTACGTTTGAACACCCAAAATGAACATGCCAAACTTTACGTTAGTCCTGTAATGGTGAACTATTACATTCGTGTAAGAGGCACTTACTTCAAGCTCTTAAATTGCCCCTTTCTGCCTGTCATCTGGTACTTTATATCTTACAAAGTATTCCTCTCTTTCCTTATGAGTCTTTCCCAAACACTAACAAAGTCCGGCCAGGACAGAACTGGGTACAGCTCTTGTGAAATTGACCATTGTTATAGACCATGAGCGAGATGAAAACACATTTTAGCGCATAACGTCATTTCTTACGGAACTGGACCGACATTTCTGTCTTTGTTCTATATGTAATATTACGACCAGCGTTTTTGTTTTGTGTAATTAGCTTTGGGATCAATGATGTTGCCGCCTAGCTTGGTAACTTGGGTCGCTTGGCCATAACTCTAATATTCTTATCAGTGGAATCGGATCACTCTTTAGCTCACTTGCCAATTTAAGAGAAGTGTTCCTCGGCTGTGTGTAAGCCATATTATGTCGTTAAAGTAAAGGTTATATGGCAACTATCGAGCGAACAATCAGAAAACGCATATCACCCTCCATCCCACACCCACCGTCCCCTTTGTCGGTCATTTAGTTTAATTTTTTCCCTGTCTGTGGTGAAGGGGCAATTTAAACGTCAAACCATGGCTAGACGCAAGTAAACCTATTCTTTCCAATTCTCAACTATATACCATTGTTAGAACAATATGCCAAGCACAACTGAACAGCCTTAATACAAAGAAGCTACTAGGGAACAGCCATTCTCCAAAATGCTGCTTTACTGCTGCCAAAGTTAACTAAATGCAGCGGATACACGCGTAATAAAACGCTGCTGAAAAGCTAACGTACGGCACAGCTGAATTGGAAAGCCATAACAGTGATGATTCACGTTGTTTTGTAAAGGCAAGATCATCCCATACGGTATTACTGGATTTGGCAGAAGACTAGGGTAAAATTTGGGACTTGCGTGGCTTCCGAGGAATAACGTGCAATACAGTTCAATGTCCAGGCATGGCGGGTGCCCCATGGGCTACCCACAATTCCCATTCAAATCTTCCAACAAAGGGCTACTTCCCATCGGTGTTCTATTTCAAGAGTTCGAAGGCGTTGCAATGTGTCTGCTGGGTTAACATAATACTTTTTCTTCCTCTTTTCCAGCTCATCTTCCCCTTCCTCATCTTTTCTTCGTTCTCACCATTCATCTGCCTCCGTATCGATATAAACCTGGTTACCGCGTGACGTCAAACCGCACGCAAATGAGCTTTACGTAAGCATAGTAAAATAACATTCATGTACTTGATAAACTCACACAAAGCAGCAAAAAGAGAGAAGGTAGTTAAGGGATTGAAGTGCGTGTTATGTGACTCATGAACTTTCCTTTGATTCTGCGCTGATTATGGAGTGAAAGAGGAAGAGTTTCCAATTGGCGATTCGGAGATTGGGACGTCCCCGGTGGCAATGTTAATTTTGCTCTTTTTTCATGATGAAGGCTTGAGCTACAAACCATCGACAGAAGTGGCTATATATCAACAGGCAAAAATAGATATCTGAAGTGGTTTCTCAGATCTCTTTCATTGTTCTTTGGCAAGTCTTGAAATCTTTCTTGGCGAAGACGACTACCATTCACGACAAGCCATCGCCAGAGATATTTTATCTGTGTAAAATATGCTAATTTTTAAATGTAAATCTAGCTTTCTCCCGTTAAAAGACGGAGTGCTTTGACTTGTGTGAAAGACTTTGTTTGTCTCTATATAATGTGTTCAAAGACGTCGCAACCAACATAAAATGATGTAATTACAGCAAAAATTCGAAGACGCATGATTGCATGTAAGGCTTTTGTTTCTCTTTGGATCAATTTCACAAAAAATAAACAAGAGGTCTGAAAGAGATAATGCGGAACATCTATTGGTAATTTAACTCCCTGGTAACTAATGTAATACATTTATGGAAAACAATTAACAACAAATGTAGGATGTTCTTGGCACTTTTTTCGTTCACCAAAAATCGCAGAAAAATAATTTATTTTGTTCTGCATTTGGTATGAAATAATCATGAATAAAAGTCAAAGTGAATAACAAAATCGAGGTCCCTACGCTTTTTCATCTATCGATCTGGCTCTACAAAAAAGGTTCTGCAGATTAGTAAACTGCTAGCAAGGTGTGAAAAGTGCAATCAATAGGAACTAATGTAACGGATATACAAAAGAGTCGTGACTATTTGAAATGTCACATGTTCCTGACGGAATAACGTCATAGAGAGATTTGCTATGGCGGTGCATTTGCGCTATTACACATTCTCAGGCTCAAGGACGCCCTGAACCTGTAACCTTTGCAAGATTGTTCACATTTATAATGATCACATTACATCGCGATACATTCTGGTCTCTCCTCAAAGCAGCATCGTTGAAGACGATGCCTCTTCGGAACAGAGGACTTTGGGTCTCTGCAGACGCTTTTAACTCTTTGAGTGTTAAGTTTTGGACTTAGTTAACAGCTTTCCTGGTGCCCTTTGGGCGCAGTATGTGCCCAAAGGGCCCCGGGGAAAGCTGTTCACCCAGACCATTATTTTCTCTGGAACCATAGATATGCCGGTTCTTAAGTGAAAAGTCTTTTTACAATGAATATGAATCCAGCATCTTATTATCGCAATTCACAGCAGTTCGTCTTGGGTAGTTCGACTTCAGTCGCAGTTGCCATTGAAGAAGTTAATTCACACTCCCACGGTAAAAGTCCCTTTTTGTCCCAGAATATTTATTTCTGTCATGTCCTCTGCAATTGACTGCAAACGTTACTACATCTGATCAAATACCATTTTTTTTTAATCTGGCTGCAGTTAGGTTTTGCCGATGCAACAGCGGTTCTGCCTCTAAAATGGACGCTTTGGCCCATATGAGCATGGCAGTGTTAAGCGTACTTGTCCACCACTCATAGCGTGACAGACCAACATTTTAACAGCCTGGTGTATGCTTTCTTTGACAGAGCATGTGTTGACACCCTATTTGCCACCAAGACTTCTCATCAATCTCGATTAATCACCCATCTTGACACAAAAGCAAAGAGTGACTCATTGTTTTTAATCGACCGTATTTGTTTATTCCTCTTGCTAGACCTTTTTGGTTGGATAATTGGCAACCACGAATAACATCCATATCTATATGTCACATCATTATTTGACCAATTTATGGTGTGTGTCCCTCATGAAAATTGGAGTATTTGCTGCCATATTCTTTCTTAATTACTTTGTATACCTGATGATCTTGACTACTTGTCCCTGAAATAACACTTTGAGTGTTAGCATCCCTGCATATGGAGGATTAAGACTTTCAATTCTCCAGTTTCTATGCTTTGTTTTAGGTGCCCGTAGACCCTGCAGATATTTGCTTCGAAGTACACGAGCTCGTACTCTGGAACTTTTGTAATATCTTCGCCAAAGTACACATGCAATAACATTTTTTGTTCGATTTGCTCTTGATTCTGTATGCTTCTTCATTAGGAACTTCGATAAAAATAAATGGACGAGATGGAGGTCTGTTGGTCAGTAGGTTGGTTTGTTGGTCTTTTGCTTTTTGTATCCGTTTTCGTGACGTTTTTGGCGGAGGGGTGTTTTTTCTGTTTTGTCACGAGTTCTTGTTTTTGTAGGAGTGCAAGTTCCAGAAAAAATCAAAGAACGTGACGACCACGACTGAAAGTAGAAAGGTAGAATTATGTGCTCGAAAAGGTGCAGCTGATATCAGGAACCAAACCGTTTTGTAACAACTCTGTAAATGCGGATGATGCAGACAGAATCCACCACATGACTGAAATAGACTATAGTCTGCTCTTTGGATCATACCACCACATGTACAAAAATCTTATTTTACACGCGTCCCTTTCCTAATGGAAAAAAATGAATTGCCTGAAAAGATGAGCTCTGTTGAACATAAATATGACCCGTCAAGGAATTCGCAGTTTTGAAAATTTAAACTTTACCTGGTGGATATATGATGTCACCTTGGGCTTCACAACCATAATAACACCAACCTATGTTGGTAAGGGTCAGTACGGTCTGTACATCCAGGAATTACATGTTGCGTAACTTAACGCAAGTCATTCAAGCGTAGTGGGGGGGGGGGCGGTGGAGGGCATGGTTTATTCGGCTGGCGGGCGTGTAATGCTAATATCAGTGAGCGAAATATTCCACATATTAAAAGTTTTTTTACCAGATTAAGACAAGAGTTTTGGAATAAAAATATCTGCTAATAATAAAAAATATCCCGCTGCACTGCTGACATGTAAAGGAAGAGGATTATCAAAATACTTTCCATGCTTTTTACTGAAAAAGGAACATGCCCTTGTCCGACCGAGCTCCGCTTGCGCTGGGTCACGCTTCAGGCGACACCTTGTGGTGGAGCTTGTACGCACAACCCAAATGGTCCCCAATGTCAAGTGCTCAATTTGACATCATGACATGCTAGCTACCCTATCTCATCCGACCAGTAATGCAGCTTCCTCTGCTCTTAATAAAGGATATTTATGCAACTGAAGGCTCATAAGAACTTTCCTTTGTCCTGATTGCAAATTACCAGCTCCAAAACCATTAGTTTAGGAAGACGGCGTCTGGCTTGCTCCTCAAATAAAACGAGAGGAAAAGGCGTAGCAAAACCAGTACTTTAAGGACATATTGATGCCGTTGACGTGGTGTGTTAGTCACTTTTTCTGTTCTTCTGACGATGAGAGCAATCGATTGATTGTTATAAAGCAACTGGCTATGAGTGTTAAGGTACCCACATACACCTGTATGTGGGTACCTTAAGACTCAAATGTCCCCGACGTCAGTAGCCTAATCCCCGGAGTTCAGAACACGCACAGACATCATTTTTATTAAAGCTATGCGCATGTCATATATATTTCCGTTAAGCGTATTCATGTCTTTAACAACAACTTTAACTTTGATGACTTAATATGGTTTAGTTCAAAAGAGGTGGATTCATTGATCGATGTTGTTGAAAATGACACTTGCAGTTTTTACTACCACGCTATGTCTAAAAATAGTTGCTGGAAGTCATGTTAAATCGAATTTTGAAGTCGACTGGTGCTATTTATTGGAATAGTTGACGTAAATATACATCACAGAGGAAAAAAAGTCTTATTTACTCATATGTCGACCAGCATACATGGCAAATCTCGTTTGTGTAAACGAAACCTCTTTCTTTGTTACGTAGCAAAGTATCTCACAGATGACGTACATCAGTGTGACGGACCATGAGCATACTAAAACTATTGCTTAACCCTCATTTTCACAGCCAAGGGACATTGTGCCTGTGGGAATATCTAATATGTAATTGAGCCCGTTAAATTTAGTTTTTAGGCCTAGCGTACTTGTTTCAGATTAAAAACAACTACGTTGCACCTCTGATATAATTAAAAAGGCTCTTTCTGTAAAGCAATGTGGCTTAATACGTTGTAGTTATCGCATAACTTTAATTGCTCTTCAGGTAACACTATATTTTGTAATTTCTTGGAGTTTGTAGTTAATGTAATGTTGAACTTCTTCAAATCGGTCCTCAATTTTCCAACCTGGCAGTAATATATTTTAACTTGGTCTCTCCACCAACTTGTCCAATATGTGGTGCTTTTGTCATTTCCTGATTTTTTTTAATGATCTGTAAACTACATGATAGGATAGTGAACATCTGGATTCCAGTAAACGTGCATATAAATGTACTTTATTGAACACCGTTGACGAAACCCTTAGAAAAATAGTGGGTTGTATCCTCGGCAGGTCCTCACAGGTTTTCTTCAATTGGTCATGTTCCAGTGGATTATTTGTATGTTTGTGAGTTCCTTTATTCTATCTATCTATCTATCTATCTATCTATCTATCTATCTATCTAGCTATCTATCTGTCTATCTGTCTGTCTGTCTGTCTGTCTGTCTGTCTGTCTGTCTGTCTGTCTGTCTGTCGGTCGGTCGGTCGGTCGGTCGGTCGGTCTGTCTATCTGTCTGTCTGTCTGTCCTTCCATTGGTCCTTTTAGCCTGTCTATCAGTCCATGTATCTATGCATCTGTCTGTCTGTTTGTCTGTCTGCCTATCTATCTGTTCATGCGTCTGTTTTTGTCTGTGTCTTTAGAAAGCTTTATTCTGTCAATCCGTCGATGTATCTATCCATTTGCTTGACTATTTGTCTGCCTGCCTATCTGTCCTTCCGTGCGTCTGTTTTTGTCTCTGTATCTTTAGAGAACTTTTCTGTGAAACCGAAGGCCAAGTGACCCAGAAACTGTGTAGTTTTGTGTGATCCTGTGCCTTCGATTGTTCAACAGTTATAATGGATTTATTATGTGCGTTTGAGTATATTTTCACACTAGACCTTCGGTATTACAATAATGATGGGCTACTATAAGGGAAAGGTAGAGATTGCACATTTGTGAAAATGTCCCAGTTCCCAAGATTACTCGATCAGCCATCTTTGTACATTTTGTTGTTCATTTAATCATTTAATAAAATTCGAGCTATAACGGCCATTATTGTAGTGCCTATGATGATGTTCCTGCTTCAGTGCTGGATGTGAACAGCACATGGGATTCCTTGATCTAATTTATAGGTTTGGGGTCCATTTTAGCTCTCCCATGCGAGGCAAGCTGAGCACATGACTGCAAGTCCTCATGTATTGCAGTTGATGCATGATCCAGTAAAAATTGTGCAAACTGAAACCTGACGCATTCTTTATCTTGAAGAAGGCGTCTAACGGCGTATCTAAACAAGAAGCAGCCAATTTCAGGCCGTAACTTTAGCCAGGCTTTGATCATAGAATCAGCCGCGTGGAATAAATATATTTATTACAACCGAGACGTATCCTAAGGACGAAATTACCCGTGCAGATTATCCGCTCAGTGTGCTTCTGTCTCCTAGGTTAACAAGTGTCGAAGTTACGCATCAGGACATAAAGATATCTCTTATCCATATTCAGAATATTTGAAACTTCAACCTAGACTCCACCATCATGTTATGGGGAGGGGGGTTCAAAGTTAGCGACATACATGTATGCATGCATGCATGCATGCATTAAGTGGAACCGGTCTTAAGGAACCGCCCACAGAACCTGTGGAAAATGGTCCTTTCTGACAGGTGGTCCCGTAAGACAGGTAAAATTAAACTGAAATATGCTAATGTGGATGTTGAAACTGGTCCTTTAGCACAGGTGGGTTCATAGGCAGATTATACTGTACGTACATACATACATACATACATACATACATACATACATACATACAAACAGTATTGCTGTCGAGTGCTGGTTACTGCAATTTGCATTATGCTCCAAACACAGCATGTCGTACCGCACCTGTGCATTATTCAGCGTCTCTCACGTGCACCATTTTGACTGTGGTAGTCTACACCACTTGGGACTTGCCCCTTTCCGACATTGCATGCACAACGACAAACTGATCCCACCTCTTCATTCTTTTCCGTGTGAATTTGTCAACTTAAAGGAAGAAAACTTAGTCCACATTGGCCCATGAGTCCATCACAACAAAATGGAATAAGAACGATTTGCGCAAGGGCAGAATCGAAAATGGGATTCTCAAATTCATCAGTTGCACAGCCATTGTTTTTATCCACGCGACCACCCAAATATTCAGAACATGCCCCGTGAAAACATGCATAAATAACTCTGAATGGCCAACTAAGCAGCCTGAAATATTTATCATATGGGATATCAACTCTGAAGTGCAGTTATAAGTGTTACCCGTACCATTCAAAAGAACAAAATTAAATGATTTTCATTTCATACGCTTGCTGTTAGGAGGTTAACCAATCTACGCTAAGGGTCAGTCGGAAAAATCTCTATGACAGTAGCTACTCATTCAAATTCTGGGCAATCTCACACATCCGCAGGTCCGTCATAGCTGAGATTTAGACTGTATACAATTTCGGACTTACCATGCACGATGTGTATAAATTAGGAGTGTTATTTGTGGGAAATGATATAGAACTTTGACAGGAATGAAATGGGGTCTCAATTAAAAGTTGCTGTCAGCAGGGAAAGAAATCACATCGCCAGGGCGTTCCATTCTGTTCAATTCTGTACAAATCTTTGCATCCAGGCTCGTCCACAATGAATATATGTGTTATGAATTTTGTTTTGAACATAAAATACAACTTTCTTACGTGCCCACCAATTTTTTTTAAAAATGGAGAAGACAAATCCTGAAGCAATGCGGTTTCCCGGACGTTTTAAGTATAATGTGTATGACTGTAGGTACTCTTCAAAATTCTGGGCAATCTCACACATCCGCAGGTCTGTTATAGCTGAGAGTTAGACTGTATGCAATTTTGGACTTACCATGCACGATGTGTACAAATTAGGAGTGTTATTTGTGGGAAATGATATAAAACTTTGACAGGAATGAAATGGGGTCTCAATCAAAGGTTGCTGTCAGTAGGGAAAGAAATCACATCGCCAGGGCGTTCCATTCTGTTCAATTCTGTACAAATCTTTGCATCCAGGCTCGGCCACAATGAATACCTGTGTTATGAATTTTGTTTTGAACATAAAATACAACCTTCTTCCGTGTCCACCAAATGAAAAAACAATGGAGAAGACAAATCCTGAAGCAAATGCGGTCTCGCGGACGTTTTAAGCATAGTAATGACAAGCTACAGCTGCTCGAGGCGGAGATTTCTGCAGAAACGGCCGCAACGAAAAAAAATGACAATCGCTTAAGGGTTCCGTTGCCAATTTCGACAAGTCAACAGTTTTGATCGGTGCGCTTTGGGCTAAGAATGCTGTTGACTTATTCAAAACGTGGCACTGAAACAGTGAAGAGAATTATAAAAATTAATGAAGCCAATTCAATGAAACAAAATCAATGCACTCATGGTTACCAATTCTCTGATCTGAATCCTCTCGGTTTATTTCACATTTTACTAATGATTCCTACTCTCAAATGTAACGTGACAGATAGTCGCAGAGCAATGTTACGACAGTGATTGCATAAATGTGGATTCACGGCAGAATATCGTTTTTCATATCGACAGGGTGTAAGTATATATGGTTGCTGGTGGCTTCTCTGTTGATAAGCTGCTAGGTGAAGAATGGAGGGTATGAGAGTTTTGCTCTATTTTAAAGTAAGCGGCACGGTTCATGCAACCTCCATTACTTGGATTGATGTCATGGTCTGTATCGTCACTAAATGAAATATTTACAAATGGGCCGGCACTAATAGTTCAGCAGGTGGCAATTTGCTAATGGTTGTGTGGAAGTGACCTTAGCGTCGCCGAGTACCTATTAACTTCTGTCCGTTTATGTTATATGTCTGAATTAATAGCTTCAACTATCATGTTCTGGGCGCTAAGCTCCCAAGGCATGCACGGTGAAGCCGTCAATCAGGCGATACCGATCAACGTCATGTCATGTTTTAATTCACTGGCATACCATTATATATATATACATATATATATATATATATATATATATATATATATATATATATATATATATATATATATATATATATATATATATATATATATATATATATATATATATATACGGATTGAAGAAAGAAGAAAAATGCGAAGAGATTTTTTTGACTTGTCGTTTACTTCATGACGGTTTGCCCACGAAAGTGTTAAGATGTCTTCAGGCCCTGAGCAGTCACCGGGGCAGGTATTGGGAACTGGCTGTGCATTTAGGAAACCTCTTTGCCAAATGCTTTGCTAATAGACTTTGAAAGGCTAGAGATGGTGCACGAATCTGAAACCCTGAATGGTGATTTGAGTGTTTCATATAGCCTCTCCAGAAAAGTGATTGCTTCACGCTTCATGTTTTAATCCCCTTTCAAATGTCCCAAAGGCTGCAATAACTGTGATTTTTATGTGAATTCCCTCTTTGAAGGACGGCCAGTATCGTAAATCACACAGTTTGGTTTAAATAACTTTACATGCCCTTAATTTACGTTTTTCTTTGCTGCAAAGTGCTAACTAAAGTAAAATAACACCGGGAAAGTTGAATTCTGTTTTTAGAGATTCTGTTTTAGCGGTGTTGATTTTTTTCATAAAAAATTAGGGTGGCAAATATTTGAAGACATGAGACACTTAAATGCAGTAATATTAGCATTAAAATGTACTGTTCCTAACGTGGCATGCTCTTGTCATCAAAATAGGTATACATCCAGATCTCATAACACAAATAAACAAAAGGAAAGATTTGGTTTAAACATATTTTCTAGGAAATATTTAAATATTGTGTTACCAGATTCTTAAAAATGTGACAACAATCCATTCATTTGCCAAAACACTATCGACATAATAAAGAAGCAGGATTTGTGAGAACTTTAAAAATTTCCATGAAATATAAGTAGCTGTGTTTTTATCTATTATGTGACTACTTATATTATGTATATCAAAAACGTCCATATACGTGGTCTTATTTTCGTGCTTTGTGTATTGTATTATTGCATGGTAAATGTTGACCCCTGTGAAGTATGGGGCGCTGCCCTAACCAAACCAACCATAGTAAAGAAGTAAACGAATGAATGAATGATTGAGTAAGTACGCAAGTTAATAGGTAGATGGATGGACAGATAGATAATAAATAGACAAACAGGGAAAAGGCGCCTTGGAATCCTCACTGTCGTTTCTTTTATTATTTTTCTTTAATCTTGTGCTGTCACAATATATTCTTACACCTAAAGAGAGGATCCAGTCGGCTATTGTACCTGTCGTCATTAGTTTTTCTTGTGTGCTGTAAAGGGAATTTAATAAGACATCAGGTCGTGTTCTTCCCTTTTGTTCATGCTTTCTGCGACCGTCTTCAACTATCAGGTTGTTCCGTTTATTGCCATATTTATATTTGTCTGTGTGCCAACACTGACTATTTGTTTTTCCTTGACTTCTTTATTTATTTCTTCTTTACTACCAAATTTTGTTCGTTAGTTTTCTCGAACACTATTAAATTCAGACACTTCAAACTTGGCATGATTAAATGCCTATACATGAATTTGTGCCTTTTAATAAAGAGAAAATATGCTGAAGACTATGTAAATTAAGGGCATTTGAAATGTGAAATCTTGAACAACTCCAAAACTCTTACAGGTGCAGGTAACCTATCCAACTTCAATTTATAGATTTGTACACTGCAAATTGTTTATAATTTACATTTAATCTTTAAAAGCCAAAGGTCAAGGTCATTTGGACATTTGAAACGTTTATCCAGCCATAACTCTTTCTCATCCATATTTGACCATGTTGGACTCAACTTGTAGGTATTGCAACAGTGCATATTTTTGTAAGTAACATGTAACCTCTAAAGGCCAAAGGTCAATGTCATTTGGACCTTTGAAAGTTTCATCTAGCCATAACGTGGTCAATTTTCATCCAATTTGAATCATATTTGGCTTTAATTGTAGATATTGTAAAACCTCACATTTTTGTAATTTACATGTGACCTCTAAAGGTTAAGGTCAAGGTCATTTGGACCTTTGAAATTTTCATCCAATTTCAGTTATGTTGGGCTCAAATTGTAGGTACATGTATTGCAACACTGCATATTTTTGTAAGTAACATGTAACCTCTAGAGGTCAAAGGTCATTTGGACCTTTGAAATTTTCATCTAGTCTTATTTACAACTTTTGAAGGTTCAGAGACAGATTTGATTTGTAGCTAATCTTCTTTTCTAGTTACAGCCTAAATTTTATCGAACAGAATCTTGTTAACCAAGATTGACTTAAAGTATATAAACTGGACAAGCAAACCAAAAAAAAATCAGAACATATCTCGAAAGGGAAGTTTTGCGTTGTACGGCCACAATGACATAGCTGGTCCCTAAGTGAAATTAAAAGTCCTCTTGCTTGAATGGGTACCACAAATTGAAATGTTTAGGGTGGTTAGAAGTGATATCTACCAAAATGTAAAATTTCATTTTCCAATAATGATTTTTAGCTCCAAAAGTGCGCCACATATGCGACAGGAAAGTGCGCGAATTTTTCAGATCATGGCCCCATGTGGGAAAGTGTTAGTGACGTCCCAAACGCAATCCGCTGGCTGTGGTGCATGTGTTATAAGCCAGAGTGCCTTCAGCTTGCTAAGAGTCAAGGCAGATACAACAGAGCATAGAGATTCCGAAGAGTCTGAATTAAGTTTTTCATTTACGTTGTCTGACGAGGATGCTGAAGAATTAATAATAAAAGCTAAAGCAGCAGAGGATGCAAGAGGTCCCAAAACACAAAGAAGCCTTGCGCAAGAATATCTTGATGGTTGCGTAAGCAGACCAGAAATCTACTTTATTCGCGAATCCGTTTCCACCAAAATTTACCCACAGCCGCTGGTGTTGTTTGAGTTTCATCTAATTCGTTGTTTATACTTATCTATTAGGTAACCTATCGTGTAAGAATATTAATGAAAAGAAGAGGAAATGGAGATAGTACGAGAAATTCCGGATTCGATCAAGGCAATCAACCAATATTATTTCCTCTTGAATTCAGACTGAGTCAACAGCTTTCCTTTGTGCGGTTTAGGTACTAAGGAGAGCTGTTGACCTGGGTCATGTTATCCTGATGAGTCTTACCACAATTCTTCTTCTTCGTCTTCGTCGTCTTCTTCGTTTTCTTCTTCTTCT
This sequence comes from Hermodice carunculata, assembly GCA_964020975.1. Taxonomy (NCBI): domain Eukaryota; kingdom Metazoa; phylum Annelida; class Polychaeta; order Eunicida; family Amphinomidae; genus Hermodice; species Hermodice carunculata. The sequence continues at coordinate 17,031,761 of OZ026624.1, forward strand.
TCGTCTTCGTCTTCTTCGTTTTATTCTTCTTGAATTTGGGCCAGTTGTATGGGGTCAATATATATTCTGCATACAACGACTCATGTCCAGTTAACTGAAACAAACATCGTCTTATTTACTTTTTCTGGTATGAGATTTAGGCTTGACTACCTTTTTTTACTGCATTAAAGAAATTATTCACAAAGGGCACCCCCCCCCCCCCATTAACCGTGACAGGGGTTTGTTTTTTTTTTTGTTTTTGTTTTTTTTTGGGTTTTTGGTTTTTGGTTTTTGTTGTTTTTTTTTTTTGTTTTTTTGTTTTTGTTTTTTTCTTGCATTTCTGTACAACCTCACTCAGCATATTTTCAATGCAGTATTCAGTTAATTGCGTTGCAAAACGTTCATGGATGAAAATTACAATATCGGATGGTACAGAATTAAAACAAACGCATTGCGCTTGCACAGGAGATAGAGAAAGAAGACAGATGCCTATCTCACATAATTCGTCAGATACCAATGAAAGTAATAATCGACGCTTTAACTCATCTCTGCTGAAGTGCAATTTCTATTTCCTGGAAATTGCAGCACACATGCTTGAAAAAAATATATATTGTTAGACTACAGCCGTCGAAGAGTAATGCAGAAAATTTTCTTCAGATTACAATCAACGTGCAGTCTGAAGGGTGTCACGCTGTAGCAAAAAGCAAAATAAACAAGCAAACAATGCACAGGAAATAATTTTAAATGATACTTTTGATAATGGTACGAAGAAATATTGAGTGCCAATTACGGCCCATGCTTTAATACAAATTTGTCCATGTGGATTGAAACATGAGCTATATCAACAGTTTTTGTGCAGTTGCTGCAATTGTTCATGTTTTGCATGCTCCCATTAGACCCGTTTAGTTTAAACTGCAATTTAGATTCTTAATTATTGATCTTTCAAAAAGCTTAGACATGTGCCTGATTCAGCTGTAAAAATAGAAGGTCAGTAGACCTGAAGAATGACGTAACGCTGCTAAGTTATAGTCAATATGCTTGTCACTGTCTTATCACAATCATTATATTTTATTTTTTCTATATCAAGTATTTCTGAGCAAAAGTGAAACACAGGCCAGAAAATACTTAACACTGTGAGTAATGCGTTTTATTGGTTTTATTGCATTTAAGCGAGTTCATCTTCGTCTTTCCACAATCGACTCAGGGGCAAGCAGATGTATCAGCGTACAGCTAGTACATACGCTGTTTATGACATGAAATGTATGTACGCGTGGAAGTATATTTGCTGTCCAATTATTGATTTCGAAACAGATGTAGATCGCACTTATTTTTGAATTATTGTTATCCATTCATTGGCAAGCATAAGCTCACAAATAAAAACCCGCAGCCCACTCACCCCCCCCCCCAAAAAAAAAACGGAAAATCGATTTTTTTGAACTTTTTGTGCTCTAAGGGAGGAAACGCTTATCTCTGATTCGCTCAAAATTTATGAGCAAAGGGGTATGCATTGTGCCTTCTAAATTGGAGGGTAATGAGCTTTCGTTGGAGGCATGAATTAAAAGGAGCATATTTAGGAATTGATTACTATCTTTTAGATTGATTCAGTCAACCTCCCCGGCGTATTGTACAATCCCACCAATGAAATCAGAATTAGTAGGGCCTAATCAGAACTCGTGTAGTCGTACATGTACTCGCAGCAAGAGTCGTATTCATCGGAAGAACATAAACAAAATGCTTTCAGATTCTAATTTTTCGTATAAAGACCTTTAATTCAAATACCAGCATCGCCATGTTTTCAAAGAAAACCCGAATTATCAAAGTCAAGAAGCTGATGACCTAATCTCAACATTAGCCCTGAAAGTGTTGAAGATCAATTTTTAAGACATCGCGAAATTAAACTATTTACAGAAGTTAACTTATTGAAGTCACTAGTATACTTGGGTAGCAGTGAGACCCTATGATAAATCGCGATTCCTTGATACATTATGGCATGAAAATTAATAGATTTGATTAATTAATTAATTAATTTTGTAACTCGTTTTAAATGCACCATACACAATTTGCTGTACAACCAGTTTATGATCATATGGGGTGGATTATACAAAATAAGTACAAAAAGCGACCAGGTATACATATATATATATATATATATATATATATATATATATATATATATATATATATATATATATTCATATCGGTGTGTGTGTATGAGAATATATTAAAGTAGAGAGAGAGAGAGAGAGAGAGAGAGAGAGAGAGAGAGAGAGGAATTGCATTCTACTTTGGTTTGGCGAGATCTTCTTAATGCGATGGGGTGTGGTTGTTGTCAACGTGAATACATTGATGTAATGATAACAAAGCGAGGCACTTTATGTTGTGACGGTCATCTATTTTTACATTATGATAGTAATTGGTGATTTCACTCAAGTAATTGGCGACATCCCCGATTGAATCATTTATGTCTGTAAATGCTTTTGTTCGCTGGTATCAAAAAATTTTTAAAAGTCGCTTGCCGATATCGCTGAATAAAGTAGCGATACCGTTAAATCATATAGTAATATTGCAAAAATATATATTTTGCTATATTGTCAAATGAATAATACCTCCAAAGTGGTGTGTATAAGTAGGTATATATATATATATATATATATATATATATATATATATATATATATATATATGTGGGGGTTCTGTCTGTCTGTCTGTCTGTCTGTCTGTCTGTCTGTCTGTCTGCGCGCTCATATGTACATGCAGTTTAGGAAATATGCGGAAGTATAATGCGGATCTACATGGAAGTACCATGATACTCAGTCACGCAATGCAATTATTATTGTCTTGCTTTGCTCGCACCATCTGTGTAAAACTACAGACCCATAAAATAAATCATTCTTAGTCTAGTCTCTTGATAAGACATGACAAGATTCACAATAAGTCAAAGTTCAAAATCCCGTTAAGATTCTGCTCGGGAGCGCAGCTGGGGAGCCACTATGTTAGAGGTAACTTGATAAAAATTAAAATCGTATGGAAACAACACTGATGTCTTTTTTTTTTAGTCGGTGTTGAAGTGCATGCATTTAGCATGCGTTTCTGTCTGCATGTGACAAAAGTGGTATGGTTGATGATCCATTGAAATGATCATATTATCCTTCACAACCCTGCGTAGGATGAAGTCTTCTCCTAGTATAAGTCAAAAGAAAACTTGATTTTCTTGGCAGAACCAACAGTTCTTCAGGATCCCTTCAAACTCCATCATATCTGCCTCTGTATTGGCTGATGAGGCTTGTGGGAGAAGACGCCACCCGAATAAACATAACATGATTGTGTATTAACTTTGCGCGAATACTCATGAAGTGCATCACAACAGTACAGTATTTTTGACGTGCAGAAGCTCCTGACAATTTGAACCAGTAATCAGATACCAAGAGAAACAGCCTTCCATGGTTCATAAGCTGTGGACGTCGCACGTAATTAGTAGAGTACATTTATGTGTTCAATATGTATGCAAGAGACATAACATAAAATAGCCCTGGACAATTATGTGGTATCGAATCTTCCCTTGTGATGAAAACGATTTGCATCGTGTGTCAATTAAAAAACACTCACAATATGGTGCGGTTTTGTTTTGTTTGTTTGTTTGTTTGTTTGTTTGTTTGTTTGTTTGTTTTGTTTTGTTTTTTTTTTTGTTTTTTTTTTGGGGGGGGTTGTTTTTTTTTTGTTTTTTTTTGGTTTTTTTGCTGTTGTTGTTGTTTTAGTCATATCCTCTAATATTTTTTCGATATAATTAAATCTATTTTAGGATGTAATCAAGTGTATTTGATCAAATGTTGAAATAGAATTGATTTTATCATACAATTAAATATTTTGACGTAACATCATTTGATTGTATGTTGAAATCGATTTAATTTATTATGTCATTGAGTATTTAAATTTGAAAAAAAAAAATTAAATATCATGCTTGATGTGAGCAAAGCCTGATGCTCTGCCTTCCCCGACACGAACACACGGGGTAAAAGGCGGAACGAAGCAAATTTTACCGAAACTTAGTGGAGCACACGTTTGCTTTGCAAAAGGGAAGTAAGTTGCTAAGCTTAAATACAACGCTTAAATAGGCGTTACTCCAGAATGCAGCATAGGATTATTTTTCAAGATTTAAATCACACTTCAGAAAAAAAACTTCATACAATTTCACAAGATATGATTAAACACATCATATGATTAAATCTAATCAATGTTATCCTTAAAATTTAATACATTCAATGATATGATAAAATTGTTTAATTATATGATTGAATACACTTAATGATATTAAATCTAATCATATCATCGAATGTTTAATGGCATGACTAAATATACAGTTATGCAATTGACTGTTTTATAAAATAAGTGAATAAATTTCATCACATCATCTTATGCATAGCGATATGTCTGAACGATCATTTAAACAGGAAACAGCGCTTCATTATATATGCTGGAGAATTTTCCTTAGTTGGAACTCTGCCTAAAGAAAGGATATCTGAAAACGTTCTAAACTGCCAGAGGTGGAGAAAAAACAATAATTACAGACCTCCAATTAAGGTGATTTGTAAAATCACAGATACTAAACCTGAGTTCCCAACTCCTCATAACTTTCGCCTGCCTACCTGTATGTGACCTTAACAAGGATTTGTGTGTATGTAGCTACGGACCGTGTGGGGTTGGCGCGGGGGTGGGGGGTCGGGGTTACTCGCTGCCAGGAGTCTCGGATTCGCAATTCAACAATAAAAAAACATATTTTGATGTAAAAGAACGTGTGTCATTTTATAAATTTTCATGCGTATTTATCCCGCTTATGGCCACTGTGTTGAACCATGCGCGATCATGGACTGTGTGTTGAGCAGATGTTATGGTATTGGCCGCAGCTTGCTTTGTTTGACATTCATATGATGTACATAACCAGACTTTTATGGTTGAAATGTAAAATGTAAATATTGTCCAGACATGGTGTCCTACTTTTCAATATATTGGTTTAGCGCTATAATTATACCAGATGTTAACGAAGTTCCAGGGTTTTGTAAATTTACTGAAGTGGATTTCGTAACATTTGTTCATTTGTGCTTGTTGATTCATGGTGGCAGGGTCTCTAAGTACAGGCCTAGCATTCTGTGTCATATGGCTTATGTTCACTATCTTGCTGTTTCCTAGGTGACCAAAGAATTACAGGTGACTATTTGGTTTATGCCCTGCCATCTTTGATATCGACGATAGCAATATCGCCAGACATTTAAGGGTTTATTTGCGAAACACAGAATGTCAATGTTGCATAATGTTGAGAAAAATACATTTGCCGTATAATACATATGTGGTTTTGATAGATGTTTTTCCTTTTTATGGGTGAAGCGTAAGTTGGCCATTCAAGCAATTTCTATGGGGATGAAATTGATTTGTCAGCTAGATTCATTAGATAATCCTAACTAATGTTTTGGTCCTCACTCAAGACCTAATAATTACCGACTCGTACCAGGGCTTAGACATTTCAGAATCAGGCATACCTTGATACCTGGTGAGAAATCGGTGCACCCGGTCAATATCTTGTACAGTTCGATATTTTCTTCATAGGAAGACTTCGCTGCAATGTTAATTTACACACATTTACAAGTTGTGACAACAGTCTGGTCTTTCATATGGTATAGCCGTCCAGTCGTCAAAGAATGTTTTTGTGGAGATGCAAGCTTTTCCATGTGGCTTCCAGGGGAAAACCAAATGAAGCCATCAATCAAAGTTTGATTTCTTATGTGTAATATCACATGCCAAATACACATAAACTTGGGTATTGTATTGGTGTATTTTTTCCAGAACCAGTTCCTACTCTGCAGTCCGAACTCTTTATTCTCCATAAGCTAACCTGTCTCTGTCTAACCTATATACATAGGGAAGTACCGTTGTCCATATTGCGCACGTTTTTCTCTAGAATTTTGACTTCGGCTGTATGAGCCCAAATAAATTAGATGGTCTTCAGCGGGCAGCGGGTAACTACTATATATATATATATATATATATATATATATATATATATATATATATATATATATATATATATATATATATATATATGTATATGTATATATATATATATATATATATATATATATATATATATATATATATATATATATATATATATATGTATTTATATATATATATATATGTATATATATATATATATATGCAACGCATAGTGGGCTATCTCCAGGCAATTCAAAAGGTTTGTGTGGGTGAGTGTAAGAAGTATATTCTTCCATTTGGTCATTTTAGAAACCAAATCTAAGATTTTTGTTATCCCCCAGATTACACTATATATAGTAACCTGGGGAACAATAGAATGGGAAAAAGCCCTGGAGCCTCGCCATAGGCCTGCATATTGGTTTCGCATCCATGGCATGATAAAAATGTATTCACGACAATATGGGTTGATGACGATCAATTACAGATCAATGATTACATTGCTTTATTTAGGCATGATTTTAGCGTATTTTATAATATTTATCCAATTACAAAACACCTGAGGTGACTAGTATAAAGTCATATTATCAGGAAAAAAGTTTTTCAATATTGCATATCAACTGTTATGACGTGCGTTATTGATTTTGGTTAAAATCCAAAGGTACAGATGAAACGTCCGTGCCTCAGGTACATGGTTCCTGTCTGATAATGAAAGACGTATTACAAGAACAAAGTCAATACCTACTTATTATTAAGCAGCGAGTTGGGGGGGGGGGGGGGGGGTTAGGGTCCACGCTACATGTACAGCCGCCAACACCGCACCCTTCTTATTCCCAATGATTCAATAAAATGATAACAAAGACAGAATGTAGACGCGTTCAAAAGTTGGAAAGGTCGGTGAATTCAGGTAGGACAGGCAGACTTACTTTCGAGATCCCACTTCTTCCCCTCCAAGCGATGTTTATTCAGACCTGGAGTCCCAGTTGTCAAAACTTCTGTAGCCCAAAATGGATAACTTCATATAAAGTGTAGGACTCGGTGCCGCCTTAATTAAATTTGTCTAAATAACGATGGAGATAATTGGACTCTGCTTTCCAGGAAAAACGGTATGCTTTTTAAATATATAACAGAGGGAGAAGTCAAATGCATGAATATGGTTTCTCTCGTAAACTCAATCATTGCGTGTTCCGAAGTAAAGCGCAATATATCTCGATTTTTTAACCCAAGCAAGATATGTCCATCCCACTGCAACATCACAATTGGAAGTGATGAAAGCCCCATTTACCTGATAAGCACCAGCCTCTGTAGGATCAAAACCACAGATAACAGAATTCATGATTATTCCAGGAAATTTTGTACACGTATTGGCAAACATGCCCTATATTTGAAAACTTCCCGTGTTTCATGAACATATGCAATTGCAACTGGCGGATAGAAATACAGCGGTTTGCAGGAATGAAGAGCTGGCGTGTGTCAAGTTTTGGAACAAGATTTTATCTTGTAGTTATAGCTCTGCAAGTAAAGTCTTGGCACAGAAAAAATAACTGGCATTGCAAAGGCCTAGTGATGTTGTAGACGCTTATATCATTATTGCGTAAAAGCAAATAAAAAACGGAAAAATAAAATCATGTCAAATCAAAAATGTATTATTATTATTTTAGCATTTACGAGATAATGCCATTTCTCTCAAGTGACAAGTTAAATTGCCCACTTGGTTGTAAAATATTTGTTGAGGCTTTGTATAATTTTATTATGACCACAGTTTAGAAACGTAAATATTACATGGTTATCATTCTGTTGCTTTCACATGAGATTCTGCATGTACAATTTCATAAAGTAAATAATAACTTTGTAATACCCTATCTCTGTGTACACGTTTTGTAGTACTGGCCACAATATGTATGAGACTGATAGTGAGATATGTTACACTAAATTTTGAGATGCGTGAGGTTGATACTTAATGGGTGAGATGTGTTGTACCTTTGACAACGAGGAACAAAGTTTGCCATGTTTGATACACAGATCCGCCAGTACATACGGGAGCTTCCAAGTCTATAGTGATATGGGCTAAAAGATAACCTCAGCTATTACCACGGAATTTTAGTACTAGATGAGTAGCAATGTGGTTAGCACACCCACAAATTTTGCAGGTTATATACGATGGTGACTTCGGTAACAATAGAATTTTAAATAATATTAAAAACAATCACACAACAAAAGAAACATGAAATAAAAATTACATGGTTACAATTTGACAGACCTGCCAGAAGTTGCTGTGTCGTCATAACATGGAGTACCCTGGATTCCAGTGAGCTCACTTATTCAAATTAACGAGGCGAACTTTTCACTAAAATTGATTACAAGAGCCCAAAATCTAGCCACTTCTTGTAACCTCCTTCATGTTCAGAATGAGGCACTATCTGACTGTATGTTCAAAACTGGATTTGGGTTTCATACCTGTCAACTCACTTAACAAATTGTTCCATGTCCTATAATGTTCATTGCCTTGCCGAAGCCCTCCAACCAATCAGAGAACACGATGGCAGAAACGTCATTGTGCGATAGATGTCCACGACCTGCGACTTCATCAAAGACTGGACAGTGTATGCTAGCCTGTGGCTATCGCAGGTGAGGAAAGATGGGCAAATAAAGCAAAAATGTAAGCGAATTAGCTCAGAAAGTAATAGAGGAGACTTTACTGTTCCCCCCAAGTCATTGTACGCGCATCCACGGACCCACGGTTGCCCTTGACCTCAGCCTAACGGCATGTGTCAAGGTCAATCTTCGATCCGATGATGCTCCTACAATGACTCCTGGACGAGTAATAAAGTCTATATTAAAATAGCCTGAGAGCAAATGAGACTCATGTACCCCAGGTCTATTGTATAAAATAGCAAAATGTAGTCGATACTTCGTGCACCATGATGATTTTTGCGGGCTATATTGGTAAAATCGGAAGTGAAATAGGTTGAATATTGTAAATGTTGCGAGCTTGATTGAGTAGTGTAGTGACTCGGATGCTGTGTTAAACTGATGGAGTAACCCAGCACAAACTTAAAACCTTCCACAGCAGTGTTGCAGCATATCTGCAGCTCCCTTCAGTGTCCGCCAAATTGGTTCAATAAAAAAAAACCGCAACGGTACAACCGATAACTTTACACTTCGCTATTTTTTTGTCTTATCCAGAATTTCTTCCATTTTTCACATCGATAAAACAAATGGCTTGTTCTGAGTTACAAGAAAAAAACTTATCTTCCTTGGCGCAAAAGCATTTCTATTTGACGCTGTTTAAAAACATATTACAACTTTTATAATAACTTTGGTTAAACTCAAATAATTTGTATACCAGCAGTATTCAAGAGCATATATTTGTGACAAGAGCTAGTCTTTTTTCAGTGTTTGTATTTTCAGACATGCAGGTTGTCTGCTGAGTAGACTCGGCCTATTTATCTGATGTGCACGGTAAATGGCCTGTTTCGAAGACAAACAGGCTGGTGGAAACTTTAAAAAATATCAGAAATGAAACTGATTCTGTGCAATGAAACAGGGACTTTTGACCTGGTACTGCATAAAGGTACAAACATTAGTAAAGAAATATTCTGTTCCGTAAAAATTTTGTGTATTGACTTGATAGTTAAGACTTTTGCAGTGGAGTGACTTGTTCGCTTTGTCGCATTACTTATTGGGTCACAAGCGCGCATCCAAACAAGGAACCAACATTTGCAGTTGCGTGGTGCCTTGTCTGGGCAATGAGTTGAACAGATGCATCAAATTGTGTACACTGACCACCAAAGAAGATGAAGTGTCCAGGCTTAGCTTGATGTGAGGTGAAACGAAGCCTTGTGCTTACTTATCAACATTTTTCTTTTAAATCGATGAAATTGGGAACGACGAGAGGCTGTCAATGAACCGTACATTTTGAAATTGCATGTTTGGAAAGACTTCAAAAATGATACGCAGAAATTGTTTTTCAATTATATCTTGCGATAGATTTATCGGACGGCGCACTGTCAGCCTGCCTGTAATACAGTCTCGGAAACAACAGCTACATGGACCAGCAATCAATTTATACATGTTTTATAGCGCTGTCCTTTTTTAAGTTCAATGACTACGATGATACTTTCTTGTCTTGGTATCGACCCTTCCCCCTCAAACTGGCCAAACCTGCCTGCCAATAAACTGGCGTCTGCTTCATTTCTTTTAAAAAATTCGGTTTAAGTGTCAGAGAGAGATGGAAAGGAATGCTGTTGACTCATTCTTAAATAAAGTGGAGAACGGTTAGTGAACTACCAGATGTCGCTGACCTTGTCAATATGGGAGGTCATCCACCTTTCAATAACGCAATTCGTTAGGACGTACCTGGGCTTAGGAGCGGCACTGTGAATTAATGACCATGCTCTTCAAAAAGAGTCATTTTCTCTCTGTGATATCAGAGACACGAGTAGCAACTGCGGAGATCACGCATGCGCTGTCATGGTAGTAGACGAACCGGTTTTGCAGCGAGATCAGTAGATATGTTTGTTTGCAAAGAATGTACATCTTTGCCATACTGTATATCTGAATAGGTTACTTGCACTAGTACTCGATCAAACGTTTTAATCCTCGCTCAACGACCTGTGTCAATTGGCGAGAAGAAGCAGATGTTTAGAAGGCTTTAGAGCACTCTAAGGATTTTGATCGTTCAAAAATGTTCTAATATTTTTCTACAATAACCGTTGTTGACGAGATGAATCCTTCTAAAATTCTACAAAGCAGTTTTTTTTATTTTTCATAAGCTTCGCGATTAGAGGTATTTCGGTTATCCTGTTTAAGATGAAACCAGCATAACAACAGATACAGAAAATCACGAAAGCGTTTCACAATCTTTCAACTTAGTAGAGAACACATATTTTTTCAGTCAAGGACATTTACTTTCTTCTGACAAGTTATTAATATGTGTGTACTCAGTAACTTCCAAGTTACTGCGTTGCCCTGTATATATATATATATATATATATATATATATATATATATATACGCTACAATGTGACCTAGATGAAACAAATATGATTGCAATACAATGCAAATTTCACAAATTGCACTCCTTGGCCATCATGAATACCAACAACTTGTACAAAGTACAGATTTGAACTGGAACCGCTGTGAATCTGGGACTTTCAGATTTTTTTCTTTTGAGATTTAATTACTAGAATGGCATCTCATGGAAAACCTAACATTATAAGAGAGAATCAACAATGATTAGGGCCATTGGCCTGTTGACCCGCTTGGTGGCCCATCTATAATGATTCCTTCATACATCCATACACTTCCATTAAAAAGTTTTGTGAAAGCGAGGGCCACTTCAGCTGTAGAGTTGAACATGCCGCCATGCCAACGTTGGCGATGCTGTCTTCATCGGGTTTTTCGTTTTTTTTTTTTTTTTTTCTGTTTTTTGTTTTTTGTTTTTTTTTCACATTGCGATGGGAAGTGCAATTAAGCTTCCAATGCCATAAATATATTAATTGGAATTCTCATACTCATATCTAAATAACAAATAAATATATCCAAGTTATTAAAAAGTAAACTTCAAGGTCAAATACAGCACATAATATAGTATTTCTATTGATTTCCATTCACCCTTGGGTGATAACCATTACCTCACCAGCCGTTACCATGACAGTGGAAGGAAGCAGGTGCTCATGAAAAAAGAGGCAAATATTGTTTTATATGTCTGTTTCCATACATAATACAAAATTGTAACAATGTGAAGAAAATCAAGCGGTATGATCTTACCAGCAAGGACGTTGCTTCTGTGAGACCAACCATGTCCATATCTACGTCATAATGTTTGCACACAGATCTTTCCATATATATATATATATATATATATATATATATATATATATATATATATATATATATATATATATATATATATATATATATATATTTAATTTTTACGATAATATCAAATAAGGAGAAACGTTTCTAATTCTGGTTTCGATAGTTGTAGTCAAATCATGTACTTTCACGATAGAGTTGCATTGTGCTTGAAAATAGTGCAGATACATAAAATATACAGCATCTTAAAGAACACAATTTGTTGTCATGGAAACTTATAATCATACCGAGCAAATCAAATAGGTTTGATAAGATTAAGTGAACGCTTTGAAGCCATGCACATAGGTTAATAAAAATCACCTGAAATTCCCCTCTGATGTTCTTTATTTCCTGGGGGAGATGAGGTTCTGTTTGGATTGATATTTTTTTTCCTTTGTGTCTTTGTATTAAGATACGAGTGATGAATGTTTCTTTTACCACCATAGCGTGGACAGGGGGTTAACCTTTTTATGTTCCCACTACCGTGTCAAGACACGTATCTCCATGTGCAACTTGGTGTGCTATTGATTGGACTGTTCCATCATATGTCTTCTGCCGCCACCCCTGCCATTTCAACCATGGCATTACACATCCCCATATGTGTCCCCGCCCTTTTCAGCAAAACGACGCATGTCAGCGTATTCACATATGTGTCAGTGTCTGCTTTATGTATTTCTCCAGGCAGGTGAATTGAAATCTGACACTTGTTTGATGTTGAATCCCGATCCATCCAATGTCATGAGTTATGACTTCAATTACAAGTCTCCTTAACACGAATGGAGCAGACATTCTATCTTATAGTCGGGTGTAAACAGGAAGTCTATTCATGCTGGCGTCATTTATTGCATCGACATAGGTCAATAAGGTGAAAAGTAAACCTGTTAACTCTTGATTCAATTTAATTCAAAATAAAATATAAACCTACTTTCAGTATGGTCCCCTGCCATAATGTTACCCAAAAGGCATATATATAAATATAAATATATATATATATATATATATATATATATATATATATATATATATATATATATATATATATGTATGTATGTATGTATGTATGTATGTATGTATGTATGTATGGTAAAAGCATAGAACGCCGACAATTGGGAGTACATGGTGGAAACAAAGAGTTCCTTGCATACCGTAGAGAGCATTAGCTGATTAGGTGATCATTACAAACATGCTGAGAATTGCCAATCTGTTTACGAAAACCATTTACAAACTCCCAATTCGCGAAGTTCAATAAATATATTTAAGTTTATATAAATTAACTACCATTTAAAACAGTATATTTATTATCGTAAAAGTATATTAAAATTAAAGTTGGCTTCTTGGTGGTGATGAGGGAGTTGAAGTAACGAGAACAGCCATCAATAACCAAGGCAACCGGAGATTACAAAATCAACACAAGAAACAGTTCTTAAAATGTAACAGATGTTTCATACTTTCTTTCAGAAATGCCTCAGGCCAAAATGCTTTTTACACATTTTAGCAGCACATTTGTCAAACATCATAGTTTTTGACCAATTAAGTAATTACCAAAAATATAACAGTAGGGCGGATGCCTATGTAATAAAACTGAGTGATACGACGCGGTCCAAAACATGGGGTAACAAATCCTCTTGACCAAGTGTTAGGCCGTATTCATGCACATTGCGATTACCTTTGCTATTTAAGTGGGCATAAGGCAGTAGCCATACCAGAGGGAGGTTCTTATACTTGTAATGTTAAAAATGCACACAGTAACCCCAAATGTAAACGTAAAAGTACATAAATACTACCCAAAATCAATTTATTTGTCCCGTGGACAGGATTGATCTGCGCAAGCAGGTATTTCCCGAACATATCCAGAAACAAACAAACAAACAAACAAAAAAAAAAACCTCTTGAAGCATGGGTAAATATATACTTATTCGATATTTTTCTAAATATTCCCGAGTAACGTAAAATGTCAATAATCAACACGATACAATGATCAACCCGTTAAGCCACAAAGAGGAAACCCACTTGCCTTGATTTGCTGTTGGCACTAATGACACAATATTGACAAACACATACATTGGTTTTGGTTGTTCCAGCAAGAAAAACTCTTCACTCATCAAATTATACATATACATATATATATATATATATATATATATATATATATATATATGTATATATATATATATATATATATATATATATATATATATATATATATATATATATATATATGTGTGTGTGTGTGTGTGTGTGTGTGTAAATTCTGGACATGGAATATAAACTTTACAATTTGTCCAGGAGTCCATTGCATTGCAAGGGCATCTGCGGATCGAGGATTGAGGATTGACCTTGACCTCAACTTAAGGGCTTTAGCTGAAAGGCTGAGGTCAAAGGCACTACTATATCCTTTGACATGTTGCTATGACTCTTGCACGAGTGATTAAGTCTAATACGTTCCGATGTATATTGCTTACAATTGTAGTCATTGGTCAAGTCTTTTCTCACCTATGAAAGCCATCGGAAGGCATACACTATTCAAACAGGTCGTCGATAAAGTTGCAGGCCGTTGACAGCTCACAACGATCCACAATCCTGTTCTCTGATTGAATGAAAGCCCTTGGCAACCAAGTAAATATTATAGAATATTAGGCAAGGCTTTTCCTCGTGCCACTTTATATTTACGCAACGGTGGTAATAGATGATCCAAAACAAAAGCTTTTTGCAACGGTTGCTTCGTGGTCAGTAAAATGCTTCAATGTTCAACGATATGTCTGCACATACATGTACCTTTCGATGGTAGGCAGGTTTAAATTATATGGTTACGACTGCGAAACAAACGTTGCACATATTTTGGTGTAATCAAAATTTACAGACCTACATGTAAATTGGACTCGTTCGAAACCAATTGGTGATGAAACTTTAACCTACCCATTGTATCCAATGATAACTTCTCAGCCCATAAACGCATCTAATAAAATAAAAATACATATACACAGAGTGTGGTCAAAAGTTAACTTAAATGACGGTTTGCAGATATATCGAACCAGAAATGTGCATGCCGATGAAAACGTTGTGGCATAAGGTTACAAAAATTTGTCTTTTGGAATTACACAGGCTTAAGTTGACGATCCTTTACTTTCTACATTCTGTAAATTTCAGGGATGGGAATTGTCAGCTGCCAGCGGATTTCCAGGTTGGGTGGGTGGGTGGGGTTTTTTTTGTTTTTTTTTTTTTGTTTTTTTTTTTTTTTGTTTTGTTTGTTTGTTTTTTTTGGGGGGGGGTGTTTTGTTTGTTTTTGTTTTTGTTTTTTTGTCTTTTTTGTCTTTTTTGGCGGGGGGGGTGTTGAATGTATAAGTATTTTTCTTTTTTCGTTGTTAGACAGTTCGATTTAAGTGTTTTCTGGCTCATTTAAGAGTTTTTTGCAATAAAGGCTTTCTCATCCCTGAAATTTACTGAATTTCGCTGTAGCTGTGTTTTTTTCTCTTGGTTTGCCTCTGGCACAAAACCATGGTTAAAAATACGATGACATACCTTTTAACAATGTCCACGATAACGACATTCTAAAACTTCAATAAAATTCCGGAGATGCAAAATTCACAAGAAATATTCATTTGAAAATAGGTACAAATACAGTACCTGGGGCTTGCATATGTACCGTCTACACACACGACTGGTCGTTGATAACTTTCTTCATTCTTGCAACTCGTTTCCCGGAGGTTAGTTACTTGTACACCAAACAAAACGAGAAAACGCAATAGAAAAATTAGCTCTGACTCACAAATCCTTTTGATATTCCTGTCAAGCATTGTGTGGCATTTGCAGACGATGTTTGTATCACTCGAATTTTTATTCGCAAGGTAAGACTTGATTAAAACCAAAAACAATCCAAAACCTCGTGCTAGAAATGTCTGCGTCCAATCCACTAATTGTGTCTGAGTGCCAATCCAGACATTTTGTTTTTCCAATAATTCTTTTTTCTTTCCTTCTTTCTTTCCTCCTTTCTTTCTTTCTTTCTTTCTTCTTTACGACCAGTTTTGTCCGGAGTTTTTATCGGACCCAACTATTCCGAAAACCACCAAACTTGCTATGGTGAATGACCCACCAGTGAAATTAGGTACCTGACTTGGAATAGTCATGATGATTAAAATTATGCAAATGAGGAGCAATTAAAATTTTTAAAACTCCATATCTTCTAAACTATTGGAGAAAGAAACAAAGTTCTAAGTGACACAAATCGGTTTGAGACAACTGGCAAATCCAATAGCATACAAACAAAACTTGGGGAATTTTAATGTATGCTAAATTCACCAAATTTCTCCCCAATCCACATACAACCCTTGAACTGCTTGCTGTATGACCTGTTGCTTGACCTCCATGGTGCCAGGCAACCATTTTGCATTCATAATTAATTATCTTGAACCTGTCTCACAGCTTTCTGTCTATGCATGCTAAATGTACGCTTTGGAAGGTTTGGGTCTTGCAGCAAATTGGGGGTGGGGAGGTGGGGGGGGAATCCCAACAACTGTGTAATGAGGCTCTCAATAAAATACAGAGCATCTCTTTCTGTTCATACAGGAACAGTTTGACTCCATGCTGCCATATGTACCAGGCAGGCTTTTGTTTCCACTGGTGTCCTAGCTGGCCTGTTTTGCCTGAGGCAATGTCAACCTGCTGAGCTTATCAGTCCCAAGGGAACTCACACTGCAGACTTCTAGGCAGAACAAGCATGAGTGTACCCTCTGTAAAAAATAGACAACATACAGAGCTGAGTCAGCCAGACCAAGGAGGATATAATTTGTGTCATCTCAGTGGCCACTTTCATGTCTTTGTGTTCTTGTAAACAGTGAGATGAATCCTGTTCTTCATAGCCAATACTGAGACAGTATAGTTTTGCCTTGGTTCACAGGTACATGTTTATGTAATTTCTTGACCGCTTCTGTTAAAATTTGTTTATGTAATAAAGGAAGCAAGACAGTTTTGCATTGCATGTATACACATCCCTCTGAATTATAATATGTGTTCACTGTACATGCACATTTACTCATCAATACTGCCCAGAAGGGCTGACCCTCTCAGGAGTGGGCACTTTTCACTAGTCGCGTGGATACTCACTGCAGAGAGGTTTCACTGTACAGTGGTACTTGCAATTTAATACCATCCCTAATGCCAGACAAAAGTGGTCACATAGGACAGGTGGTCTTTCATCTCAGATAAATAAACAAAAAATAAAAGGCCAATGTCTTTATTTTTTCTTTCCTTTCTTTCTTCCTTCCTGTCTTCCTTCCTTTTTTCTTTCTTTCTTTATGACCAAATTGGTCCAGAGTTTTTTTCAGACACTATTTTCCCGAAAACCACTAAACTTGCCATGGTGACTGACATAACCAGTGAAATTGTGCATCTCATTTGGAACAGTCATGATATTTAAAATCATGCAAATTTTTAAAGGCAACAAAAATTTTTAAAATGCCATACCTTACAAAATATTGCAGATGGACTCAAAACTTCAATGTACATATATACCTTTGTGACACTTGCCACTGTAATGGACAGTATAGTTGTAGAATTTCAAATTGTGCTAATAAAGGGCATTGGAAAATTTAAAAGTTGTATATCTCCAAAACTGTTGCACATAGAGATGCCATTCCAACTTCAATTTATAGGTTTGTGGCAAAGCCGTATCCAATGAACCATGGACCAAAGTTGTAGGATTTTAATTTATGCAATTGAGGTGAATATGCAAAATGTAAATCTTTAATAGCTTCAAAACTATTATGGAGGCGCCATTCCTACTTCAATTTTATAGGTTTGTGGCATAGTCCCATCCAATGAACAATAAACCAAAGTTCTTCTAGGCTTATAATTCATGCAAATTAGGCAAATACACAAAATTAAAATGTTGAATAGCTTCAAAACTATAACAGATAGTAGTTTCATTCAAACATCACTTTATAAGTTTGGAACATGGCCACATCCCTTGAACCAAGAACCAAAGCTGAGTAATTCTATTTTAATTTATACAAATTAGGCTAATACACGAAATTTAGATTATGTTGAACAAAAGTGTATCATTTCAAACTGTTCTCATTTTGAAGGCACCCAGAGAGATTTGCTGTGAAGCAAATCTTTTTTTCTAGTGACCATTGTGTCTGCCGCTTTAAGGACCCACTTCCCCCATAAAGGCTCAGTATATAGTTAAACAGTCCCTAAATGAAGGTAAGTTTTCCATCCATTTCATCACCCAAAATTTGGAAAGGTTTCCCTGGGGTCAAAATTTTCATCAAGGAACACTTCTCGTGCCAACTTTAACCATCTTTTTGACTACTTTGGTTATACGTTCCGCAACAGAAGTTCCCATTTTTTTGGGGGGGGGATGGTCAAAGAAAAGGGTGTTTTTTTGAAAGGTCGAAATGCACTCTGCTGCCAAAATTTGGGGACGCGCCGCTCCGAGAATAAGCAATAACAGCTTCCCCTTTTCTGTAAGTTTTGTACGCCTTGTGCAGGAAATGATTCTGGATCGTGTGTCGTGTCTGAAATGAGAGCACGTACCGTTACAACTTTATTGGTGGGATAAAAATAGCGTGGCACTACACATAGTTGTTTTACATTGTGATGACCACTTCCTGAACTGTGCTGATAGCTCAAATGACATTTGCACGGAAGGCACGTATCTAATTATAGTTCTATGGTCTTCGGCACAGACACCGTGAGGTTGTAGTTCTTTCATCAGTAATGTTAATAACCATCGTGTGTCAGCATTGCAAATTATTGCAAAGCATGTCGTGTTCGTCACCATAGAGCCAGCAAAATCGAAATAAAGTACAGTGCTTAAGTTTCATTTACATTTGCTGGTCGAGCATCCAAGAATACACCATTTATATAATATGTATAACGAGGACAAGCTAATATGACATATATGTAAAACACCAACGCACAGCTTAGCAAATAAATTTTAATGATCTAAACCTAGCCAACTTACAATCTATTGTTTTACCACGAGATAAACCTACCAAAACTAATATCAGATTGCATAATATGTTGTGTAGAGAAGGTGCCAAATGTAGGGCACTTATTTTTGTATTGCTGATATCGCCAAGTTGTGCGTGTAGGCGGAAATTTGTCATTTCATAGTAGTTTTTTAGGAATTTAGTTGAACTTTTGAGCTCACTGAGCTAAAATCAAGGGCACGTCAGAGAATATGACCGTATCTGAAGCTGTGTATTTCCAAAAAGCATGGGAGCGCCAAGTGTCATGGCGTTTAATGAGCAGAGCATTAGCGCCACCCAGGAAACTGACGGCGGTGCCCCCCCCCCCCGCGGGGCAGACTATGCAGGGAATAGCTTTTCCCGTCGAAGCCACAGGTAAAATGTCAATTTTTCACCCCTGCGTTTGAGGAGAAGCGGGAAGTTTGCTGCCATCGCATGCGCCTTCCATTTAAGGTCAAATGCCCTCTAGTTTACAAAATTAGTAACACATTATATGTTGTTCTTACAATATTTTATATATATATATATATATATATATATATATATATATATATGTATGTATGTATGTATGTATATATATGTATGTATATATATGTATGTATATATATGTATGTATATATATGTATATATATACGTATATATATATATATATATATATATATATATATATATATATATATATATATATATATACGCACATATATAGATATTACGAGATCCTTTCATCGATAGCTATTTTACGCATATGCATTGCAGCAGCCGGATGAGGCACCTAAACCCAAGTGGGCTCTTTACTGCTATCAATTCATTCGTCACAGTGTACTACTCTTTATTTGTAATATTCTTTCTTTGCTGTGATTGTATTGCATTTTTTAATTATGTGTTTCAATGTTCAAGGTTACTGGGTCCCATATCACAGCAGCCTCAGCTGTAAGGACCATCTAGTATAAATATTTTCAATGAAATATCAAGGAATAGATTGCGAAAAGAAAGGTTGAGAATAGGTACATCCAATCGAGGGATATTGTGAGCATCACTTGCAAATGCTTAATAAGCCATCCTTCCAGTTCAAAACCATTAAAATTGTGCATTTCTTTTCAAAGAAATCAGACAACAAGAATTATTTCAAAACTGATCTATTAGAGTCCACAGTAAAAAATAATAATATGTTCCCTGTCTACCTCTTGTACGAAACAGGCCCAGTAGGGAGGCATGGTCTTGGTTGGGGAAAGGGGGGGGGGGGCTACTGCTGATTTCTTATTCTACCAGGGTAGGGCATCACATTATATTGGTGTTATAGATAAAATCCACAATTTCACATCACCCCAAAGTGCGGCTAAATAAGATTTTATGACAAATACTTGACAAATCCAAAATACATACGATATGATTTATGATTTTACAAATTAAACATTACCTGCAAGTGACAAGAGGATGTCACGTATTTACATTGTTCTCATTAATGCATGCCTTGTTCCCCTTGTTTTTTCTTCGCTGTTTAATAAATATACCTTTTATATCAGGCCTGGAAAAAGAGCCACCTACTGGCCAGGTAAAACAGAGTCAGGGAGGTCCAAAGGAGACAAAGATATTTTTTTTTAAATTGCCAAACTTTAGTTTTCATCCTCGGTTTCAAATTCTATTTTTCTGTCCATAAAAAATCTAACGAAAAATAGCCCCAAGAATTTTGGTTTGTGGCGTACATGTAGGAACGTCTTAGGTTCCAGTAAAAGGTATCTCAAATTTTGAATTGAGGCATCACTTTTTCGACAGCTTAATAATATTAGGACAAGATTGATTGGTGAGCTACACTTTGATGGCCTGTTACATTGGCAGCAGATCCAATATGACAATTGAGATAGGGTATTGCAATCAACAGTTTTCTTTTCTTTCTGTTCAAAAACAATGGGTGTCTATTATCTATTGTTGTTTGGGCTAAATTTATGTTTGTACTATAAAATGACAAATTTAATGTTTCAGCCGCACAATGGAACCCTATTTTTAACTTTTTTAAAGGTTTGATGTATCGGGAACATTAAGATGAATCAAGGTGTCTAGCTTCGGGAAGTGTTTTCTTCGTAGGGGCTGACAAGAAAGCTTTAGCATTAAGCTTGAACTATTTTCCGTGATGAGTGTTGTAAAGTATACTGACACCTTAAAAGGTTTAGCAGCTGCTACCTGGTAACCCATGGATATGGAATGATCCCTGATTAACTCAACTGGCAGAAATACACCAGTTCAAGGACGTTCTATCAGCAATATGCTGAATGTTTGGAGGAAACGATATATAGCGTTACAATGTACAGAATAGCTTCGTACCCTCTGACCTGAAATGTGCCGAGAACTGGTTGGATGAGCTTGACGTTTCATTAACAATTTCCCATAACCGGGTAAATGATGATACTTTGCCTCACAACATCCTTTGATTAAGTGCTGTGAAGATGTATAGGACACGTTGGGTCAGTCTCTGATGTGTCCCCCTCTTTGCTCTTCCATTTTGCGTGTCACAAGCTCTGTTTTCCTGAAGGTAATATTACAAATGAAATGGTCGTGATACCCTCGGTATCTATCGGCTCATGAATTTGCCGACGAGTTGAGGTGAGCGACCTATGCACTAATGGATCTTTACGTCTAATATCAATTGCATGTGCCACACATCTAAGTATCCAAATGCTCAGATACTGTTTACTTCATACGTTTTTCTCCTTCCCGCGCATGTAAGATGTATTGTCAGTCACAGTATGCGGAGTACACCAAGTGTGGCATTTCAAGTGCATGATGACCAGGCATGATGGTCGGTCACACACAGGCAGAAATAATAGGACAGGACAAAAATAGAAGATTCCAAGCCCTTGTTGTAGGGGCAGTGCATTCATTTCAGGGCTAGGGTTGTGTATTCCCATTACGTTCCATTGTCATTTACAAATTGATAACTTAAAAACTATTGCAAACTGAGATATCAAATTTTCCACCCAAAAAGTGTTGATACAGCTGAAATATCTATTAAAATTTTATAACCACAGCTTCAATGGTGACCGTTTATTGTGGGTTTCTTTAATAGATAAACCAATCGGAATACATAACTCTAGCCCCGTTTGTATATTTGGCAGTGGTGAACCCTTAAAGTGCTTATTTTAAGATTGAGACAAAACTATCCTCGGGACACTTTGCGCGCAATGCGCGCACAGTGTCCAGGAAAGCTGTTGACTAAGACTACTTTTTGCTTTAGACTAGACTTGCTGGTGTTTGAATGAAAGGTATCTTCATGAGGAATTTAAACCTTTTAACCATTATATGTTTAGCGGTAATGAGAAAACAACTACAGCAGTGGTTAGTACTTTAAGGATTAATACAGACTGTATAGCTAATTTAAGGAATAATGGAGAGGCTGGGGTGCGTCCGCGTCTGGTACTGAACCTGAATCCGGAGTTTGAAGGCCTTAAAAATGTGGTTGTTGGGGTAACACGTTTAGAATGTGACCTCTCCTGTGACGAAAGAGCCTGTTCTTCCGTTTAAATACTTTCTCTCCCAGTTTCGACACAACGCTACCAGACCCATATTCTTTGTAAACCGACTGTAAGAGAAACAGAAGACTGGACTGGGTCAACCGCTTTGGATGCAACGCACGCAAACCCGCCGAGGAAACTCTTGATTTAGTCAAAACCTTGACAGTGAAAGCATTTCTTAAGATAGGATTAGAGTAGGCGTTAGCTTTTCTTCGGATCCATTCATGGCGGGTTCCAGCATGCTTCAACACTGTTCAAGCCTTGATACGCGAGTTCCTCTCATGTATTCAATGCCAGTTACAATTGAGAACGAGAATCCAGACAACATGGTTCACTAACCGAATTATTTAATACAGGTCCAGGTTAACCAACCTTTCGTAATTTAATTATTATATTTATAAGTACATTGCCCGGTAATAAGCGCAGGGAAGCGGGGGCTTTGGGCGTGGTCTGCACCTGCACCCTCTTTCCAGTTGCAGGCAAAAACGAAACACGTCGATTAACTTCCGCTTTGTAGATGACTACAAATAACTCTAACCCTTTTCCTGGCCGCTTCCTGCGTCTGTATCCCAATCTTTATAAAGTGGCTTTTGAATTGTAGGCCACCTTTGGCTGAAAATATGCAAAAATGATCAGCAAGGTTCCATTTTATTCGTACCGAAACGAGATTGCATTAGATAAAGTGCGTAAATGTCAGCAGGAATAGGGTATAGTTCTCATCCCAGTTCCCTGATAAAGGTAACGTCTGTGTTACGGATACCAGAAAGACTTTATACGTTGCGTTAGCAGCAAGGTAGAAGGCAAAAATGTTATGAAGTGTATTTTAGAAATCTTGCACACTTCAGTCAAAAGCGTACTTGCGATTCGGTGCAACGGATGCATTCTCACTTGAGATTCATTTCATTGCATTGTGAAAATGATTTCAGCCCTAATTTCCGCAATTTGGAAAAATCAGTTTCCACATAGTTGGATTTAGATAATTGATCTGAGCAGAATTAAAGATGATATTTGAGGAAATTGAAAATAACTGTGCACTTGAAAGAGTACGCGTTTAGAGCGGGACTCATTAACGAGTATTAGAGTATATGTTCGTTTACTTTATAATTGTATGTAAAATGTCAAGCCTGCGGGGGGAAATAACAAACTTTTGCCACATGCAACATATCCAAATTGGGTGTCAATTAAGAGATCTGTCTTTGCTTTTACTATGTTCTAAATTTTTCAGGGATTTGTGGTCAAAAAACTTTTCAACTAAGGTAAAAAGAAGCTGCTGCATACCCTTGGCAATGCTGGCCAGGATCACATCATTTGAATCTTTCACAAAAACTCACCTTTCATCAGTACAAAATGCTCCACATGTAATGAAAAGAGGTGTCATAGTATGTGGTCTAATATGTTATTACATATTTTGAACAACATTACCCGCCAATTGACCACAATGCCGTAATATCCCTTACTTGAATTTACATGCGTAGTCTGGGATGGTTGTGTCCAGTCAAACGATGTGTGATTAGAAGAGATTCGGCTTGCTGCAGTGGCAGATGCAATGATAGCAATTTCTACATTCATACTCTACGCAAAACTTGGTTGGGAAACTTTGGCCAAACGTTGTGAGAAGGCAAAGTCGGTTCAGATGTATAGAATTCTCCATAAATTAGGTCCTGATTATCTATACAATGTCTTCCGTTTTAACCCTGGGGTATATGTAAAACTTGCATTACAACAAACGCCAAATGTAGGCTATTCCTCATTTTCGAGCCGGAAAGGACTTGCACAACAGATCATTTTTCCTTCTTCTCGCAGGCTGTGGAATTAAGTTCTTGATAACCGCGATGCTTCATCCTTAATTGCATATAAAATTAAAATTAATCCTGATACCTCACGCCCAGTTATACAAAATTCTTTTCATTACATGGACACAGAAAATTGTCGGTTCTTCACGCGAGATTTGGAATGTGAAGCAGCGAGCTAAATCAGTAGGCCCATGAAATTGGTGTGGACGATTCTGTTTTTGTAACTATGGCTTGGTGAAGATGTATAGCGCTACTTTTTCCTATGTCCGCAATCCGGAATATTTCGAAATATTTTACCCTTGCCTATGATACCTGTAGCTCCATTTGCTTTACAAACCGTTTAATATGGAGTGAGAGACTGTGACTGTAGTGTAAACATGGAATTTTTTTCCATCCGTCCAGCAGTGTATAAACGTGTCGCCAATGTAACTGTTACACGAATTCTCCCTGGACTCGTTGCAATAGGACCTGCTACACATTTGCTGTAAAATTGATCCATTATTATTTATAGTTTTTGGTATATCTGAAGCCCACCATCTGTCTCGTCTGTCTTTTTGTCTTTCCTTATCCATGTATAAAAGCAATTAGGGAGTATGCACTTACTCTTTTATCTCAGCAGTGGCATGCTCTCTTTTTGAGTGCGCTGTAATGTGTTGTCCAGTGCGCTTGGTTCCTCTGCGAGAAGGATTTGTATAAAGCATTTCCCTTTTCCTAACTGCAAATAAGTATGTTTAAAATAATATCCTGATTGAGTGTGATATCGTTTTATCTTGATTGATAGCAATACCGTTATCGCACATGCAATGGTGAAACGTTACGCACAATATAGCACATCCGTGCAAGTGACAAAACGGGTGAAAATGTTTGCCGACCCTTAGGTAATTTTTACCGTACAGTTAACTCTTGAACGTGAATTCTAATTGGTTAACCTCGGCACATAAAGTGCCGGAGGGTATTATCGTCCCCTGCGTCTTCCGTCCCTCCGTCTGTCCGTCCGTCTTGTCGACGTTACCGCAATATCTCAAACAATACTCACCGAAGCTTTACCAAAATTTTGTCAGAGATGAATCTTATGATGGACCAGGTTCTTATTTAAAACCACCTTCCTTTGATTATTTTTAATTTTTTATGAAACTTTCAATGTATTTATTTGAAGGCCGTCTGAGTGGCGTCAACCCTGACGACGTTACCGCGATATCTCAAAAAATACAGACCACAGCTTTACCAAATGTTTACCAGAGATGCATCTCATGATAGACCAGGTTCCTGTTCAAAACCAGCCTCCTCTTTGTTTTCATAAACTTCTTATGAAACTTTAAAGCATTTATCTCTAAGGCCGTCTGAGTGGTGCACAAGAGGACAACGCTACCACAATATCTCAACAAGGATGAAACGCAGCTTCACCATTTTTTTTTCAGGGATTCACATTATTATGGACCACATTCCTATAAAAAACCAGCTTCCCCGTATTATTTTTAAACTTGTTATGAAACTTTTGAATTATTTATTTTATGGCCATCTGAGTAACGTACAGTATAGTGGTCTCTGTCACCAGAACAGCCCCCAAGAACACACCCAAAAGTGCTTCTTCATTTCATAGACAACAATATGGAAATTGTATGTAAAGTATTCTACTGCAAAGTCCCAAAAATAAAAAAAGCATAATTCAGGAAACAAATATTGTGAGCGCCCAGAGTAATCCGTTCTCTGAACATTATTTTTTCACATAATGATACCCAAATCGATGGAGTTAATATTGCAAGCTGGAGTCAGCTTTTGTAGCGTAAAGCATGCAATGGCTCCCAACAAATAACGCACTCTACAAGTAGGCTCAGTTTTATCGTGCAGTTATATCACTACCAAGCCCAAACTACCATGGTTACAACACCAAATAACCGTATAGAGCCACATTTTGTTTGATTTTGTTAATCGTGGAAAAGGCATTTAGTAGCTTCTTGTGGCATTGGAGAATCAGATAAAGGTAATAGTTTTTCCAAGGTTTCATAAATAAACATCACGGACCTATATCAATAGTAGATTATTTAGTCAATACTGTTTGGAGCCAGCAAGTTGAATCCGCATAGACCATCATGTTATTGAGAGTTAATATACATGAGCCTATTTTTTGTTAAGTTGGTAATTTAAAACGTGGTGATTTTTTTTTACAGGTCATCTCTGACACAGCTCTTGCTCATCTTCGTGAGGTGTTCATGGAAGCTTTCGATGAGAATGAAGACAACAGAATAGAAATAGGAGAAGTAAGTCGACGATTTTCCATACATAACGCACGTACGGAAATATTAAGTATTATTTGTACCTCATACGAGAGTAACACAACTGTACCTAGAAACATGATGGGCACTAAATGGCCGGAAAACATCCTAGTCAACGCGTTACTGGTCCACGCAAAAATGGCATCCCCAGAAGGGCTGCGTTTAAACAGGATATGCAGTTTGTACATTTATCCATACGCTTACCATACTAATATTTTACTCTCACTCATGATTGCGTAGTATTATGAGTTCATTAAAATTCAGCAGAGCCACCTAGTAACGAACTTTGGTGGAGGATAAATCGAGGCACATTTCTGTAAAGTTTGGAGAGAAACATCTCGGGTCAACCCGTGCATAAAGGCAAATGTTTATAAATAAATATTTCAAAATAGAATGTCACCTGTTGAAAAAAAACACCCACAAGGTTCAAGGTACCCAGAAGTATTCCTGTTGTTTCAAATTTAATTGCAGAACTGTTTTGGAGATGAAGACATTTAAAATTTTTCTCATAAAATGGACCAAAAGTGTACCAAAAGATCAATATATCGCTGAAGCATCGCCTATTGAAGAAATGCAGTCCATCCATGGAACGTATTACATATCAATCAAGTTTAAAGGATCTAGTTAAGGGTTGTGGAAAACAGGCAAAAATAAATGCAAAAATAGTGATAGCTCATCTTAGGATATTTTGAAAATATGAAATGTAGGCTTGACGCCTTTGATTTAGATTAAAGCGAATAGATTATATTCTGCTGTGTCCCCATAAACGGCAATACGATATGGTTTATGGATTTTCCTGCACTCTTTTGTTATGAACATGTTAGATTCATTAATGCAAATTCATTCAGTTTGGCTGTATTTTTCACTTATTTCGTTGATAGCATAGGAATGTAAACCTAAAAACATAATGAAACAGTATATTAGCATGGATGTATCAGAAACTATGCATAAAATAGTTAAAGCTTCAATTAAAAGTCTAAAACGCCATTGAAATTAATGCATTTGAAAATAAGCAATACTTACAGTAATAACTGCTTATTTTTTTACCTTACAGTTGGCTCAAATATTGCCTACAGAAGAAAATTTCCTGCTGCTGTTCAGACGAGACAATCCTGTAGATTCTAGTGTGGAGTTCATGCGGGTAACGTGATATTACATGATAGGTTAAAGTGACTTATCTTAATTCAAAGGTGTTGAAGTAAGGTAGATATGTTTTCTCACACTCTTTCCTAAAAAGTGGATATTTTCTTATGCATTTTCTTAGTTAACTTACTGCATTCATTGATTTAACCCTTACCTGCTGAGGATGCACAAACATGCACGTCTCGCGGATGAACCTTCACGTCAACTCGTTGAGCACTTGAACTGAGGAACAGCGTAAAACCAGAAAATCAACAACCTTCTCAGCATAACTTGATTGTTTGTTGCCTAAAACAAGCACAAAAGTTGTTGACCTAGCAAAATATTGTCCGTACGAGACCTATAATAGTGAATATATCAGATATCTGTTCCACACAAGTGTAAGCCTATATGACTGCCGCACAGTTGCACCAGGGTGTCATATATTAAATTAGCGAGCCTCTTTGCAAACGGCGTTATACTACGTTTGTATTCTGATCATGTAAAACAAATCCTTTAATTGTAGGTGTGGCGAACATTTGATACAGACTGTAGTGGCTATATTGAAGCTGACGAACTGAAGGTAACTATTTTTGTTTGCTGTACTCCTGGGATCGGTTTGGACCATCAAATATTATTATAAATTGCTCGTCCGGAATGCAGAATGGTGAAACACAAACTGAAATATAACACTTACTTTATTTGCACCTGTATTACAATTTTGTAGTTATTTTGTTAATATCAATATATTACAAAATCTGCTGCTATTATGCTGGTATTTATGTCGGTAAATGCATCCCTTTACAAATGAACTAATATGTCAATGGATACCCCTGCTCGATCAAATTTTGTAATGACCCTTTCTACGATAATAAATATACTTAAACATACTACTTTATTTTATGGTTATGTTTATTTTTGGCTAGTTTCCTGTATGCAACCTTCAAATTTGTGCACAAAATCGCATATATGTGACAGTACTTCTGTGGAAATCGACCAAAAGCGCCCCCGTAAAACATGGTCTGCCAAAATGATTCGGCTCCAGTTCTTTCCTGAATAAACACGTTTGATGACAGTTGTTCTGGGGCCAAGAAAGATTAAATACCATTGGTCAACAGCTTTCCTTGTGCTCCTAACCCCTGCGAAGGAATGTTGTTGACTCAGTCTTATTTTGGCCTGGAAAGGGTTAATGAGAGACCGCTACCGTCATTCATAATCATATTGAGCAATAGAACAAGTATATTGTCTACTGCGAAGACGTAAAAAGATGGCATTGCTTCGTATATATTGCAGGCATTTCTGAAACACCTTCTCAAAGAAGCGAAACGCGACGAGGAGGTTTCTGAAGAGAAACTCATAGAATACACCAGTACGATGGTAAGATATTAACAGTCACAACTCAAGACTGTTTGGTACACAACATACCACACAGGTCATTAACTGGCTACAATGATTTCATTTACATGCGGTATTTGGTTGAATCTTTTACACAAGGCGAAGACGGTATCCCTCACCATATTGTCTTATTCCCTGACAAATCAGCTACTTGACAAGTTTCATATATTTTTAGGGTGACGGGCATGGTCACAATTCCTCGTCAAATTTGAATTAAGTTTTGCATACTAAGTCACGGTGTTGATGTGGCAATAGTTCAATAATTTACATGAGTTGTCATGTTCTGTCAGGTCTAACCTTTACTTGAACCAAGCAGGAACCAACGAACCCCATGGCCTACACTACTTAACAGTCTCGTCTTGACGTGACCATGCCAGTGACATCTCTTTAAAACTTACAAGAGCCGTTCATTTCATATAAAATATTTAATTCCGTGCAGGACACTCATATTTCTGATAAATAGTTACTATTATGAGGCACATAATGACCAGAATCTGAATGAACAATGTGTTGTAATTGTTTATCAGAAATGTCATAGTAAGCGCGTGGTCCTAATGGGAAAGGGCTCCCTTTATCAGATAAAATAACATAAATAAACACGAGGGTAAAGAACAAAGATGTTATTTAAACCCCTGTTTGTCTCTGAAGTACTCAGAATAAGACTAGTACAAGCTTTAAACATGCTGTAGCATCATGAGCTCTTTTGCCTGTTACCTTGAAAGTACAGGCCATAGTCACCGATAACCCCGTATCCTGACTTGCCCAAGCGGGTTTCGGATGTTTCTGTGCTGTGAATTAAATGTACAGGCTAAGGGTGGTCTGACGTTTGGGATATGAAGTTAGATGTATGAAAATCAGAGTATTTATACAAGATCCGATGCCCTTTGAATTGGTAAATGCCACCCAAAGGATTGTATGCATGTAATCGTTACAGGATTAATCTTTGCTGTACAACCAAAGTCCAACATTTACTTCTTTTGAAATATGAAGCAAGATAGATCGAAACAAGCATGCATAATTCTTGCCTACGCGACCTAGAAAAGAAATCAAGGTCACCTTAATTATTAACATTTATGGTGTGGTTTTTTTTGGGGGGGGGGGCAAAAATCAATGTACAAGATCCACTGCTTGGTGAATTGCGTATAATTGTATGGACCTCTAAAAAAGCAGTAATTGGCTGATATGGTGACTGTCCAGAGTATGGAAAGGATAAATGCAAAATAGTAAGGTCCAAGCATAATTGCCTGTGCAAATAAGGTTCCTATTTTGGTCTTACAATGTAATAATAGTCCCATCTTTGACAACTCCTGAGCTATCAAGCGTGATGAGCGCAGGAACAGACAATTCCTGCAGTAGTACTGTTGCCATGTCTCCCTTCCCGCCGTCGTTCGCGGTTGACAATGAAAATATTAATAAACATTTGATGCCGTTTGCGTCTATTGGCAGTGAGCTCAGGACGACTGCAAAATATTTGTAGTTTCGTAGACTCTTGCTGACTATGTGATACTTTCACTCACGTATGCTTTAAATTTAAGGTTAATCACGTTTTTATTTTAGATATGTAAATACTTTTAAGCCATGTCATGCTATGTCACCGTATCATATTACATGATTGATTAACCATTTTTTGTGGTGGCCAAAATGACTACCTTTAAGAATGACACTGAAAAATTGTATCTGATTTGGTCTTAACTTTATATCAGCCTCAGAAGAACCAAAAGTTAAAATACCCACTTCTCGTAAAATGTGAAAATGCCAGAGGTGTGTGAAAAAATCTATACTTTAGTTATTCAACCGTTTTAGCTGCAGTTATTTGATGCCAACAAAGACGGCAAGCTACAACTTAGCGAAATGGCAAAGTAAGTACCCTTTTGTTCGTTGTAATAATAAGTCAATAATATCGGAATGTACAAATCTGCTTTTGACATCCCTCTAACAACTGTGTATGTGATATACAACATTGAATCACTGTGGAACTCTCACATCACTAATAAATTTTAAATAAAAAATATACATCTTGACCAGAGTCTGACTGGACAGTGCGTTTTAATTGTTCAACGCGCGCAAGAGGGCCCTGGGGGAGATAAGCGTCAGCTTACCAGGTCTAACACTCTATAAATAAGGTTTCATACTGCTACTACTACTACTACTACTACTACTACTACTACTACTACTACTACTACTACTACTACTACTACTACCACTTTGTTAGGGACACTTACTATCACGCTGTTCTAAATTAGTTTGATACTTTTCATAATATTGTTCGCCACATTTACCCTCTTATGAAATAATAGAAAACAGGAGCCATTTTGCGAATGACTTACATGTCAGTGGAGCACCAGGGGAGATATTTTCCCTTTGTCATAGATACAGACATAGACGTCCTTGAGACATGGAGCTATACACAAACAGGCATGACGCTGCTTACTGAAAAAAAAATTAGCGTTACTGTATGAACGAGTGCACCGCTGACTAAAAATGTGGCGCAAGGCAAGAATTTTAATATGTCAAAACGTGAACTTTGGGTGTCTCTAATTCAAGGATAAGTTGTTTTCATATACATATTTTCGGCGTGACTTGCACCTACGTGACTCGAACAAACTGGTCAAAAAATCATGCTGATGGGGTCAAATTCGAACTAAGATATAACATTGTGCGTGTTTTATATTCAATATTTTATTCTCTGCGTTACCTTAATAACACTGATAAACAACAGCGAGCTATTGAGGCATAAAATGACTAGATTCCAACTTAATAAAGCATTTAAAATGTGTACCAAAGTTGTCAAAGTGAACATAAGCCCCCCCCCCAAAAAAAAATGGGGAAAAATAACTCGTCTTTTCGGATCAAACGCAAAAGTGAATAAGCATAAGAGAATATAACAAACATGTTATTTACACCCCTATTAGCGTTTGAAGCAGTCACGCTACGACTTGTACAATCTTCAAACTGATGAAACCATGATGTTGTAAACAAAAGTATGTACATAAAATATCAAAAGTATCCTGCATTATCTAAATATTGACCAACTAATGTCAAATCCAATGCACAACATTTTTTCATGTTCATCGGAAATGTTCATACAGTGTTAAAAGATACCAAGCATCTGTTGCAACCTTTGAGAGTGGATAATGTAAAAAGTTCAGTTGGGTCAGTTTGTTTCAGGAAGACATAGTAATTGAAACCTTAGAGCTGAAACCTTCAGCCCCGGTTTTTATCACAAAACCAGGGATGGATTTCATAAATGGGGATACTGTCATTTCCTTTGGATAGAAAAAAACTCCTCTGAAAAATATCTTGATGGTTCACACATATAAATAATATATATATATATATATATATATATATATATATTTATACAAACCGTTACAGATACAGATAAACAGTTGTAAGTTACTTTACTATGCAAAATAGTAAATCTTAGCAAATGTAATACACACCGAACCAGTTTTCAACAATTAAGGGTTAACTGATATATTCCTGCATTAACAGGTTATATTTTACTACAAGTTTATTAAATCTCAATTAATCAAGTATTTCAAAACTTTTAGAATTAATTTAAGTTCTGAAATACAGGAGTACCTTACATGAAAAAGGAATTTTATATTTATAGAAATAGCAAGTCTTGTTAGCACAGGAAATCGTCTTAGGTTTGAAATCATAAAAACATTGATTATGTAAACAAGTGTTCTGTTACCTGTTCAGTCCCAAACTGTTCTACTTGTAGCAATGTTCAATTGCAAATTTTCAGTCCACCTCCATAGGCAAATACGTCAATTTTCTGCGGAAAATATATCTGTACACGTACTTGCTAGGTAATTTTATTTCAGAATTCTAATCAATTGCATGGGAATTATTATATATTTTACTATTTCTGGGTCGCTACCGTGATAGCGCCCATTGTGGCCTTAACGGGGGTCTCTTGGCCACCTGCAAACCTATGTATTTATGTTTCTGTATGTCTGTGTTTTTAGTCAAATAAATGAAGTCTGAGTCTGGGTCTGAATCTGAGTCAGAGTCTGCGCCCTGTATGTATGTATGTGTATGTATGTATGTATGTATGTATGTATGTATGTATGTATGTATGTATGTATGTGTGTGTGTATGTGTGTATGTATGGATGGATGGATGGATGGATGGATGGATTGTGTGTATGTATGTATGTATGTATGTATGTATGTATGTATGTATGTATGCAGGCATGTATATACCATACATTCTAAAATTAATCGATGCGTTTAATTCATGTTTGTCTCCCTACATTTTACTCCCTGATCATGACATAGATATAAATAATTCTGCATAGTTTCGTGAGAAATGAATAAACTTTAAAGAAAGTACATGTTTTGCAAGCTATTTTGCCAAAGTTTGGTAAATTCAATTGATAAAATGTCAAACATTACAAAGAGGAAATACATACCCCACTCCCTACCATTTCGCGTTTCATTTGATACACGCTTTAATTTCCTAGGGCGCATATGCGTACCCATATTTTTTACATTTTCATTGTGAAAGCAATGTTATTTTAAGGTAGCCTAAAATGGTCATTATTTTGCGTATTTTTAGAATGTTTACCTCAGTCGCGTTTCATTTGATATAGGGTTTACTTTCCTAGGGCCCATATGTGTACCCATATTCCTCATATTTTAAATGTGAAATCAATGTTATTATAAGGTACCCTAAAATGGCCATTATTTCGCGTATTTTTAGAATGTTTTCTTAAGTCATGTTTCATTTGATATAGGGTTTACTTTGCTAGAAAGCATATGGGTACCCATATTCCTCATATTTTTCACCATTGGCCCCGGTGTGGAGCAGGGTTTTCAGACCTGGACAGAAACATCAGCGTAGAAAAGCAGATTGATTGGGGATGACCAAATTTCAACATTCTATAATCCAATGACCCAATTTCAACATTGAAAAATCGGATATGTTTTGCTCAAAGCAGAAATCGGATAGATTTGAATATCTGACAACCGATCTTTTAAAACATGTATAAAGTTTCTTTGGATGTCAAGGTATTCGTCTATGTGGAAAAGATCGTCTGCTTGAAGAAACGTTTTAACAATACATGTACCAGTATTAATATGTTTTACTGTTGAGATTTTGTACATATGAGAATGACTAATCATGCCTGCAGACTTAGGACATTTATTTGGCGATATGCACTTACAAGCGTGATCGAACATCTTGCAAACTTTAAAATTTTATCAACAGACTTAGCAAATAGACACACGTGCATTATGCTTTTTTAAGAGTATTTTCACGAGTTTTTAATTTTGTTTTATGTTGAAGCTTAATCAGCGTTCGAAAGAGAGGTAACAATGGCTTAACCGTCGAAAACTGGCAAACTATATAGTCAGATCATCCCTGATCGGGACATAGATACGAATAAAGCGATCCAATAACTGTTAACTTAAACGTGATAGGAACAGACACACGTCGAGACGTGTAAGATCAGTGAATCCATTCCTAGCACTAGGAAGCGTGTTTTGCGTGATAGTAGCAGTAAAATTAAGTGAAGTGTTTGCACCTGGATCGTACAAAATTGTTCAATAAATAACCTCTCAGTACATGACACGCACAACACATTCTTTGTCAAAGCAGGTCCAGTGTTGATATCATATTTGATTTGAAGTACAAAATATTATTTCAGTGATCATATATGAATTTTGAAGAACGGATATTTTTTCAGATTACTTCCAGTAAAAGAGAATTTTCTGTGCCGGCCGATCTTCAAGGTAGGTACTGTAAGTATAGTATTTTTATTTTCTAGTTCTATGTATTTACTTTTCGTTGCAACATTTTCGTAACTGTGATTGCGAAGTACTGACTCGGCTGTTTGCTTTGTGGATTTATGTCGGCCATATTCCTTGCATAAGTACTTAAGCTGATTGGTGTCAACGTAACTTCAATTTTAATCTTGTAGTTACAAGACACCATCTTGTAATTATATAGATACTTATCTTGTAAATACAAGATATTACTTCGTGATCACAAGGAAATTTCTTGTCATTACAAGATAATAACTTGCAATCAAAAGATATTATAATTACAAGATACAACGAGATACGGCCTTGTAATTAGAAGATGACAATTATTTATTATTTATTTATTTATGTATTTATTAAAATACCCGAAAACAGGGAAATCAAGATATACATCCAAATGAAATACATACAGCTTAGAAAAAAACATAGTCAAAGATAATATGCAACACACATTATACATACCAAGCGAACAAATTGTAAAATAGAAATGAAAGTATACATAAAACTCGTACTAAAAGATACAGGATGGTCCAATGTACACACGTGGCGGACACTTTGAAGTAACGGGGAGCACCATCGTGAAAATTAAGCACCACTGCTGGCCGGGTCGGAGGACCCAGGCTCGTATGGGACTATCAATAGGACAGTCCAGTGCGAACCCAGACCACCGACCCAGCCGCAGAAAAGGATTTAAAGGACTTCATAACGAGAGAGGTGAGTAAGAGCTCGGCCGACTAGGGTTTAAAAGGGTTATCTGAAAACACAATTCGTTGTAGCCAGTCAACTATGTCAGCAGGACCTGGAGTATACACGATTTTATTCAGCAAGCAAGGTTTGGCACATGTATATTTCACCGGGGAAACCCCACACTGCAACAGCTGAGAGACAAAGGTCCCTTCAAGGTGGAAACTAGTGACACTATATTGAGCCAGCAAGGAAAATAAAAATTTTCCACAGAGGGGACTCTACTTGAAAGTTTCTAGAATATAATGAAATAGTCCCCTGTTTCACCGCATCGTCCACAAAGGGCACCATGAGAGCACTAAACAGATAAGTACGAGGGCTGGCTGAAAAGTGCTAAGCCTAAGTGGGATATCTCAATCTGATTGAAACAAACGTTTGGCACTAACAAGTACAACCATCTAACTAGGAAAGATGATTTGCTGCATAGTAAATCAGTGTGTGTGTCTTCAAAGCATATTGGTATGATAATGTACAACTATTCCATAACACAGGAGTAGAAGTTGGAATGGCATCTCTATCTATTATAGCTTTGAAGTTATTCAAGATTTAAAATTTCCAATGGTGATGTTTAGCATAATTCAAATTGCTACAACTTTTATTTTTAATTCATTAAGTGCGCAATGGTCAACAACCCCCTAGTAGAAGTTGGAATGACATCTCTATCTATTATAGTGTTGAAGATATTCAAGATTGAAAATTTCGAATACGGCTAATAAGCATAATTTGCATTGCTACAACTTTTGTTTTTGATTCATTAGATGCGCAATGGTCAACAACCCCCAGTAGAAGTTGAAATGACATCGCTATATATATAATAGTTTTGAAGATATTCAAGTTTAAAATTTAAAGTGCTGCTAATTAGCATAATTTAAATTGCTACAGCGTTTGTTTTCAATTCATAAGATACGCAATGGTCAATAACCCCCGAGTAGAAGTTGGAATGACATATCTATTATACTTTTGAATTTATTCAACATTTAAAATTTCAAATGCCCCTAATTTGCATAATTTTAAACATCTTCATTCCTTTGTATTAAACGGTCAAACTCCTTGTATGGAGGTACAATCATGCCAAGTTTGGAGTTTCTAGGTATAATAGTGTTCGAGAAAAGTGTCGGACAAATTTGCCGGTAAAGAAGAAAGAAAGAAAGAAAGAAAGAAAGAAAGAAAGAAAGAAAGAAAGAAAGAAAGAAAGAAAGAAAGAAAGAAAGAAAGAAAGAAAGAAAGAAAGAAAGAAAAAGAAAGAAAGAAAGAATTTCAGGAAAAACAAAAAAGTGTGTGTTGACACACACACTTTAATTAAGCATAGGCATAAGAACTGCAGCGGTAGTGTTATTAGTGTCTTTGTATCAGACCATCTTGTGAACCCACCCATTAAAATTACCTGAAATGGAAAAAAACTGGCTACTGGGCAGTCATTAACTGAAAAGGCTAACTCAAACACAGATACATGCCGACATGGTCTCCACTTTAGGGGATGATGCCCCTTCCTTTTCCACTGTTAAGAAGTGGGCTGCGGAATTCAAGCATGGCAGAGAGAACCTTGACAATGAAGGGCGTCAAGGAAGGCTTTCAACAGCAACCATTCCCGAAAACATTACCCGGATGCATGACAATTGACATGGTGATGGCTGATCAAAGATTGACTACTCGACATGTTGTCAGTGTTGTGGGCATCTCTCATGAGAGGGTTGAGCACATTATCACCAAGGAGCTGTGAATGACAAAAGTTTCTGGAACATGAATGCCAAAGCTCTTGACAGTGGATCAAAAACGTGTGAGATTCCTGGTGTCCCGTGACAATTTGTGCCGTTTTGAAGCAGATTCCAATGATTTTTGGACCCGATTTATAACCATGGATGATACCTGGATTCATCACTTTGAACCAGAGAACAAAATTCAGTCTAAGCAATAAAAGCATCAAGGATCCCCACCCCCACCCCACCCCCAAAAAGTCAAGTCGGTTCCTTCTGCTGGAAAGATGATGGATTCAGTTTTTTGGGATTCCAAGGGTATTCTGCTGATTGACTACCTTGAAAAAGGCCAGACTATCAATGGAATATATTATGCTGACCTACTGAGACAGTTGTGTGAAGCTATCAAAGCTAAGCAGCGGGGAATGCTCACTAAAGGAGTCCTGTTCCACCAAGACAATGCTTCTATTCACAAATCGGTTATTGCCACGTCAGCGATCCATGATTGTGGCTTCAAACTCATAGACCATCCCCCTAAATCACCCGATTTATCCCACACCAGACTTCCACCTGTTCCCCAAAATTAAAAAGGAACTAGCCGGTCGCCATTTTCCTAGTAATAATGACGTTATTTCCGCTGTGAATGACTTGGCTGAAGAAAATTTCTTCCTGACCGGCAACCAGACCTTGCAGCATCGCCGACAAAAGTGTGTAAATCTGGAAGGGGACTATGTAGAGAAATAAATGAAAACCATCGACTTTGTACGGGTCTTTCACAGCTAGGCTTAGAACTTTTCAACCAGCCCTTGTATTGTGCGATCTTTTGCCTGAGCCCCCTAAAAACCGTTCAATCAGAGTCCCTTTAATACTTTCCGTGCTTTTTATCCCAGTCTAACCTAGCTTTAAACAATCTGTTCCATATGCCAGGACAGACATACATATAGAGGAACATGAATACAACTTAATTTTGGCCTACAGACCAGGATAATATAGACCCGTATTACTGAACCCACAGATACTCTGCGGCAATTCTAAATTCCTTTTTGCACAGTGATCTGACGCCGTGCCTGAAAGATTGTAAATCGTACCAAGGATCTCACCACTGGTGTATATTTTTAGAGTGTTACCATTCAATGCCTATTCAAGTGTTCTCTCAAAGGCCACATTACCAGCTACAAAACAATCTGAATGGAGAACTCCACTTAGAGGCATACTCTGTGCCAATATGGTATATATCTGGAGCAGTAGCGCCAATTGAGATGACGCCATCTGCATATGCAAATGAGTTCACCTTCTCCTCTGGTTCTACATATAGGCAGAATGGTGAATCATTTAGTTGCTCAAATATATAAACTCGTCTAGAAAAATGTTAAAGATAATTGGGGAGGGAGAACTACCTTCACGTGTATCCCTTGTAACCGGAAGGCACTACTGTATACTGTTCCACCAAAAAGACACCACGCAGCTGACAGTACCAATTAGAGGACCCAATGCTGAATGGGTAAAACGTGATCTAACTTGTAGAAGAGAGCAGCACGGACACATAGACAAAGCATCGCTCAGCATCCAGCGAACATATGAACACTGAAGAAATATTGGCAGCAAAATAAGACATGATTTCGTTCATTAGGGCACTCCCGAATGAAGTGCTACGCTACTCTAAAACCGTGCAAACTGAGCCTCGCTGACCAAACGTCAAGCATCATGAAGCGTTCAATTCCTTTTCCGTGTGTAGAACTAATGGTAATAGGCCGATAATTATTTGCAATTTTTGGGATTAAGACATGGCATCTTAAGACTTGGCACAATTACGTCTACAGTGAATACGTGCGGTACTATGCTATACTGTAGCACTGAAGTATAAAAAGGTAGCGAGAGTTGGCACGAAGTCGTCGAAAGGCTGTATAGTAAATGTTCTGCTGATATACCATCATGGCCAGGTGAACTATTACGTTTCAATGGTTTAAAAAGATCCCAACGCTCTGTGCAGATATATGTGCGTAGTAAATCAGATGAAAATTACCCACTGTAATCAAACACTTATGCCGGTTGTCAACTGAATCCTGAACCTCCGGCCGTGCAGGCGTGAGATCTTGGTCATGATGCATAACGGAGCAAAATCAGAATGCGAGAATCTCGGGAGATAAATAACTATCTTGTAATTACAATACACGTATATACCGGTAGTTATCTTGTAATTGCAAAATAGTGGAAGTAAAAAATTGTGTCTCGTAATTTCACGATTAAAAAATGTAGTTATGTTGACACCAATGGGCATCCGCTGGAAAGCATGCTCACCCAGTGAGCTATAGGACGATTATGTGCAGTATCACGTATATAAGTCAAAGGTCATTTCGTCCATGCACAACGTGGATGATCTGTCCGTGATACTGTCTATTATCGGGTGGTACGTTCTTCATCATGTACCAAAAAAACCCCTAAAAATTACAATCAACCTTACAAACATACAAACGAATCCAAATGTCACCGTCCACACAGATAACTTTTCCTGGTTTTTCACGGAATGCAGGACTCTTACCCTGCGCGACTCGAAAATCATCAATTTAGCATTGGTCACACACACACACACACACACACACACACACACACACACACACACACCAAAAAATTAGCAACCACTGCCTTTCGAGGACCACAGGTTGAAAAGCATTATTGCAAATATTTTCAAAGTATGTATGTTTTGAAAAAAAAATGATTATACAAATATCTAAAATTTGAAGAAATTAAAATTATGAGTTAATTGTTGAATAAACATACAGATCTGCAACAACGATGTTAAATTTTACATGCATAAACAAATGCGAAATAATTTTCAGTCTACAAAACTCCAAAGTATTTCTTATGAAAACGCCATGTGTGTTCTGAAATCTCGGCAGATGTCATGTTGTCACGTCATTTCATAACCGCAGACATGTGGCCTTTCCGAGGGGCAGAAGGTTGAGCGCACAAGGAGTCGGAGGGCGAAGGGCTGTTGGCTCTCTCGGTCTCCTCGCCCCCCGACTCCTGTGGGCTTAGCCTATTACCCCCTGGGAAAGGCCACATGTCAGCGGCTAATCGTTTCAAACACTAGAGGCGAGAGTGCCAAAGAGACAGAAAGGCCAAATCAAGCCTTCATCCCTTGATTTATTTTATTTTCACTCACACGTTAACGCCTCGGAAGTACATGGTTACTTGAATCAATTTACACTCATGTACCGAAAGGTATTCGACCGATCTAGAAAAGCAGTCGGCTAGCAAACGGCTCGCGATGTAAAAAGTGAGCGCAGGTTTAATCAAGTTATGGTTGTGTGCATCTTTATTCTATTGTGCGCCACCTGACGGCAACAGGTTTGACTTCACAACTCCGAAATTCAATCCATCGCACCCGTAATCTGCACACTGATACAGTGTTTCATTCAAGCCTGGAATTTGAACTCTGTAGAACTTAATACTTACAAAACCAAAGGTATGTACATGTGTGACTCAGTTTCATGACTGAGAATAAATTACCGTGTATTATCGACAACGTACGTTAGATCGTTATTTCGTTATACAAAATGGCGCTCCCCACGGCAGAGAATCTCGGGCGAGAAAAGTCGACCGGGAATTGCAATCATCACTATGAACACTCCATGGTTGGAACATAGTTCATTTGCGTACATTACAGCTTGCTTGCGGTCACTATAATGTACATGTCAGGTCGTGGATATAATTTTACAAGTACACGCTAAATTTTAAATTGAATGAAATACTGGTCTTTTATATCTTAGCTTATTTCTCATTAAGAGTTTAACATATCATTGTATACTCCCACATCTATCGTACGATATTAGCATATGAATAAACAGCTGCCAGGCAAATACGCTATCTGGAATGAACCAACAAGACATTCTTAACATTGAAAATTCCTTCATATTCTGATGCTGAAAAAGGTTTCACAATATTCGAACATGATAAATATAATAATAATAATAATAATAATATATATATATATATATATATATATATATATATATATATATATATATATATATATATATATATATATATATATATATATATATATGAAAAGTGTCTCGTGCTGCCGAATCAAGAAAACTGCATAAACTACAAATTTTTTTGCCAAGACAGGATATTAATAGTAGCTATGTTTTTATTTAATGGTAAAAAGTCCATCGAGAAAAATGTTGGTTCCGATTTAATTAGCCTTTATTTCTAAAGGTAGTCGAGCTATGCCCCGCTAAACTACGTAAACTATCACCTTTCAGGCTGCATGAAATTAAAAGTATTCAAATAAGTATAAGCAAAGTATATATTGTTTAAATGACCATGATCAATGGATTATAAAATAAGCTGAAAGAGCTCCCTTTGGTTTAAATGATTGTATGCACAACGATTTCTTTGATCAGAAATTACAATGTTATATTACATAAATATACAAATGTGGAAATTACATCATAATGGTGTTGTCAAACTGTAAACTGTTTTCACATAATTACTGGCTACATATGTGGCTGAAAAGGCGTCATGTAGAATTTGTATCTGTGTTTGTTTTGCAGTCATGTTCCAGTGATTCAAAGTTAATACCACTGTTCATTGTGGGTTTGTTATATTCAGCCTTGAAATTCCAAAATAACATAAATAAAAGTTGTGGACTGCTTTTTAGGCACATGTCTTTGCAGCAATTCAGTAAAAAAATTACAGATTTGCTTGAAGTGGTTACAAGTTATTTCTACATTTTTCCATACCGATGTCACATCGTAATTTCAGATCAAAGTATATTTTTGTCACCAATTAAAAGGAAAGGGTTATACTTTTTCTTATTTATGATCTGTCGAGCTCGGCCTTTGCAACAATGTATCCTTTGCTTACATATGTGTGTGTGTGTGAATTTTTAACTTCATGGATACAGCTTTAAAACTCTCGTAACACTCTTGATACTTTACCAGATATACCACAATGAGATATATTGCGAACTCATCTCAGCTGGTTATTAAATGAACTGTACTGTATGAACGTAGACTTTTTTTTTTACAAAGATGGCAGTTATCTTTACCCTATTGAAAATAATTACAATTTAATAAAAGTTAAAAAAATGCACTTTTTTAATTTTAATGCTTTAGTTTTTTTCTCGGTATTTTCAGTCTTTTTTAACCTCTTTCTATGTGCTTTGTTTCTTCTTTGTTTTCTTCATTTGTTCTTTTATTCATTCATTGTTACATTTGTTGATTTGCAATTGAAATTGTTTCTTTACGGTAGTCTTCCAGTCAGACCGACAAACAAATAATGCTGCTTCAGTCAAAGTGACGCTATTAAATGTTGACCAGAGGTTACTCTAAACATATTGAAAAGGTCCAACATTGGATAATTTAAGGTTAAAAAGGTCCAGCCAGTATTGCTAGACCAAGTTTCGACATAGAACTTAAAGGCTAAACATCAAAGAACCATGTTTTGACATAACAAGTATTGAATGTAAAATAGCTCCTTTTCATTCCTTCAATAAAAGCAAGGTAATGATTCAGTTCTGTGTCAAACAACATTTCTAAAGCTGGGTTTGATGTAGTAACAACACAGCAATAACTAAAACACGGGTCCAAGAAAAACAGTTGAAGACAAATTAAACAGTCAAACATTTTCTTTGATAGGTGGGATATTTTACTATCAATAGTATGCTTTTTAGTCGGAAGAGTGTTTTGCGAACCTGGACCTTAACAGGTCTTGATATATTGAAAAAAAAATAGAAAATTGTACAATAAAATTGTTTGCTATAATCAATCAGAATTAGTAGGGTACTCTTGATTGAATGAATTATTGTGCGGACCTGATGCAGAGAAT
This sequence comes from Hermodice carunculata, assembly GCA_964020975.1. Classification (NCBI taxonomy): domain Eukaryota; kingdom Metazoa; phylum Annelida; class Polychaeta; order Eunicida; family Amphinomidae; genus Hermodice; species Hermodice carunculata. The sequence goes on from OZ026624.1 coordinate 17,074,685, forward strand.
AATTATATATATACTTTCCTTCTTCCTTTCTGTTTTGTTTTGTTTTGTTTGGTATTGTTGGGGGGTTGGGGGGAAGGGATAGTATTGGACTTTTTGGCGCTGATGGGGGTTTCAAGCGACACACACACCCCACACCCCACCCCCACCCCCAACCCCCGGCCACGGGCCTGAACATTAAACACATGAAAAACTTTACAGAATAAGTGTCCAGGAAATCGAAACCAAAAGAGTAAGTGCACCCAGGTGATCACTTTATTTAGGCACATCTGATCTTCAACACTGGCGCAATGCCAGCGGGTCCTTTAAACTCGCTGTGCACCTCAATATTGGATACACTTTCTGCCCAACTTTTGACCTCAACTCGATTCTTAGCCAAATTTATTATATTCTAAACAGGAAGATAAACTTGGATAACAGGCTATGTCATTAACTCAACACTTATGCATCATATTTGCCCGAGAAAAGCATATTCGTATCACCCTATATCAAACTAGTAAGATAGGTGAGCATGTTTGTTTTGGGTTTGGGTATTTTTTCGCTCTCTCGGGTGTTCATATAGGGCTAAACGGTAGTTTCGCAACTTTATCTTCGTAAATTTAGAAAAAATATTTAACCAGTTCTGATATTTACCAGAATCCGTCTGTGTCTCTGAATATCTTTGTATGATGTACAGTTTCGAAAAATATAGCACCGATTCAGTAATATTCATTCTTTCTATAATGTGAACCTAATTTCAAAAATTCTATTCACGCTAACAATATAAACAATTTTTCCAATAAAAAGCCATAAAAAACCTATAATTTACTGACACATGTGCACAGTGAACCTTTGCTACTTACCAGCTGTCGAAGATCAAGCTACTCATGAATGAATCCACATGTAAATCATCAAGGGTTGTATTGATTAGTACTTTGAGGAATAAAACAGCGTGACCACACGCTCCGTCTGGCTCTGTGTATATCACTTCCGCCATCTTTATGCTTTCAGGGTGCCAATAAAATAACTAGAAAGGACATCGACAGGGTATTCAACTTGTATGACACAGTAAGTATGCCATTGATGTTCATTTATATGTTAATTCACCAAACGGATCTAAAGGTCGTCTGCTTCAACTTTTAAACTTAAACGTCTCGCTGGTAGAAAATATTTTGCATGAACATTGTTGAAGTGACCTGTCGAGATAACATACCTCAGATGAACAACCTTTCAGGGGTGAGATGGACCTAAACGCGTGGAAAGAAAGCAGGTGACTTTGTATTGTTCTCCGCCGGAAAGGGTTAACTGCAATTCAATGATAAGTGTCTATTCAAGTGCATGGTTAAAGGCTTCCATTCAGATATCGACATACTTAGTAGACAGTCCAAAACGCCTGTGTCACTTGGCAAGGCCGGCTTCTGGTGCTGCACGAGGCAATGAAGCCTGACCATCACACTGTTCCAGGAAAAGAGCATTAGTATAAACGTGTGAGGTCACTCTTGTTGCCCCTCCCCCCCCCCCCCATACGATCTAGCGATGGCACCGAGGGAAAATAATTTGACCATAAGGGGGTGACAATTAACTCTTTCAGAGCCACATTTTGGACTGAGGCAACAGCTTCACTCCGCGCGCTGGCCGGGTGCATTGGTGTTGACCCAGACTGCATATTCTATGTTATTGTAGCATAGTACTGCATGAATGGAAAGTCATTTTACAGGAAACATGCTTCTAGCTTTCTCATCATAATTCAGAGCAGTCCGTTATAAGTTGTTCGACTTAAGTTGCAGTTGGCACTGAAAGAGTTAAGAAAATACAAGATGGTTATGGCCTCAGTACAGAGGCAATACCAACTGGTTGCTGCTGAAAGGCATTACTTGCTATTAAACCATACAGTATATCATAATTTTTGCAAATAAATATCATTATAAAATAACACGTATACGGTTATGACCTTAAAGGCGATAGCACCTGGATTTCTGTTAAAAGGCAATATGCTGGTAATGGGCTTAAAGACAGCACTAGCTGGTTTGGGAGAGACTTATAGCCAATAACAGTTTCTTCTGGCTATGTCTGTTATCCTACTAATGCATTCTATTAGCATTTTAGTGAAACATCGTGCTGATGGCTTGCTTTTTAGGCACTTATGATCGATGTGCTCCAAAATGTTCTTTTCGTACGATTTCTTAAGTATTTGCTGTTCTGGATAATAGTGTCCTGATGCTCTTGTTTTGGAAAATGATAATAATATAATGTGATGAGAGCACTGCTGTAAAGCGTGTCCCACTTATCAAGGAGGCTAGATAGCCTCTCTATCTGGCCTCCTTGTACTTATCAACTGCAGTAACTGGGCCAAAGGTCATCAGTGCTCATGCGTGCGATCGTCGCGCTACGCTTCCGGGCAGCAGGCACCGCCCGTATTAAGTATATTTCAAGGGAACTATTATTGTTGTGGTTACATCGAATATCAAGAATGACCACATCACCACACTCGTTGATGGGAGCGTGTAAAGAAGTTTCTATTCTTTCGCCTATTAAAAACTGCATATGTGCGGATAACATGCTTAGATACAGTGGCACCAATCCAAAGTTATTGGCACAGCCTCTGCCACAAATTGTCGGTTGTAGCATTATCTACAGCAAGTTCAGGAGAAGATGGGATGTGTTCAACATCTTGTTTTTTTTTTTTTGTTTTTTTTTTTTGTGGTTTGAATAGAATATTACACACCTCAAAAATTACTACCTGTTTCGTCAGCTTAGACCATTACAGTGAATAGCTGTCTACCTCGCATGATTAGATAAACTAAAGAAACTCCTGTCCGTATATGCCAGAAAAGAGTTCTTATACTGTTCCACCGACCTAAGACGCTGCTCATGTCCCATCGTGTCGAGCTTTCACTCGTTTAGGCTTCAGGTCACATCTGGGGGACAAGGCTGTACTGACAACTCATGTGAGCAGCTGAGCCAAATAAAAATATACAGTAGAATCTCCAATTAAGACCGTCTCCGAAAAGAGACTATAAAAACCAACGATTTACTGTCCTGGCTTTATTTACTGTTTTACGCTTAGTAAAATCTTTTATTAAGACCCCTCGTATTAAGACCATATTTTTCAGTCCCCTCGGTGGTGTTAATTGGGAAGTCCACTTTGTCCCTGTGGGATGAAAGTCAATGTGTTAGTTTTAGTCTGTATTTTCATCAACAAATTTAGTAGAGCTACTGTTCGTAGCATAAGAATGAAGATTCCTACCAGTTTGAATATTACCTAATGCCAACGTAATTTCTCACTATCTTAGGATCTGAGTTGCCACACTGGCGCCGTTGCTATGAGCTCCCCAACGGCAAAGCATGTCGCGTAGTTGTAAATATATTTATATATAGTTCTCTTTAATGGAATTGTACCTTTTCAATATGATTTGAAAGAGGTGCTGGATCCCTCGTCATCCCTGACAAGAACAAAAAAGCACTTTCTCTTAAGTTTGGAACAAGAAGCAGGTATCCAGAATTTTACCTGTGACAGGTCCTATTGATGACATGTTTGATTCACAATAAATAACAAAACTACAAAAAAAAATCGTGATATAGTTTATGAATATCATCGTCATGTGTCAGAAAAAAGTTTGTCTTGTGATTTTCAGAGGTCCATATGAAATCGGTTCAAAGTAGCAATAGTGGTGTTGGAGTGACTCTATTTATGTGTCATGGTGCTCTAAACTTGTCTGTATGTCCGTATAGAAACAACGCTCAAACGTAACTCTGTTTTTACTGTGTCCCATTTAGTGTGCCTGTTGGGGGTACATAACTCATATGTTTCTCTTTGTCATATGCAGCAATATATCTCCTGATCAGTGGACTGCTGTTTGCTTCAAGTAGTAGATAAGTGATTTTATATGGAATGCTTAGTATTATAAGAATAAACTTGTGTAAAACTAATTTTAATGTCCTTGCAGGACAAGAATGGCACCATCGAGAATGAAGAATTGCATGGGTTTCTTAAAGACCTGATGGAGTTAGTAAGTGAGGTTAGTAAGATTACAATTTCACTGACTTTAAAACATTTCACTGTCGTTTAGATAATTTTGAAATGCGCCACGTTAAAAAAAATCTTTAATGGAATTGCGTATTTCTCCTTTAACGTTATCACTTATCACTGGTCTTAAGAAAGTTAATTTGCTTGGCATTTTGTTTGTGGGATTTTGAGAAAAGTAAAACTGATTTGCTACACTATTTATCTGATATTAAAACGAACTTATCTTTACTACAAATCGAGAACGTTTTTTTTTTTTTTCATTGCTTTGGCCGCATAATTAAACAACATTTTGATAAAATGTGTTGGCCTAGAATGTGGCTTAACCGGCAAATTGGACAAAGAAATGTCAGTATATGTCGATTTCTGTAAATTTGATTGTCGTTCGTTGCTTTAGGACTATGACACAGAAGACATAGATTTTATGAGAGGCGCCATATTGGATCAGTGGGATGTTAATCATGATGGGAAAATTAACAAAGGAGAGCTAACGATGCTGCTGCTACAACAGGGCCGCCTGGCGGCAGATAGTGACGAACTGGAATTACGGGACGATGATGATTCGGATTGAGCAGCTGGCCCTGTTTTCAAGGAAAGACTTCATTGTATCTGTTTCTATTTTCATTCGGGGGTTATTCTCCTGTTATCTGGGATTACACGACGTTGCTAATTTTATTGCCCATGGATCTACGCATGCGTAAAAGAGTAACCTCGTTTTGTTTTATGGGCAACTCTGAATAATATGGATGGGCATGAAAACTGTGGAATGGCGGAAATTTCGATTGGATGACGTTGTCTTTTCATTGGCTGTTTTGATGTTTATTTAAAGCCAAACCACGCTGTATTTTTTGTGGTTTTCTGATTTGGACAGCAATGCCCTGCAATGAACTGATGGTAACATGTAGCCAGTGTAAGATTCCATTCTGTTCTATTAATGACACGGCAAGCAATTGTAGTGTTCGTTAGAGAACACTATGATCAAAAAGAAAGTGTTACAACTTGGAATGATCAGATAGTTGATATCGTGACTACTAACATATGTTTGAAACATTAGCGTCGAAAACATGGGGCTGGCAAAAGATAATCTGCATATTTATTGGTCTGTTATCCATAGATAATTAGTATTCACTCCTTTGCCTTGTTTATGATGTGTTCGTATTATTTTCCGGTCCATTTATTACAGATCGAGTAAGTATGACCCCATTTGTCAAATTAAAGCTAACTTCACAACCAGTTAATCACAAAGAAACTGATGACACACGCAAGAAACACGGTTTTTATGTAGACTTCATGGTCATGATATCCGAAGGATAATGGAGCATTGAGGTCACAATGTGATGTCCTCGGGAATGTACCCATGGATCCAATTCAAACACAGTATGCCATAAAAATCTTCAAATTAGAACCAAAGATCTGGTGTGCAAATCATTTCGTAGTTCTGTTCACAAAGATGAACGGTTCCAGCAGTTCTACCGAGCTTCAACATGTGGAGTTGATAAATCTGGTATTTGAAAAACGGATTGGTTGACGTTTGTTGGATCTAAAAATCATGTCAAATCACATGAAGTAAAATTGTGAAACGAGGAACGCAAAGTGATACATGTCTGGTTAACCATAACCAGAGGACCACAAGGTACAAGTAATAGGCGGTGATTAAGCACAGGTAGAGCAACTGAGACTGGCATGTGTTTAGCTAAGAGAGCCTGACAGAGCGAACCCGGTGATATGTAATTGGTTAACCCCGATAGAGCAATCCAAAGTGATATTTGTTTGTTTGCGCCCAGTTACTGCAAGCCAAAGTAATAGGTGCTTAGTTTACAACAAAATGAAGCGACTCAAAGTAATTTTCGTTCAGTTAACCATAGACACAGCTTGTCGGAGTGATAAACGCTTGGTTAAACAATGAACTGTCCTGGACTTTTCAACATAACTAAAAAAACACATGTTCCAGAAAGCCAAGGATAGGTGAGTAAAATACAAAAACGCCTTAAGTTTGGCTTAGTAGATCAATATCCCATCACCACTACTGTACAACATAACCTAATGTACCATGTACATACTAGCAGAACAAGGAGCAATGATTTCTTCATAATTTTTGTGACATCATGTTTCCGACTTTTTATGGTGGAGGATCTGGAGTTTTACCACATAATAAAAAAAATCGCTTCAGAATTTTGATGGGAATGTTAGTAATGAATCCTTTGAAGTACATACTCATTGGATCGTTTAATGACGCAATGTTTGCTTTTAAGTATCGTTAAATATGCTACTGTAAAGGACCTATTTTCCTACTGCACAATCAAAAAAAAATCCACATGGACTGCCAAACTACGGAGAAACAGCTTTTCTTAACATTCAAAACGATGGTATTCATCAAGCAATGGACCCAGTGTTGTTAGAAAAAATGGAGATTCAAAATTTTGCAATGTGGAAACCACATGGATCTTATAAACATCACGACAGCACATCGTTTCACGCACAGTTACTTCGGATATGAACTTTGTTCTTTACTAAATAATACTTTTGTAATGTTATCACCAAACACTTTAAAGATTATAAGTTGATGTTGCCTTGTCAAAACTCCATTTGATGGATGTTTAATTTGAAAATTGCATTTTCAAAGCAATAAATGCATACTTTTGAATTTTGACATGCCACTGTTTCTTTAATTTTGTGTGGCATGGTCGAAGGCGCCATGATTGTCAGGAGCCTATCGCATTAGATAACATAACATGGCTTGAAAAACATACAATATACATGAGATTACCAGTACCTGTTTATTTGGTGCTCTGTTGACGCGATTGCAAATGATGTCTGCCTTAGAATGCTAGCTATGTAAGTAGAGTTTCTATCAGTTATCCTGTTGTCAGTGTGTCACTTTCTTAACTTTTCATTTTTATGAACAAATAAATGAAATAGCTACTGCGAGAGAATTGTATTTGTAGCCTTTTACGTCCTTTGCGATGGAAGTGCGAAGCCTGAAGCATTCAGGAGAGAGTTTCATTGGTAAAGTTCATTGTAATTTTCATATTTTTGTGATCCTAGCACGGTTAGCGAAGAACTACAGATTTTAGATCTTAGCTTTATTAACACGACGGAACCACTTAAGTATATTTCTATCTTTGGAATTACATAATTTTTCTACTTCAAACGTTATAGCTAAATACCTTGGCGACAGATGGCGGACATTAGGGGTTCAAAGTCGCATGACTGGTAATGGTTATTACTTATTATTAACATTTCCAATTGACTTCTTTCGTCCCTGATTTTTCAAAACTTTTGTGACACAGGGACAGTATCGTAGTATATGTGGTAGGTAATCTTGCCCTGTTAAAATTCATTCTTGAGATTTTTATTTTTATATATGCATAATTATTGGTATGCGGATTTCCATCTGATTCTGTATAAATATCTCTAATTTAGCATGAATACAGTATCGTTTTGACAAGTATTGTTGCCATGTAGTTACATTTTTTCCCATTGCCGGATCACAAGTTTGCTGGCTAAACTCTGCCTTTTCCTCGCTCCACATCGTTCTTTGTTTGTTGGCTTAAAGGCTTGTGAGTATGTGAATTGCTCTAAAAAGCTGGTCCATCCAATGGTCGATCTTTACGTGTTCAGCAGGGTCATAGGCTGCCCGTCACCAACTTACACATACGTTGTTATCAGATCAGCATGGTAATGTTGACCGCCCTGGTTTGTACCGCAGTCACGATGGAGGTGTAAGAATACACAGCTTTATCCCTGTTGCAGAATTAGAAAACTTGGTGTCACATAGCCGACCGCAATAAATTAGCAACAGGTGATGTGGTTTGCCTTACGGGTCAAGACTTTTAATACATCGTTTCCTTTACATGTAGTATTGATCTTAATCTTGATAGGGGAGACGATATTCTATTATTGTTGAACTGTTATAATTTGACCCCAAAACTGAGGAATAGGTGTCCAAGGAGCCGACGGAAATAAATTGAGTTCCTGTGTCATGGTACTGCTTACGTGAGCCTTTTCCATAGTCATGTGCTGGAGTAACTATGATGTACATATTTTATGAAGTCAAATAAACTTGTATTAATGCAAACAGTCTGTTTCTTTTGGGTCAGCAAAACAATCTTAGATCAGGTATTTTAACTTTGCTGGCGAGCAAAATGTGATAGAAATATTGTTTGACAACCGTTTAGATCACCCCGTTATCTCAATATGGCTAATATAAAAAACGGACATCAATAAAAATTGAGATGAAATGAAAAGAAATTGCTATGTTTTACATAAGGTATCACCATGATTCACGAATTGATTCACGTCTTAACAGAACGTATCATGAAAACCTAGCGTGTGTTTCACAGGTTCATATCATAACCATTTCCCGCCCTTAAACCGCCCAGAACAAGTTGGTAGTCAAATGTCGTCTGCTTCAAAGTTTTTCCTTATTTCAGCAGCAATGAGAGAAAATTTGAATGGGCATTACAGACCAAAGCTATCAAGATAATATGCTCAAATCAACAGATCTTAGCGCCCAACCTACGCCAAGGAAAGCTATTGACTTAATATCAATTCAAGGGGAAAAAGGGTTCAACATTGAACAGATATTGTCTCGTGTTTGATCAACACTTGTTGGCTGCGCTCTTTCAAATATCTGTGGCCATAGAAATTATGTCACTAAGCTGTTTCTAAAATGAGATTTTCAACCCCAAATTAAAAGTTTCAGTTCTTTGAAAATATATTGCCTGAATATATACAAACTATAAAAATATGTGGAATAATATTGCTGAACTTGAACATCTGCAAATGGAATATTTGCCCGTGAGAGCCACACCCAGTCTACCACAAATTAGACTGAACGAAAGTGGTGGAAATACAGGTCTCTGATCATACTCGACAATTATCCATTCCGGGCTTTTCAGTACTTGGTTAAGCAGTGTGGTGAAAAGCTCTCAAAAAATTCCGATAAGAATCGTTTGGAATGTGGTGCTTGTAACAGGAACTGCCATTGACAGAGCACAAGAAGAGATCATAGCCCCATAAGCAAAATCTTCATATGCATATTTTGCCACCATAATGAACCCTTGAAAAAACAGGATGGGAAAAACTGACCCATGAAATCCATCAAATCTTAAAAGGTTTGATATCTATTGTTCACAGCATACAAATTGCATGTGATATATTCTTTTTGGAACGAAAAATAACAAAAAGTAACAATGACAATGTCATTGACGAGGTGATTTATGCGAATTGACTATTTTCGTCCTGTGGTTTAGCATTGAATGTATCGGGAATTTATAAGGTGTTTATGCGGCAATAACGTGGTTACCATGAACCAGCTGAGGACCCAGCCTCCAAGGACCTCGTCGTGTTATTCTGTAACTATCTCGCAGCTTTTAAATTATTGCAAATCATCACGTTGGTATAACAATATCACAGAAACCTTATCAACGAAATTTCACATGGGTCGATTGAACGTGAGGAAATGTGTGTGATCACGGTCCCCTGTAAGGGCTCTTATTCTCAGTCCAACCGTTGATTGTCGGCGAACACGCTCACTCAGGTAAATGAAAACCTATAGCATTACATGTATTCCTGCGCGAAAATAGGTGACCCGCTAGGTACGGTAAAATAATTGTGGAAACTGAACTGATATTCTGCCACAGCCTGATGTGTACCATCTCCACTGTGATGCACAATTTATCTATTCTAATTTGGCGCTCTCAGTTCGCCAATAAATTGACTGGACAAAGACATGCCATATTGAGGACTGTCTGGAACTGCACTATGGGCTATGAATTTGGTCGACATGAAATTGTTGACCCTGTAATATATATACACATGTGCATCGTTAGTGCGATATATATATATATAAATATATATATATATATATATATATATATATATATATATATATATATATATATATATATATATATATATATATATATATATATATATATATATGCATATATTATACTTATCCATGGATGGATGGACAGAGAGAAAGAGTGACTGACATGTACTTTACATTAAAAAGTGAGCCACTTTCACACATAAAAGGGTGCCTGATGCCGTAGTTCTGCTATGGCAAATTAATATCCGACATATGTGTTGTTTGCAAATATTTTACGGCTGAACGGTCTCTACGTCCTTAAATATAAATGTATATTTCATCAAAAAAAAATGGGCAAAGAGCCACCCCTCTTGTAAATAAATCGTGGAAAAATGTTTACGCGTGGGACGAGCTCATTTTCAAGTTATTATCTGTTCATATTCCCATAACATCCCAAACATGCTACTCTACAGATGAATTGAAGCCCGGCTCCGTAAAATAGTCGATAGTTATACATAAAAAATAAAAAAACGAAACGTAACAAAGTTTGATGAACATTATTATAAGATGAACACACTCACGTAAATATTCTGTAAAATCGGTTTTATAACTTTTTCGACAAAGTAATTTGCCGCCTGTAACAGTGCATGACTGTGTAATACAGCCAAGCACTAAGGCTGGATTTGTTTGGCCATCGGGTGGCTGCACTTGCAGCTTGCAAGGAGCCAGATACCATGCCGAACTTACCGGGCGCCATCTGCAGCCTACTTACTCTAGTGTGAAATAGGTGTAACCCTGAGGAAGAGGGCCAACCCCCTCCCATAGCCAAGTTCATATACTCTTGCCGGTGTTCACGCTCCACGCTACAATCAACCCATCTAAAGTTATCTACTTCACATTGATAACTCACGCTTAGGTGACATGGTTTCAGTGGCGCCTTGCGACGGTCAGATGAAGAAATTGTCGCTTGCAAGGCTTCTCAGGTAGGTGGAGCACGCGCTGTGACGTATATCGGAGCCCCATGTCCATTTGAATCGATCTTCTCATGGTGGCAGCACTGACCGTTTTCCATTGGACAAAAGTGCCACGCAAGAACTGCCCAAAAATATTTCAAAATGTCACTAGACTAAGACTTTGCGATATTGATATGAGAGTTTTCATGAAAATGGAAACAAATGATTTTTATGTACCAGATGGGAAAGAAGTGAGGTAAAACCCGTATTGACTTGTGCTGAGTCCTGTCAGAAAAAAATGTAACTCGTTATGATGTTAACTTCTAGTCTTTCTCCAGTACGATTTTGTACAGCTGGTACACTATTATGCAAACAGGTGCAAATGTCCCATATCTTCCGTGTAGTTCTGAGCCAAACAGTACCACAATCCAATCTCTCTACACTCCATGTCCAGTCCAGTCGCTTGTGCTTGTAAACCTATACTTAAATTAATCACTATTACCAAGTTCGATGCAAAAAGTTTAGATTTTTTTAATAGCCCACTAAATTTATAAACGCGTAATCAGCTGGGCACGGTCAAGCATGTTTTGCATCCTTAAATTCACTGAATTACGGTAAAGATAGCCCACTTGAATTTAAACAATGTAAAAGCGTAAAACAATAGGATAAAATTCTTGCTTATAATAGTGTGACAATATAAAGTGATAGGATATATACGAAAAAAATACTGTAATTCAAATTCAGTCTTACCCCGAGAAAAGGATTCCATATACAATTCACCAGTCCTATTCTTATCCGTGTACAGTAAACACGGACTATTGTTGTGTGCTGAGTGTAGATGCCAGAAATAAGTTCTGCTTCGGCTACCCTTTCTTCTTCGCCCGTTAGTATCGTTTCTTAAACTTGACAACACCACATGATTTTCACCGTGAGTGAGTGACATTCCTATCCCGATACCGTAACAGCGGGTTTGGTGCGCTAATAAATAGTAGGCATAGCCTAAGATGCGAGCATCAGCATTACAAATTTGTGAGTTACCTTACGAGTCTGTCCTGGTTCCCCGCCCCAACTTCCGCACACCATACAGCGCTTTGATCAATCCGACCGTCGAAGCAATTTTTCACAACAGGTGTCGCGCTCTTTGGGCAACTGACCACAAGTTTAATTTCGCTACAATGTCAAGCACTGCTGCGATTTCAACGGGATATATGATGTAGAGCAATAAAATTGGCAACTGAATTACAGGTTGACTGAAAAAATGTTCGAAACCCAAAATATAACTGTACGCCGTCCACCGTACTTTGGCTTTTCATCCGTATACCCCAGGAAAGGTATAGCTGTGAAATGCAAGTCATCTTCTTTTCTGCAGGCCCATGCCTGACCAAAAGAGCTGGCTTACGCCCGCTTTCAGGATTATCCATGAATTGGTCGTCTAACTTTTCTTTTCTGTTAGCTGTTACATATTATATATATATATATATATATATATATATATATATATATATATATATATATATATATATATATATATATATATATATATATATACATTTTTTACATATATAATATGAGATTTATTTTCTGTCGATTAAAACCATAGCTCTTCACCATAGCAGGGATACCAACATTCAAAATGTCATTTCAGGGACAAGTAATCAAGACCACCAGGGACACAAAATAATTCACGAAGAATATTACAACAAATACTCAATTTTGATGAGGAAAAACACCCTAAATTGGGCAAATTTTCAGCTGATTTCAGGGATTGTCCCTGATGACGAGCGACAGCCGGCATCTCTGCCGAAGGGAAAGCACCCTGGTTTCTTGGGCATTTGAAACATTCTGTCAGTACACGCTTAACCTACATGTCAACATGACGGTATGAGAAATATTGTTAACGTCACCGGAGGACTCTCATTAGTACCGTCAGTATACAGAAGATGACCAGCCATTTTGAGTCCAGATAATTGAGCTGTACCAGGCAATTTCCGCACAGATTACGGGGTTCTATCAATACACCCACAAAGACTCCGTTCACAAAGATCCTCTCGGTAGCTAGCTTTCGCTGAGACAAACGCTCCGATATTGCCTTGAGTGGCGTCACCGTGATTTTTTTTTTTTCATTGGCCGTGCGATGCTGATTGACGCTACAGGAATAGCGACAGTGAAAAAAAAACATGCCCTACATGTCAGTAGTACAAAACTAGGGACTTTATTTTTGTTGTTCCGCTAAACGCTATGTATGAAGGAAAGGGTTGTCAAGAATCACAAACTAGCCAAACTGGATTTTGCCAGAAAACTGGGCATACATCATGAGCACGTTTTTCTTGATCAAGTTGTACTTTAATGATTCAGACATGCCTTGTTATGCGAGAAGGCTATCTGACCTTTGCGTGAATATTCTATTTGCATTGATCTTAAAAATATATAAAGTATGATGTTTGCATCGTCACATGTATATGTTCTTGTTCTACTTGTTTTTTGCCTCAAACACCTACATGTTTTGACTGTGACGTTGTTCTCTCTTTCAAAGATTGCTCCGCGGATGACGAAATTGCTTTGTAGTTTGCCTATCTATCCTGGTTCTTTCTCTTCAAACAAAATATTATTGGTAAAATAAAAACGCGAAAACGTGAATGGTATTTCATGAGTAGAAGCAAAAATGTTTCTCATTGAGAGTTTTTGTTTTGATTTTTGAACAGAAGTCCTGCTTAATCTCTAAGCCAGGTTTCCATGAAAATGGATCTTAAAAGGTCTCAAGCAAGGTGTTGCGTGTTTTCGACCATTCTGATAACACAAGTTCTGTGTAAATGTAGTCTTTTTTTTAAGAGATTATATTTCTGTGATGAATTGGTAACCCTTTTATTGTGCGACAACTCTTGGTTTGAAGGGCACTTGAAAGTTACGCTGTAAACGTTTCTTCTTCTCGGCCTATAGTTTGAGTCTGTGGGGACGCATACGTACAACACCACTCAACTACAAATATTCAAACCTGTTCATTTTATACAGTCATCAGATGTACCTTCTTGATTTTGAAAAGAATGTTGTGAGAAATACGAACATTATTTTCATTGATGTAAAGAAAATGGTAAACTCTCGGGGGTTTTAGGTGTCATTCCAAATGAATTCTTATAGAGTAAACAACTTTATCGTTAACACATCATGCTGGGCGTATATTATTTAAGTATTTTGCTTCGGAGGGGTAGACCTGGTCACTGTTTCAAAGGTGTGTCAGAATACGGTTGGGTATCCCAATACCATAGATTGCTTTTACTTTCTACAGTTTCTTTAAATGATTTTTGTGTTTTCGTAATTTGCATCTTCTCCAAAAATGCTGGCTGAAATATCCTCAAGCAGGGTGGCAAGATACGAAGGCTTGACCTCTACAAAATCTGTACACCACATGTTGTTATTCTCTTATTTTGATCGAGTTTCAGTAATGATGAAAGGGTGTTTTTTCTCAGCATGATTAGATGCGGTACGTGGGGATGATGCACGTGCATGCAGTGTCCTCCAACAGTGAAGATCGCACTCTCTCCAAGCTTGAAGCGGGTTTATCTAGTAAGGGACACCATCACTGTTGTCTTAAAAGTCATACTGCGATTCACCACCAATGTTGTCTTAAAAGTGACACTGCGATTCCCTACAGATGTTGTTGTAAAAATCAGTCTTCGATTTGGTTCAATTTTATTCGATTGGAGGGGGGATGAATATCAAAAGGGCTTCTTCCTTGAAACCAATCTTCCAATTGTTTTGATGCGGTGCAGAAACTCCGTGGATCCCTTTAGTTGCAAAAAGTTATATAGCTCATTTGAACATAATCTTTAAGGTCACAGATTAATTTTATTTAATTTGTATTTAGAGTGATAACAAAAGATAATACATATTTAAGCTAGAACTTTGAAATTTACCATGACATTCTTCCGCAGATAGGCGACTTTGGCCTAAATTTGAGAACCTCGCATGGATTTGGTGTTCGGGTCATGACTCAAGAATTATTTAAGCTTGGATTTTGATATTAGCCTACATTATTATTTTCGATAAAAGCTAGGTTGTGATTGCAGATTGATCTCTACCTACTTCTTAAGGATCAGCACAGGTTAATTTGCAAAAATGTGCAACATTTTCACATATTAGCTGCAGCTTGTAACAAAGCTTCGTTTGAGTCCATTAAAATTTGCAAAAATATGTAACATTTTCACATATTAGCCTGACTTTGTAATAAAGCTTCGTTTGAGTCAATTAAAATTTATCAGTCTTAATTAAAAAAGGTGAATATTGATTTTTTCATCGGTCACTGTGTGTTATGGTGTGGCCTCAAGTTCTGAGCTGTTTTGTCATTAAGCCCCGCCTCCAGAAACCTGATTTACAGTGACTGACATTTTGCCACCCACGAATGAGCAACTGGAGAGTCGTGATCTGCCACCTCCGCTACCTTTTCCTGGCCAAACTATTGTACTGGATTGGCTGGTCAAAAGCCAACAATCATCATCGGATCGTCAATAATTCAAGATGCGAAAAGTTATCAAGAAGTCACTGATGACAATGCGCGAGGTAGAAGTAAAAGCATAATTATCGTTATGATGATATTCTGACAGCGATGCATCGATATGTCAGACATCGGGCTAATTCTACCGATACAAGTCAAGTGTATGACTGAAAACACTGAAGAAATATCCCGGCTTCCCAGAACTCCGAGTGTGGCCTAACGGAGTGCCAGTGTTAGGTCAAGAACCATTGCGGCTAGGATTTTAATATTGTGCTTGCCAAGATGCTCTGAAATAGCTGCATAGCCTAATGAAGCTACACGGATAACCTAAATTTAGTTTTTGAAGCATATAGGATCGCTTGACTTCATTTGAACCAGCCGAGTACATTCTGTCCAATAGTACATGCTTTGCGGACGGATGCAATTTTACTGCTCACGCGCAATCATGCCGATAAAATGAAAAAAATAATAATAACTGCAAAGAACGCACAATATCACAGCATGTTGGATGAATGCACCCGAGTTTGGTGTTAGCGTAAATTGTTTTAAAATGTGTGGATTTAACCGGTTCATCTTGAGAGACAGCAAACAAAGAAAACAATGGGATTAATGCAGCAATGCTTCCTGCGCAGAGGTATGTTGTATTATCCTGAAAATCAAGCAACAAGAAAATGAGTTTATGTTTTAAGTAGAGCCATCGAGTCTGGCTATGAGAGCAAGGGTCTAAGTGTGCTTAAAAGCAAACAGCATGGAAACCACAGAAAATCATGTTCACTTGAACCCCACAGCCGTCACGTCGCTAGCAACATATATATTGCTACACTAACGAGAACGTTTTCATGTCAGGATGTGGACTTAATTGCTCTCTTCTGTAAACCTTTTGCAGTCCATTAGCAACATTCACCTTTGATCTTTCTACAATTGGGTATTTTGGTCCTAATAGCTTGGGGTCTGACAACATCTTGGCTTCATTTGGCAGGGCGACCAACATATGCAGGCAAACAGAATTTAATAGAGGTTTCTCAGTTCTTTTCGTTCCCACAGGTAGCCTTTGAATGGTACGTTGTTCAACTTGAGCAACAGGGACCACCGCAGCAACCATTATGTATCTACACCACCTGTGTATACAATTTCAACAGATTCAATATATGTAAACCGGGCATTCCATTTTGGATGACCCTGCGATTACGTAGATTTGGAGCTGTTAGACAACTTATTGCTGTATTATGTACCCTGGGGAGCATCGAAGCAGGCGCATCCGGCGTCCCTGATCGAATAGAGTGTGCGAGTCACTGGGCTAGTATGAAAGCCATGTAATAGTCATGGGCTTCTCATTGTAGGCCCATGGTAGGTTCGACAGTGAGAAGTACACTTGGTTACTGAAAAAAAATGGTTGTCATATCCACCAGTTTTGGTAACGATTGGAGCTGTGTTTCATCAAAATTGTAATTTAATAACAATAAACATAACAAACTCGGTTCCCAAAGTCTTAGTTAAACAGAGGGAGTTGGGTGGCAGGCCCAGTACCCTGGTGAAAGGAAATACGTTTTCCCCATCACAGCGTACAGAAAATAAGAATGATCCAAAATGATGGCAGCTACGAAATACAGAAAAAAAGTCGGCTTCCATTACATCGGTATCGAAAATATAATGCCTTAGTATGCCAGTATGGAAATGCGCTTTACCCTACAGGCGAATGAAAAGCTGCACTGGGCGATCACACTCACAGGGTGCATGTAAAATTTTTACAGTAAAATACATGAGTGTGACAGCCCAGTACAACTTTTCATTCGCCTGCGGCTGCTTCTATGTTTCGATCACATGCCGACAGATACAAGGTTCATAATCGAGAACGAAACTACTATAACACACTTTCAGTGGCAAATCATAAACATGTACCTGGATTTGTGCGCGTTTCATAGGTCTCAGTCGAACTCCGTTGGTCAGAAACATTAAGGTTCCTATATTCTTGGAAAGTATAGCAAATGATATGTGATATACAATCATAACATTATGCATCGTCTTAGGAAATAAAATGTACGTAACATGTCTTTATTCGATTACCTTAAAACATTGCCATTTATCCTTTTTCCTGCCAACACAGATATCCATTTTCGTCTTTGCTTAGCTCTTTTCGTCAAGTCTTCGCTCTGCGCGTCGTATCACATGGTAATTGACGCCATTTTTTATTATGTCTGGGTACCAACCCAGACATACTGTTTTCTCAAAATTCTTCTTCTTCTTCTTCTTCTTCTTCTTCTTCTTCTTCTTCTTCTTCTTCTTCTTCTTCTTCTTGTTTTTTTCCAGAGGTTTTCTCACACACCGTGCAAGCCACACTGTTTAAACTTGGCATGGTGACTCACCTACCAGTGACATTAAACACCTGCTTTGGAATAGTCATGATGTTTAAAATTATGCAAATGAGCGGCAATTAAAATTTCAATAGCTCCATATCTTCCAAACTATTGCAGATAGACACAAAATTTCAAGTTCATGTTTAGGTTTGTGACATTTGCCATTACTATGGACAGCAAATGAAAGTTGTGGAATGTCAAATTATGCTAGTTAGGGGCATTCAAAAAATTTAAAAGTTGAGTATCTCCAAAACTATCATAGATAGAGATGTCATTCTAACTTCAAATTATAGGTTTGTGGCAAAGCCGCATCCAATGACCCATGAATCAAAGTTGTAGGATTTCAATTTATGCAAATTAGGTGAATATACAAAATTTAAACCTTGAATAGCTTGAAAACTTTTACAGATAGAGGTGTCAGTTCAACTTCAAATTATAGGTTTGCGGCAAAGCCGCATCCAATGAGCCATACACCAAAGTTGTACAATTTTAATTTATACAGATAAGGTGAATTCACAAAATTTAAGTCTTTTTGAATAACTTCAAAACTATTATAGATAGGGGTACCATCCCAACTTCAATTTAAAGGTTTGTCACATAGACGTATCCAAAACTGTAAAATTTATTTTGATGCAAATTAGGTGAATACACAACATCTAAATCTTGAATAACTTCACAACTATTATACATAGAGGTGCCATTACAACTTCTATTCGTAGGTTTGTGACAGCTGCATATAGTGAGCCATGAACCAAAGTTGTAGAATTTTAATTTATGCAAATTAGGTGAATAAACAAAATCAAAATCTTGAAAAGCTGCAAAACTATCATAGATAGAGATGCCATTTGAACTTCACTCTGTATGTTTGTGACATACGTGCATCCAATGAACCATAACCCAAGGTTGTGGGATTTTAATTTATGCGAATAAGGCGAATACACAAAATCTAAATGTTGAAGAACTTCAAAAGTATTATACATAGAGGTACCGTTGCAACTTCAATTTGTAGGTTTGTGACATAACCACATCCACTGAACCATGGACCAAAGTTCTAAGCTTTTAATTTATGCAAATTACGCAAATACACAAAATTAAAATCTTGAATAGCTTCAAAACAACTGTGCATGGCGGTGTCATTCAAACTTCAGTTTGTAAGTTTGTCACATAGCCACATCCAATAAACCAAGAACCAAAGTTGTAGCATTTTGATTTATACATTGTACAAATTAGGCTTATACACAATATTAAGATTATGTTGAAGAATGGCAAAGTGTTGCATTTCAAACTGTTCTCATTTTGAGGGCAACCAAACAGATTTGCTGTAAAGCAAATCTTCTTTTCTAGTTACTTATTGTGCTTGCATTGCACATCTTTTACTGTTTTTGTTTGGCACTACTCTGTCGTTTCAGGTCGCGATTGATTTGTCATTGTGAAAAGCTGTGTATTCACTCTATTTGCACTATCATTACTCTTCGCTCTTCCCGTGGTGGATTCTTTTCTATGTAACTTTTTGCTCTTCCCATTACTTCCTTTTCGTTGTTTTAACCGTTAATATGCAGACAGCGATGTCAAAAGCTCCTACATTTAAAAGGAGGCAGCAATGGGGCTTGCAAAATGACTTTCATTACATACCAAATGGAAAGTCTTTCCATGAAAGGATTACATATTTATGTCTGTGTGCCAACAGAGACATTCCATTTTGTTTTCTTTCTTTCTTTCTTCAGATTCTTCTTCTTAACCAGCAGTTTTGTCTGACAATATCCCCAGACACAGCAAACTTAGAACTTCCAAACTTGGTACCATTATAGATCCATACATGACGTCGAGCCTTCTTACAAAGAGGAGTGAACATTTGGGAAATTGTGCAAATTAGAGACATTTGAATCTTCACATCCCACAATAACAGGCATGGCATCTGGGAACATCTGGTGGTAAAACAGGTCAGTTCAGGGAGTGGTACATCTGCCAGGTGCATGTAGGACACTGGTCTGGTCTGATAGCTGGTGGCTGAAAAGTGCAGTTCAAGGTTAGCGAAGGCTGCCAGGCAACAAGTTCACTGCAAGCGGAGAGCAACCTTAGACCTGCAGAAGTCAATACTTGATTTTGAAGCGTTGACGTGACACATGACACTTCGTACATATATGTGTGAAAAACAAAACATGCAACTAAATGGGCAAAAATATGCATGTTAATGTCTCTATACCCCCAAAGTCTGTATGCTGGCGGCCCATAGAGAGGGGCCGGTCACATATGTAGGCTGTAGTATGTCCTGCTGTGTGTCTGAAATGTTTGAAATGTCCCCAGGGCATTCATTGGCATCTTACTCTTGAACATTGAAATAGGCAAATTTTGTTTTCACATTTTGACAATAATGGAAGAATTTCGAAATACATGCCACCACCACACAGTACTTCGCAACCTATAGCAGCAAGCTGGAATAAGATGGATTATCAAATGACTGCTGTGTCTTCAACATCTATACAGCAAACAATCAGTCTACTCATGTACTTCTCCAGTGGCACACACAGATATCCAAGCCAAACAGAGAGCTGCAAGATGGTGTCCAAGTTCCAAGGCATCTTG
The DNA here is from genome assembly GCA_964020975.1 of Hermodice carunculata. Lineage (NCBI taxonomy): Eukaryota > Metazoa > Annelida > Polychaeta > Eunicida > Amphinomidae > Hermodice > Hermodice carunculata. Next base: position 17,094,879 of record OZ026624.1, read on the forward strand.
AAACCTGGGCACCAGCTTCACCAGTGACTGCGTACTTGGATGCTTCTCGTGGCAGTGACTGATGAGACCAGGAATAACTCAACTAATCATCTATTCGCAGTTATGCAAGAATCACATGTGCGCGCACACACACACACACACACACACACACACACACACACACCTCTTCAAAAAGGGGGTAGGGGGGTTCAGTACGCTGGTACAGGTGATTATTTTTCTAGAGTACGCAGTACGGAAAATAAAAATCTTTCAAAATTTTGGATAGTATGAAGTACGTAAAATAAGAGGGCTTCCAGTATGCCAGTACGATAAATAAAAAGCTCCAGTACGCCAGTACGGGAAACCCCTTACCCACCCTCTTCAAACTCCAGTAAGGAGGGGTCATATCAGTCACACGCAAGGGAGATTCTTGCTTTTTACTTTATGTGAGGAAGCAGTTCAAATTGTTGGGTTTTACAGCTTGGTGGAATTTAGTGTTTGAGTAGACTAGTTTGAGCGGGGATGGAATGGAGTGAAACTACATGTATTTGCGATGAAAAGTTTTTCAGTGCCTATGCTATATGCTCATCCTCAATCATAAATCTGTGTCCCCGCACTGATGAATTAGCATGCATAAAGGTTACGTAGCTTGTGGACACTTTCAATGTACAGTTGTATTTTTGGCATCATCAGAGAGGTGTAACCATGTGGATGCAAGCTATTTCAGCTGACTCGACTAGTTTTTTTTCCACAATTATTTTGACCGAACAGAACAGTGTGTTTTCCAAGTATAGTATATTGTGGTAAACTATTTTTGGCTAATCTGAAGCCAGTATGTTTGTCTGCTGAATGACAGAGTGATTCCAGTGAACTTGACTGGCTGTCATTGGCTAATTAATGTGTACCATGAGTACACCATTAGAAGACTATACATATGCAGAAACTCCAAACTAGGTATGATATACTTCCATACGTGGCTTTTTTAAAGAAGATGGGCCATGGCTTTAAAAACTGTGGCAAATTAGGGATATTTGAAAAAATAAACTTTGAATATTTTCAAATCTATATTGGTAGAGGTGCCATTCCAAACTCAATTCATAGGGTTGTGCTCTACGTGCGTGCAATAAACCACAGACAAAAGTTGTAGAATTTAATAATAACTTTATGCTAATTAGGGGCACTTGAAAAGTTTAAATGTTCAGCATCTTCAAAACTATATGTTGAAGTGCTGTTCCAACTTGAATGCATGGGGTTTTTTTGTAAGCATGTCCAGTGAACCATGAGCAAAAGTTGTAAAATTTGAAATTATACCCAATAAGGGCACTTGAGAAATTATTTTAAATGTTGAAATCTTAAAATATGCACATTCAAAGCTATTATGCGTACATGTGCCATTTCGATTTTACATCCTAGGTTTTTCCATCATCAATTTTGTCCAGAGCTAAACGTCCAGACACCACTAATGCCAGAATATCTGGACAGTGTGTGGCCCTATCAGTGCAGTTGAAACAATGCAAATTTGCTATCAGATTATCAGTCAATATATGTATATGTACATCACTAGGATTTGCTGTTTACACTCATGTCAGACAAAACACTTTTATGCTACCATAGGGTCACCATATTGTCATCAGCCCATGCTGTAGCGTCAACAGTAATCCATAATATGAATCAAAGTTGCGGCAATTTGTTCCAGATTTACCCATAGCTTCTAAATACATGACCAAATCTCGTTTGGTTGCTTACACTTGACATTCTGTTGTGTCAAGAATTCTTTTTTTTTCTGTCCGGCATTTCTTTTCTAGCTGCATATTTTTTCAAGCCAACAGCCTGATTTTGCTGCATTTTTTTTCTGAAATATCATAATTTCTGTAGCTTTTGGATTTCATTTTGAATGTACAAGGAAACAACTTTCCTTTGTTGGCACACAGAAAGATTTTCTTTGAAGAAAATCGTCTTTTTTAGTTATTTTCCTTACATTCACATTGGGAAATAAATCTTGTCACTTTCCTGACCAGCCGATGTCCCTCATCTATCTATCTATCTATCTATCTATCTATCTATCTATCTATCTATCTATCTATCTATCTATCTATCTATCTATCTATCTGTCCGTCCGTCCGTCCGTCTGTCTGCCTGTCAATCCTTTCGGACACAAATTGCCACACGGGTAATCGCAAGGGATCAAGATCTCACAGCTATAAGTGTTGCATTTTAAAAAATAGTAAATCATTACTTAGTTGTTTGTGGAATGTGCTTTTGAAACATGCTAAGATCACTTCATGGGTCCGTCGCTTTCGGCGATCATGTTCATAAACTGAAGCTTCCTCTACAAACCTGAATAGCGTGATGGTCAAAGCACGTGTGCGTCAAATTGCTCATATTTAGCAACAAACTTTGCTTTGTCTTTTTCCTGCACAGATGACTCGTACAAAAAGGTTTTCCCGTTGGCACAAAGAAAAGTGCATGTGCATTCTGAGTGGACTGTTGGTTGCTTGAATGGATTATAGGCGCGCTCGTTTTGCCACGTAATGAGTTTACGTTTGTTTACAACTTGCAACTGGGCTGAACTTAACGCCTTGCTGTTGCTAGCAAAACGAGCTCGCTCTCTATCGTCACGTATTTCGCTAACGTGATGTTCCCACTGGTCAAGCGGTACAAAGCACCATGGTTTATGAGTTCCAGTTCGCAACGAAACGAACTGAGAAACATCCGTACCAACAAAAACCTGCACAGTTTCTGGCTCCAGCTTGTGGAAGCTTGGAGCATGCATAACTTCATAAGTGAAGATCCACATACCCTACCTACCAATACCATGGATGTGTCATTTGAGCAGCGTTCGTTACACTGGGGCTCTATACTGGTTCATTAATACAAGTGCATGGTTTAATAGGGTCTTTTGTCCTTGAATGCACATTTGAGTCCATGTTTTGCAATGAGACACAAAACATGTGCCACGGGTCACAGGACAAAAATGGCAAGGTAATTAGGTGTTATTTAGAGTATATTCGAGAATGTCCTGCCAAGAAATGAAATTTTCAAGCTAGTTTGTGTTGTTAGCTCAGCTGACTTGCCTGAGGACCCATCAATTTCAATTCGTTCATCAGGTGATCGATGCTTCAATGCTTTGTCTATTTCTTACGAATTTTTGCACTTTTACGTTTTTTCCGTACGATATTTGTGCATGAGAAAATCCAGGAAGGTGACCGTCACCATTTGCAAAGGTCACATGACTGCTTTATTTTGTGCATGCAAAGTCAGCGTGCACAGGACTATCACAGTCCTCTTGTTTCTCTTTCACACCGTATCGTCAGTGATTTGGGGATTAACTCAACAATTAAACAATCTTCTGGGATTTTATTTTATTTTATTTTGTTTTGAGAGGGGAGGGTAAGGTATCAGAACAATGGAAATGCAATTACCGATAGATAGCAACATGTGTTCCTGGGTTTGAGAACCACACCGGGAACTTAACGGTTAATGTGTATATGCAACGACATAGACTGGCTGCGGCACTGGATTTAAGGTGCATGACAACCTTTACAATACAACATGTACTTATATTCACGTCTATAAATATTCAAGATTTTTGTATTAGTGCCATTCAACATTACTGAAGTCTTATTTTTACCATTTGAACATCGTTCCTATTTAACCGATCCTAAAAAGCAATGGCATCATTTTTTTTCATTTTCACGGCTTCGGGGCCATCAGCAGAATAAGCAAACGTGTAAGTAGATAAAAATGAAGTTATCGATATTTGCAGTAGTTGCGCCTGCATAAATGCAGGTATTTTACAAATATTAGACTATTTTGGAGTGAATTTTTATACATTGGAAATACTTTTCTGCAGTTTTGAACCCCTACGCTGCATGTTTTGAACACCGCACGTGCAATTTCTGGCTAAAGTGTCATTGGTTATTTGCTTCAATTCAGTTTCCCAGCAACCACTTATTTTAAACACTGTGCTTGCGATTCCTGACTACTACGTCATTGGTTATGTACAAAAATTTAATTTCCTGCAGCGACTAATTAACAGACTTGCAGAAAATATGTTTGATAAATTTGAGCACTGCTGCACTTTGCGCCATGCACTCTTTTGATACCGTGCTGCACGTTTTTGTCTTTCCTGGTCGCTGTTATTGATGATGTACATACTTTCAATTGACTCAGTGCAGTGGTTCCTTAACTTAGGCCTACTTGTACAAATACATCAGACAAACACAATCTGCATTCACATATTTCCCCCAACAATGACAGCAACGTTAAATACAATAAAAAATTAAAAGAGAAAGAGAGATTCATGAGTTTCCAAAACATATTTCATCTTCCAATGCCAATACGAAGAAATAAATTTTACTCTTGAGTTGAGACAGGTAGTCACCCATAAAATCAATTGGCAACCACATAAAACTCAAAAATTATAACTTCCACCAATGGTAAAAAGAAACATGGTAGGCCTGCCACTTTTGGGCTCTCAGGACTTGTCAGTCTGCCGGGTTGAGAGCAAGAGAAAAACGTAGACCTACATCGTGTTCGTGATATTTATGAATCTTGAACATAATAAAAGCACTGTATCTCGAATGTAACTATGCGTCACAGCACAACAAAGTGAATGAAGTATTTATCAAATAGATCAGAAAGGCATCACCCACATTTATCTTGAGACCGTCAGTCAGACATAGAAAGCAACTGGTGGTTTGAACCGGTTCTCTCAAATTTTGAAATGGATTCTTCATCAACTAAAGACTTAAGTTGTTTCCCACAACATATAGGCCCAATTATATACAACCCAAAATTTATCATTTCCACCAAAAATAAAAAGAGACGTATGGTGAGCCTGATATTTTGGTATAGACCAACGTTGGAAAAATAGGCTGCACGTTTTATCACAATAATATTACACTTTTGTACCCCTGTGGTGACCGGTTTGACCACTTACCGTTTAATATTTGGCTACCTCGTCAATGCTGACCAAGTCAAACAATTGTTTGTTAAATAATATGTCACTTAAACCCTTAAAGTGCTAATTACGGCTATAGTCGTTTTCCCGTTACGGTCAAACATATAATGTATAAAAGATTCAAATTCCGTATGAAAATACCTTTCATTCAAATACCGGCAAGCCTAGTCTAAAGCAAAAAGTAGTCTTAGCTAGTCAACAGCTTTCCTCGGGACAACTTGCGCGCAGTACACAAAGTGCCCCGAGGAAAGCTGCTGAGTCAGCCTTAAATCAGCCCCCCCCCCCGCAAAAAACAAACAACCAAAAACAAAACAAAACAAAACAAAAAAACTTTACATACAATGTTGATGAAATATTTGCACTTTGGATGACGATTATTTTAGGCATTGGAACAATTTGATGGATCAACGTGGGTAAGCGTTTTTGTTAAGAATTAAGGTGGACGGTAATTATTATCATCCTTAGTTAATTCAACTAGCGTAATTCTTGTTTCTTGAATACTTCGTCGAATCTATGCTTGCAAATTCTAAATCGTGCTGCAGTTTCTGACACCTCTGTCGTAAATTGGTTGTGCTTTTTAACCACGGGTACCGGTATTGCAGTTGTTCAGAATCACTTACCCGATGAGGCCTACATATTTTTGAATAAGCCTACCATGTATTCACAGTAATGTTTAGAGACAACACCAATATTTCTTCCTCTGGACCTATTGGTATGTATACGTCTTGGTATAATATATCTGGATTCAAAGAACACTGAGCTTTTGTAAAAAAAAAAAAAAAGAATTTTAAGTGAAAAGTACAGGTGTTTTGTCGTTGGCCAGATTTGACAAGGATATCCTTCACTTGGATGTCTGATATGGGAATGGCACTATATTGATTTGTTATCTACATGGGGTTTTCGATATAGAAGAGATACTCAAACATTTCATCAAAGGAACTTCCACAGTGTTCTTTCATGGGTCACTGGTTTTCTGTGAACAGCCTGGGTCTTATTACCCTGTCTCGAAGACAACATAATCACGTGACATTGATTAGTTCTGAGATTCCTGCTACCTGACCGCAGTTGGAGCTTTCTTGAACATATTTTGTAAAATACGGAATCATTTATAATACCTTCCCTTTTCTTCGGTTTTTTTTCTTTTGGACATCTGTCTTTCATATTTCACGGAATTTGTAAGATCAGCAAAACATACATTTTTATATTGTTTGATAAAGCTTGAGAAACCAACTTGAAAAACGTCCTCTTTTGAAAAGACAGAGCTTTAAAAAATAAATGAATCGTTTGAAATCGACAAAAGGAGATCTGGTTCTCCTGCAATTGTGCGCAAGAATTTCAAAGTAGATTGACCCGGGTGACCTTGAAATTGAGTCAAGGTCATTCTCCTTCAAACTTGAATTCACCTTTCGAAAAAGGAGATCAATTGCAAAAGTTTTGTGATCCTAGCTTATCTGGTTGTTCTGATATTGTTTGCAATTTTTTAATGATGACCTGGAAATCAGGTCAAGGTCACTGTTCTTCAAACCTGAGTTAGACTTTTACAAGAGTGATTAACTGTAAAACTCTTGTGATTCTATCTTATCCGGTTCTTAAGATCTCATGTACAGAACATTTATTAAAGAGAAAAATTGCCTCTGGTGACATTCAAATTAGGTCAAGCTCACCGTCCTTCAAACTTGACAAACACCCTTACAAGGTTAATTATCTGTAAATGTTTCATGATCCTAGCAATTCTGGTTCCCCTGATATTCTGTGGAAGAAATACATAGAGAAATGACCGAGGTCACCTTACATCTTCTTGATATTACAGCCTTCGCTCAGTCTTGAGCTTTACTGGTCGGAGATCTGCACATGGAAAAACAAAAGTTAGTAGATAGATTAGCGCATGGAAAGGGCAGGTGTAGCCAAAAGAAAACAGTGTTAGTGTTTTAGTAAGGAGGTTTAAAAGTGTGTTAATAAATGGGCGTGGCCTGGTGAGCTACCAAGCGATGTTGGAAGCTCACCAGGCTTGGTGCTGTAACTATATTTACGGGGAAACTGTTCCATTGGGGGGAACTACACAGAAAGAAACTAAATTTGAAATAATATCTGGTTGTCCGATTTTGTAGGAATGTATACGGGTGTTGGTTTGAAGTCAAATGGCATTTTGGGGGTGAAATAATTTTCTTTGGGGGTGGCTACTAAGTGGTAAATTACTTTGTATACCATACACATACGTATATTGGAGCGGCGTTGTTGGAGAGTGGGCCAGTTTAAGGAGGACAGCATGTTATTGAAACTGCTAGTATTGTGGTAGCTGTTTGTTACAAACCTGGCTGCCCTCCTTTTGTTTACATCTTTAGTGATGTGGCGGTCCAAGACACTGGTGCAGTATTCCAGGTTGGGCGGGACTAAGGAGTTATAGGCGAGGGTTTTTGTTTCGGTTGGGGCATTTTTAAGATTTCGTCGGAGGAGGTGAAGGGTACAGTATGACTTAGCAGTGATATTATCTATATGGGGAGTCCAAGAAAGTCGGGAAATGATAGTTACTCCAAGGTAGTGTCTACAGTTTCAAGATTATGTCAATGGAGGTTATAATTATATATGAGGCTGTGTTTATTTCCGAGTGATCCTGAGAACGTTGCATTTGGCTGAGTGAAACCTTATGAGCCAAGATGTTTCCCAGGATGCTAGTGTATTGAAGTCTTGCTGAAGAATGGATGTGTCTTCCTGACAGGAGATCTTCCTGCACAGCAGACAGTCATTGGCAAAGAGTCTGACAGAGGAGGATGTATTGTTGGGCAGGTCGTTAATGAACATTAAGAATAGGACAGGGCCTAGTGCGGTGCTTTGGGGGACGCCAGATTGTACTGATAGGTAGGAGGAGGATTCACCGTTGACTTATACTTTTTGAGATCTATTGTTGAGGAAGTCTTTAATCCAGTTATGTGTCTTACCAGAGATACCATAGTACTTAATTTTGTCTAGGAGGTGATGGTGGGAGACTTTGTCGAAGGCTTTTTCGAAATACATTATTACAATATCTGTTTGTTCCAGGTCTTTCAAGTTGGAGGCTATTTCACGTATAAAAGTCAGGAGCTGGGTTTCACAAGATCGTTTTTCTTTGAAGACATGCTGCCAATCAAAAAGAATATTGCTGCTTTCAAGGTGTTTCATGAATTGACTGACCAGCATATGCCCTATGGTTTTGGAGCATATACAGGTCAGTGAAACTGGTCTGTAATTACTTGCCTTAAATCTTTCTCCTTTGTTGAAGACGGGGGCAATATTTGCAGTTTTCCAGTCATGAGGGACTATGCCTTAATCTAAGGAATTTTGGAAAATGATCTGTAATATGGGAGATATTTTCTTGTGTAGGTTTTTTAGAACTTGGGCTTAAATATTGTCAGGTACGGCAGCTTTGTGAGGGTTTAACTGAGATAACATTTTGCTGATTCTGTTTGTGGTAATATTGAATTCTGGGAGTGCAGGTTAAGGGCTATGGCCGAGGGAAGGGACTGGGATAGAGGGGTCATCTTTGTTGAACACTGAATAGAAGTGGTTATCTAAAATTTCGGGGATTCACATTTTGTGCAATATCATACAACATTACTTTTGTGAAGTTGTTTATATGACTGGATAGTGCACCCCTGACACTGGATATGAAACCATATCGAACAGTTATCACAGCAGACACCCCAGTCATCCCAAGTGACAGGATGGTCACATGTATCACAAGGGTTAACCGACTGGAGACTGTGTTTGAGGTATGGTCGGAGCCCAGATGTAACCCTGTATCGTGAGAAATAGCTAACAGAACCAAGCTGATGTATAGGCGAGTTTTCCTATCTGAGTGTTTCCATTTATTGAATATGTTGTTCAACAGCAAAAGAGTGATGATGCTGTGAGTCTGGAATAGTTTGAAAGGTGAGAAGAAGTTGGCAGGTAAGGGGTTCAGGTACTGCTGGGTGTTTAACCACTTACCGCCAATGTCCTTGAACTGGAATGGCCCTGGCTCGGGGAGAGGATCAACATTTTGTGCGGAGAAGAGGGTGTTAGAGAGGAGCAGGATAGTGAAGTAGATATACAGCATCCTGAAAGCAAGGTGGTGGAAGCTTGGGTAGGAACTAACTACTGGTACAAGCTAGTTGGCGTACAGGTCTCTAGGGATATTGGTAAATTTGAAAGTTTTACCTAGCCTAAAAAAGGAAGTGTTACCAATTTCGAGCAGGTACAATTGATCTGACAATTGGGTCAAGGTCATTGTCCTTCAAACCTGACGTAAAACTTCAAAAAGGGTAATCAAATAAAACGTTTCATGATCCCAGCTTATCTGGATCTCCTGAAATTGCGGGCAAGAAGAAGGGACAAATGGACAGACGGGTGCATGGATTCACACACAGATGCAGGCGTCCTTCAAACCTGTGCTAGACTCTTACAAAGGTGATAAACTGTAAGTCTTATGATCCTATATTATCCAGTTCTAAAGATCTCATGTACAAGACATTTATCAAAGAGAAAATTGCCTCTGGGGACCTTCAAATTAGATAAAGGTCACTGTCAGTCAAACTCGACCTGGACCCTTACAAGGGTGACTATCTATAAATGTTTTACATTACAAAGGGTACATTTTGGTTCAGGGGTAAGTCAAATTGTTCTTATCTGAACCTGTACTATGAAAATTTGGTAATTATGGTTTGTTTGACAGGTATTCTTCTTTGATATGAAGCTCTGCATTTACAAGCAAAACTTCACATATTTAGCTAATTCATCAATTGCCACGTTCATATTTATTCATTATTATGTGGGTTGTCTTTGCTGAAGATTTAGCTTAGGCAAGGAGCCGCTACTCAGAGAGAAGTGTACGGGTAAAAGGCTCCGAAACATGTTGAGTAGTTACCCGCTGAAGACCCTTTAATTTATTTGGGCTGATACAGCCTATGTCAAAATTTTACAGAGGAACGTGTGCAATATAGACAATAGTAATTCCATATATATACAGGTTAGACAGGGACAGGTTAGCTTATGGAGAGTAAAGAGTTCGAACTGCGGAATAGGATATTGACTACTAGGAAGTGGTTCTGGGCAAAAAGACACAAATACAATTATGATCCTAGCAATTCTTGTTCTGCTGATAATGTGTGCACGAAAGAAAAGAGAATTGCCCTAAGGGACCTTAAAACTGGGTCAAAGTCATTGTCCTTCAAACTTGATGTAATTTCAAAATGGGCGATCAACAAAAACAGTTTCATGATCCCAGCTTATCTGGTTCCTCTGAAATCGCACGGAAGAAGGGACATACAGACAGATGCGTGGATTGATCCATGGATTCATACACAGACACAAACGATAGCAATACACCCCAGGCCTATATGGACTGAGGGGTACTGAACAACAAGAAGGCCATACGTATAGACTTGGTTTGCATATACAAAATGATAAATTAAATCTTTCAGTGGCAAGTTTTGGACTGAGTCAACAGCTTCCCTTGGCACACTTCGCACACAATGTGCCTGAAGCACATCATGAAAAGCTGTTAACTGACCATCATATTCTGTGTGACTACAGGCACGGAAATACTTGAATGAAAAACCCCTTTTACATATGATATTAACAAATCATCCTTTGATATAATTCAGAGAAGTTTTATACGCATGATATTCTCTAAGTGACCAGGTCATTGGTATCAAGTAAAAGGAAGGGTGCTCCGTACTGATATAAAGAACAAATGCCTCATGAGCTTTACATATTTGAGGACAGCGTCTTCCAGTTCATTCACGTTTTGTATTATCAAATTCTAGTTGTTTTAGAGGAATAGTTCTCCCTGTAAATCGGTGCTTTGTGCTTGAAAGAATGTAAAGCAGAAAGTGTCTTTGAGTACTTAACTTCTGCACCAGGTAATGGTAGACGTGGACTCAAGGCAAAGCAAAGTAGTTCCATACTTTCGAGAGTGTATGTGCAATACGTATTGGTACAGTGTGCAAGCCATATGGGTAGATGTAGATACATGGTGATAAAGAAAAGTGTAAGGCAAAAGTGTGATATGCGTTTCATTCCGCCATGTGTTGCATCTATGTAAGTAAGGTACGTTTGGAGTCATATTTGACTGTACAGCTGTTTATGAAAATATGACTGTGAACTTACATGTATTACATATGCTAGATAATCAGCAGATTAATTCAATTTCCCTTCTGCCGAGATTCAGAGTACAAAGCTCTCACAGCTGCCATAAGATACCTTGCCCGTGAGTGTCATACAAGGGTAGACATGATTTGAGATGCATGCAGTGGCCAGATCGCAAGCTGATTCAAAATTCAAACATCAACCAGATGGCAGCATTATGTGTTCAAGAGAGCCCCTCAAGACAGAGAGGACTGACACACATACATAACTTCCTCAAGCCTCTTGTAAAGATTTCTTGTGTGAATGATTTTTTAAGTCAGTATAATGAAATCATGGCCATATGGTTGGATCAATATATATCTGAAACATTGGCTAATACAGGTTTTCACAGACTAGCAATTCCAAGGTACAATAAAAGCTTCTCAACACAGAGGCTATATGAAGGTAGTCAACATAAGCTATAAAATACTCACAGAGAGTCTGTCCTTGGGTTAATTTGGAATGTGAGATCCGGGGAATGCAAGTGACAAAGCACAAAACAACATTGACAAGGAGGGCAATATTGAGTGTCATTATCTCTGTATATGATCCCTTTTGCCTTGGCCAACTTCATCATATTGAGAAGAAACAACTTTTGTTAACAGTTACGCAGAACCTAGGTTGGGCATGTCAGTCTCTGTGAGTGTGTTTTGCTTTACTGATTTTCCAAAATTCACTCGAAAAATAGGATACTTAACTGCTGTGTATTAAATCGGATTGAGTACTAACCTGTCAAATATGAATGGTACCACGTCAGTGATACTTTGTTAAGTAGGTATAGGCATAGTTTAATACGTCAGAGCAGTGGGTTGCGATGCACTTGTTAGCTGGAGTATAATATATCCTTAATCCAAGTTGACAGGAGCTGTCAGTTGCTGCTTTTCCAGTCAAGGTGCTTTAATGATGGAAATTGCTACATTTCCCTGCTAAGGGTGACATTTCGGTCAGAAAGCATGATTGTCCTTTCATGTGAAACCTGGTGCAACTGACACTTTTATGCATTGGTGGCTAACAGAGTAACTCAGTTCATAGACAGGTCCAATCCTGATCAATGGCTTTTTGTGAGACCCTGGCTAACTCTGTCAATTGGGTAAAAGGGTCAGCTTTTCTAGTCCAATATCCAGATGCCTGGTTATAACATACATTAGCCACTTCTATTCAAAGATCTGAGGGGGAAATGGAATTTACAGTGGTGTAGTGTTGTAATCTCACAGGAGCCAACTGTTCCAGGAATACTGATGGGTTAATATTCGAGTTGGCATGAGTTCCGAAAGTTCACTGCTTGGCTACTGACAATGACAAAACCTTGCAATTGAATGAACAAGCCAAAAAGGCTTAGCATAACATTCAAGCCGGCGAGACAGTTTGTCACTGCTATTTCTATGTTGGAAAAGAAGCTAGTAGAATATGAAAGTGTAAATATCACATACAGTATAAATGTGCTACTGATGAAGTCAAACCTGCGATGATTAAAGGCAAAGGCAACACATACAGTAACATAAGTAAACTAGGTTCAATCTTGGAGAAGTGTTGTCACTTGGAAATGCACGTGGTCATTTATTAGACAGATTAACCATCACGGAAGACCAGAAGTTTTAATTTCTTTTATGGTAAAGTGACATGATTGTGACTCACTTTATCAACGAGTCTAATGAGAGCACTGTTCATGTTTGGACAAACCATGCAGTTGTCGTCATGTGTGATTATTCATAGTGTTATTTGATAACGTCTTCATTGTCTATGTTTTGCTATGGGTCGAGGTCTTGACACACATTTGTGGTAGAGGTAGAGTGCTTTTATAAAGTACTGGATTCATAAGAATCACGAAAACGATGTAGGACAACTTTCTTCTTCTTACTAGCAAGTCAGGTGAGCCAAAAAGTAGCTTGACTACCATGTCTCTTTTTACCTTTGGCAGGAGTTACAAATTTTTGCTTTCAAGTGGTTAGGGCCATACGTTTTGAAAAGAAAAGGAAAAGAAAAACAAAAACAACTCAAATAAGTCAGTAGATAATGAAAAATATTTTAAAGGTTGGGAAGACTGGTGTAAAACCACCAGTTATTTTTTATGGGTGACTGCCTGTCTCAAGTCAGGAACAAGATTTATTTCTTCGTATTTGTAATGGAAGATGAATGTTGATGTTTTGGTAACTCTTGAATCCCTCCGTTTTGCTATTTTTAACTTTGCTCTCATTGCTGGAATAAAATTTGTGAATGAGGGTCATGTTTTTTCTCAACTATAGATGGAGGACTGTGAGTAAAGTGTTAAGTGCTTCAGTTGTATACAACAGATGCATGGTCGTCCAGGGAAAGGCTAGATGGCAGACTTGCTGATAGATCAAGTCACCTAAAACAAGCTAAAATTTTCCTCCTGTCATATTTTGAGGAGGGGGGGGGGGGTATTCTTTGTGAAAAGAGGCCAGGCCATTGAACAGAGATACGACTGTTTGGTGCCCAAAATGTTATATTTAGATCCATTGAGGCATATATTTTTTGAGCGTGACTATAAGACCTTATTTTGATTAATCATGTATAAAAATATCAATATGTTGCAAGGGGCCAGCATGCTTGAACACTGAGCTCTTTGGAAGCAAAATGGAACAAATAATGTGTTGGAATGTCAGTTTTACATTTAACAGTTTTAATACCCACAAAAACATCACGCAGAAATGAAAGCTGCACTAAAGCACAAACACAAAGATTATGACTAATGACATATGTTTTGTGCTTGCAAGGTAAGGGCTGTTGTATCTTTCAAGCTACAACTGTTATTCTTATCAAATAGCCTGTTTCTTTATACCTCTGTGTTTCTTTGATGTGACATGCCAACATTGTAGGGTCATGCAACACATGTTTACAACAGAACTGTCTGCTCCTTTGTTTCTTAACAGAATACAGTCTCTCCCTACTTGAATATCTGCTTCGTTTCCAAGAGTGTGCATGCTATTGTTGAAATACTGGTCATGAGATGGCAAAGGTAGTAAGCAGTGTTCTGGCCAGCAGGAGAAAACCGTGCCACTTTTAACTTTGTGGGCACACTTGTAAATTATGATGCCATCAAACTAGGGGGAGGGGGTCATGTGATAATTACCTTCATTTTATCTTGCCTTGTGGCCCAGGTCTGACCAGGGCAGCAGTGGCTGATGTGTTCCTAACTTTCTGGGCCGATATGCAATTATGTAATCTAGCCCACTCCATGTGTACGTATCAACTGGCACTTAATTAGCTGCCTGGTGGAACGAGCACTTTGATTGCCGTAAATGCTCCTCACTGAAAAAGCCTGCATTCTAATCTTGAATCATCATTCTTTGACGATTGATTATATTTTGTTGTTTAGGCACCACCTGCAACATAGTTGGTGCTAGTTTTAGAGAAGTCCCTGCCACAAATTTGTTTAGTCTCAGAATACAATTATCCTTCATTTTGGTTACTTTGTATAGTATGTCTAACCTATTGCAAAACATTACAATCACTAAGTTGTACAATTTCCCATCTCATTTTCTTTATTGACTATAGATGTGCAAAGTTTAGAAATTCAAATTGTGCCAAACCTTGGTGATATATCCTTGATAAGAACATGATCTGAAAGAAACCAATGCTACCATAGAGAATTTGGGGGGAACGTTTTCTGCTCAGATCTTAATAATCCAAAACCGTTTGTTTATTGAATATCCTCCTGTAACTTTAGCAAAACGTAAATGTATGGTAGGAGAAAATACAAGTTTTGTTGTTGGCATGTTCATTCAGCTATTTGGGGGTGGATCAATTTGGATCGTTTTAATAATATGTAGATCATACCAATCAAAAACACTTGCATTTAACCTTGGACTAGTAAGTAGTATTTTTTTACAGCTCTGAACTTGGTTTTACGTAAATGCAGTGATTTGTAATCAGAGTGCTACACGATAAAAACAAATTAAAATATGATCCGATGCTTACATCTCGGAACTATATTGCATTATAACATGGGATTATCCACCACGCGAATGGCTGGGAATGATTCAGCATTCAAAAAAATAATGACTGATAATAGCTGGTTTTGAATAACAAAGTCGACATTTTAAAGTATGTAGAGCTGTACATCTTTAGATCCTGTAATAAAGGCTATAGGTTTAGTTCAGACAGCATTATATTGGAAAGAGGTTGACTAATTGGCAAAGAATTACTCACCAGGTATACTGATATATCATGCATGTATGCCATCCTGTAAATTTGCACAATGGAGAAACCTCAACTGCCTTCATGGCCGAAACTGATGTTGATGGTAATACAGTACTACACACATGTAAACAGTTTTCCATGTCACACTAAAACCCACCTGCGCCACTTCATAAAGGCTGTTGGTTCGAGACTCAGCTGCTCCGTGGTCACAAAACATAAATATTTTGATTGACCAAATTGGTTTGAACATTTTGCCTAACTCTTGCATTGACATTGGCTTACCAAGATATTTAAACGTTAACTGAGCATTAGGTGACTCACAAGCACACTGCTTATGGACGTTCTGCTTTTTTATACTAGTGTTGTTGTTCTAATGAAGTTTACCAGTTGAAAAATAAAACATTGCCTGAAGTTCGATGTGCTGGACGTTACCATTCAAGAAAAATTTGTATGGTTTGATTTATGTCACTGTTTCCTTTAATATTAACTTATTTGACAAGTGCTATACATAGTTGATATAACAGTGTAACTTTATCGGACAATTTTTTGACAAGTGCTTTATTGTGTGTGTCCCTTTGTGTCCACTATGTATTTAATTTACAGTAACTGCTTGCAGCATTGGGTTACAAAGTAGCATCGACTTTACAGGTTGGTTAACAATGGTCCTATTAAAAATCAACAGAAAAAATGTTGTCCTGGCCGAATGTCATTTCAGATTCCTTGTATCTTATACACATATATCGAGAATATCGCCATATTACACTTATGTTTTGGATGACACAATATACTACATCTACAAAGATTTCTAAAAGGATTCCAGCCATTGCATTTTTCTTTCTTTTTTGAAAAGTTGACTTCTCTTTAATTTTGCATCTACCAAACTGACAATTCGTATTATATATATGTTTTGGATGGACCAATGTACTACGTCTCCAAATATTTCCTTAAGGAATCCAGTCATAGCCTTTTTCTGATTTAAAACGTTGACTTCTGCATACATTTGTATTTACCAAAATAACAATTTAGTACAAACAGGATAACATGTATTGAATGATTTAGACATCGTGAATGAATGGATACCTGAAAAACACGAAGAGCTTCAAGAGTTCCTGTGCTGAGTTAAGGGAGGTCATTGCTTACACAAAAATGTATGTTCCACACGCATGCCTCTTCCTTTTGTGACAATATGTGAACAGAACCATCAGCACAATAGCTGCAGGACAGGTTAAAGAAATCAAGGGCTCTAGTTGAGACCATTTTCCCGTCTTGAAGAATGCTGTAGGAAAAATTCAGTCCTCCATGAAGTGTCTGAAGTTTGCATATCAAGATCTACACAACACTCTTGCTGAAGAATCTTTTTTAGTGAAATCGTTATGAAACAAACAGGTAATGTATATTATAAAATAAATGATGGGGTGGTCACAGCTTTGGGCTAGAATGAGCTAGACTGCGAAGTGTCGCCGAGGAAAGCTGTTGAGCTAGATCATTATATTGCCCAGAACTGTAGGCATGCTGGTACTTGACTGAAAGGTCTTTTGAGAAATATGAATCTAGCCTCATTATAATGAGGCAAGGAGTAAAGAAAGAGTATTGTCCGGTTGACTGGGTTCGGGCCCCATCAGTTCAGCAGCACTGTAGTGCATGTAAAAACACAAACGTCCCAACACCGGCAACCCCTGACCGAAACTCACAGGCACACTTTGATAACACGAGTTACAGCAGTTCAGGGTCCTCCCACACTACCCTGCCTGGTCGTATACCTGGTGCAACAAGTGTTATCAAAGTTTGTCCCATGATGGGGTCATTGGGAGGGTAATAAAGGTATATGTTATGGCTATCACATCTGCTGTTCAATATCATATAGTACGGCATTACATTTCTTGAAAAATAGACAATTCATCTGCGCATGGCAGTGTTGGGTGGTTGAGCTTTTCTGCGTATTTCTTGCCTCATTTGTTCACCTAAAAACTATAGTTTGTTGGAAAGTGCCCCCTAGCAGCAATTTTAGGAACAAGCTGGTAGTTTTTAGTTCTTCCTGTGTAAATAAAGCATCAAGCTACACATAAATTCTGTTGCCTTTTCCAAATCTCGAATGATGAAAATTCAGGTGCCATGTGTGCAATTATAATGTATTCTAAATCTTTCTGTAAACTTTTGATTTTGTGTAAATTTCTAAGATTTTAAATATACTATTACATATTAAGAACCACTGGATTTCCCATACTTTCTAAGAAATTTTGAAAAATTTAAAAAGAACAAACGAGTTTTACGCATCTATATTACATATCTTGTATCAGATACCAAACAAGAAGACTGTAACTAGCAACAATATTAAAAATAATATTATGTCTTTTGTTAAGCTAATAAATTAAGCAACCAAAGTAACTCTCCACTTTTTGGGAATCTTTATTTTGTATGTTTCTAGATATATCTCCAAAATTTCTCTTGACATATGGAATATAACAGCTTGTCCACATTATCTATGGTGTTTAAAAACATAGACACCCGTACTTGACTGCTTGTACACTGGATGCAAGTCACAGTTGAAATGGAGAGTTCGCAAAAATGTCATTGGATAGCACCGTTAACTTCCAATGTGCTTCTCTGTGAACGAATGATAACAAAAACACATTTAAAGATGATCTCTTATTAGCCTGTCACTTGGTTGGGATTTTAATTTTCAAAAAAACAAAAACACACGCTTCATTCAGCAAGATCACACTTGATGGAAGCTTGCTAAATCAGGGCTATTATCACCGGTTGGGTTTATCACACAGTGTCCTCAAAATTATTGGTAACATGGTAACAGTTGTCTTTGTCACATAATCACTTGACCATATTGATTGATGTCTCAATTATCAGTATTATTACCCAAAATAGCCACCATTGTTTTGCACACATTTATTCCATGAAATGAAGAGAATAGATTGTTTTGAGATGGATATCAACAAAAACAGGAAAGTTGCTGTCTACCCCAATGACCAGTGCTCATTTGTTTTGCGAACTCTCCATTTCAACCCTGACATACATTCAGTGCAAATGCAGCCAGGCACGGTCACCAATTCTAATGAAAATGACATGTACATTAGAGAAGATGCTATGTCACACATACAAACAAGAATTTTGGTGATTCATAGAAAAACTTGTAAAATACAAATTCTGGAAAAGGTGGAGAGTTACTTTCGTTGCATAGCTAAGTATTGACATTTGTTTGTTAAAACATAGTGTTCAAGAACATACGTGTTCCAGGACTGGATAATGCACCAGGTCTTTTACGTCACTGCAAGGTTAAAGATTTCATGTAATTAAACGATTGTCGTCATACTTCCCGAAAAATTCAGGGATCCAGTTAACCTGCAGCGACCAGCTTGGTTAAATCCACAAAAATACTAAAAAATGTGAATGCCGCCCTGAGCACAGCCACACGAGAAGCTCGCAGTAACGAAAATTTGTGATCGTACTATCACACCAATTATATAACATAGAAAATATGTTGATGTAATGCTATTACAATTTCCGCGTTCACACTACGGTATGCCCATTATTTGGCAATAACTCAGATTAATATTGTCGCAGTAAGCCTCCACGTTGGCCCCTGCAGGCAAAAATACATCTTTTGACCAACATAAGCGTAGGAAAGAAGCTAAGTCTGAAATCTCTTTGCTGTCATTGTTGGGTTTGGAATTAATGAATATGGATCATGTTTTTCTGTACTATTTCATTCCATGGTCCATCCGCAGATCCTAACTTGACCACATAAAAATGAAGGGTGTGCCCTTCCATCATCCAAAAATGCGGATAAATGTTATTGAAATCAATAATATGCTCAAATGGTTTACACTTAGTGCTCAGAATGTATAAATCGAAAACAAACTGAAATTTGCAAGGTCCAAACTCAACGTCCGAATCTACTCCAAACTAAATATTTTACTTTTTAAGTTTTCGTTCCTCCATTCAAAATAAAATAGCTTCATCATCAGGTTATGTGGATTTGTGTTTGAGGTAGCATTCTTAAATCTGGAGCTTGTACCAGCAGCACCACATCTGTACCTATTGAATGTGCATGTCTCAGAACATTGCCTTCCAATGATTATCACAATAAGGAAATGTTAGGCTTCTCTTTGTGACGTCATTGTTTCTTCATGTACAAAGGAGTGGTGACAAAACCAAGAAAAATGTACTACAGCATGGTACGTTAGTATCAGCCAGGCAGATATGCCTGAGGGAAAGCTGTGGATCTGGGAAAGTGGCAATGCAAGGTAAATGCGCTTGAAAGAGACAACATCATGGCACTAAGAAATTGTTGACAAAAAGGATGGGTTACCTTGATTGAAGTGTGTTGAAGTAGAATTACCTTTATGCCTACTTCCAGAGTCCTCTAAAAGTTAAAAATCTAAATACAGCTAACAATAAAAGAAACATTTGCTTCGAAATGTTCATGATGAGATAACTATTTCGTATGTGTATATATACATACATATAATATATATATATATATATATATATATATATATATATATATATATATATATATATATATATATATATATATATATATATATATATATATTCAGGCGAGATTTCTGAAAATGCTTTGCTACAATTGGTCTTACTCTGATAGTCAAAGTTCTTTATCGTCTAAACTAACATTTTTATCATAGTTACAAATAAACATTTTGAAATACCCACTCTAGTTGGCAGATTTGATGGTATCTCTGCGGCCGAACTTATCAATGTACTGCCACCAGACGGCAGTACAGGACTTTTGGTGGCCTATCGCTACACCACAAAACCATTAACTGGAACCACTGAAGTGCTGAAAAACGATTGATTTCAGTACTGAAGAGCACACTACTGACATCTTATAAAGGCAGATCACACCGTACACTTGAAAGCTGTGAGGCATGTATCAGCACCCAAGGTGAAAGAGTAACTGCCCAGCGAAAGGATTTTTGTTCCACCTGTCAATACACTCGGTCCAAGTATAAGGCACATATTTCTGGCATGGCAAACTTTTAGACCAAACACACTGCATAATATGGACAATCAATCCCTAACTGTATAAGTTTCAGTTCTAAAGGCTGGTTGATATCTCTAGTTTAGTCAAGTAAAAACAGTTTGTACAGGAATGAATAATTGGAGATATGAGGTACAGCTCTCGCCCCAATCAGGCGTCTACAATACCTGTATAATATTCTAATATAAATAGTTTCAAACCACCTTAAAGTTCTACCATGCCAAGAAACGTCAAATTTGTATTCAAGGCATTAGTGGCTACCCATCTGATTAGAGAGCTCCCGATGAGCTTTACATGGTACAGGGAGGCTTATTGAAACTTGAAGATAGAGTAAAAATCAAGGAAATTGGAAACTTCACTGATGCATAATTTGGCAAGTATTGCTCATGGACGTAGCTTCTGAAAGCATCCCTGCCAGCTACAGGGCTTTTGTTGATTTGCATCCACGCTTCAAATCAATCCCATAGATATCACCTCAATTCACAGAAAGGGTCGCATATATGATCCTGCAATGAAGCAAATAGTATTGATATTCAGACCTGCCCCTTTTCTTTACTTTCATTTTTGAGAACTCTTTGATATTACCAGCACATCGACTAAGGTAATAGAAATGATATTAGAACTTTGTACAGCTTTTTGCACTACTAAGAAGCAAAATGTTGGCTAAGATGAGGACTGATCTCTATAGATTTACTTGGACAACTTGAAACTATGGACGGATTTTGTGGAGCTTGTAAGTAGTGATGGGCTAATTTGTCAGCATTGCAATGTAATTATTTTATCGCCACAAAAGTTTTTGCTGCCTAATAAAGGGATCTGTAGAGTCAGGCATAAAATGCGGATTTTCCCAAAACCATGAACTGAAATATGAATATGTCATGTGCTTGCATCTAAACCTCTCTTTAGAAAGCGACAATGAAGCATTCATTTACAGGGGTATACTTAGGCCAAAATAGCTGCAGACCCTGCGCTTGTGCTTCTCAAACCTGTTCAAATATCACTAAATTTGCCTCATATGCTTCCTGCATATTGTCGAAGAGGCAGTAGTTAACCCATTGCCGTGATTCAGCTCCAGGTACATGGAAGGTCTACTGATCTGTGGAGCAAATTGACATAATTTCTGAATATCAATGTTATGTTTAGCAACTGTGGAGAGGGAAGGATCTCGGCATATCTGGCATGAAAACAATAATGGATGCCCAGCGCCACCCTATAAACTTGTGCAAGATTTGCAGTGGAACTAGAATGCTGCTTGTACAGTACACTTGCTAACTAAGCAAGGCACAATGCAATAATTGACACACCAGTTTGCAGTGAATTCCTACACTAACAAAATGGTTTTACTCTGATACAGTTATATATATATATATATATATATATATATATATATATATATATATATATATATATATATGCATGTCTATATATATGTGTGTGTGTGTGTGTCAACAGCCACATTTTCTTGTCTCACTAAAATATCAAAAACAATAAACATATATTTATATCTGCTTATGTACCTTCCACGGCACCTAGTTGGTGCCATTGATGATGCCAAACAATCGCTGCAGAAACATGGTAGACAGCTTGTAAAGCTTTCCAGTACAAACATAGTAAGCTAGTGCTACACAAGAGAGACTAAACCCTCACTGAAGGCTTTGTGCAAGTCAGTTTTTTTTAATTTGCTAGGCACTGCAAGGGATTGCATGTCAGGCCCGGTCCAGGTCATATGAATGTGATAACTGTCAACGTGGGAGTATATCTGCTGTTGAAGAAAACACAGTAGCCTCACAAATCCCTCAAACAGTTGATATAGACTTGTGTTGGCAAGATGAATATGCTTCAAAAATGATAAATATACCATGATCAAAATGTAGCTCACCTTTGTAATCTACCTGTGGAGGTAACCCTCTCCTAAAATGTGCTGAAAGCTTTCCAAGAGTGTACACGTAACCCGGGGGGCTCTGTGGAATAAGGCATCAATTCCATGTACATTTCACCTTTCAGATGAATCTCAGCAAAGGTGAACTGGTTTAATGGCATCATAAAATTTGGAATCTTACACCCGGAATTTGCCTGCAAGTAGCACCAATGTAATTATTAACCTTTTCACCCCTGGATTAAATTATGTAAAGCATCCTGCATAATGTGCCACAAGTACTACCATAGAGAGAATACACTGATAGATAACCTTCATGAACAATACATTAGAATGGCCCAGCTATCCTCCTTAATAATCACATTGCACGTTTGAATACATTCAAGAGATAAAAAGATCCTCCTACAAGAAGAAACCACAAACATGAATCAACGTAAGTGCTTTTATTTTAGCTGGTCTTGGCATCCCGTTATACGCCTGAGGACCACGAGGTTGATAGGCATCACTACTGGGCCAACCAAGGGCCACTATTTGCCTCGAGCTCAGATGGGTCCAAGACAATCTAAATTGCAGAATTCTGGATGACATCAATCAAGATAACTTGCTTAATGTAAACAGCAATCCTTGTCATGTGTATGCTGTTGACTCAATCTTACCTCAAGGAGTTCAAGGAGGAAAATGTTAATTTCATAAAATCGATCGAGTAACTTCCTCTAGGCTTTAATCTGCAATACACTTTCCTATACCTGACATCTATTATGTATACTGCTATAATGTTTCAGTTGAAGGATGCATGTGGGAAAATAGAACAGGTAAGGTCAGTACCACCTTGTTCAAATTTAACTGCTAATATATATCAGCAGTGGAGATGTTAGCCAGATCTTGTCTTTTTCAAAAGGCATCCACGACCTTGAATGGAAAACTTGAGTGTTTAGGTTTACTATTGTGGGTAAAGTTTATGCACGTTTACAGTGGGTGCTGATTTATGGTATCTGGGTTCATTATGGACAGGTGCCAGAATATCAAACACTTTGCTTCCAAGGCCACCCAGGGGTATTATCTGCACAAAAAGTGGGAGTAAGTGATGGTGTGTGGGTTGGGTGATTGGATGGTCGACATGTATTTACTGTAACTTTGTCTAGTAATGATTTTTCCTACCTGGTAACATGCCAACTGGGCTTTTTAAAAGACACAAGAAGCAGGCTGAGAGATTGGGCCTTTTGTAACTTTCTGGGTGGACTCTTTAGCTGTGACATCATTATGGAATCGTAGTGTGGCCCGTAGCTTTCAGCCGATTCATGATGATGTGATCTGGCGCATACATAATGCAACACTAACGCTGGTATCATGCAGTATTTAAACTCGCATACAAAGCCAGTATGTCAGAATATATGTTTAACCCCACATGGCTTGTCAGTCAACTGAGCTTATCTTATGATCCTGCATCTCTCACCAAGTGTCCATTAATAGTATCACATTTTCAACTTCTACAAAATCATTTGCCACATTCCTTTCAAACTTGGTGGGAATGCACATTGCGTAGGCCCCTATCAGGCTGAAATTGTCATGCTGATGATATGATTTTTATATTTTCAATAGGCTTTTTTTATTTTTGGCAAAATTTATTAAATCTGCTTCACCAATTACTGCGAAATTGCGTTTGCACACCCCTATTTCTAAATTTTAATTTGTTTAACGTTTAGCACTACGATTCTTTTCATGTCTTTCAATTTGATTTTATTATTATTTTATTTTGTTTTATTTTACATGTTTTGTAGCTACTTCCGACTTTCCAAAACCATAATTCAGATTATACTAAAACTAGGTGTAAATGTATCTTGTAGTAGGGTCCAACGAACTGTTTATGAGGTGAGGAAGCTACAGACCCCAGAATTGTAATGATTCTTGATTTTGGATACTTATTGGTTGATGCACACATTCCTGTTGATCGTAACGGGGGTCACTGGGAATTGCAACGTACTTCATGTATATCTCCATTTACTGTGTTCACTAAATGGTGCTGTTGGTATTTTCTGATTTTTAACCAACGACCAAATTCAGAATTATCGGTCAGGGTACGTGTAGCTGTAAGCATCATTATAAAAGAGATAGCATCTTACAAATTGGCTTATATGTCGGTAATGGTGGATCCTTATCCCATAGTAACTAGTGAACTCGGAAAGTACCTATGAGTCTTCTTTTGATGAAGTTTGATGTTAAGTGAACTTGCCAGGGTCAAACTGACAAATTGGCTTCTATATCGCGAGCAGAGAATCCTATCACTTTTTATTTCAGACCTCATGACTCCCAGACTATGTGAGTGAAGACTGATGTTACAAACAGTAATGACCTTCAAAAGAATATTAAGGTCCCCTTTCTTTAGGGCAGAACAGTGACCTTAAGATTCTTCCGGAGGTTACTGGGCAACAACAGTCTAAGGTCAATGGAGCACAGGACTATCAGAGTCCTCCTGATAATGATGCAAAGTAACTGTATATATAAATGTACACGACAGGGAGCGTTGACATTAACCCTTTACCGGTTGAATTAGGACTGAATCGAGGTTTAACTTGGCATGGGTTGGGCACTAAGTGTCCTACCCATGCCAAGGAAAGCTGTTGACCTGGGGGTGTGATCTTAATAGGCCTTACAATTTTTAGTCAAATTGTGTTTTCTTTACTGTTGAAATTAGTTGAAAACACTGAAGCAGTTGACATTTGACAACCAACCAGTTTTGGCCAGTTTAAGAGGGAAATGGTTAGAACATCAACATAATACATGTTGGATGTCAATAGCATACTGCAACTACAGTGCAATCTGAAAATTTTTATGCATTATAATTTTCTATTCCTGAAAAATGTTAATATCTGTGTGTATAGACATCCAACACACACACAGTATTAATCAGCATAAGAACAAATGGTCAAAAACACATTCAAATGCAATTATTGTATGTGCGTATGTGCAGCCGGCTATCAGCAATATGATAGCCCCCATGAAAACTGTGACTCCACCATGCCACTCTATAATTAATGGTTGCGATATGCAGCAGGCAGAAAGCTGCCCATAGCTAGTATGTCCTGTTTACCCCTATCGACAACAAAACATTTTATCACCAAATAGAACTTCTTCTTAAAACCCGTCCGGCCTGTTGTTTGGGTCACAAAGCAATGCAACGTAGTCTGCCAACCTGTACATCCTGGTTTTCATGAGACGTATCGTCCCTTTAATCTCAATATCACATGGAAATTATTGTAAATTCGGTTTTTGTGTTAATGAGACAAGAACTGCAATACCCAGGACCTCCAGGAGTTTTCAGAGCATGTGGGTGTCCTGATCTAATTGCCAAGGTCACATTACAAGGTTAGTGTTTTTCATTACCTGATTTAACTCTGAAATTAGACGAGGGGCTAGGGTGATGATCTTTTCCAGAGACCACAATGATATTGTTTGAATGACCCTGATCTAAATGTCAAAGTCATATATCAAATGTGATGAGCTTGGTTCCAGCTAGTAATATCGATTCTTGTGTCTTAAGAACTATTTGAAGTAACACTTGATATTGGAGCTAATGATCTTCATCCATTAAGACTAAACTGACTTGTGTATTAGTTGCTTTTGAACCTACAAGCAAGGTGATATCCCAAATATTTAGCAAGGTGCTGTTTGAACGATAACTGGAGAACTCTGACAGATAGAACTTTGACACTGTGCCTTGGTAATAGATCTCAATATGAGGTCCAGGTTACAGCGGCTTGTAAGCGACCGTTAATGGTATCCAAAACAACAGTGAAATGTCACAAAATAAGATTTAGTTTGGTGTCTTTTTCATCAGTTTTTGTGTACAACTACATTGGATATTCATGAGCAACCATCATGTTATCAAGTGGATCATTACACGTACACACACCTATAAAGAGCCATCGTTCATGTCACATAAACATGTACCACTCAATACAAAGTTCCACTTAGCAGCCACAGCCCTCCTGTTTCTAATAACTTTTAACGACCCTCCGGCCACAGGTTCAGTTTCCTGGTGGAGAATGAGCTTGGCCTGGAAGTTGGATACCTGAATTTCCTGAGCCCTGTCCCCTGTAAAGTGTTAAATAAACGTGTGTGATGAAGCATTGTGGACTGCAATTCACCCGATGACCACACACTATAAGGGCGAGAAATGTCTAAAACAAAGACTTTTTCTTGTCTCTCTTTTTTTGATTTTGTTTTGTTTTCGCTTTTGATTTGTTTGGGGGGGGGAGAACCAAATTCAGGATTCTTTAAATGGATTTTACTGGTCACTTTTATATTCCCGATTCCTTTTACAAATACATTTCACAGCAAAACAAATGGCTGCACTGCCAAATTGGTCACTCAATATACATGTAATGAGATATTCTTTTTTTCTCTTGCTTAGTGTTCTTGTGATGGAATAGATAAATCTACAGGAAAATGAACATGTTTTTTCACATAGGGGTGGGTACCTCATTGTATAGAGGGGAAAGAATTCTCTGCAGGATTTTTTTTTTTTTTTTTTACTTTTAGTGAAGAAATTGTGGATTTTTAAAAAAATGATATGGCATCTTATAGGTGTGTTTTCTTCGTATCCTTTTCCGATCGAAGACAACCACTGTAAAATGAGTCTTTCAAACACTTGAACAGTCAAGTTAGACATCCTGTATATAAATATGCAAAAACTGAAACATTTTCGGGTCTGTCAAATTATTTTTTGGTACACTGTAAAATTTAAATGTTCTAAAAGGTGTTAGCTATGGAGATTTTTGTTTGTAGAAAAAACTTTGTCTATAGCAAAAGCTATTTCACAGGATGTTCTATTTTATATATGTACCTTTTCATGCTTTTCGCACCAGTAATAACAATGAAAATTGAGTGTAAAATAACCAATTAATTGCTCTGATATGTACAGGAAAGAGGAAGCATAACATTGATACTAAGCAAACTATACACACAGCCATCTAGTGTGATCAATACATATAATATCTTGAGGTTTTTAGTTGTTGCAATAGCAGTAAAGTCATCAAGGATCTCCCAGTGCAAAAGTAACATTCAACTGCAAGTTGAATAAAATGTATCTGAGTGTATGTTGCATACAAACTATAAACGAAAATTTGACATATCAGTTTGTATGGAAATAGTATCAGTTGTGTCCATCATATATAGTACACTGCTGAAGTCATATTGTACAGGACCTGTTGAGATGAGTTTGACTTCTTTGTGCATAAAATAAACTTATTCCCACATTAGGAATGCCAGAAGGGTTGGGATAAAGTCCACCAACTTGTTCCAATACACCCAGGGGCATTACTTCCCGTTGATGAATTACTGCTCTGTCTGTCTGGTTGTCTGTCTGTCTGTCTGTCTGTCTCTGTCTCTGTCTCTGTCTCTCTCTCTCTCTCTCTCTCTCTCTCTCTCTCTCTCCCCTTGCATAAGTAACTCTGCATTGTAAGTTTCTGGGAGCTTCCATACTCCCAGATTGGCAAGACACTTCCAATAGCTTCTGTATATGGCTCTACATATTCCTGCATTTTCCACACAAGCATTCTGTCCTTTTCCAAGGAAATTATGATCATACAAGGTCCACAGGTATCAAGGAGACAGTGAGGGCAGTCTGCTGTCTCAGATTGCAATGTCTGCTCTATCACATGAGGCTGTGCAGTACTACAAGCTACTGCTTCTTCAGTGGGTTTCTGAAACTTTCAACTCCTCTTGGCTGCTTGAGTAGACTTTTCTTTTTTTCTGCTTGATACCTACAATAAGTAAACAAGTAAAACAAAGGAAAATCGCTATACTGGAAATTTACTCACAAAATCACACATATAAACAATTGTAACCATGAAATATCAAAATTTCACAGCTGGAGTGAGTAACATTTCCTCACCAAGATTACTTTCTGGTATGTGCCATCTTTTTTACCTAAACATATCTTCTATGCCTTTCTTCTGTTCATACGTAACAAGGTGAGTCACTTTTTGAGTGGCAATGTTGCACTTGCAGAGAGGAATGAATAGAATTTACTAGAAACTATATGAAAAATGTTTTGATCAATGGGAACCAGATATAGCGTATTGGTTGTTGTGTATCCTATCAGTTGTTGAGTTGAGTGGCCCATTGGTTGTTATCCCACTGACTGGCTTTGTGCATTTAGTCAAATCCAATAGAGCCACTTGTTTGCTACTATAAAACAACCTGTGGTACTGATCATACTGAATTTCAGAGGGGGATTACATGATCATGGCTTTGGTTTACCCTTGGAACTCTGAGGACTGAACTAGCATTGTTTTGAGTATTTCACACCCAGTTTGATTAGTGTACAGACCCAATTGGATTAGAGTAAAGAAACATTGGTGAATAAACACTAACCTCTATTGAAGTGTTGAAATAACCAAGTAATACAAAGCAAGTGCAATGAAAGCTGAAGGGAGTGGACTTGGTAAATAAACAATAGTTTGTATTGAAGTTTGAAAATAACATTACAAATGCAACGAAAATTCTAAGAAGATTATAAATTCAATCATTTTTTAATCCATTGTAGCAAGGTTTTACTGACATAATCCCCCAAGCTAATCTTATCCCTTGCTTCTATAGATAACAAACATCCCTACAGCAGTGGTCTACATACATGTATTTTTCTCTGGTCATTGCTTAGAGAAACTACTACAGAGAAAGCTGAGATCACATGTACTTATAAAGTCTTGAAAAATAGCCCTAATTTTCGTACTCAAAGGAAACGGCTGAGTGATGGCACATAAAAGACCTACCAATACAAGAGAAGTACTTTGCCAAGCAGAAAGACGATTGAATGTAGATTTGAAAATGACTGCAAGAAGCAGTCCTTTGAGTCCAAACTACAGCAATCTAAAGCAGCAACATACAGCAGCAGTATATTTAAAGCCCTGCCTAATATACTGGACAGCTTTCTTGCTACAGTCAACATTTCTTGTGATTCTGATACTACATCATCTGAAGGGTTACGCACACTAGACACCTTATTAGAAGAACAGCAACCCATGCTTGGTACCTCATCTCCAGAAGAAACAGCTAGTGAATCCACTGCTAGAGGCATGCCATCCCGGTTTGGTGGTACCACCTCATCTTTTCAACTGTTAGTAGATAACAAGAAACCATGCATGGCAGTGTGAAGCAGCCTCTCACGTTTTAGCCATGAAGTATGGTGGGACACGTGTATGTGTCAAGTCTTACTTGTGCTAGTGGACACAAATACAAATGGTCGTCAGCTTCAGCTATGTCAAAAACTACACCGATAACTATAGACTATTACTGTCATTCTTTTGCAGTGGTATGCCTTCAAACCAGGAACAGAGATTCTCACAGTTCACAGAAATAGGCACAGTACCAGGTCAGCTCTATCGGCAGTTTGTAATAACTATGTCTGCAATTGTTCACCTTCTGTATCGTGAGAATAAAGCAGATGCTGTCAGAGAAGAACAGAACAAAAGTAAGGATGCTGGTATGAATGGGATATCCATTATGACCGATGCAAGACAGCAGTGATGAATGTACTCTTATCATACAGGCATGGTGGCACTAGGGTGTAATACACACAAAGTTGTCAATAAACAACATATCAGTAAAAAGGATGAGAACAGCTCACATAAACATGCACACTTTGAAAAAGCAGACATTATTGTGGAAGAACACGTACATGACAGGAACAACACAGTTAACAAGAGTGTGAGAGATAAAGAGAATGTACATAATTCCAATGACAGGTGGTCTGCTGTGATGGGTATGAAGAAAATAACCAGCTAGTGTGACGATTTACCATTCTTTGAACGAAAATAATTATATATATATTTTGGGTACTCTTTTGACGCAAGAAAGGTACAATGAAATACACGTCCAAGTTGAGTTGCAGAGAAGAAAAAAAAAACAAAAACCAGCCTGTCCCCATCATTTTCACAAGACTGTTTATTTTATCAAACCACGGCACAGACCAGAGGTGAAGTTAACTGCAACGTGGGTAGCCTGGCGCCGATTAAAATGACACGAATAGGGCAGGCACAACAATTCAGATTGGTAACACTTCTGACCACCAATGGCCTCAAGTACACCAAGAACAAGACATGGCATCCTCAGCTTTTGGACAAGTTTAGTGGCGTCTGCAAACATAAATACTGGGCTATGGACCAGTGTGGAAGATCACGAACAAAATTATGTGGACTCTATTCTACTTCATGACCAAGATAAACATACTTCACGTCACCACAGTTCAGCATGCAAGGCACCACATTTTGTTCCAGATACACACATGATAACAGACCCCATAGCTGTGGCAATGTTGACAGACTACTTACACAGCAGAGTTATAAACAAAAACCCAAGTGATTACTGCTGTTCAAGAGACACATATTACATAGAAAGTTACAATAATGCCACATTGATATTTCTGAACAAACGTAAACACTACGGAGATACTATGTATGAATTGCGTAGTAACTCGGGTGCTTTGGAGTGGAATGAAAATATGGACAGGCCCTTTACATCCAGGAGTGCTGAACAAGTTTCCAACCATCCAGAGAGACACCTCGGAAAGAAAAGATATAAAGCAAAAACATTTCACTATGTGAAAAAGCATGGGACCTGCTTACTGAGCTTCAAAATACATATTACAGTGAAAGTGACCTTATCGAAGAAGATTTTGATAGTGATGAAGATCATAAGTATTGGAAAACTGTTTACCGTCTACTGTTTTTGATGCCAAATTTGGTGACAGTGACAGTGAAACTGAGTTTGAAAGTGTTTGAAGACCTGTGATGATTGAAGGACTGAAAAGTGTATAAATTTATGAAATATACAATAAGGCATTGATCCCTATGTGAAAGAACGTGTATCTTTTCATTATGTTCGCAGAAAAGGGACTGAAAATGGACTCAAAATGTGATTGTAACACAACAAAGTAAAAAAAGAAAAGTCCCACCAGTCTTTTCAGATAGAAACGCTTGTGGCTATGCATACAAATTAATCTGCACATATAAATGTGTATCGTGTATTCCTATGCAAGCTTATGTGTAGTATTGAAATGTATATATCAGTATAATAAACTAGATTTCATCTTACTTTGTTTTATCAATTTCAGTGTGGAAGTGTGAAAGATAGAAGAATGAAATAATGTATACCTGATGTTTGGTAGTGGATAAAGAGGGATGAATGATTCTTACCTGTAAAATGGTCTAATAATTATGTAGGGGTACCAGTATTTTGAGGAAACATTTCTCTTCTGGTTCATTCCACTGAATTTGAAATCCATATCCCGACAAGTTTTTCTGTAAGAAAGAAAGAAAGAAAGAGGAAAGAAAGAAAGAAAGAAAGAAAGAAAGAAAGAAAGAAAGAAAGACAGAAAGAAAGAAAGAAAGAAAGAAAGACAGAAAGAAAGAAAGAAAGAAAGAAAGAAAGAAAGAAAGAAAGAAAGAAAGAAAGAAAGAAAGAAAGAAAGAAAGAAAGAAGTTTGTTGCACTTACAGAATTATGTCTCATTACATGTACATATATATTGTGTGACTGATTTTGCAGTACACTTAGCTGTCATGTTTTTTGTGGTAAAATGTGTGTCTAGAAGGATAAAAAAATATAAAAATAACCTTTGAAAGAATCATGAATTATTTATAAAAAAAATAAGAAAATAGAGACCCAAGAAAAGGTCTATGCTGTAGACTCCTCTCCCCTTATAATGTGTGGTCATGGTGTGAATCGCAGTGCTCAATGCTTCACTGCCCCAGTTTATTTCACACATTACTGGGGACATGGTTCAGGGCATTTAGGATTCCCACATCCAGACCAAGCTCATTCTCCACCGGGAAACTGAACCTTTGGCTTCAGGGTCTTTAAGAATAATTTGACTAAGAGCTAAAAAGAGAGAATCTACCAGTGACTAAGAGCTAAAAATAAAAGGTTTATCTACCAGGATAAAATATTGCTATATCACTTTTCTGAACCCCAGTACCCCATTGAAGAAAGCTGTATATCCGCAAAATCAATGAGGTGTACAGTGTCGTCAGGTTTAAATTGTTATTTAAATTTGCGTGACATAAACACATCATGAAAGAGTCATGCAGATAAGCCCCATCAGATCACCATGCCCAAGATCAACAGTGTTTGGTGAGGCAGATTAGAAATCTGTTGCGTCGGTCTTGTTCTAAGATATTACCATTTAACAAACTGCTTGACGGTTTGCACATCAGTTTGACACTGGAGAGTATTTATACTACTCCCTAGGTTTAGAATCATTTACATGTACTTATTTATACGTAACCTAGCAATTGTAGAGTGTTTTGTACATGAGAACCCTGACATCTGCATTTACTTGTCAAACTGCTGTATGGTAAACACCTGCATGAATGTAAACGGATGTTGCTTTTGCTGGATTGAGTGATAAATGTGAAGTTACCGTTAAGGTAGCGGCCACATTTCGACTACAGGGCAATATGGTGACTCATCATAAAATGACTTTTTCCATTTTCATGAAGTCCATTATCTAAACTTTGTGCTCACCAAAAATGACTTTAAAAATTTATATGAGAAAAATGAAGAAAAACATCACCAAGTTACACGTGCTTGGTCTGTTTGTTGAATTATGTTAATTAATCGCCAAGTTTAGATAGCATTCGGCCACCGTCTCTGGCCCTGACAACGCGAAGCTGCTGTCGACTGTGACTAATGAGACAATGGGGCATCGCTTGAGTGACACTGTCACATGATATGAAGACGGAAAGACGTTACTTCTATCCCTCCTATATCGACCGAGAAATTCGCTGTTCTTTTTGTTTATCTTGTGGACTATAATTGAAATAAAATAACTCTTGATGACCCATTTTTACGATCGCCCTTTGTCAAAATGGCGGCTCGATCGAGGGGCACGGAAGATTACAGCAAACGCCAGCCGAACGAAGGATTGCTCAAAAATCACCATTCATCATGCAATAATTTTTTTACAACGCATGCGCCGTTTCATTTGACAACCTTCACACAGCTCCGTGATTTTTGCCATTAATCTCTGGTTTCTTAACCATTACTTGGGACTCTTGCCTACCAAGTGGAATAATATGAGCTAGAGGTAGGTGCAAGCTGTAATACTGGATTGCCGGGCCTATATGAAGTGTGTTGCTGGACTTTCTTTGCGAGTGACTCGTGATTTCTGATCCAAATCTACCCGCCTAATACTAGGATTACATAATACGCTATGCATATTATGACACAGCGGGGCAATGAGGACATGAACCCTACTGACGGTGCCGACAGCGCCGCTGGCAAACAAAATCCTGTAAGTGGTTCGCGAGGATTGAAGAGACCCTGGCTGTCACCGTCGTCTCCGACAGGTGTTACCCCTCCTACTTCTAGGCATCGTGGCGATAAAATCGTCAACTTTCTGGAAATATTGAACGATCCTCGAGTTAGCGACTTGCTTGAACAAATTGTGAAACGGGCTGTTGAAAACAAAGTATCTCACCTGACAAAAAAAGTTGAAGACCTCGAGACACAAGTCAAGTCTAATGAAGATCATTTTCATCGCGTTAAAACCAGCTTTGAGTCTAAAGTGGGGTACTTAGAGGAGAAAATCAAAGATATGGAGAAAATTGTTGATGAAGCTGAACAGTATAGTAGGTTGTTTGCTGTTTGCGTGTGTGGTTCAAGCAGATACCGGAGAATGACAACGAAAACACAGATGAAATAATTGGAAGTCATGCGAAAAAAATATGCGTCCATCTGGATCAAAATGAGATAAGCAGATCTCATCGAGTTGGCAAAAAGGTACCCGGGAAGTCCCGTGCAGTTATTGTGAGGTTTGTGAGCTATCGTACTAGACAGAAATTTTTCAGTGCCATGAAGAAGAGTAACGATGTCTACATATTCGAAGACTTAACCTAGAAACGCTCTAGCATCTGTACGCTGCCCGCAAGTTGCGGCGTGAGAAAAAAATCCACTCTTGTTGGTCGCGGGACGGTAGACTGTACGTTCGCGAGGTAAACGCTTGGGGCAGAGACTCTCCCTCTGGCGCATAGTGGAAGTTCATGAGCTGTCCGATTTGGATGGGTACATTTAAATGTATATTTCGAGAACTATTTCAGAATTCTCACGTGCAAACTATATACTGTATATTTTCTTCATTCCCCGAGCATACTGTTTACATTTACAGTTGTGTATTGTGCAATTATTAGCTCGACTGTATCATTGAACTTGTTTGAGCTCTTTTAAATTTTGTTGTCTTGTATAATGGGGATAGACTAATTTATCATGTTATTGCAAAAAATGTATATCTCGCTTGACACTCCCTCTTTCCACCTCCCACCCACTGCGCCGTGGAATTATATAACATGTTTATCTCACGTGTCCTTGCGGTATAATGATTCTAAAATTTCTTCGTGCCAACCACATTTTGCCATATGCCGGTACAATATGACATTAATATGCATTTCATGGTGAGTGAGGGCGTTGTATTATAGTGTATTCATGTGCAGTAGGGCCTTCCTATACCGGGCACCCGTGGGACCGGAAAGAAAGTGTTCAGTATGGTGAAGTGTACGGTGTGGGGAGGTTTGCTCACATTGCGAGTGTGTGTTTGGGACCGGGGGGTGGTGTTCGGTGCGGAGAGGTGTTAGGTATGCGGAGTTGCTCGGTTGGAGAGGTATTGCTGTATTATGTTAATATTACAGTGATATGGTATTGTCATTTATTTGTAACCTCTTCATGCTGACTTTGTACAACAGGTCGGCTGTACAATTTCACCTTTTTTCATTGGATAATGGTATTTAGCTCTGTTTGCATTATCATAATGTAACAACAAGTCTCGTTATGCTAAGCACAGCTTACCACTTTCCGATACCATGTTATCAGCACATATTGACTAGTGGTGTATTATTGTATACTTCGTATGTTATGAAAATACTGCAGTTATATAGTATTGCCTTCTATTCTAATGCAACAACAAAACCGTTCAGTTACCCATGCTCTCTGATATGCCGGTAATACGCTTCTAGCGTATCTTAGAAATACACGAACCATCATCGTTATCCCAAACTCTTTTGTAAGGACAGGCCCCTTGACTTGCATTTTGTAGTATGTGAATTAATCAGTAACTTTCCCGAACTTTGAATCTTTAACACATTATTTGAAACTAAACTAACTACAACTAGCAGTCTTAGTTTTTTTTTATTACCTCATTTCCACATCCAGTCTTCTTGTTACAGCTTGTTAAACACATGCTTTGTAGCATAATTCTTTCTATATTGTATGGTCACACCCGAGTTTCCTTTTTATGTAACATGCTCTCTGTTTCTTTTCTGTTTTTCTGTTTATGTATTCTGTCGTTTACTCTCATTGTTCTATGTCATGTCACTATGTTACACATCTTGATCTCTGTCAGCTGGACAACTATTTGTATATACTCCTTTAAGCATCCCCTTCACATACAAATAGCCTATGTAATCGGTAGTTACTTATCAAATCGCTTTCAGAGAGTTACGATTGGTGGTCAGTCGTCCTCCTTGCTTCCTGTACAGGCAGGGGTACCCCAGGGCTCTATTATGGGGCCTCATCTTTTCCTAGTTTATGTTAATGACATAACTGATAATATTGTGTGTGATATTAAGCTTTTTGCTGATGACACTAGCATTCTGGAGATAATCCATGATCCCGTTACCTCTGCAGGTCGGATGAACGCAGATCTTGTTCATATCTCTACATGGGGCAAACAGTGGAAAATGTCTTTCAATGCTATTAAGTCCCTAGCTGTTTTGTTTTCCACTAAACATAACAAGCCAGATCACCCACCTTTACTCCTTGGCAATGCTGTTATACCAGAAGGTACTAGCCATACACATTTGGGCGTTACACTTTCTAGTAATCTAAAGTGGGATGCCCATATTACCAGAATCGTGGAAAAAGCGAGGAAACGTCTGTCTCTCCTCCACAGACTTAAATTTAGGTTATCCCGCAATACTCTGATTCGGCTTTACAAATCCATCGTACGACCCATCTTAGAGTATGGATGTATAATTTTTGACAATTGCTCACAGACTCTCTCTGATTCCCTCGAGTGTGTTCAGTATGAAGCAGCTCGCATTTGTTTAGGAGCCCTGAAACGCACTCCCCGTCATCTTATGCTTAAGGAATTAGGCTGGCCTACTCTAGCTAAAAGATGCCAATATTTCAAATTAATCATGTTTTATAAAATTGTTAATGGTCAAACTCCCGCTTATCTTTCGGATCTCGTTCCGAATAACAATGGTCAGCCCACTGTCCAGTTAAGAAACCGACGCAGCCAAAGACAAATCAGGTTTAACTCCTTACGGTTCGGAAATTCGTTCATTCCTTCCTCTATTGAACTATGGAACGATCTCCCCGACGACATAAGACGTTCTGCAACTTTATCCAAATTTAAATCTACTTTGAAAAATACTTTATTGTCTGTAGATCCTGTTCCTGTTTATTACTCACACGGCAGTCGATTTTCTAATATCATACACACTCGTTTGCGCTTGGGCTTATCCGGACTAAATTCCCACCTACACAGATTTAATATAATACCCCTCCCAGCTTGTAAATGTCTAAATCCTGACGAAAGTATTTTTCATTTTTTCCTAGAATGTCCCTATTATTCAGTTCCCAGGAAATCCCTTTTAAAAACGGTTTGTTACATTCTAGCTCCAGGTGTGAATCCTAGTCTTGTAGTCTATCTAGCAAGTGATATACCTATCCGGTATCTTATACATGGTAACAATGACCTTTCTGCAAACCTAAACATTAAATTATTTGATGCTGTCCAAAAATTCATTTCTGACTCCAGACGATTATATTTTGATTACCATGTTGATCCTGTCAATATACGGTTTATGGCTAAGACTGTCGTCATTTTTTTTTTTTTTTTTTGGTTACCAAGCTAGTGACATAGTGGATTTTTCTGGATCAATAACTTGTACTCATTCTTTAATCGACATGTCTCTGCTTGTGAGTATTTACTACATAGCATTCAGGAAAGTGTATTTTTCAATATTATTGTAACAATGAGTGGTACAGACAAAGCATTTCGTGAATTGTATTGTCCTGTGTGTATTGTATATATTCTGTGTGTCTCTCTATGTCTGGAGACCCTGCTTTTTAGTATCTCGATGTATACTATTAGGTGATCCAGAATAAATAAATATGTTTAAATTAAATTATGTAATCTGTCGCATTGTTTCTGTACTTCTCGCTTTCCTGTACAAAGGTTTAACATATTTGGCCCTGAGTGATATATGCTATACTCTGCCATTACAGAAATACTCAAGTGGCCACATGCCCAACCCTCCTCTTCTGTATTACGATGGGTATTAGTCTTGCTTTGTATAGAATGGCCATTGGTCTTTTCTTCAACAAGTCCATTTCCGTGAAAGTCTCCCTCCAATTTGACTCAACTGTCGACTTTCAAATAACTATTTCCGTCTGCTTACTTGCACTTTTGTTTGCAATCATTCTTTCTAACGGATTCCTTTGTTTTCAACACATCCTTTCGCTTCTATATAATTTCTTTTTTCTTGCTATTGATGTCCACCCGCATCCCGGCCCTACAACATTTTCTGACAAACAGCTCAAATTTTGTCACTCAAATGTCCGTAGCATATAAGTGCCGGTAAAATCGATGAAATCCAACTTCTAGCCCAATCTGAAAAACTTAGATATAATCACCCTATCTGAAACTTGGCTTGATGAGAGCTACCCTTACCAACTTCTGCTTATTGATAATTTCCAACCACCCTTCCGAAGAGACCGCCTGGAAGGTAGAGGCGGTGGAGTTATGACTTTTGTTAACTCGTCGCTTCCGTGCCTGAGACGTTTTGACCTAGAAAGCGACTACAGTGAATGCATTTGGATAGAGATTTCCACACTCCGTGGAAAAGTATTAATAGGAAGTTACTATCGTCCACCTGGCCAGCCTGCCGAAGTACGTGATGTCTTTCTTGAATCTTTGGCCACTTCTGTCGCCACTGCGATTGAATCCAATCCGTTTATTCTTGTAGTCACTGGTGACTTTAATGACAGATGTGAGGACTGGAACTCCGCACATTCCGACAGAGAGCTTGGTTTATCTCTTGTTAACCTTGTATCCTGACACAATCTTTTCCAAATTATCAATGAACCCACGAGAACCAATGAATTTTCAAATAGTCTACTTGATCTAATTATTACCCATTCACCTGGACTTGTCCTAAATAGTGGTATTCTTGCTCCTTTTTCTAACTCTGACCACTCTGTGGTATTCTGCTCTTTCTCGCTCTCCCATCACAAGGACACACCCTTTAAAAGGCCAGTATGGAACTTTGAAGAGGCAAACTTCCCAGACCTCAATGCTGCTCTCTCCTCCGCCCCATGGAACACTGGTCACGATGTGTTTGATACGGTCGACGATGTTGTGTCATACTGGTCCGACCTATTTTTATCCACTGCCAGAGAATTCATCCCATACAGGGAAGTTACTCTTTGGCCTAGGGACAAACCATGGATAACCTCAGAAATTAAAAAACATATTCGCCATAGAAATCGAGCATGGAAACGTTTTAAGAGGATATCTCTTAGCCCTCGCCCCTATACCTATGATATTAACACTAAGATTGATAGGCTCTTTCAGCTATACAAAAAGTGTCGGAACAGAGTAGTCAACTTAATTAACCAATCTATTCGATTATATTTCTGTAAACTGCGCAGACAATTTGATGGACATGATATTAATCCTAAGCAGTGGTGGAGCCTCTCGAAGTCCATTCTAGGATGCAAAGTCCACGAAGATATCCCACCGATCATCGAGAATGACAAGATTGTGTCTTGCATAACAGAAAAGTATGATATTTTCAATGCATACTTTGCAAGCCAATGTAGAACTGTTCCCGACATTGACGCCCCACCACTGCCCCAACTTACTTTCCATACAGAGGCACGCCTATAGGATATCAACTTAAACTCACACAAAGGGAGTTCTCCTTGCACATTGACACATAATTTCTTTTATACACAGCATCCATCTTAGAACGTATCCGTAGTTAAATTAAAGGTATTCTCATGTACCAAAAGTACCATTTAATATGCCCTTTCGGTAAAAGATATATCTAATTCATTTTAAGGTATCTTTATTTACTTTTAAGATATTTTAAGTTCAATGTACATATATATAAGGATATATGAAATTGAGTTGAGATTGAAGATATCAGAAATCAAGTTGTAGATATCTTGATATTTCTCTATGTGGTCTCAATATGTTTGAGAATGCAAACCAATGTGCACACATACATTACACATTACAATGGGGCCCGTGCAAAGCGTTTTACCAAAACGAACGGCCGTTTGAATATAGACATATGCTCTATACTTTCTACTTTGTTGTAACAGTTAGCATTAAAAGAAAAACACAGTAAAATGACGCTGATCATGCATTGATAACATTTGCTGATGTACGCCCGACGTTCAAACCTCCTGTTAGGCCTGTAGTCATTGCGGTCACATTACACCACGGTCACTGTGAGTGACAACAGGGGCCAAGGAGGCTACTCTCCTTGCTGGAACGGATAAGTGGAGACTACAGCTAGGGATGTACGAGGCAACGTTTGTGGTACCACAGAAGTTGCTGCCACACAGTGGTGCACCACTTGTCCGAATATACGGCACCACATGTGGTAGCAACTTGATCCATTTAGCCTAATTAATTACGCATACCTACAGCTCACATGTACACACTGTGGGCATTTAAACATGGCTGCTCTACAGGCAAAGCTGATGTAGTAATAGTGTCCCTGTTGTTGATGGGACGCAAAAGAGAGAAACGAAAAACGAGTGAGATGCTTTCATATCAGGCCATATGGTTGAAGAGACTGCAACAATTTGCTGCACATAATGCCCTTATAATGGAACTCAGACAAGGGTTCGATGAGGGGTACAAAAGTTTCCTCAGAATGGAAAAACCAACATTTAATGAGCTTGTTTGTCTCGTCACTCCAGCCATCAAAAGGCAGGATACCAACATAGTACAAGCTATCCCTCCAGAAGACGGACTGGTTGTCATACTTCGATATCTTGCCACAGGTACATGCTGTTGGCCATGTTTCCCAGTCTCATAAAGCTGCTGATGGTGTTGCCATGTCAACACGCATGTGATACACGGATCAAGTCTAATTGGCTAGTTTGCTACCACCTGTGGTAGGAGATTGACTGAACTGTCTCTTTAAGCCACTTGTGGTAAGTGCTCCAACTTTTGTGATTGGGTGGGTTATACACGCACCTTTTGTGGTGCAACTCGTGGGGTACCACAAAAGTTGCCCCATATATATCCCTAGCTGTGTCGGCCTCTGGTGATAAGTGCCAAGCAACAATTGACCCCTTTCCCAGAACTAGCCAGGCACCCACTTGCGTACCTCCATCTGACTGGAGAAGTCATTGCGGGGCAGAATAGATCTCAGCATGGGAGAATGCATATTAATGGCATCAAAGTTCCCTGCAAATAACTTATTTATCGTTGCAACTTTAACATCAAACATGAAAGTCTTTTAAAAGTACGTTAAAATCATTGTTACCTGAGAAACTTCAAATTTTAAATGGTGGGAAAGTTTTGATGAATAAAAATAAATAGAGTTTTTCTGCATTTTTTTGTATAGGACTTAACTGTCATTATTATGAAAGTGCTATCTGACATTTCTAGCAGAGAAGGGATGTCTATGAGTGTAAACAACGAAACATGACTTACAGAAATAGTCAATCTAATACATTATAAAATTGGCACACAGGAATGTCTCCACCATAAATGGTCTGCCTTGTTTTGAATTTATAGATGATCTGTAACAGTACTTGTTTGGTATCTATATTTTGCTGACAAGCATGACAAGGCCAAAAATCCCATGTTGTTAAGTATGCTTACATTTCTAATTTATAAGCATTATCGTATGACATAACATGCTGAATGTTCTATTGTAAAGAGAGGCGGAATAAAACTAACACCTGCAAGGTGTGGCTGTATTTATTTCATGCATGGGGCGAGGTGATTCTGACACCTTTGAATCCATCACCTGCATAGTTTTTGACAGCTCTGCACTGAGTACATTTTGACATTGCACCAGTATAGACAACAGTGGCCACTCCCCAGTCATTTACGCATGTGCACACTCTGAAAAGATCAACTCAAGACAAGGTTCTTGCTAACATTTCACGGAGGAAATGGGGTTTATTTTCCCAAAATTGCCCTCATTTA
Source organism: Hermodice carunculata (assembly GCA_964020975.1). Lineage (NCBI taxonomy): Eukaryota > Metazoa > Annelida > Polychaeta > Eunicida > Amphinomidae > Hermodice > Hermodice carunculata. The sequence goes on from OZ026624.1 coordinate 17,136,252, forward strand.
TTGTAATAAGTTTACCTTTTCTCACTGTTGTGCAAACATTGTTGCACCTGACTTGGCACTTTCTTTTAACATATACAGCAGTCTGAACATGTATTCATATTTTTCCATCACCTGAGTTTTGTTGCTGGATAAATGGCCATATTGAAAGCATTCAGGCAAGCAGACCCCCCCCCCCCCCGGGGGGGGATATTCTGTTGTGAATAAAGGCAAGAAAGCAGTTGTGCACACTGGCTCTACTTGTGGGGGAAAGTCCTGAATTAGAGGTCAGTTGTTTTCAATCTATGCACTCTTTTAGCAAAAAACTGTTTGATCTATAATAAAGCATAAACCACCTGCTAGTCACATTTCGCGCACATCTTCCGCTGCAATACTTATGGATATTGAATATAAATATTTTTAAAAGAATTGAACTTCCTTTGATTGTAATTATTGATGCTTTGTTCCAATTTAGTAGCTGGTATTCTAAAAAAAAAACCCATGAAATCGGTGATGTTAATTCACAGAACGTGCTTGCGACAAATTAAGACATCCGCCAGTGATGGAAAGGAAATTCAATTAGTATAAATACATTACAGTCTCTTTGCATTTTAACTCGAGGTTCAACAAGGGAACATGATTGTTTTTCCCCATCCATTTGCTGTGTTGAACCAGATTCATAAAGATTTTCCTTTGTTTTGAGTGATGCTTACGCTATTTTAGGCAAAGCTTTGCTTATTGACCTTTGTTCAATCCGAGGGACTCATGATGAACAATTTTGCCAACTGCCACCACAAGATCACAGAATGGCCCAATATACACTACTTACTTGTGCACACGTCTAGAAATAAGACAGACAAAGATGATATTCATTATTCACACAAGAGGCTTTATCCAGTACCAACATCATTTATGGCGTGCAATATTGAAAATTTCAATTTGCCATATTTGGATATGTACCCATGAACATGTCATTTTGTTATACAATTTTCACGAAAAAGCCAGTGATAGCATCAGTTATGGCAACATCAAATATATCTATCATTGTAGCTTGTAGGTTGAAAAATTTAATTATGATCTCTGCTATGTATCAAAAGGACAGAGCAACTCATTTTGCAGGGGACCTGTAAATGTTTGAAATAGATGATATAGGAGATCAAGATGTATTTGTTCCCGGTCTTCAATCTTTGAAAAATAAAGATACCTGTCAGATAGCAATATGACACGAAACAGCTGGAAATTAATCAAAAGGGCACAGAGCAAAATGTGATGTGGGGATGGGTTGGAGGACTAATTTAAAGTCAGAACCAAATTATCCGTCCAGCTACAGAGATCACTGACTTTATTCTCTGTTTGCATATTTGTGAGGCCTTTATGTTAGCGTACAACAGCAAGAAAAACGCCATATCAGAATGAGGTTCAGTCTTGACACTTCCTTCTAAATGGATTTCCCAGGTTCTAGGTGGTTGGTGCACATGTTGATTTTCACACAGTAATTACATAAGCTTTTCCTTTTCAAGCATATGCCTGTCTTGCTCTTCTCTGAAAAAATGGACACGGTTTGCGACACTCTGCCAATTTGTTGGTAGACATTTATATTACAGTATGTAAAGCTATTTGCATATGGACAAGTATGCCCGCCGCTGGGAGCTGAAGTCCACTACAATCGTTCACTTTCTGCAAGTCATGTATTTTAGATTTATACTACACAGAACCCTTGTGCCGCTGTCTAATAATAGCAGTTACTATGTATGCATCTACTCAAGTCTTCCATAATGTAAAGCTACACATATTTGCAGTAATATAAACTCCTTCGTAACATGAAGAAAGAAAGTCATTAAACATCATTACACAGCGATACTCTAAAATGAAGTAACGTGTTATTCTACATTTAATCGTAACACGGTAGTGTTATTCAATACAGTGTATTTAGCGTATTGACACAAAATGTTTCTGTGTACTTTTAAAATTTTCAATTTGGGCTTTTCCGCACAGTTGTCAAAATTTTACATATACTGCAAAGTGGAAAAAAGCACTGTTGATAAAATACAATAATTATGTTCTGTCGGGCTTTTATTGGTGCTACCACAGGCAGACCTACAAATCAAGATATTTCGAGATACAAGTTGCTTGATAGGCTCTACAATAATATATATTTTTTGTGGAGTATAAAGGCTTCTAATATTCTTAATTATGTTTATTATATTTGGTCAATCGTCCCAGAGATGGAAATGGTAATGGCATCTAAAAGACAGTAAAAACTGACACCAAAACACGTTCCAAGGCAACAAATGAGAACAATCCAGGCTTTAGAAAGAGTGGGCCAGAGAGGAAGAATGCCTCTTCTCAGAAGTCAGACGCTTTCAGAAATTCAAAGTTTAACTTGTGTACCTTTGAGAGGTTTCTGGTAAATACACTACTTTCACAAAATGGTTTTTTTTTTCAGAAACGTGGGTTTTTGTAGGTAGTGTAGGCTATTTACATTAATGCTGACAACGGGCGTGGCGCACGTTCCCTTCGATGGCAGCCTCAATGCAAGCTGCTATAACCCCAACACAAACCACAGGGGCTTCCAGCAGAATGGTTGTCCTCATGTTGTGGTAGCTATGCACCCATATATACTGATCACCAAAGGCACTGTCTACCGAAACTAGATTTTACAATCCATCGACTCGAACTCTGCCTAATGATTGAGTTGTCTGACGTATTTAGCCCACTTTAGCCATTTAATTCTTCGCGGCACTTCTCGATTTCAAATGAGCCACTCTTCGTTGAACGGAAATGACCATGACGGTAAACCTAACCCTGGGGCGCACCCATCTTAGATTCCACACAGAATCGCTGGCGACAAATCAGAGTTAAGGTAAACTTCGAGTATGTACGCCGGAGTCACTTCCATTTAACGAAGAATGACCCATTTGGAAGTGATAGCTTCCGCGAGGAATTAAGTGGCCAAAGTGGGCTAAAATACAGGTACATCAAACAACTCAATTAGTAGGCAGAAATCCAGAGACTGGATTGTGACGAATCGTTTTGGTACATGGATAATATATTTCGAGGCAGCAGAAGGTGTTTAAAACAGGAAAGCAGTATGTGAGGCGCCTTGTTTTGTTTTCTCCCTTCCAACGCGAATCAGTATTTTTGGTACACGGTGTTTTTGATGATCAGTATCAACGGGTTCGTATCTAGCAGAATACATTAGGACAACCCTTCTGCAGACTCAGACTCAGATCAGCTTTATTTGACAAGAGAATGAAGTAATACTAAGCGTACACACATATTTGGTAATGGTAACAAAAGCAAATGCTTAAGAGTGAAAAATAAAACAAATTACCAAATTACAAAACCAGAAAAATCGGTGTGGCTCCAGCTGAGGGTTTTGAAACCCACTATCACTGAAGCTGTCCTGCTGGTTGCCCCTGTGATACAAACGATATAGTATCTCAAATATAGACACATTTACTTCCTCACGTGAAAGCACGGCATCGACATTTAACAAATTGGAATTTTAATAACTTAAAGAAATACAAAATAAAACAAGAAGTCAGTCGTTCAGATGTCTATATGTATCATGCAGATCGTTCTGGTATAGCTGTAGGCCCGTTATAGCACCCATTTCATCCCCTGTCCTGTCGCCACATATTGATCTGAAGCCATCGTGGCTGGTGAACAAAATTGTCTGCTTACTTCCTGTGCTGTGCTGTGCTAGCAACAGTTAGTTTGGTTCTTGGAATGCAGCGCCTCCTTGTGAATTGTATATGTGAACTTGTCATCAGGTACCATTGACCATGTCCTATTGCAAAATAGTACACGCTTGACTGTCGCTAATCGGTAAATCACAGACGAAGCTTAACCTAATTATAATATTTCTACATGCATCTTGTAACTACTAATAGGTTTCACCTTGACACCGGTACAGGGATTACAAGAAGTGTACAATAGCAATCTTTCCATTTTAAATCTGTCCATGGCAAATTGACAAAGCTGAGTTTCCCATAATGCCTTACCATAAAACAGCCTTTTCTGATGTAATGTAAGTCAGACACGCAAGACAATTTTTCTTTCCGATTATCACAGACACATGAGAACTATGTTCAAAATTCCCAACACATAAGATTATATCCTTTATTCAATTTGCCAATGATTTGTACACAGCACCGTCGGAATTTATTTATTAATACTTTCAGAAAGGTCCTCAGAATTTTATTTTTAGTATCAAATCAGCCCTGGCGACAGAGGTTCATGATCGATCACTAATCTGCGGAAGCCATACTGTTCCATCCCATGGCGTAACGGTAGACGTTATGACAACACTGCCATTGCTAGGCTTACTATTGGCCCGAATGATATTCACACTTTGCAACGCTTGATAGTCTTACATGCGCAAAAAAAGTCTTGCATATGCAAAAAGATTATTGTCTTACATATGCAAAAAATGATTTACATTTATGTGCAAACGGTTTGCACATATTTGAAAAAAAATTGACAGAGAAGTGTAGAAACGTTTTTTTTTTTTTTTTCCACATGCGTAAGTATACCCATATGTACGAACGAAATTCTCTACTACATATCTAAACCAATCATGTATTTCACATATGTTTCAAATATGTGATAAATTACATGTGTGTGAAATACTTTTACTCCTATGGTTTTTTTATATTTTTCAATTTTGTCTAAATCTTTAACACATCTGTGCAAAAGATTTGCAGTTATCAACAAAAGAATTATATATATATACGTGCAAATGTTTTAAAGTATGTGAAATAAGTGATTATTTTACTAACGTGCAAAAGATTTGCACATGCAAAAGATAGTTTTACACACGTGCAAATACAAGTTTTCACATATGTGTTAATTTTGTGCATACATTACAGAACGATTACACATACATGTAAATTATTTATACATATCGTAAAATAAACATACATAATTATACATAAGTATAACAGAATGACACATGTGTGCAATAAATCACAAATGTGTGTAATGACTTACATGTATGTGCAATATTATATTACATGTGAGCAAATGTTTGCAATAAGTCAGACGTGTGTGATTACTTTAATACACGTGTGTGCACAATTATATTATATGAGCGATTTTGTACACATGTTAATCTTTTACACTTGTGTAAGATATATGTGCATAATTGTACATGTGTAAAATAATTACACACGTCTGCAATAAATCGCAGGTACATGTAATTGATTGCACATATGTTGAAAACAATATCACATGAGCAAATTGTTTACAAATATGTGTAAATATTTTACAGTTATGTAAGATACATTTGCACAATTAAACATATGAAAAATTCTTACACATATGATGTATAAATCACAGGTAGATGTAATTAATTACAGATACTTGCAAAAATATATCACATATGAGCAAGTCATTTGCAAATATGTGTTAATCATTTACACTTACATTTGTAGATTTTCACACATGAGTAAACTTTGCATATATATGAGAGATTTACACATGTGTGAAATACTCATTTATTTTACAAATGTGAAAAAGATTTACACTTGTGAAAAAGAATTATACATGTGTGAAAAAAGATGTGTGCGTATGTAAAAGGTGTATTTAATGTTAAAAGTATTAAATAAACAGACTTGCTTTAAACAATGATTTAGAAAATACTCTCTTGATATTACATGACGCCCTAAACGTAATTTAGGGTTCTCTTTTTACTCTAACATATTTTCAAGTTATTCTCATAATTCATGCAAGTGAATGTGTCACTGTTCGTGTGGTGACTTGAAACTTTGTATTTTTTAAAAAAATTTATTCAGTTTTGCGTACTTATCAACCATTGGTGTAATTGTAGTCTATGTGTGCGTTGTTCAAATATCATGTTGTAGGGTGATGTAATCAATTAAGTTCACGCATGTGTTCAGTTTAAGCAGTGATATATTTTACCCCGGAATCTCTACTTAAACATACCAGGTTTAAGATAACTAATAATTATTTCAATTATCTTAATTTGTTCTCATGTATTCTGATTTCGTTTTAAGATATGTGGAAATGACAAGTGCATGAAAACGACTTGTCATATGTATGTAACGTTTGTTATATTACAAATGTAGCTTATTTACAGGCACGTTGACGCCCTAGTCTGTGAGGGCTGGCATTTACTCACAATGCCGCCTCACACTGCACGACAGATGTTCCATACGACAAAATTTGTTGATTATAGGTCATCATATGGCTTGATCTGTATTACTATGTGTATCAGGTCAGATGGCCCAGTATCGGCATAGGCCCCTAAATGTGCTCAATTGGTCTTGCTTGAATGATCTTTAAAAACTTTAAGAGTCTTTTAAAAGTCTTCTCCAAAACAACTGACCACTGGATTCCCTTTAAACGTAGTAAGATATAAATTCTGTGTGTGTGTGGACCAGCTATGTTTGCTAGGTAATGGTAGGTATATTATTATCATTTTTGTCTGGAGTAAAATCCTACATTTAAGACTGCCGCTCCAAATCATCAGCCAGGTTCACTTCAAGTTTGTCACATGTCCTAAAATGTGTATGCTGCAAGTTTCGTTGATGGATCATGAATATTTTATAACTTTTATATTTTAACTACTTTTTTACTGTTTCTAAAAAGCACTACGCCAACTGCTTTGGCGTAAATATACTTATTCACACAATTGGTAATAAAAACAACTCCTTTGAATTAGTACTTACAGTTCTTAATTTGTTTCACCATGTGGTGCAAGGAAATGGCCTTAATATCTGTAGCAAATGTTGTGGGTGGTACCAGTATATTGGTAAAAGTAATAATTTTGCCTTACTACTAGGCATGGAAAATAAAACTTGCAAAAAATAATGGTTGGTGCGAAGTATGCAAAACAAAGGTTAGGGGTGGTCATTATTTACCACGGGGAGGAGGTTACAAAATTTTTCTACCCAAATACAAAATTACATATGTTCCTAATGGGGGGGGGGCACAAAATGACTGACATGGGGGGTCATAAAATTGTGAACCAGTTTATAACAAAGTAATAAAACAACAACCAGTATAAGGCTGCAACGTAAAATTCTGCAGACTTGCTGGGGGGGGGGCGCAAATCTTGTCAGTTTTTGTGGGGGGGGCACAAAACTACGATGATACGATATCCCAATATCCCGAGCCCCCCCCCCCCAAATAATGACCGCCCCCTTACGTATTGGAAAGAACACTGACAGATCATCATTAGCCAGGATAGGACAGAAGCGTATTGACTGTTAAAACATAAAAAAAGAACTCTGTTTCAGATTTGTCCTTGAGAAAGAAGTAAAGGAGAAATTGAAGACCAATTACAAAAAACTGATAGAGGAAAACTAGCAGTTCATAAAATTTCAGGAGGATCTTTGCGTAAAAAAGTGCAGGCTTGGATTCCTTTTCAAAGAAAACACAGTTCAGAGCTACCTCAGTATTGCAATTTAGTCGTAAAAATATTGCGGGGTGTGATGAACAGCCAACCTAATCAGGGAATTCTTCCTGCGAGATGATGTCAGTGTGGCAAAGTAGGAAACGTCTTAGACTCTAACCAGAAACAAAATAAAACACAAAAGGGGTACATCTGAGACACAGTGCATAAACTGTATCACACATTGAAAGCACAAGACTCCACTGCAAATGAGTCCTAAGCATCACTTACCCACCACGGCCCTTTTTATGCGGTATTTCACCCTGTCAACATGCTGGAAACTGTTTGATACAATCTGAACAGCAATTGTTAGTTAATGGATACAAAAAGTCACACACTTGGAGAACTAAAATATGGCAATCTTATAAAATCTTAATAAGGAGGTGGTGGTGTGCTCTGCAAAAGAGACAAACTGAATGTCTGGTAAATGTGCAGTGTGCAAAGAAAAAAGGAACAACGTGTAAAAGTGAGGAAAATAAATCAGTCAAAAGAAAAAACTAAAAAAAAAGGAAGAATCGCATGCACGACAATAAATTTAGACCATGTAACCAAAGTTGAAGAAAGTGACACCATAATGGGTCTACGCAGTGCTTTTGAGGAAATCACGAAGCATCTAATGCCACACTGGAACAGAATTAGTCATCAATATCATACCATCAAATTTGAAAAGCAGGGACTATCGCCTGGTACGGAATGTATACTGTGGGTTGATTTCAGTAGAAATTGTACCTGCAACGCGGCAACAAAAATCTAAACGATGCATTTTGGAGCAAACAGACGACAACTAACCTAATGTACACGCCATGCTACACTAAAAATCGAAAGAAGTGATCTGTACACAAGGTGCCATTGTTCTGCTATTTCTGGGAAAAAGCAAGGTATAGTGCGAAATCTATCTGAGCTCATCGTGATCTGGTACTGCATGCCATGTTACAGATATGAAAAAAAACGTTCATTTAATGGCAACTGGTCTATTTGAGAAGATGTTCGGTATTCAGCACATAACATATAACATGTGGAATATGCTAGAGGCTACACATGGATAAGGTCCAGCCTATGGCAAATGGTGTTGTTAAATCTGCACCAGACCATAAAGTAGCCAATGAACAACACACATAAAAACTTCAGCAGTTATAAAAATGTTTGAATGAAATTCTCAATGTTCAGCCCCACTTGATAGCCTCTGTGAGTGTGGGGTAAGTAGAAAGGAAAGTCATGGAGAAACAACCAATTTTATTTATTTAGACTGCACAATGAAAACCCACCAATTAATGCCACCTGACATTTGCGAAGTATACTTTAGAGGGCCGTCCTGCTATTGTAGTCCGTCCTGCTATGGTTGTGACCATCGGATGCAATGTCCTTTTGCCACACACCTGGCAAAGTTCAGGTAAGGAAAAACCAAAAGATCACACCGCAGCTGAAGTAAACGGGTAACTGACATGCCAAGCAGCCAACAAATTTGTGGAACACGAAAAAACGAAAGGCGCAATCATACATACGTAAAATTATGCCTAAAAGCCAAGCCAGTCGTATTTATTCTTCAAATTATTTTTACATTTTCATAAAATATTATATGAAAGGATAAAAGCTACCAAAGTATACAAGTGGCTCCAATAAGCCTCGTTCTGTGAGCAATTTGATTAAATGGCATCTTAGCAGTTGATCTTTGAAGACACAAGATACGGAAATAGATACAAGAGACTTAGACCCACCACATAAACTCAGCTGCCTGATCAGTCCGCAATGACTGGTTTTATAACCACAGCTGACTGATCAGTCAGATGAGCCTCTGTTGTGGGTCTAAGTCTGCTGTCTTTCCATCGTCTGTCATCCACAATGCCAATTTTGATTCCTCTAAATCCATCAGCCAGATCCGCTTTAAACTTGGAAAGGTCAAACAAAGCTTTTTTATTAGGTGATATGTTGTGGATCCCTCATTTTTAACATTTTTTTTAAATCCGGTATTTGTTGGTTAATGCATTCATCCAAATTGATAACAAAGTAAGTCAATGGGGATTGCAATGGTAATTCATTTATTTCCAAATCTGTCTGTTAGATACACTTCAGATTTGGGGTAATGTATGTTGGGTGTGTCTCTACTACATTTGTTCAAGTCCCTTGATTTTTTTTTTCAAAATTTTCAATAATCTTCTCTAAAACCACTTAGTTAATGGCCTTGAAACTGCACATCAATACTTTTGGATACCTCCAGACCAGGGTGGAACTTCTTATGGGCTAAATGTCTAGGTGAGTTGAGGATGGGCTATTCACACAACCCTCTTGTAAGCTGTGCTGACCTATCAGTCAGCTGAGCTTAGCTGATGGTCTGCCACCATGTATACCTTGTAAACACAGGATCTATTCAACTTTTCAAGAATGTAATGCTGGGGATTGGAAACCATAACAAAAACAATCGAATAACTGTTACTCTGCCTGTTGATTAAATACCTAGTAATTCACACAAACATAGAACCCTAAACCATAGATTAAGCTGGGTGCTATTAGTAGATATGTTGAATCTCGCAGACACACGGAACAGCTTTCTGGAATCCTGTTCTTAAGAAGTCCTGTGCAGTGGACCAGTCACATCACTTTGAAACCACCTATTTGTGGGCTACGAGATTGTTCACTGGAATGATGTAAATTAGACAGACGATAATAAAATATGCAACTATGATGTTACTTACTCTTCCTCCATCCTGCAATGATATAATACTTCTATATAGTTTTTTTTTTAAGTGGCAGGCCTACCATGCCTCTTTCTCTCTTTGGTGTACGTGATAAATTTTGGGTTTTAAGTAGTTAGACCAACATGTTTTGTTAAAAAAGCAACTAAAGCCCACAGGTAATGAAGAATATTTCAAAGGTTGAAAGGGCTAAAACTACCAGTTGCCTTTTATGGGTGACTGTCTGTCTCAAGCCAAGGGTGAAATTTTGTTCACCTTGGTTTGGGAAGTTAAACGTTAATGTTTTGGTAATTCTTGACTTTCTGACTTTTGCTGCAATTTACTTAGCCCTCATTGTTAGGTTGGTATTTATGAATATGGCTAGTGTTTTTCTGGAGTGGTTGATACACCAGGCAGAGCAATGTACATATACATTTCTGGCATGTCACAGTGAATATGTTCTATTTCGGTAGGCCATTGGACATTTCAACTCCTAGTGACCATACTAAAGTTGTGAATATATTTTTAATGCATTTCGATTCTGTAAAATGATGTGAAGTACACATCCAAAAAACATGATTTTTACATTTTGCCCACAGAATACTGTCATTGACAGTTTTAACTTTATGGTATAATATATCTTTTTGTCCAGAACCACTTCCTAGGAGTCATTACCCTATTTTACAGTCCGAACTCTTTACTCTCCATAAGCTAACCTGTCACTGTCTAACCTACAGACATATGGAAGTATTATTGTCCATATTGCACGTGTTCCTCTGTAGAATTTTAACATAGGCTGCATTGGCCCAAATAAATTCAAGGATCTTCAGCGGGTAACTACTCAGAACATGTTTCGGAGCCTATACATTATTTATAACATCAAAACACTGAGCAGTATTTTCATAGTTGTTTAAAACATCTGTGGGTATCAACATGAAGCTTGCTCATATTTTTCTCCATTAGGGATGAGCCGATATATTTTGTAGATCTGATACTAATAGTTATCAGATATCCTGGAATCCACTGATACCGATATGAACATTCTATTTTGGTATTGAGATTGAAAGATGGACAAAACACTAACACAAGTGTGAAACACATACTTCAAATCAACTTCCAAATATTGTACTTAGAAGTCACAAGGAGTTCTTTTCTCCCATTTTATGCCATTTTTCCAGTAACCAGACAATAAAACATAGGCTGCTGACGTTTAGCAACAGATAAATAGTGCATCAGAATGCATGCGCTTTACATAGGGTATTGTAGGTCTCCATTTCTGTAACTCCTTCTAGATGTCAACGTTACATTCTTACTTGTTGCCTGAGGCTTAGCCCCTGCTGCCATGCCTTTATAGTGGGTTTCAGAGCTTTATGTGGACCCCCAATTAGCTAGAGAGAGAGAATGTACATGTACAATGATAGTCGAACTGTCAAATCAAAAGTTCTTTGTTGACATTACAATGGGAGGTCAGCGATAAAACTTCATACAAAAATGGGTTTGAGTTCGAGTTTGAGTTTACTGTTTCATCAAAAGTTGGATCTAGCGTCAAAAGAAAATGTACATACAAGATGAGACCTTTTAGTCAGCGCGCCCTTTCTTCTTCTTCTTCTTCTTCTTCTTCTTCTTCTTCTTCTTCTTCTTCTTCTTCTTCTTCTTCTTCTTCTTCTTCTTCTTCTTCTTCTTCTTCTTCTTCTTCTCCTGCTCTTCCTCATCCTCCTCAATTTTCTCCTTCTGCTTCTCCCCTCGTCCTCCTCTTCCTCCATCTCCATCGTCATCTTCTTTGGTTTTTGAATGTACTAATTTAACTAAAATCATGGTGAAAAGTCCCGTGTCAGGCGATCTAACAGACGAAATCGTACGCAAGAAACGAGATTTCTAGAAAATAAAACACCCGCAACTTCAGCATACACAAAGGGAGAAGAAATTCCATATATTTTCTATTAATCAAAGTTTGCAGGAGCATTGATTATATTACGTCATTGCCGTGGTGCAGTCAGGTTTTTATTACTTGATTTACTTCCGACCAATCGATGAAATATAGATTGTGAAATGATGATAGCTATTGTGAAAATTTGAATCTTTTCATCACGAAACCAACAAAAATCAATACGATACATTAATTTAAAAAGTAAAAGGCCAGTAAATTACAGCCACATCAAATGTTTCATGATTTGGCTTCTAACAGCTGGAGGGTTTGTTGTCTTTGCCGTTCAAGAAGTTAATTAATCGCCAAGAGAAATATTCACCAAGGTTGCGAGATTGACCACTCCGTTATTGCTAACAATATACAGGCTGTGTGATGGGCATGTGGAAAATTCTTTGGTGCAAATGTCTCTTAGTCGTTTAGAGAGCTCAGTCTACAGTCTGGTTGGTCTGAGATTTATGTGGGCAAGAAATAGTAGTTTTAATGTGTACACATGGAATAGTGGCGAGATCAGGTCATTGCAGGTGTTGGGAGGATGATCAGTATTGACAGGCGCAATTCTAGTAAGTAGTTTGTATTAACTCCTTTAGTACTAATCACAGCAACCGTTGAACTGATCTGAAAACGAAACATGCATATCAGCTGCAGACGAACTTTGGCCCGTATAATTCAACAAGGAAGTATCCCTGTGTACGGGCAGATCCCAGTATCAAACATGTCACAATATGGTGCTCTTGCCAAACTTGTAACTTGAATGCAATTAAGTGCCCGTGTTTACAGACACAGTTATGTTCCCCCAAAACCCACTCAGCTTTACACAGAGAGAGTTGTCGTGTGTTTTTAATAAGCTTGCTTTTATTCCCACAAATGTTAGTAACACCAATGGCTTTCTATCCTAAAGCACGCATGTGGCAGGTGATTGTCATCCCCGGGTTGTCACCGTTGCCTCGCGTCAGGGTCAGAGACTTTGGCGGGAATTTAATATGCCAGTATTATAAACATATCATATCCTCACACAGAAACCTTTCTTTTAAGTAGGCCTAGCAACATGCCCATATTTCTATAGAACAGGATTGGCCTAGAGCTTGCACGAAAAAACACTGTTGACTCATTTTCCAAGTTATATCTGAAAGGGTAAAGAGTGGTTTTACCAGTCGTTCAACGTTTGATGTTAATCTTGGAAGCATTGTGTTACTACATAACACATGCTATTTTTTCAACTGACTCTATTAAAAACTAATTTGAACAAATAAATACGGACACTTACCTAAAATGTCCAGCTTTAGTTGTTTACTTCCGTTCAGACGTTAAATTTTGGGAATTATTTGTGGTCAGAGGGATAACTGATCCGAGATGTAAATATTTTTACTAGAAATATATGGAAGTACATTAAAAAGACAGGCTGGTGATTAGCAATGTGTGTTAATTGTACGGGAGACATTCGCACGGCCACATTGGAGATTAACAGAATATTCAACGTCTACACACTGTTAGAGCATATATTTAATTGAAAGTCCAATTATACATGTATTACAGGATGCACATTACTGAAATATCGGGAGCATACGCCGACTTGTACATACAAACCTAATAATGGGGTTGGCATATACGCGTAATCAACAAATCATCGCCATGCTTCGGGGGGGGGGGGAGGAAGGGGTAATTTTTTTTCTTATTTTGTTTTGTTTTTCTCTTTTTTTTTTATTCAGTGAATGTCGGCTGTCAAATGTAATTTTGCTCAAAGTGTGTGTGTGTGTGTGCCTATTTGCACAATTCTTTGCAAAGAGTATTTCCAACTTTCAAACAGACAAAAATGTATCCTTTTATTTGAAAATCTAAATCTGCATGAACATGTTGCCATAGAGACAACACGTGACTTCCAATTGTACTATAATGTCATTTCACAGTTAGCAGGGCGCTAGTTTGTCATTCAAGGTTTGAAATATTCTTTAATTCTGTAACATATTTCATCTTTAATATACGGTCATTCATTACGACGGTCGTAATATTATCAAATTGGTAAAATCGGCACACAAAGGCTACTGAGGCTCACAGTATAGCAACAGCTTCAACACAATCTACAGCTACGGGGAAATAGAATTAATTTATGTGATAAGCATGCGTGGTGAGAGACTTTCAATCAACATTTGTCATGTATTGACCAATCGACTAAACACGTAGTCTTTAATCCCAAGACTCATTTCTTCATTCTGCCTTTACCATGAAGAATCGAGAAAAGTTAATTTTCCGATCTGTAGGGAAGGCTCATATTGCTGAACAAAATGTCTGAGAACTTTTCTTCTGAGATCGAGGACATTGAAGCTAATCAAAGTCAAAAACATGACGGTTGTTCCCCGCCAGAGGTAATATACGCTCTTTACGTCTATATCATGCCTATGGTGTGCTTAGTGGGCATTGTGTTTAATGCCCTCAACATGGCAATTTTCACAAGAAAACACATGAGTGGCTCTACATTTACGCTTTTGGCAGGTCTGGCCTTGGCGGACTTTTCTACGCTGGTACTGGTGTTTCCTGCGGGTATTATTTTGTGTATGAAACCACGCGACGAAACCCTGCAAGTGATAAGCATGGGTTATAAAATCTATATAATACAAGCGGTTGCCAATATGTTTGCTGCTGCCAGTTTGTGGATTACTGTGACAGTGTCAATAGAAAGGTACATTTATGTTGCATTTCCCTTCTGGGCTACTGAGCATTGCACATCGGTTTTGGCGCGGAGAATTATGGTCGTATTGGCTATTCTTGCATTCTGGATCAATTTTCCCTACTTGTTCGTGTTCAGAGTCAATTCTCAACGTATCACGATCGACGTAACTGAATTCGGTAGTGGGCATTCTTTCAAAATATTCGCCTGGTTTCGACTTGCAATCGTCAAACTCGTTCCAATACTTTTGATCAGTCTGTTTAACTTGTTGCTTGCTGGTGCAATGTGGCGGAGATACAGAAATAAGCGCTGCAGTGTGGCGTCAGTGACCAGAAAACAGCTGGACCAGCCAGCTAGGAGAAGGATAACGGCAATGTTGTTGATTATTTGTTCCGTTACTGCGATCTGCCATATGCCAGAGGCATTGCATCAACCGGTCATTTTCCGTAGCGCTTTCGGTGAGAAGAGTACTGACGGGACGGGTTATTTCATCTTCAAGATGATCGCTTATATACTAGAATCAACGTCATATGCTACCAATTTTATCATATATTGTGTCTTCAATAAGATGTTCGTCAAAACTTTTTGTGACCTAATAATATGTTTGAAATGTTGTCCCCAGAAGGTAACCTGCATAAAGCCACCAACAGCCAGATTAGAAGCGTTTAAGACCGAGTGTTCTGCTGCCATGCATGCGAAAATGACACTTCCGGTTCTATCTAAAGAAAACACCAAACACATCAGTATGACATCATGACAGAGATTGCCATATATGTATGACGCTTTGCTCTGGATACACACACACACACACACACACACACACACACACACACACATATGTATATATATATATATATATATATATATATATATATATATATATATATATATTGAGAGTCACGCCAAGAAATTTATTGGTGTGCAAGATTTTCATTGAAAGATTTGTTATAACACATATTGAATGCCGTTTGTGTTGAAACTATAAGAGGAAGAGGAAAAACTATGATAAACAAATCATGCAGGTAAAAACCATATGTGCTTAGCACATGATACATTTTTTCATGATTAAAGTACTTGCCTAGTAATTACCTATTAAAAGAGGCTGTTGGTACTCAAGGTTCCAGATCTTAAACCTTCATAATTATCTGAGTACAACGTGTACTTTCTGCAATTCCAAGATGATGTTTCTTTTGCTGACCATCAGAGCTGTTCGTAGGAATATGCAAGCTGTACCACAAAATGCATGTTAAGCCAAGTCCATTGTGAAATGTGTCGTGTGACCT
This sequence comes from Hermodice carunculata, assembly GCA_964020975.1. Classification (NCBI taxonomy): domain Eukaryota; kingdom Metazoa; phylum Annelida; class Polychaeta; order Eunicida; family Amphinomidae; genus Hermodice; species Hermodice carunculata. The sequence continues at coordinate 17,152,189 of OZ026624.1, forward strand.
CAAAAGGAGGCACATTTGTGTAATCTTGGCTGCAGGTATTGTTTAACTTATTTTTCACGGCCTTTCTGTTTGTCTATTTGTTCTGTAAGTGTATGGACAATACTCCACTCTCTGTAAACGACGCAGAAAATGCCTTTAAATTGTTTTGATGCGTCAGATGTCGTTAAGATTTAGTTTTATTTGTTCCATGCTATATTTTCTTAACCATTTCCCTCTTAAACCAGCCAAAATCGGCCAGTGGTCAAAGGTAGCCTGCTCCAATGTTTTGACTAACATCGACCGTAATAGAAATCAATTTGAATGAGAAGTGTAGACGAGACCTATCAAGATAACATGACGCATACCTTAGGGGTAAAGGTTAAAACTAATCTGATTCTGTAATTGAGGTCCTGAGATATGTACATTGCGATATTACTTCTATGGAAACAACAATTGGTGGTCACATTGATAGCGCCAGGCTTTTCTCAGCTTCACTCGGGAGACTGAAACGCAGAGCTGGGACTTTTTGTAAAAGGCTTTGAATGTCAATCCAAATTGGTATAATCTCAGGAAGGCGAATCAATTCCATGTTGTCTGCTCAAAAACTTCAACATGCATACTTCATAGATTTGAATCCTTAGTACAAAAATATCGGCCAAATTGTCAAATTCTATTACATTTACGACAGTTCTGTCACAGTTTAATGTATTCTTAACTCTGGGTTAGAGACCAGGTGCAGATGCTCTGTCTGTAAATAGTCTATCCAAGTCAGGCTTTGATTTACTTTTCCCAACTTTTCTATTCCCGTTACCATCAACATTACCACAGGGACTACGATACTTTATGATGTTTCAATTTCATGTTTTACCGACACATGTATGTATGTATGTATGTATATGTGTGTATGCATGTATGTATGTATGCATGTATGTATGTGTGTATGTATGTATGTATGTATGTATGTATGTATGTATGTATGTATGTGTCCGAGTACATTCGCACATGTATGAATGTATTGAAAGTTGGGAAACGTTTGTCACTTTGAATATTAATTTTAATATGAGTTAAGTCTAAAATCAGGCGCTCATTTACCAATGTTATGAGTCTTAAAAACCCACAAAGATAAAAAAAATTTTTGTAATATATCAACGTGTACTGCACTGTGTGGTGTGAAGTTTTACATGTATATATGTATGTATTCACATTTATATATTTATTTATTTATATATATATGTGTATATATTTATATATATATATACATATATATATATATATATATATATATATATATATATATATATATATATATATATATATATATATATATTTGAGGAGACAGAGATTGACTGGGAGAGAGAAAGAGAGGAGCTGTTTGGGGTGACAATAAAAAGGTCAGGCCACTGGGAGCCCTTGCATGGCTGCACTTTGTTCTGTTTTCTATGTTACGTATACTGTTCTACTAATGTATTGGCATCTGAATCAGACTGGTTCATTCATACGTTACGAACGTCAATGTGCAGAGAGCAGTTTTTCTTCCTATGGAATATGTGCAATAGGAGGTATTCTTACGTAACGAATGGCCATGTGCTGCCTTCTATCCGGCAACAAGGAACTTGACTGGAAGTAAAGCACGTTCATGTATTTAGCAGGACAAATTGCGCGCGCGTGTGTGTGTGTGTGTGTTTTTGCTTTTTTTGTTGTTGTTTTTTGTTTTCTTTTTTGCTTTTGTTTTTTTGTTTTTGTTTTTGTTTTTTTTGTTTTTTTGTTTTTTTGTTTTTGTTTTTTTTACAAAAGGCTAAAAAAAGTCTTTAATTTGTTTCAAAACATAAAATGATGCTTAACACATTCAAAAGTGCAATTTTCAGATCCTTCAATACCAAAATTACGGCCAGTGCCCTCATCATGGTGCTGGCAGAAGTTCTGTTGCCTGGCAACATAACTAACAAGAACAGGTCCGCAGTGACATGAATTCTACCTGTTGTTATACACACACAATTAATTTGTCATTTAAAAGCAAAATGGCATGGTGAGTAAATCAAGACGTCGGTATATCCCAGTGTAGAGACTGTTGTTCCGATGACCCGGTAGTCTCATGGGGTAACGGGCATTTCTTCTGGATATCACACAAAGAAAAACCAATATCTAACACGGAACTCAGTTTTATGTTAGGTTTGAATCATGAATAAATTATCTGATGGCAAAGGTCATAACAATTGCAAATCTCAATTACCTTTGATAACAGTCGGTTTATTGTGAAGGTTTCACATGATTATGTTAGATATATATTGTTATGCTCCTCCTTCAGTTGTCGATGTCCACATATTTTGTCCCAGAATTATTAGCATATTTAATGATAATACTCTATTCAACATCACTGATCACATCCACACAGAGTTATCATAATTTGCGTCCCATTTCGGACATATCATCCGCATGGCCTTGTAGATTTTGCTTTATTCATGATCTGATAACTAAAACAGCAGTGCCAACCGGTGCCCAAGTTTGGTGACTTATTATTCCAGGACGCTCACCCCCCCCCTCAACTCCTATCCCCACCCCCGAAAAAAAAAGAACTAAGATATAAAACTGAGGAAAAGATAATCTCACCTGCGGTTCCTAAAGCAGTATGAAACAAAGTTGAGGAGATACCTAACAACTGCGACCATGTTGGCTTCTCGCTCCGCTATGCAAAAAGTGGAAGTGTACTGGAATAAAAAATTTTAAAAAATCAGCATCATCAAGTCAAAAAGTGTTTTATTTAATTGCTTGGTATTGTAGGTACGTGAACGATATGTCTCAATTACAGTACGATTGGAGAAAAAAAGCTTTGTCTGTTACTTATCCTGTCATAACCTTTTCGCTCAGCCGATTTGTGATCAACAGGTACCTGTTGGTTAATGCATGCATTCCTATTGATTACTATATAAGTCAGTGGGGATGGCTCAGCTGAGCACAGGACTATCGCAGTCATCTTGCTTTCTATTTCTTATCAATATACACGTTTTAATTGTGAAGAATTAACGAAAAATAAAATTGAAGTGGTAGTCTGTGGTCGTAATTCTAGCGAAATGCCTACTTTTCTCCCAAATGAATTAGGAATTGGTGGAAGTGCATGGACAATATTTTTATCGCGTTCTGCTTTTCATGCCAATACTGAAAATGCCATAGAAATCTGTGTGTGCCAGACGCTTCTATATTTGTGGTAAGATATTATTGTTGGATTGTGTCAGTTTTGAACACAACTCCTGTGGGCTTTTGTGTCCATGATTTTTATGACAGTGCACTGAAATGAAGATACTATCATCCTTGATTACAGTTTTCCTAAGTAAAATGGTTCGTTTTAGCAAAACCTCAAGAACACTGATTATATGTACTCAATTGAGTTTGTTCTTAACAACACAGCTAAAACACTTTATTTGTATTAAAGATTATTTGAGGTGAAATGCCATCTCCCCACTCCCCACGAACCTCATCTACGATACACTCGTTGTTAACACTGCACTGGAGATCTCTGTTGTATCTCTTCAGTGTAAGTGCTCTAAAATTCGGATATGGAGATTTGTCTTTTGCTACTTTTCACTTTAGCTGTGATATTGCTTTCCCTGCCTCTTCAGGCAACGCCGTCCCTCTTTCATTGGTGGTTATCAATATCCAGCTTCGGCATAATGCTGACCCTTAAGTTGACTGTTGATATGCAGGCCCAAACAAAATCGACTGAACATATGCTGGTTTCTCATATATATTACATAGCGATTCGCGTCTCTAGTTTGGAGACATGTAAGTAATATACCTTAATTCAATATTGACTTCGGTCTCCAAGTTCTCTCATTTAACACGCGCCATCAACTTTTCGTTCCTTTTGCCTATGTTAACATATGAAAATCGACGGTTGATTTATGTTGGAAGATGGCGCTAACTTAGTGCTTGCAAGTCATTATTAAGTCCTTTTGAGCATGTCCCACAAAGACTGCCACGTTGAATGACTATTTACATAGTTAAATGATGTTTTCATAGTCTGTATTATTGTATGGTGAGCTTTGATCCTCTGTCAGCCTGCTTTATTATGTTGAAAAGACTGACAATCCGTGACCGGCATTGATTTTGAAGAGATGCAAATGGTTTTCTTTTTTTAATTAATAAAAACAAATATAAAGATCTGGTTTTTAATCTGAAATTTTAAAATGATAGCAATGGTAAGGATGAAGTCCTCGCGTGCTGATAGAACTTTCCCTTTCAACTTTTTAAGAAATAGTCAGCCTTTCTTGTGCTGCCGGAATGGGGCATTTATAAAAATATTACGTGGCCTGATTTTGACCACGTTGACAATTCCATGCATTATGCAGGTTTCCGTGACGCAGCCGGAAAGATCTATTTTTTTAAATATCTTTCTCTTTGCGCTCTTTGCCTATCGATTTTGTTATGAATGAGGACATGATGTATGACCAATAAGCATTTTATTTAAGTTTTTCAAATGAACAATTTGAATAGATTCATGGAGCATGAAATGACCCAGCAAATGGCCGTGTTCCTCTGGAATAAGTTGGTGCCCCATATGCAGGTCAGCAATGGGTCTCCTGGGTGAACTGGGTCCTGTCAAGGTAAGAATTGCCTTCTCTGTTGACAGATAATAGACTAAAAGTTATGCCTGAAATAGTGACAGTTAAACCCAAAGCGGTGACTTACAGGACATCTACTGGCTGGTTCTGTATGTTCATCTAGTTCGTACAGCATAAATTATTGGCTTCACTAAAGTGAAGTAGAAACTAGAAGATCCAAAGGCTCGATGTTCCCCGCCACATCATGTGTTGTCACGATACAATAGTATAAAATAGACACAAGTCATAATAAGAGACAAATGGCTGTTCATATAAATGTAGTACGGTCAAAAATTATATCACAACACTACAGTAGAATTCCCAGTTAAGACCAACGCCTTAAATTAGTTTTATTTATGAAGAAGTTTAATGTTCATTTTTTTCACAGAGCAAGAAGGTAGCGCATTTCGTAACAGAAGCAGAAGCCTGAGGCATTCTGTTACCCAGCACCACGACACGGATGAGGGTCATTATTTCAAAGCATATAACACAAAACAGGTTTAATGTTCTTTTATTTTTACAGAGCAAGAAGGCAGCACATTTCGTAATAGAAGCATGAGTGCATTATGTTGCCCAGCACCAAGACACGGATGCGGGTCTTTATTTCAAAGCATGTATAACACAAAGCATGTATTACACAATATAAATGCAATAACGAACATAAATGAAAGAATTTAAGATTTGACCAAAACATGAACAATTAAATCATAAAATTAAAAAAATCCCAAAGTCGCCGGAGGATGACCATTTGACCAAACCTGGTAGAGACCACCCAAGGTATATTCCTGTCAAGTTTGAAGGAGATCCAACCAGCAGTTTTGGAGAAGTCAGAAAGGTCAGTTACCATTGCAATCCCCACTGACTTACATAGTGATCAGTAGGAATGTGAACATTAACCGAAGTACCAGTACCAAAACTGAAAAATCCGAGAAAAAAAATCAGGCATCCACATTAATTCCATCGTATGAACAACTTTCTATGGCCTTTCCACAAGGAACGTTTCCGCCAAGTTTCAGCATAATCTGAATGACTGTTTTGGAGTTGATATCGAAAAAATAGCAAAAAGACACAAAAATGCATAAAAAGTAGAAAAAAAACTCGTAGCGCCACCTCTTGAACTAATTAAGGTCTAGAGGTCCCCAGAAGTGTCCCTATGCAAGTTCAAAGCCATTGGCCGAACGGTTTTGGAGAAGATTTCTTAAGATTTTATCAAAAAATGGACAAATAAGAATCATAAACAATCCAAAAATCTCTGGATCATAACCATTTGAACAAATGTGACAGAGCCGTGCACCCAAAGTACATTCCCATTAGTTTGAAGTGAATCTGCCCAGTGGTTTTGGAGAAGAAGTCAAAACGGCCCGGATGTCTCAATATAGAATACCATGGCCGGTGCTAGCCTGTTGACGCCGCAAATGGGCACTGCATGTAATGTCTAATGATGAGCTCCCTTCTTTATCAAGCACAACTTAGATACCTTGCACCATGAATTGCCCTCAAGAAATTAGAATCACCAGTCCTGAGGCAATAGGGGAAAGTAGTATGCGTAGATGTTACATTTATTAATCCACAGATGTTGTACTATTACACAGGAAGACAATAATATTTCTCAAAAGGCAAAGTAACTGGCACAAATCCCACAGGTCATCCTCAACCAAGACACCAGATTATGTCCATAACAGAGAACCTGGAAACAGGAATTGCCAAGTTTATCAATAATACCATGGCACCAAGTCTACAAGCAGCAGTCTAGTTTGAGACCATCACAAAACAAACGATCAACCACAAACGGACGTCTCAATATAGAACACATTGCCAAGAATGACCTTATATGATACACTGATCCAGTATCTCATTCGCTAAAAAGATGGAAAACATTATGACTTGATGAGGGAACGGTCTGGGGGATCCCATAACCACCGTCTGCTGACAGACATGATGGACGGAAAGACCACAGCCCCTTTCCCCACTATTCCTATACGCCCCCTCTACTACCTTCGGTGGCGGGGGACAAGAAGTATGATATAATCTGCATATTAATACGGGTGATAAAAAATCAGATACCACAGAGATGTTATTATAGAGATAATGACCATACGTGGCAAAAGAGCCTGGAATCTTGGGGCTCCCTGATCCTTGCGGTAGTTAATTGACACAGTAAAGAACTTTCCAATAATTTAGAGGAGTGCCTTTAACACTTTAATGTCATGTTGTGCACTTTTGTGCATAGTCTGTTGCTACAATAACCCCTCTGGGGTGCTAACCACTGATTTTAGGGCCAACCCAAACAAAAGGACCTGAAGGCAAGACTTAAAATCTAAAAGTTTATCTGGTACAATTTTCCACATAGTGCAGCAGATATGTGTGAGAATCTTTCAAATGGTGATGCAAGCACCAAAACCGGCATGAATACTCAAGCACCACCTTGTGAAAACACAGCCACTGGCACTGCAAGATGGCCAACATTTTCAACAGAAAAAAACAAGCCTAATTTCGCCTACATTCTACAGAGCAGAATGATTTGTGTGATATTGGTCTTGAATTAAGCTTTTGACAATGCAAAAGATTATGTGCCACTCTGAATTTTGCGAGATGCAGCTTTCTGTCATTTATTGGAGAGAATCTATAATGAAGACATGGGATGCAATAAGATATTACAAGATGAATGCCAGTTTTGTACCATTTAGTCTCATTTCTTCAACAGTCTACGTACAAAATTCTGTCAATTGCTTGACCCAATATTTCATTGGGTTTACATTATCTTATAGAATTAATTTGCTACATGTGTAATTCACACATGACTGAGTGATATTCAAATCCAATTTCATTTTCAAAAGCGTCACAATTTGCAATATGACAAATGAAGGAAATGACTTTAACACCATTTGTTTTGTTTTTAACAATTCAAAGACTGTAATTAAAATTCCTAATCAGAATAGTACGGAAGCCCATAAAGAGCACACAAAAAATAATAAAAATTAAAACAAACTCAAAATTTCGACTTTTAAATCTAATCTACTAATTTCGGGATTTATCTCGAAATTTAAACTTTTAAAACTCAAAAATTTGACTTTTTTCTCGCAAATTATCTTTTAAAGTCAAAATTTTGAGTTTTAAAATAGAACTTTTGAGACAAAAAGTAGAAAGTTCCAGTTTTTAAAGTCACAATTGTGACTAAAGAAAGTCAAAATTTCAAGAAAAAAAATCCAAATTTTGAGTTTTAAAGGTCGAAATTTGGAGAAAAAACCTCAAAATTTCGAGTCTTTATTTTTTGGGGGTCCTTATACGCTTCCGTAATATAGAACTGTAAAGACCTGAAATATCTGTGATTCAAATCTGAGTAAGTGTCGGTTTCTACTTGAGAAAATATAAATTTCTGAAGGAAAAACAGGATTTGAAAGGATTACCTTTATAATGTATATTAAAAGGCCTAGTAATGTGCTATCCTGATCAATGGCCCCAGTTCTTCAATTAAAAGGCTTACAATGGAACTATTAAATATCCATAATTATTATCAATAAAAATATTATTTCTTCCTGATATTGTATTTGACAGTTTTGAAGGACATAGCACTTAGTGTGTACCTAGGAGTTTTGCTCTCACGTATTGAAATGAGATTTCACTTATTTCACATGATGATGAAGATGGTGAGGTGATCATGCAGTTAGGCTTTCATTGTCTGTTATTATCATCCATTTTTAGTACAGTTCCATGAGTGCAAGACAATAGTGACTTGTACCATGTAAATTGACTTAATTCACTGTGTTGTCATTTTCACTGATGCCCCACACCACAGGAATTCTCGCAGGAAATTGTTATTAGCTCTGCATCTCCAGAAGAGCAATGTCATAAGTTTGTTGTCAATTTATTCCCACTATATATTTAACATTCATTTGCTTAAGCTGGTTGTGCAAGTTTTAATGCATAGTATCCTTTTCCACAATAGGAATAAGCTGACTGAATAATGACATGAAATGCTTAGGTCAAATCTATTTTAATACCTTCCGATAAAATGAACATTTTTGTATTGTTTTCATGCTAAGGTGTGAGTAGAAATGAGCTGAAATAGCAGGTGAAAGCTTGCATATAGAGCTTCCTATAAATCAGGTAGATTTTGTATTTTGACCAAAAAAAATAAAGTAAATTGTGCTGAATATTATTGTACAGAGTATACCCTGGTTATACTTTCAAAATGGACTTTCTTCTTCCATGTTCAATCTAGTCGTAAAGCAGGCAGCAGACAGCACAAATTAAAACTGCTGCAACCAGTGGTTTTTTTTAAAAAAAATTTTAACACCTGGTGATTAGATTAAGGGATCATAATATATGATTCAAAGACTTAAATTACTAAAATTATACAAGTATGTGTGGTTAGGAATAATATAGCGCCACTGTTCCAATCTAAGGCTTTATAGTTTCCATTTTTCCTAGTTAACAAAGAGTTTTCCTCAATCTCGATGAATTAACACTTAGAAACTTATTCTAGCCATAAAATGCACTAATTTGCACTTTGAATCGCATAATCCTACGCACCAACGGGGGGGGCGGTGCATGCCCCCGGACCCCCACAGCAAGGCTTCGCACCCTTTGCCTACTTGCAGGATCATTCTTTATATCATTTGAAACCCCCAACGAAGAACTCCTGTCTATACCCCTGGAACTATTCCGTCAGCACTGTCTTGCTACCGTGCTGTCAGCAACCAGCTCACATAGATCAGAATTTACATTAATTGTGGGTAAAACTTAAAGAAGCCTGTACCAAAGAAAAAACAAAAAAAGTTTACTTTTGGTAGTTAATTTTCACAAACCGGCTGCATCACAGTATTTATAATATATGATACCAAAAGTGTAAAAAAGAAAAAATACAGTTCCATCAAGGTGTCGAAAACAAGCCAATGGTTCAACACAAGATCTCTGTCATTCCCAACAACAGCACCCCTCATTCCCACCCCTCCCACAAAAGACATTATTATTATAGCGATATACAAGAAGTATCTGTAATGGACATTTCATACATTTTAGATTTTCACTGGGAGTACCAAGCTTTTGCTGAGAAAGAAATCGGCATTGGCATCCTAAAGGATTTGAGATGAACTAAGGGTTGTTCAAGCCAAACAAGGACTAATATGACGTTTGTTGTCATTTTCAGAATATGAAGGTTTTAATAGAGCAAGCTGATAATGATAAGCATTTGAAATGCAAGGTTATCCTTTAGAAGAACAAGTGCAAAGATAAAGAAGTACATGCATTTTAAAATGACCAAAAAGACTGTTACAGTGACATTTAACTTTGAGTCTATGTTCCATTCTCCCAATTTGACAGACAGTTAGTTCACTTTGGAGAAAGACAGAACTAGCATGTCACAGCTGCAAAGATACCAACTATCCCTCATCAACAAGGAATTTCCCTGAAAGACACTGAAAATATGGCCAATTTAGGGTGTGTATCCCTCATCCAAATTGAGTATTCACTGCTGTATTCCTTGTTTATTACTTTATGTCTCGGATGGTCTTGACCACTTGTCTCTGAAGTGACACTTTGAATGTTGGCATCCTTGTAACCAGACATTGCATAATCTGTATTCTCATGATACTACATGGCATTTAATGCATGACGGAGAAAGGGGCTTGACACAGCTACTCCTGCTACATGCTTGTTGGACAATTTTAATAATGATGCAAGCTGTAATTGGGCATCACCAATCATTAAATTATACAATGGCTGTATATATCACAATATCAACGTTACTACAACCTAAGCACTCTTTCAATTCTATGCCCCTAAGCTTAGATGAAGGGTAGTCAGATTTGCTCTTGCAAATGCACCCCACCCCCATCCGCCTGTCCAACAGTGTTACTGGAAATATCTATTGCCCAAAATCAAGCTTGTGTTGCGGATGTGTCAAAAAGAGTCAGACCTACAGTCATGAAAATTGACATGAATATTAACCAACATATAAAAATGTCCACCTGCATTGGTTTGTCTATGTGTCAGTCTGTGTATCAGTCAAACAATACTGACTTAGTTAAAATGGCCTGTGCAATATATCAGACTCTGTCGAGCATGTCTCTTAAGTGTTAATAGGAAAAATAATCAGCATATAAAGATGCGTACCTGGGCTTTTTTTCATCCACGTTTTCTAAAACCCTTGACTTGCAGAAAATTATCATTCTTTGAAAGCAAGCTCGCATTGGGTGTCCTGCATACATAAAAATATTAGATTATCAAAGCCAAGGGTAAAAATGCATAAAATTCGTATATTTGATTGTTTTGAACTTCTAAATCTAACATGCAAAACATTTAATGCACACTAAGCACCACTTGGCTATCTCCAATGGTCAAAAATATATTGACATTTAGAACATTTGTGTCCTATGGACACTTCTAATTTCAACTTATCTGGAAAAGTTTTGATTCAAAAAGTCCTTGGAAAGGTCACATTCTCAAATGAAATGTATCTCTGTCCATGTTACTTGTGAATGAGCACTGGGAGACAGGAAAATATTATGCACCAGTATACTATGATGAGTGTATAATAAGAGCAAAAGCCTAACAGGTATACAATCTGAAATATCTGTTCTATTATTGCTTTAATTTACATGGCAACGTTCGTTACTAACAAACAACTAGAGCTGGACATAGGGGGATAAGGTTGCACTAGACACAAAGCAAATATGCACATGGCACCGAGTGTAAAGTTCATTATACTAGTAGTCAAGGTAACTGTTGCAGAAGAGTTAAAACATACGGAGTGGAACAAGAACAGTACATGGAAGAACGAAAGATACGGAAAACAAATAATTGCTTTCAGGAACTGGAAGGTATCACCTCTGCTGACAATCAATGCTTATTTTTTATGATTCACTACCACATGATCGATAGTATTACGACCACTGCCTTAAAGGACAAAACTTGAACATCGCGTCCTCTGAAGAGCACACCAGCGACTGGGACACAAGTGTGGGTTTCTTCTTAATAATAAGTGTCACTATACGAGCAAGTTCGGGATTATAACTTTCGAATGTGAGGTCCAAATTGTGTGTTCTGGATATGTGTGCCGTATTTTCCAGGCTATGTCCATGATTTTTCTGTAAAAGAAAAAGTTTTACTCTCAAGTGTTTTTGTAATTATTTGCCATTGCATCACATGAAAGACAGCCTTATAGTTATTAGCGCTTTACTGGGTACTGATTTTCCTACCAGATGAACAGTTATGTGTTTTAGATATCTGGGAACATGGGTATTGTTCATAATCATATAATGATGGAGCATATTAAGGTTAAAGATTTAATTGCATTAAAACTTTATTTTCCCACAAATAAATTCATAATTGGTTGCACATAGGTGACAAAGGCTCCCAGAGGAGTAAACCTTATCGATCTGGGTGCCTCATAATTTGAAACCAGACATATAGAATGTGAAGTTCAAAAAGTGAAAAAAGTGTGCCACAAAGAATCTCTCTAAGTTTCCAATTGAGCTTGTCATTGATAGTTTAAACCAGGTTAAATACACTATAAATTAAAATATATACACATACGTATGTATATATATATATATATATATATATATATATATATATATATATATATATATGTGTGTGTGTGTGTGTGTGTGTGTGTGTGTAAACGACATATGTTACTAATGGCAATGAAGTGCAGTATTTACATTTTGACTCAGACTTAAAAATGAACTCTTAGTATATACACAGCACCTTTACTTAAGAAAGTAACTGGTTTACAGAATATGAATATGTCCAGGTTTTGCATTAAGCCTTGACACTGATAGTTTAAACCATTATAAATCCGCTATAAATGATGAAAGATATAAATAAAATTCATTTATCATGTTATTAATAGTAATGAAGTGCAGTATTTACATTGTGACTCTGACATTATTAAAAAAAAAAAAAACAACTTTTGTCCTTCAATTACCATACTTTTGTATCAGAAACTCTTTGGCGGCTATCTTAAAAGGCACATTATGCGATGACTTTTATTGATGTTAGGAGGTTTATTCCAAAGGTAGGGCCCCATATGTTTGGTTGTCCTTTGGCCATGAATCTTTCATATTTGAAGGAAGAAGATGTTTGCACCTTGTCTTGTGGAATAATTAAACAAAATACTTACATGTGTAAAATAATTGTTTCATATTTATAGTAATTTTCCGTTAACTTGCTTGTGCTCAAAATTGACTTATAGGGTATTCATAAATATCAGAGACCTTGATGGCACTGGCTAAAGCCTGTTCTTGTGAATAAATTCTGTCGTGGTTCTTGGGTGAAAATTGAAAAGTATTTTTAATGATTTATTTTGGAGAATATCTAGCTTATTCAAGTACTGCTAAAAAATACCAATTCGATAACCAAACCGTCTGTTAAACAAAACGAAACAGTACACAATTTTTGAACAATTAGCTACAAACTGATACTGTATTTATTTGATGCAATTTATGTACTTTGCAATACTTTTCGATATATTTTCCATATGTTCAATTGAGTTTAATTTATCTACAGTAACGCCAATGTATTCTGATGATTCTACTGTTTTAATTATATGGTTTCCAAATGTCAGCATCCAAAGTAATTTGTTCATTTCGTTTTGAAGTAAAGAGGCTAAAGCATGATTTATCAATGTTCATAGTGAGTTTGTTACTGGAAAACCATTTACGTAAACCCTCGAGAATCTGTTCATCTTCGTTTGTAACTCACAGAGGCTCTTTCCTGTTACACATATATTGGTGTCATCTGCCGATAGTTTGACACATTCTCTCTTTGAATACAGAAGTAAGTGTCATTTATATAAAACAAAAGTGGCACCAAAAGAGAGCCTATGGCCACACTACATGAGATCTCAAGGGTGCTTGATTTTGCAGGATTATGTAAAGACCCCTCTACACATGCATTCTGCCACGTGGCAGAAAGACCCTGGCTTGGCTTCTTGGTGCTGAATACACTGGGCCATCTCGAAGGGATTGTGTGTATATATATAAAACACTGGTTACCTGATTCAGGCTACCCGTTATGTGCAATATGGCGCTGTGTCCATTACAGCAATGCCGTAATGTAGAGTCAGACTTCTGATGGGCTATCATTGTGTATATTGATAATTACAATGAAATATGAAAAGAACCTTGAAAAGTACCACGGCAAAAACACACGCTGACAAGAAAATATAAAAAGCATTATTCTATATATTATTGTATCAAATAGAACAATTTATCATACACGTTTGCAACAGAAGTATATCCAGTATATATATAATTTATTATAGCCACATTCCTCCAAAGTCCGTACCTATTGTTCCCTGGAAATGTTTAACATTTATAGTTTTCCATAACAAGTCAATAGTCAAGTAGATACGACGTGTTGAATGTGAATCAAAATACACTGTCTGGGACAAGACACATAAACTGCAATACATCCATCAGACTGTACATGGCTAAAATACACAGCTTGACTATCATCATTAACAAATCATTGACTCATTCATTCACATTTATGTTCGACATAAGGCACTCCTGCACTGCAGTCCCCGCAATTGTTTCTGCACACACAGGGGCTTTATTTCCCTTTGGTGTCATACCACCCACTCTCCACCTGCTGCTGCTGCCTTACGCTTCAGGTACAATGGATAATCCTATGCCCCTTGGTTCGCCATAACTCCTATATTTTGCTTTTCTTTTACCAGCATTTTCTATGCAGAATTGGTGTCCAGCACCCAAAAACTTGGATGGGTATGTAGTAACACATGGACTGAGGGAGCAGTGTGGACAGGCAGTTGGGTCTGACTGTTCTGTTGCGGCTTGGATGTTTATCTCTGTTGGGGCTGCTGGTGAAGGCACTGGTACTCGTCTCTGGTGCTTTCTCGTGGGTAACTGAGCATCTATCTGTCTCTCTCCATGCCTTCTCCTAGTGCTACCTGAAATAACATGCATTATATAAATAAATATTAGCTGTGTATTTTTTTCAATTCAGCGCAAACATGCATCGACATCCTTATCATGCTTATGTCTGATAGTCTCTCTTTTGAGAAAGCCCTCTGATTAGAACATTAGTACTACCAGTATATGTATTATTTCCATGTTATAAGGGCTCTATTGAAAAAACACATATACTTCATTGTGTGAATGACCACTTTATGGAATTTGCCCTAGAGGTGGTTTCTTGAACTGGACTTGTAAATACATTGTCTTGCCTAGATGTGCAGTCGACATTTAGTGTTTTCATTCAGGGTCAGGGTTCATGATTCAGTAATTATTCGCATATACACAGTGATAATGTGGACCTTGCCTTATATTTTCAATAAAATGTTTTTGTGTAAATGTACAACTTACCACTTTCCTTGAAATCCCATCCTGTTGCAAAGAATAACTCTTCCATAGCCTCTTGTTGCAGTTCAAATTAAATATGTCACTTCTTTCCAGTCCATAACCACAATCATAAAAATATCACACAGGAATGGCATATGTCATGGGAAACTGCTACAACAAACTTGTAGCATTGTAATCTTTTATGGCTTCTAGAAAATTCAGGACACAGAGAAATGAAAGATACCACAGAAAAGGTTTATGAGTCCAAGAGGAGTTGCTGGCAGTAAAGAAAATTGATGGTATGGAGATTTCCTAGTGAATTACAGAAACAAGCAAGGTAAAGAATAAATCGACAAAGTATATTGGACAGCTGCATTTCAACAAAAGGATTTGCTTGTGTAACCCTGCAAACAAGCAATGCTGAGAGTCATGACAATACTGTAGAGTGTACCCAGCTGACTAAGTCAGTCACTGTACAAATTGAACAATGGCTCCAAAGACATTCAAAGTGAAAACAAAAATGGAAGATGGCACAGAGAAATTTATGAGTACAAAAGGAGTCGCTTGCCATTCAGAAAAGTAATTGAGTAGAGAATTCTCAGTGGATAACATAAACAGTTGAAGCCCAGTTACAAGAGAGCAAAGAGACTCACTCAAAGTAAAGATATCACAAGTACTCTGCAAAGTATACTAGAAAACTACATTTCAACACATACAACAGCAATTTGTACCCTGTTCACTGCACCAATTGCCATACAGCACAGCCTTTCAGAATAGTGCAACTCTTCATACCCCAGTATACAGACTGACCGTTCATGTGAGATGCAGACCCTGGTGTACATATTGACCCTTCATGCGAGATGACAGGCACTCCTGTACGGTGACACTTCATGCGAAAAACCAGAACCTAGTATACAGAGTCACATTTCATGCAATATGCCAGACTCTCGTGTATAGAGTGGCCTTTCATGCAAGATGTCAGACCATCGCGTCAGAGTGGCCCTTCATGCAAGGTGCCAGACCCTAGTGTACAGACTGACACTCCATGCAAGATGCAGCCACACCATAGTATACAGAGTGATTTTAGATGAGATGCCAGATACAGCAACAAACATGCCTGGTCAATTTGTGGAAAGTACATCCAGTATTCAAGTTTTATTGGGTATAACAGCCGAACATCCAAAAAGGTTGTAGTGCCTCCCTCAAAATAAAGAGAGGTTGTGTGGTGGGATGTGCATATGTTTCAAGCCTTACTTGTGCTGGTGGCCACACATATGAATGGGCTTCTTCATAACAAATGGGAAATAATTATACTGTGAACTATAGATTGTTCCTGGTATTTTTATGCTGTGAATGATGAACAGCCAATATGACAGACTCTGCCAGCTTGCAGACATAGACATGATGCTCCAAAACTTGATGAAAGGTCGTGACACAGAAGCATGAGAAGATACAAGTCGACTGGATGTACATGGACTTCACCAAGAAATATGTTACTATTGAAGAACGTGTGCATGACAGGAACACTAGTGTAAACAAATCTGTGCGAGAATGGAACCCTATATATAATTCTAATGACCAGTGGCATGTTGCAAGATCAGCTGTAAAAGAGATGAAAACGATCACAGCAGGACCAAAACGAACCATGAATAAACACTGGCACCCTCAGTTGTGGGATATAATCAGTAGTGTACGAAAATATACTGGGCAATGCAGCATTGTGAAGGGTCACTCTCAACATTAAGTGGAGAATGTAGATAGAATACCAGAACGTTATCAAAATAAACACACCAGATGTCACCCAAGTTCAGCATGCAAGCAGTCAGGATTTGTGCCCGACACACATTCTTAATGATCCAGCTGCTGTGGACACGTGGAGAAGGCTCATATGCAGTACAATTGTGCACAAGAATCCAAGTGACTACTGCTGTGCAAGAGACATGTACAATATACAGAGCTTAAACCAATTTACTGAAATAAGCCCATAATTTTAAACAAAACTTTTTGCATTCTGTCATGTTAAAACTAGACATGGCTTTTTTGACCCTATGGACCTTTGCACATACGTTTTCGACGCTTTTGGGTAAAGGCGAACTATAAATTTATGTGATTCAGCTATACATACCAAGGAACATTGACTTTGGTCGGAATTGACTTGGATTTGCTTCATTAGGACTATGGTTTGGATATGGTACTGACATTGTCTAAATTAACTACTCAATACTTATCTTGCTTGACAAAAGGATATCATGGGGATACATGAGAAGCAACCTTGGTGCTAAAGAGTGAAAATGTGGACACTCCATACAGTTCAAGGAGTTTTAAGCAAATTAGTGATCGCCCAGAACGACAACTAGGAAAGAAGCGTCACAAAGCCAAAACAGCCACATATGTCCATAAGGCCTGGGAATTATTGAATTAAAGTGAAATGCCCCAAGATGTGTCATAATCATGGCGAGATGGCAATGAAGAAAGCAATTTAGAGGACAGTGGGAATGAACATGAAATTTTTCAGGAAGGACTAGAAGCACTGTATGAAGCATTTGCAAAATGTGACAATGAAAGTGAATTTGACAGATTTGACCGTTTGTTCACGTATTACTGGAGTGGCAGACAAAAAAGGATCGTTGTATTCACAATGTACACACAAAGACTGTGTACATGAGTATTCAACATTTTGACTAGATGCAAACATATCATCACTAGCCAATGCTAAGTGACTTGCTTTAAAAACCTACAAATACATACTGGAAAAATTACATTACTGAACATTATGCTAAACATGTTAAATTTAACAATTTTGTGTCTCATGGTAAACATTTTCAAAGAATTCTGAGCCACAATACATACGGACCTTAGGAGCAATGTGGCTATAATAAATTTTATATGCTGGGTATACTGACGCAAATGTGTATGATAAATTGTTCTATATGAGATGTAAATAAACTGAATGATACATTTTTCGGGATATGGTTTTTCTGTGGTACAATGATAGGTAACTCGACATTTTGCTGATTAGTAAATTCATACACATATAAACCATATGCTAAGTTACCTTGAACATAATGGAACAGTTCATGTTTTTCTTTCTTTTCACATTTCATAGTAACAATTAATATACACAATGATAGCCCATCAGAAATCAGTGGCTATACATTGCAGCATTCCTGAAATGGACACATTGTCATATTGCACATAACGGGTAGCCTGAATCAGGTGGCCTGTGTTTTGTATACACACACAATCCCTTCTATCAGTATAATAGCTCAATGTATTCAGCCATTGACACGTCAGGATCAGGTGCCCTGATCCCTTCCAGACAGTCAGGCCTGGGTGTTTCTGCCATGTGCCAGAAACACCCGTGTAGAAGGATCTTTAAAACAAATTCTATTTTTCGATACCCATGGAACCACTCTAAAGCTTGTGCTCTGACAGCATAATATTTTTAACAGTGTACATGTATTATGGTTTACCGCACCAAATGCCTTGGCCATGTCTTTATAAATTCCTAGTACATTATCATCTTTATCTAGGTGTGTTCTGATAATGTCTGTAATTTCTAAAAGGTGTTAAGTTATGATGAAAGCCCGTGGGGGGGGGGGGTACTTCCATGTAGGATTGTACTGGGTATGTGCCACAGGCAAAGTCCTGTTTTCATTACTCCCAGAATTAGAAAAGCCCCCCCCCCCCCCAAAAAAATGTACACAGCTGGATTAGGATAGGGGTAACAATTATTTGAGTGAACTGAATGTCTTATTCATTTTTCAAACAAATGTATAGATCATGGATATAGGCTGGAGATATAGGATATAATTAATAAGTTCTTGGGCGGGTTTTGTAGGAAGTATGCTTAAACTTGTTTAAAATTGGAATTTTGGTCTCCAAAATGCACCAATGAAGCACTCCTTTCAACAAATTACAGGATTAAGAAAGGGTACCTTTTTACATCGGGTGTAGGATTAACATAGGGTATTGTATAAAAATGTCCGAGACACACACAGACCCTGATGTTGAGTATGCGCCCCCCCCCCGGGGGGGGGGGTAAAAGGCAACATAGTCCTTGTATAAAATGTCTTGTTAAAAAAGAGTACAATCTTTTGTTTTTAATTTTTTCAGTGCCCCTCTATGTCTACTTGCAATGTTTTTTTCAAAACTCACTTTACGATTTTCCTGTTCTATGCATTCTTGCTTGCTTTTCATGATTACAGTATAAATATGTATGAAAATTCGCGAGGAAATTTACAAAATTGGCCTCGTTTCTGTCCCCGATTTCACAATTACATGAAGCAAACACTTGAATTAATTACTGCAGTTCTAGGAATTTTCCGTACCACTTAATTATATTCACAAGTTCCTTCTATAAAAATGACATGTATGTCAAATTTTCTAATTAGACATAAATCAAATTTTGGAACGTGCTGATGCGCAAATTTAAATTAACTTGAACTCTTCTAACAGATATCGCATTTGCGCGAAATTGAGCATGCACGAATATTTTTACACTACAAACCCAATTTCCGGTTACCCAAGTACTAGTTACTAGTGGACACCCAAGTACCCCCTACAATGCTACATTCCATATGGTAGTTTTCTAGGTCGTTTGATGTATGCATCCAAAACCTAAATGTTCGGCTGTAAAATTTCTAAACTTCAAAACACATCTACGAAAACGTAAAGGTTGGGCTTATCTAACCTGTCTAATTATTAATTAATCCATTAATTTACAATTACATTTATCAATTAATTAATCAATTTATTTATTAAAAGACGGCTTTTGTGTTTACACACTGCAGAATTTCAAGTAAAATTATCCTACACTGTTCAAGAGACATTTGGTTTCTTGGGGGTCGTTTTATTTTGTTTGTTTGTTTGTTTGTTTGTTTGTTTGGCTTGTCTTTTTGTTTGCTTGTTACTTTTATGGCCAAACAAGGTTTTTCTTTGTGATTTTACTCAAAATCGTGATTGGAGGGTTAGCTTTTTCACCTTGTAGTTTGCACACTGTACTTCTCATCTGACTAAAAGATGCCTCACATCACACTCTGAAAAGGTGCATGTGATGTGGATGAAATGAGCTACAGAGATATCGAGCCTCCAAAAAGTAATTTACATCACAAACATCAATCTGCAATGAAATCCGGAAACCCTTTTCATTCATTTCTCTGATCCGACCGTGCTGCAGTTAATACGTGGTACATGTGCTTCTTCCATATTATCATTTCGTCTATGGTTTCAGAATTACAAATCAAAATTAATGAAAAAGCGTCATACAAGTACAGTCACGTTGTATCTAGATCACGCGCGTTGTAATACACATATGTAAAATGAACCTTCTCTATGTTCTGTTGATAGCAATAATGGTTGCTTTGGCCTTTAGATGTGCAGCATTCTATATCTGTTGTAGATACTTTTATCCATTTTGCCGCCAATGTTATTCATTCATATGATATTACTTCAAGCCCGAACACGTCTTCACCGTCATTTTCAGTGGCATGTTTTTGTACAAAGTATCAACACAAGTATTCCAATTGTTTATTCGACATAAAATTACCTGGTTTGGGGGCATTTTTCCTCGGGCGACAACTTCAGGGAATTTTACAGTAAATGCGTAATCTAGATAGTGAAGTTCCCGTGATGTTTGGCCTTAGACACCACTACTCTTTATATTCCAAAATAGTAAAACTTTACATACAGAAACGGTGTGAAACTGTACGTCATGTTCATTTCTATTTCGGTAAGTGCCTGATTTCGGGGTTTTGTTTTGTTTTGTTTTGTTTTGTTTTGTTTTGTTTTGATTTTTTCTAATTGATATAATGTAGGCCTATATAATCTAACATTTGGAGGGGGGTTTTTTTCCAAATTGCATGTCTACCAGAAAAATATGTGCAAAGTTAAGTTTCATTGATTTTTTATGTAAAATTACAATGCGGGTACACGGTCCTTGGTGTACTTGAAAAAAAAGTGGAGATAATTTAAAGAAACGTATAAAACATAGAACGGTGATAATGTTTCCAATCTTGGTATCTCAGCTTTTCATAAAGCTTTACTGGATTTTCAGGTAATATAAATTATGAAGACATCTGGAACATCGAAACCTCTGAGTGCATATATTCAATTGCATTTCTTTTCTTTTATATTTTCAAAGAGAAACTTCAGTGTTGGGTACCGCAACGCTGAAATCAACAAAGCAATTTCGTTTAAGAATAACTTACACTACCTTCTGTCATAATCAAGAAATTTACAATAATGGATCAAATGTATATGTGTATGCAGAATAATTTTCGTGTCGAACCACCAATGTTACTGAATGAAACATACACATGACCACCACAAGAGACTCTTCCCCAAACATGCCAACATAAATAAATATTCATGTGTTCATCATCATCTTATTTACTGTATTTGTTAGGTACCAGAAGAATCACTGAACCCACATCCAGGGTTTCCTCAGGACATTCAAATACACATGTGCCGTACACATAAAAGTAGATATTTAATTACCACTTATTATCAATTTACTTGTCTACAACTCTGGATTTAACATGGTGTAATACTCCTGTGCATATTTGTCGAACATGGTTTACATAGAGTGTTGCAAATCAAAGAAGCTTATTCATACAGAGTGTGTGAAAAGAAACAAAGACAGACATGATTTGGTCCACCTGAGCCATCACTGACAAAGCGATCATTAACAAATTTGATGGTACGTATTCAATCTTACTCACAAACCTATATTATTGACTATACTGTGACTTTTCTCCATATTTGATTACAAGTTTATCAGAAAATGCCTTTGCTGATATTCCGAAATTCAACAATCTGCTCAGAAAATCCAATAGAGGGCGCCAAAAGATAAAGTCAGAGGATCCCAAGGACATTGCCTTCCATATAAAATATCTCAAACTGTCAGCATGATTTTTATCCCCAGCAAATACCTCAGTTTATGACAACGGTTTGTTATTAACTAGCAGACTCAATGTACCACGTAGGTAACCCGAGTGTGTGTACGTGTAAATGAATTGAAATACGTGGAATAAATAAATAAATAAATAGATAAATAAATAAATAAATAAATAAATAAGAATTAAGTAAGTAAGTAAATAAATAAATAAATGCTAATACATTGAAACACAATATAAAATGTGCAAAAATTTATACATAGGCCTATACTTTTCTCCCTTCAGATACTTCATATTCTGCACAGACGTTCTGCACAGACGAGAGATACAGAAGCCAATTTTAGGAGGCGCAAAGATTTGGCATCTAAACTGCACATTTTTATAAATGTGTCTGTTTCATCTAGCTAGTCATAGACACAGGATAGGGAGACGAGGATGCCTTCATTTAAGTGTACACAAAGACGATACATTTCAGGTTTCAAGATTTTGACCATGGTATGAACTATGTCACTGCTCCCAGTCTGTCTGTTGTTTTGATAAAGTTATCATGGACTGAGTCATAAATAGTTTCGTTTTGCTTGGAAGTACATGTTTTGGACCAAAATCACTTCCAAAGAACGAATCCCTGACATACTCAGATTCAGACCACCATATCCCTTTATTGGGTTTATGTATCATACACACGTCTCATAAAGCTAGAAAATGCAGAAGGTACAATTACTAATTATAACACATTCTACCTCTTGAGATTTACACTTACAACCAAATTCAAGTAATATCTAATATTTGCAAGGCATACTTTATAACTATATACACAAAACGTGTGAAATACAAACGCAAAAAATCCGAGCATGAAAGTTGAATGTTGTACCTCTCGCCTAATCTAATACGTGTCTTCATTACTTTTGCAAGATGCAAACCCAATTCTTTTTTACATTTATGTCAGAATAAGGCGTGTACTTGAACATTTATAAGAAACATTTAGATTATTCTACCGACAGGCATGGTAAGTCTAATCTTAAATCGCAAACATACAACATCAGCATTCCACTCGCCGGAAGTTTAACCTCGTGCAAGTCTTAAAGTACGTTGTGTATGTGCTATTACACTAGACTATAGATGACTGCAAACCTGATCCTGCAAGTTTTCCTTACAAAAATGCAGTCAATCATGAGCATAACGATAAACGACTTATTCATCGCCTTTATGCACAAATATCCATAAATATATATAAACTTTGGCACAAACAGCACTAGAAAGTGCACAAACATGAATGCACAGGCAAACGTCTGCGTTATTTAAAGTTGCCCTTCTATAGTGCTGGGCTATGTACCGGCACTTGAAAATCTGTAGACTGTAGACTATACCTGTACAATCCACAGTACATGTAAGGCAGACACTTGGATCACTCAGAAGGCACATCTGTTCATGTTCAAGTGTTGTATATATCTGCACAGGCCCTTTGCATTTGGGTCACCAAAGGCAATACCCCTGTCTGGGTGCTGATGCCAGGTGTCAACAACAACCCCACAGAGGTTATGCTGTCCACAATCACAGGGTGGTTCTGCATATTCACCACACTCTTCCCCTTTTTCTGAAAGTCAGTTGTACCTATTCATGTTGTTGGGTTATCCAAATGACACTGATGCTTTTAGATGGAAACTGTGCACTGGTACTGGTAAAAACTCAAAATTTTCAAAATTTTATATACATGATTGGTCCACTAGCTAGCATTAAAAACATATGTGGTTATCAAGTATTTAGACCAACTGCAGCATCTCATTACTGCCGTTAAGCCTAGATCTATGTTGTACATTATCTTTGTGATGTAGATGATATGTTAACATTGGGCCTTGTTCTCATTTCAGGTTTTTCTTTTGATAACAGAACAATTGTGAGGCTCTTGACGGTTTGCAAAATATTCAGCAGGCCTACTCTTCACAGTTGTGAAAGGTCCTGCAGTAATTTTACTTTCCTGTTTTACTTCAGATGCATGTGTCAAATGAGCTGTCCATGATTTTCAAATTGGTACAAACTGGTGCATAGAAGGTGTATGATCTTCAGTAACATCAGACTTCAGAAAATCCAAGTTGTGTTACATTCCTCCCCCTTATAAACAAATTATGCGTCATTCAAGCAGCCCTGTACAATATGTACATAAAATTGGAGTACTAAAGTATTTAAGATCCAGGTCAGCCTTGCAATGAGATGGCTGCTTCAGCTTGTACTCCTTTTCCTTTAAGCGACAGACATGCCGTCACACGGGAAAACAGCAAAACTTGTTTCTTCTCATCTTCTTATAATGCTGCGCAATACTGCCTTAAAATCCGTATCTTACAGTAACGGTACATTACACAAATCACAATTGTGATTGCTGAAAAGCATAAAATACCTATATACAGTTGGTACTAAAATCTTGCAAGCAGAAGAATGTTTCAACTGACTTTCTGTTGAGCATCAGAAAAGCCGTCGCTCAAGAAAACAGCACTCTCTGACCAATAATCAGACTCAGTCATCACGGTCATACTGGTACCACATGTACAGTTAGATGACTAAAATGAGCAACTGTGTTCTTCTTCATCCACTTGGCTGCTTTCAGGTCTTGTCAGCTGCATGCTGTGAGTATTATCTACCTCAACTATTGACTCTGTACCTTTCTTCTCTGACATCACTTTCTCTTTTTTTTTCTCCTTATCTGAGGCCTATATAGCAGTACATTTTGGCATCTTGTCTTCACACTCAAGCAAGGGTTGTAAATCTTTCCTGGAGCCACATTTTGTACACAGTCATAGAGGGTCTGTTATTTAGGTGATTTTTGTCTCAGCTGTGTCAAACTTGCTACATGTGTTTTCTCTTGACGTCTCCTTATTTTGGGAGGAATATATTACGCAGACTTGAATGCCTTATGACACAGGTGACAGGGTGACATAATCTTGCTTTCTCTCACCTTGGGTAGTACTTGAGATAGTGGTTTATTTGCTTGTTTGTGATCCACTTGATACATACTGTTTCTTTGTAGACTACAGGTAAATTGAACTTTGTTTGCCAACACATACATATGTCATGTACTGTTCTCACAGTTTTCACTTTGAACACAACTGCATGCCATCCCATTGGCTCTGTACACATTACATGCATGATTTCTGAGTCCTGTTTAACCTTTTCAAACATTTTTCTCAGAGCGATCCAGAGAAACTCTTTGACATCTTCCAGGCAATCATAAGCGATCCCTTGTATTGTTTCCATAGTTAGACCATCTTTCTATTTGTATTTGCCGATGAGTCTTCTATGTAAATTTTCTTTGCACTGCTGCACAAGAAGATCAGTGTCATCATTTCCAGAGACATATGCAACTGGCTGTCATAAATATTGTATCAAAAATCTGTCGTTTCGGATATCAGTTTATTTTCCTGGTTGGAGAGTAGGCATTTCACAGCTGCTAATTGCAGGTGCTGATCCACTGTTGGCTTTTCGAGTGAAATTAAATCTTTATCATCATACTGGAAACTTTTGAGATGCCAATATTTTTTCCCGTTGCAAATCCAACCTTTTTCACATTGGGCTGATAATTCTTCCTGCATCTCCTTCTCCAGCTCCACCAGACTATCCCAGGTTAGCATTCCTTGTTTTTCCCTTTTTCTGACCATCATATCAGCTTCTGTATATAAGAGGAAGGGCATGGTGACCATATTTTATCTTTGCTGGCATAATTGATATGAAATACACACACCATGTTTGTGGGGATGCAAACAGAATATCCCTTTCTCTACGAATGACTATTTATGTGTGGGTAGTATAACCAGGTAAGAAACACCATCAACATATACCTCTCCTATTCTTCCCTCCTTCAATTTTTTGGGGTATCAGATGTGAAGTTATATTCTGTGATTGAATCAAGTAGAAACGCCAGAAACTTTACATTTAAAATATGAAAACCCACAAAACAACAGTTTATTGGATCAGAAATGCTGACTCAAACTGTTTTGTGGCAATAAAATCAAATAAAACTGACCAAGATAAGCAGACCAACCTTGCATATGTTTTAGGCTCACGTACTCAAACCTGCCTGAAGCAATGGCAGGTCTACGTGAAGTCCCTATCAGGATGATCAGATCATAATTTTTGCACAAATTTTATGCAAATATAATCTGCAGGCACCGATTTGTACTCCCTGATACCATTATAGTGCTAAGCTATGTACCGGCACTGGAGAATCTGTAGACTGTAGGCTATACCTGTATAATCTACAGTAGATGTAAGGCAGACACTTGGATCACTCAGAAGGCACATCTGTTCATGTTCAAGTCTTGTATATATCTGCACAGGCCCTTTGGTTTAAACATATTTTATTAAAGCAATTAGGAAACAGGGCGGTGCCCTATATTAATCCTTCTTGCAAAGGGCCCTTTGCATTTGGGTCACCAAAGACAATACCCCTGTCTGGGTGCTGCTGCTCCAGGTATCAAGAACAAGCCAACAGACGTCATGCTGTCTACAATCACAGGGGTGTGCATGGGTGGTTCTGCATATTCATTACACTTCCTTCATAACTTTTGCATGTATGCTGAGAGATTGCTTAGTTCATCTGTGTATTCACTTCAATTCAATTTAATGACACATTTTCATATCTGTATTAGCACAACAATGAAAACAAAACTTAAAATACCTGCATGGCAGACAAACAGGCAGTGGACAGTAAAAATGCAAAGTATTATCTCCTTTGCACGGAGAGGTGAGGAACCCTGTGCTAACTTCTGACTGACGTGGCAGGCATAAGTGTACAAAGTCGCCCAAAAAAAGAAGAAGACACACAAAGGACAAAATGCTCCGTATCTATGCATGAAATGAGGAAACCAACACCTGACCAGTGAAAAGAATAGACTGATAGGTTGGAACCGGTCGTATGTGTACTTTATATATGGGGTTAAGTAAATGGGGCAAGTTTAACAATGCCTCGTGCACAGAGCGTTGTATTGGAAAATTTTCCTTGTGCAGGAAAAAGGGAAAGTATGCAAACTTGCATAATGAATTGTATGCAGCATCACATGGCATGGGTTTCCCAGAGATCCATTAACACTCTGCATCATGAGCACTGGTAAAAATTCCCTGGGATATGAACCAATCAGGGCCTAGCAAGCCCCAGGATGTCCTGTATATAAGTCACGTTTTCCTACATCCAATTGGCTTCAGCAAGACTGATCTCAACGATGTGCGCGTATTTATCTTAATTCTTTGCACCACCTTGGAGCTAACAGCTGGAAAAAATTTTCTTCTGTGCATTACATTAATTTCGAAAAAATTCCATTACGGTTTTGGTTCTAGCGGAGCGACAGTGAGTAGAGGATCCACAACACTGGCATTTCTGAAATGGAATTAAAGCAGTGGTGAGTGTTTCAGAATATTTAGAATAATTTAATATAGTAGTTTTACAAGTCACTGCAATTAAACTGTTACAAGGCAGGTCAAAGATTATGGAAACTGGATGGCTAACCCCCATGCTGTACTCGTTCTCAGCCACAGTCAGGTCGTCCTGCAAAGCTACTTTCCGCAAACAGTATTCCAGAGGCAGTGAATGTAAAACTTGCAAAGGAATTTGCAAATAACAAAATAGCAGGTCCCTTCAGGGGTCCCCTTTTTAAAAGTTCCATGTATCACCAATAGGTCTTACCTAAAAAAAACAACAAATGCGTTCAGAATGATTCACCACTTATCGTATCCACAGGGCAGTTCGGTTAATGACTTCAGAATTTACTTCAGTTAAATATACAACGCTTCAACACGCAATTGATACAATAGTGGAAATGGACGACCCAATTTATTTGGCTTAGTTTGATAGAAAAGATGCATTCCGTAACCTGCCCATTCACCCATCAGCTTACCTCCTTCTTTTAGGCATTTACTGGGAGGGAAGCTTTTATTGTGATAGGGCCTTGCCAATGAGGGCTGTGTTAGCATATTTCATGTTTCAAAAGTTTAGCACAAGCTTACAATGGATTGCAGAAAATAAAAAGAACATACACACAATTCATCATATACTTGATGATTTTCTGTTTATTGCAACCACAAGAGAGAGATGTTCAGAAAACCTAGCAAAATCTATGTCTCTGTGTGACAAACTGGGATTCCCGCCAACTCCAGACAAAACAGTTGGTCCGGCTACAGCTTTATCACCTTGGAATTGAGCTTGAAACAGTAGCGGAGGAGGCCAGGTTGGCTCAGGACAAGCTTAATAAATGTAGAATAGAAATACATCATTTGCTACAACAGAAAGCACATTTCTGAAGAAAGTGCAGTCAGTAGTAGGTTTCCTCAATTTTTGCACTTGTGTTATCCCTGGCACAGCTTTTCTTAGAAGACTGATAGACTTGTCCACACAGGCCTCAAAACCGTATAACTTTATGCGGTTGTCCAGAAAGGTAAAAGAAGACCTGAAGGTATTGCAAAGTTTTTTTACACAAATATAACGGAAAGTTAATGTTCAATGGCAGGCAGTGGCTGTCATCAGATGCTCTCGAGTTTTTCACAGATGCAGCCAGTGCCATACGTTATGCAGGTATTTTTGGCAATGAATACCTCCTGGGTACATGGCCAAAATCTGGTTAGCGCTGAATATTACAATTCTTGAATTCTTCCCAATAGTGGCAGCACTGCACCTGTGGGAAAACAAAAAGATTAGATTCAGAACTGACAACCAGGCCATAGTTTCAGTGATAAATACATGTAATCAAATGTCATGCAGATCATGTTTCTCTAACGCCAGTTGATCCTCACATGTATAGACAGTAACATATGCTTTAAAGCTGAATTTGTGTCCTCCCTGCAGAACGGTGTGGCCTATGCACCATCTCGAGGTCAACAGACACGCTTTCAAAGACTGGCAACTCAAGTAAACTTTCATCCCTGCTACCAAACAGCTTGCTACCAGAAAACTTACCCAGCATGCTGGGCATCTCTTGAGAAAGTCTCCGTCAGAAGGGACATGGAGATCCTATCAAAACTCCTGGAGAAAGTATGTAATGTTTGCAAAAAAAAAAAAAAGATTAGACAAAACACCCACACTTCAAATACCATTACTTGATTTGGTATGCTTTGTGGCATCGTTAGATCAACAAAAATTAGCTCCAGCATCACCTAGTCATTAAGCTCGTTGCGGGCATAAAAAACAAAGGCCCAAGTACAGACATAAGACTGCCAATTACTCTGTCAGTACTACATATGCTGGTAGGTCACTAAAACATGTTGTATCACATGTTTATGAGCGGGTGGCTTCCATGGCTTCAATCTTCACACTTGCTTTTCATGCTGTATTATGAATAGGGCAACTTATTCCAACGGCTCGGACATTTACCAAGTCTGTTCTGTCTGTAGCAGATGTCTCGATTATCACAAAAGTTGCAGATGAGCTGGTGATTTGTTAACGCAAATTTAAACATCACAGGGTCCCCAAGCCATCAGAGTACAGGGCATGAGCACCTCTTGTCACTGCCCAGTACAAACTTACAGGTAGTTTCTGTAGTTGTGCGGGTCCCACCCAGGTCCAGTTTTCTGCTTTCGAGATGGGTCCCCATGCACCAACTGTATGGTTCGGTTCCATTTAAGAAATATGCCTTGATTTTATTTTATCTGAATCCAAAGTATTACAAGGGTCACAATTTCAGAAAATTGGGGCAGCAACCGAAGCCGCTGCCAGGAGATGTTCTGATATTCAAGTATGCACTTTGGGGCGATGGCAATCTGATGCCTTTAGGAAATACATGAAAATGTTTTCTACATACCTAGCACTAAGTAAATAATTAAACATTTACGGCAAATAAACTTGCAAGTGAACACCAGATGCAACCACAAGAATGTTACGATATACAAACTGCACACACACAAACAAAAATAGCATTTACAGCCCGTGAAAATGACAATTATGTTGAAAGCGTAAATGGCGCAAAGACATAATTTTGTGCTAGAGTGTATTTCTCTGACTTATAAAAAGGACACTCGCAATAATAATGAAAAACATCTTCATTTCCGTTTCTACAGGCACACTGAGGGGAGTCCATAAGACCCTTTTTGGACAGATCTGAGCTTAGCTTGCTGCATCCCATGCGCAACCTTGTGTGGGAAGCAGCCAGCCTTCTGTCACCTCTGTAATATAGTTTGTTTGCACTTTTCCCCCGGTCTATTTTTTTAAAAGATGTAAGGTCTTCCGAATTTCGCACATCATGAGGCAAGTTATTCCACAATCGAACAACCGATGGAAGAAAATGAGATTGCATAAATATGAAGGAGCTACACCCTGCATGATCTTGTGAAATAAGATCAGGTTGCTTTTTTCACGGCGCCGAGATAATGTTTTAAAGCCTGTTTTTTTCATAAATTAAATCATGACTAATCCTAAAGGTGGCCGCAGTAATAACTCTGGCTGCTACCAATACGAGAAATGCATATTAATTTCCCGCCGCAAAGCACGGGGTTCATGCCTGTCAATCACGGAGGACACACGGGGATACCACTGTCACGTGCAGGCCCTGACACCCCCTTTCTTACAAAATTCGTGTCTTTCAGAGAAATTTAAGTTTACATATACCAGTCATATTCATTCATTGCTTGCTAAGTTGGTTACAAGAGTAAATTTCCATCTGCCTGTAGTTATTACTCTTTCGTTCCAAAATATTAGTAATGTGATCGCTTTTTTAAAATTATAACCAGATTAGGCTACTTTCATTCTCCTGGGAATTTACTATTAATCAAAGAAATATTAAAGAGCTTTGCCAGAGAATCTGTAATAGCAGGGCACCTTCTCTGAGTAAGCGTGCACTTGTGCCATCTGGACCATTGGCTTTGGAAGTATCCAAACTTTTCAGAACCCGAAACACTTCGTTGCTACTTATTAAGATAGTTTCTAATGTGAACGGATTATTTGGTTGGCGCGCTGGAGGCGTGAAACTTGTATGATTAACTTTGGTTTGGTCAGGAAAGAAATCTTTGAGAATTTGAGCTTCAGCTTCGTTGTCAGTAAACGTTTCATTTTCGTGGAGCAGTGCTGGGATATCAGACGCTTCACTTTTGTGTAAAAAGAATTTAATTGTACGCCACCAACTTTTCCCTCTTTTGTTTGCATTGTCAATAGAATCTCTCAGGCGCTCGTAATAGTGTTCTTCAGCGAGTCTCAAATCTTCAATATATTTATTTCTTAGTTGCCTGAAGTATGGCTAGAGTTGCGGTCTGAGTTTGGTACGCATATGGATTCGCTCTACCTTTCGATTGGTAGTGCCGACGGCTGACGTGTACCAGGGCGCGTCACCTGGAGGTATGATTATAATTTACAATGCGGCAGGGTATGCAGTCCTTCGCTGCTGAGAGGAAGCTATTTGCCCAAATTTCACAGATTGCATCAATGTTGTCGGAGTTAAAGCCGGGGTCCCAATTCAGGGCTGTAGCTAGCATTTGAAAGTTGGTCAGGCCAAATTCAGGCGGGGTGTGTGGGGGCCGCCTAGGGCCCCACCGGGGTCCAGGGGCAGCGCCCCCGGAAGCTCCAGCATTTTTGAGTGTTTGGAGACCCTAGGAAGGGCCATACAAGCAGCAATTCCGGGGTTTTTTAGTTCTTTTTTTATGTGTGAAAAAATGAAGTCTCTGCCACAGAATGGATACCTCTGAGGATTAAGGCATTTCAAGCTTCATATAAAGGAAAGAAGAACTACAACAAATCATGGTGTGACAATCAAAATGAATTTATTTGTAAAAAAAACAAACAAACAAATACCTCTTAATATTCAGTCACATGACACTAGCTAAAATCAGGTGATGGTACATCAAAGGGAAAATCACCATCATTGAAATACAGATTTAGATAAAGTGAGACCTTCATGTTTTTTTCACAATATAAACAGCACCAGCTACAAAATACAATATTTTTAACATAGTAAACTATGAAAAGTGGTCTTATAAAGCACAACGATTATGTTAAGGACTAGTGACTACTTTACTAAAGCTGTGTCAGCTTAAAGGCCTTGAGCAGTAGGAAAAAAAACCTACAAGTACATGCATATTCACAATCTATTTAAAATAAAAATAATGAAATGAAGAAATTTCCTTCACTTTGTTCTCACAGGATTAACAGCACCTGAAAACATATATTTATAGAGTAAGACTAGTAGGCCTATGCCTCCACAGCTACCAGCTTAAAGTAATAGAAATTTGGACCCACAAAAAATGCAAAAGTACATGCGAAAACTCTATCTATTCAAGATGAAAACAAAAATCATGAAGAAATTTCTTTCA
Organism: Hermodice carunculata; assembly: GCA_964020975.1. NCBI lineage: Eukaryota > Metazoa > Annelida > Polychaeta > Eunicida > Amphinomidae > Hermodice > Hermodice carunculata. The sequence continues at coordinate 17,184,238 of OZ026624.1, forward strand.
GTGTTGAGGTCTGCATATATATTTGCACTAGGTATTGGTGATTTCAAGACAAAAGACATTAATAGCACCAGCTTATGAATACATGTACGAGTTTGCATCTTCAAGTCACAGTCTGGATGAGATTCATTCTTCAAATAACATGTGTAATGCTAGATTTGTGAAATCAGCAGCACCAGGTTAATGAATATATATAATCAGTAACCTGGTGCTGCTGATAAAATTATATACAATGTGTGCTGAACAGTTAAAGATGCAGTACATGATATATCATGTACTGCTTCTTCAACTCTTCAGCACACATTCTGTATTTATCACATTTTTTATACGATTCTTGTAAATTATTATGCATGATAATTTTTACTTCAATAGTGAACAGCACCATGTTATATTTAGCAAACAAATGTGTATAACAGATCAGGAGACACTGACAATATTCCATCTGCAAGAGGTATGCACTTAAGACAAGATTCCATTGTTATATTTATGTATGAGAATTTATGACATCAGCAGCACCAAGTTAACTCATACACCATATATTAAGACACCTTCTTCATGTTATTCATTCCTAAACTACTAATATGTTATATTGCATATCAAAGACACATTCAGCAATCTAAAACTATTAAAGTAAAATGGCAACATTTGGTGAGATGCATTGCATCTGAACAGCACAATGTTCATGTACAAGACACTGCATTGATTTTCAAGACACATTTCTGTCAAGAAACTTAACTATCACATGTTAAAGAATTAGCTACATAAACAGAACCATGTTTATGTACTTGTAAATGACCTGTCATTTAAAGAAACATTCTGCAAGGCATATACACAACTGTCAACACTAATGTCATGACAAGATTCCAGTTTTACATGTATTAAATGAAAACTTTTGACAGCGACAGCACCAAGATAATATGAGATTTCACTTTCATGACAAGAAACATTCTTCATTATTGACAAGATTCAACTATTATGAAAATTAGAATTAAATATTACAAAATATTTATGTACTTGTTATACTTGTGAATGAGCCAGCATTTTAAAGACACATTGTGCATTCATGACAAGATTCAAGTACTAAAATATGTAGCTCAGATGAGTTTTGATTGCAATAGCACCGGGTAAATGTGAGATTTCTCTTACATGACAAGACACATGATTGAAAAGATTCAACTATTGAGAGAATTAATGACACAAATAACACCAACACGCAATCCAAAGTTTGAGGCTGGTGTCGGAGAAGAATGTTTCCCAGAATCACTTTATCTAAAACTGTATTTCAGTGGTGGTGATTTTCCCTTTGATGTACCATCACCTGATCTTAGCTGGTGTCATGTGACTGAATATTAAGAAGTATTTGTTTGTTTTGGTTTTTTTTACGAAACAAAAAAATATTCTGTATTCATGACAAAATTTAAGTGTTCTATGCACTGGAAAACCTTGTTCCTTTGGTAACTTATATGTGCATATATAGTTTTGAGTTAGAGTGGTAACATTACCAGCACCACTGTGACTAGGTTGATTTATATATTGCACGTTTTCAAAATTTTCCAAAATAATCCAGTCTTGCTTGCCTAGAACTTTTTCTGATGACAGGTTGATGCGTCGCCGTCAAGTATGCCGGCAAAATGCCATCATGTGCCCGTAAACCAAAGTTAGTATCCCATGCAAACAAACATACGCGATCTTTTGGTCGCACCAATAGCTTACGATTTAAGATTTATTTAGATGTGATAAAGATTTTTTTTTTTTTTTAAAGCGAAAAGTTGGTCCGACCGATCGAGGCAGTCGGACCCGGTAGCTACGGCCCTGCAATTATATGACAATAGTTTATCTCTCAAGGTGTTAAAATCAGCTTTTTCGTGGTCCAGCACAAGGCAACGATCACAGATCGTTATCGGAGCTGTTGCATTTATATTACGAACAAACATTTGTAAGTTAACATGACTAGTAGTGGGGTCTCCGTTTAATCAAATGCCCCTAGATTTACACGGCCGCTTTCTCGATAAAATCGAGCAACCGTCGCTATGCAGCTATGCTCTTTCCCCGGCCCACTGCACGCAAGTTGAAATAAACTACGGTGTTAGAGTTACCTGTGCTGCAAAATGACGGCACATGACGGCCACTTTCTCAATAAAATCTTTCAGCCAGCTCCAAGGTCGATCAAATTTTATAAGGGAAGGGCGGCTTTAAAAATTTGTTTGTTATTTCATGTTTTATAAAAATTGTTAAGGGTCAGGACTCGGGCCTTTTCAGTGGGGTTGGTCGGGTTAATGGAGCCACACACACACACACACACACACACACACACACACACACACACATACATACATATATATATATATATATATATATATATATATATATATATATATATATATATATATATATATATATATATATATATATATATATATATATATATATATATATTAGGCCTTAGTCAACTTGGACATTTGTCGAAACATGTTTAAAATGGATGTTCTTTCCCCTTTTACACAGTACCTCCTTTGACGTCAGTTGAATTTGTTACCTGAGCACAGCCGACGGCATTTGTGACCAATAAAATAGTATTAATGTCGCCCAAATGAATATACTGCTTGTAATAAGGCAATCGTACAAGCAATATAACTAGAGATTCCAAATTATGGAGTAAACCAATGATTGATGCACCATGGTAAACATCAGTTGAAACTATTGAGTTCTGGTTTGGAGATGCACGTGAAAACAATAGAATACACTTGAGAAAGGGTAAAGTAGTGTTTGTATTGCGCAAAAAAAAAAATGAATATATTGAAAAAAAAAAAAGAGAGAATAAATACATGTACAATCTGAATACTGAAATCTGGATGACTAATTTAAGTAGATATAGGACGTCATAGTAATAGTAAACATTGAGCTCATGTCGAGTTTGGAAAAGTCCTCAAATAGCCTCTGGATACATTACGCGACACCTAGCCAGGGGCTGAAAAAATATAACATTTCAGTCACGATTTAAGGAAAGGAAATTCGTAAACATGTTCATTATTTTTGTTCACAAAAGTAATAATGGAGTGTTGTTTTCGCTTTTGTTTCAATGTAAAATCCCCTAAACATTCCAGTTTTTACCTGCAATTTTGAGAAATATTTTTTTCAAAATAATTTTAACCTTTTGTTTTCCCAAATTGGACTGTTAACTACATTTTGTATTTGTTGTATATATTTAGCCCTTAAAATTAGCGAAAATCCTCTGTTCACTACGCCATATGATCTACCACTTTTTACTAGTTTTGTCTCTGAGTTTTTGCCAAAATTCACTATTCGCTATATTTTCTGTATTAATTGTCTTTGAAGAATTAGCAAAACCTCTATTCACTGCATTTTCTGTATTTCATTTCTTTCTGTATTATATCTGTCTTAAAAAACGCTCCTAATCCCCTGTACACTACACTTTTGGTTTTGTCTATGACATTTTGCCAAAATCCAATATTCACAACATTTTTTCACATTTCACTCCCTCATTATATATGCCACATGCTTGCCTGTCGCCATTTGAATTTCAGGAGTGAAAGGAGCACTGCTTCCATTTTAAATTAATTGTTACTATAGCTTTTCCAGTGAGTAGCGCACATGCCAAATATTATGGTGGTGGGAGGAACATGCATGGATTCTCCATTGCTAGCATCAGAGGACTTTGCAAAGTTCTATACGTATCTGCACCATACAATCCAGAGCTGTATGTAGATTTTAACTCCCCTACCAGGGAAAGTTCCAGTGTTGTCTTTGTAATTGACCCAAGATCCTGTGTGTCCCTGAAGGATATCATTTCCAGTAGAGGGAGCCACTGTAAAGCTACTTTGTCAAGCGATAATTAAGATTGGAACACCTGCCTGTGTGAGGACATCTCAAATCAAGCCAGATGAAAGCCTGTGTCGCTCAGGTCACAATTTGACCTAACTAGGACCTTACGTGAATTTCAGCTGCAACCCTGAAAATAAGTTGATCAGAGTTCTTTTTTATGAGCTCCCATCAGATCTATGCCGAGGTAAGTTAGTTCTCTACAGATAAGTGTGCTTTATTATGTCACCCGTGGGTTCAGGAGCATGCACCACAAGTGCTTTTGCCGAGTTCTTGCCTGAAGCATTGCCATCTGCTACCTCACGAGTTATGATTAGTCTTTGAGTTTTCTTGACTCATATAACTAAAATACCAACAATGCACCAACAGATACAACCTTGTGTTGATCCAGCCTATTCCCATGGTTCCTAGAAAACTCGCTGGAGAGCCCAAGGATGGCTCTTCACAAAGTAGCACACCCTCCTGTTCCCTCAACTCAAAGGGGCCCATCCTTATCTTTTCCCGTGTTTGTATGGTCTGGTCATGGAACGCTGCATTTTTCATGCATATATCCAAGTGCCAACAATACTTCAGACAATGCTGTTTATATTGTACAATCTGGCCATTAGATGTCCTTACTGGACATCCTGCTTTAGAAAAGCTGGAATGCAGGACAGGCATCTAGCTAACAGGACAGATGCAGATTCCATTGGTTCAGGTGAGGTGACAACCCCGCGACCATATTGCTGGAATCGCCCCATGACAGCAAGCAGAAAAGACATGGAGAATCTAGAATGGATGGCCCATTGAGGATAATATTAGGATCACGAGTTGTTGGATTTTCATGTTTTTGCAAGGCTCTGCCGAGCGAAAACATAAAAAAGTCCAACAATGAATATTTACATTTGTTATTTTTGTTAGCATTGAAAGAATAGGAACGGTAGTGTAGTTCATGAGGCAATGGTTACACTAGAGCATCTCGTGCAACCAACGTGCTGCGCAATAATATCCTCTTAACGCACTTTGTCATTATTTAAGCTTCCGCCGAAAGTACTGCCGAAGCGTTTGATTCATAGGCCTAAGCATAATGGAAAGACGGTATCAGATGATCAAGAATTGCATATCTACTCGTCAAAACTTGCCTAAATGTTTTCTTTTACCGGTTTTGCAAGCTTTATTGAAATAAAGTTGTTGTGTTATTCGGAACTATTTTTTTCCTAGTTTTGTGTTCCAGGAGTTGCCTTGACAACTGATGGCTGATGTAGTAGCCCCGCCTACTTGGCTCCTCCCACTAGCAAACAAAAAGGCGATTTTTTGTAAATTAACAAGCTAAAAACGATTTTAAATCAACTATCAATGATAATACTTACTCTTCTGTCAATAGAAATTGATGTTAAATGTAAATATAAGAATTAAACTTCCTCTCTAGTATAATTACGGGCGCATGGTTGCAGTTTGTGTGACAGGCATTTCTTTGATGACGCGCTGCGCGTCATCAGAAATGCCTGTCAGACAAACTGCAACCATGCGCCCGTAATTACACTAGAGAGGAAGTTTAATTCTTAAGTGATCCCAACTTTATCCCAAATGGGGCACCCATACTGGATTTTCTTTCTCCTATGTCTAAAATGGGCAAATATGCACCAAATTGAAGTTCTATCAGAGATATATATTTGAAAACGACGCCATTTTGAAAGTGGGAGGAGTACCAATGCACCATGGCCTCTTATTGGTTTCTCTGCTACTTGAAATCAATGAGTGAAAAATCAAATGAAAGATTACAATTAAAACCTTATCGTTCATACCCATATAGGATAACCAAATCAGGATTAAGCTTCAGACATAGGAGAAAATGTTTTCTGGTTAGCTTGTTTTGGTACAAATGGTACGTCTTCCATGTGCTGCGCACACTCAACTTACAGGCTCATAGCAACTGAGTGGTACACTGATGCCACAAGAGTATAACTTTAGATCCTGTTGCTGCCAAGTTGAGTCTGGAGGAAGCCAGGATAAAATCTGGCATGCAACAGCTCTGTGGAGCATCACTGCCAGAAACAGAGGGTAATCAATGTGATCTACACGCCAGCCAAACATTTCAGGTCTGCTTAATGCAAAGTAATAGTAAAGTACAGGTGAAACATTAAACCACACAATGTTTCCAAAGTTTAACCCTTAAAGTGCTAATCATGGCTATAATCGTTATCTCATTACTGTTAAACATATAATGGTTAAAGATTCAAATTCCTCATGAAGATACCCTTCATTCAAATACCAGCAAGCCAGGTCTAAAGCAAAAAGTAGTCTTAGTCAACAGCTTTCCTTGGGACACTTTCTGTGCAATGTGTGCAAAATGCCCCGAGGGAACCTGTTGACTCAGTCTTAAATCAGTGCTTTAAGGGCTAATATTGGGTTCCCATGATGTGATTTTCACAGTGAACACTACTGTAATTCTGATCAGGCAAAATGGTTATTACCCTTAACATGCTGTCCCTGTACAATCAGCTACTTTGAATTCATTTCATTTCCCAGTGTTTTTATTTGTGCTTATTTCACTGATGTTTCAAAACTGCTAAAATAAGAACCCAATGAAAAAGACTTTTGAACGTGATACAGATGGGAATTATAATAAAAAATCTCGAATTTAAAGTTTCAGTGACAGGTCCAAATGCACAAAAAACGAAAAAAAAAACGCCAAAATTAGAACTCATGAAAATAAATGTATTCACAGTGTCATTTCCCATGTAAGAATTTATTATTACAGGAGCAAATCCTCGAATTATAGCGATCAGTATACAATTGTTGTGTAATGTGGGGTTGTTGAATGCATCCCTGCTGGTGAAACCACAAGTTAAACTTTTGCAGTGGAATTGCTTCAATGCATTTGTAGTTTTCTCAAGTGCTATTGGTCCCAGTTAATTGGGCGTACGTGCTAATCGGAAGCATGTTCCCTATAATATAGGCCATATATACTCCAGTATTCCCTGTGCGTGTACTGGGGCATTGAGTTCGTACCGACAAATATCACTGGAGCAAAGAGTTAAGCATAGAGCCCGGTCATGAAACGCCATAAGAGAACTCGAGTGTTGTAAGTTTGGCCAATTTGCGTAAAACTTTGAAGTTTTCAATTTTATTGCATTTTACTGAAGTTTTCATGCTCTTGTGTCAAATATTTTATTTGCAGCTATAATCCAGGTGTCATTGGATAAAGGAGATTAGGATATTATAGAATGTAGGGCCATGAACTTCGAGTGAAATTATACGTACATATATATATATATATATATATATATATATATATATATATATATATATATATATATATATATACATTTTGCCATTTGGGCGCTTGCTGCATGTAGTTCATATTCGTGCTGGGGCAATTGAAATATTATAAATTCAGGTTTCTTAAAAAACTCTTGCTTAGCGTCTTTCAAGCTTAAATAGTCGTAGTTATGGCTTGATGTGTTTCACACTGTAAGGCATAGGAAACCAGTCAAGTAATACTAAGGGTAGTAAGTGTATCATTCAATACAGTGTTATATGCATATATATATGTTAATTGTATCCTTCTTGAGCATGAAGCAAAATTACTATTGTGTAACTCATGCAGTATAACGCAGAGATAAATTTATAAACATAAATTTATACTTTATACGCGACATAACTGTTGTAAAGTTACATGCGAAAGATTTTTATTTTATACACAAAGTAATTGTCATAAATGGAAAGAGTTGAAGTATAAACTCGCACTGTTCCTAAGTGTATAAACTTTTATTGCAGTTATGGTATGTCCAGTATATTCCAGTGAAGGTGCCCATCTGTAACCTGTCATGTAACTTCTAAGGGCGTCCTAGTTGTATTCGTGTTGTGAGCAACCAATAAATGTGTGTGCGCTATACTATCATCCATTGTCGTTGTATTATTTTTCCGTATCCAACACACAGAGAATTTTTGCCTTCATACATGACAGCTGAAAACATCTGATAAACAGCTGCTGACCTTACCTTAAGATCTCAGCCACTGACTCAGGCATACCAATCCCATTTGCAAGCTTTTGCTTGAGTTTTTATGGCCCATGAAGATTCCCTCAGAAACACATCCAAATACATAAACAAAATTCTTTAGAGTTTCCATGTTTTATTTGTGCACAAACTGCTACCCACAGAATGGCAGAAACATAAAAGTGAGGGATCATCCACAAACTCATTGTACTGCTAGGCGCATTGTATGCATAATTCATGACTACCAGCAGTCCTTATCACACAAATACATAATTAAAACATATGAATGTATGGTTAACTTTAAAGAACCAATTTTGATGTATCACAGAAAAAAATATACAAAAAGAAAAAAAAACCCACACAGGACAAGTGCTGTATGAGCAAGCATATGATATGCTCATATGTTATCTAATGTCCTTAGTTTTAATTCCAAGGAATATATGCCTTCAAATTTAAGCAACATATCTGGATCTGAGAGCTTACTGTGTTAATCTGGACAATGCTTAATATTGCTTCCTGAATGCATAGTTCCTCTGAATGTGTGCAGCAATTCCCAAGTAGGCCTAGATCATGTCTTGGACCTACATGGCATGGGCTGCTATGTGGAAGACAAACCTAGAACATTTTTTTTATTAAATATCAGACTTGAACGAGTGGCTCCTCTGTCTACATGTAGATCATGCAATAGTAACGGCGAAAAATCTTAACAAATGCAAATACTGTGACCCAGACACAAATCAATATTAGAATGCCTCTGAGGCAGGAGACGTTGCAATTCTCAAGACTTGAATGGGTCTACTATATATCAGTTGCTATACTCTTCCCAATAAATGGAGTAGCCACCATTTCCTGCAGAGGTTTTCGCTATGTGATGCATGCTCTGTGTGAGGATCTCCCATTGGCAACTGTGCAGTTCTTTAGACAAAGTGAATTTCTTGTATGTCAACAGTGTTAAAAAGTAAGCTGCACTAACACAATACCAGAATAATCCTTTAAAGTTATACACTTTATGACTTTTGCACATGATATCAAGGCTTAATTTAATTTTACAATTTGTTGTTATGATATTTATTTAGTTTTGAACAACTCTCCAATAAAAACTCCTCCCAAGATACCATGTCACCTTGATTTAAACACCCAAATAACATAATATTGTTTCTGTCTGAAGGGAAAGCCAGATTTATTTAAATACTTCCATGATTTGCATTCATATAGAATAATTTGAATTTTAATGTAAGTCATAGTGCACAAATTGTTCTTCAACTCTCACCTGGGCTGCAGGTAAAATTCGTTGATTTATTTGTGCCTGTCTGCACTCTGAGTTTCACATTCATCTGTATGTACATATTATCCAGTTGCTTCAAGTTACAAATACATGTATGTTCTTTAAACATTAACTGAATTTTGTTTTAACTTTCTCCTCAAATATGATCAAATTCTAAATCTTGTAAATGTACAAAAAGAGTCGGAGACACCATAAACAATACACATGATCATCTTATTTTACTACATGCATTGTAATTGTGTTCAGCTCCATGGACAAATCACAGATTGACGTATGAGCATTCTCTATGTACCTACCTTTGCAGAAACAGTTCTAATCATTCAGGTTAAAAAAAAAAAAAAAGAGTTTCTCAGGTACCACCCACATCAGTTTTAGTATCCATCTTAACCCGTTATATTTATACAAGGAAGGAACAAACATGAAAACAAGATATGTTTGTCAAACTTAGATGCCACCTACCATCATTATGTTAGCCCTCATTACGCTGTTAATAGTACTAAATGGGGCACTCATGACCTTAGAAAGTGGATGCAGAAACCAAGTTCCCTAAAAGGAAATTAGGTCATGGTCACCCTCCTTTGAAGGTATAAGGACTATAATCCTGTACAATATGCAGGTCCTATCATAAAAACTTTAATTTCCAGTTATTGTGCAGAAACCAGAACTTGCTATACTATCTCTTCGACCTTGGAAATAGGGTGAAGGTCAACCACCTTCATCCTTCACGTGGCCCTTATATAGGATTATCCACCTTGGTACTATCAAAGTCTGATCTCAAAAACTTCTTGAGTTATGATGCAGAAACCACAGTTTCTCTACCGACCGACATGAGCAAGGCTATATGCCTTCTTCAAAGGTTGGGGGGCAGGATGGCATAAAAAGTGATTGTGTGTATGTGTGTGTGTGTGTGTAACTTGAGCCTCCTTTATACAATGTATGCAATTAACATGATATTTGTCCTTTAATGAAAAAAACAGACATATCGGCAAGGTGTAATACATAAACTTCCCACTCTCGCCAGTCTTGCCCAAAAGGTACCCGAGAAACTCATTCCACTTGCATGGCACTATACGCATGATACAATTTGCTTAAAAAATCCAAGTAAAACAACTTGATCACCATCATAAATACATGTTTCAAGTAAAATACAATACCGGAGCCCATGTATCTCAATCGCTGATAGCCAGCTTTATCTACTGAGACACCAACTACCCTTTATACATGTACTAGGCACATGCCCTTGCTAGGTCTTTACAAATTATAATACAGTGTTTCTGTACAGCTTTTATTTACACAGATATATAATTTTGCAACATTTTCTTTTATTTCTTTAAAATACACGCCAGTGACAGTTCTTCCAAACTCAGATGAAGATCTCTGTATTTTACAGGCAATATTTATTTTCATTACCCATGGGACCCTCCAAGAAGTGAGAAACTGTTGACCTAACAATGCACAAAATGACCAGATTCGCAGTGAACGATGCATTTTAGTTGTGAACTAGAGCAACCATTTGGACCCAAACTGGGAAAATTGATCCCCTCATCAAATTAAGTGGCATATAAGAACACAACGGAAAGAACAAAGAAGTTAATAAATCTATACCCCAGTTGGCCCTTGAAGTACTCTGGATAAGACTTGGACAGTGTTTAAGCATGCTGTAACCATCATGGGTTTTTTCTGTTTTTTTTATTTGGGGGGGGGTCTTTTTCTTTTTTCTTTTTTTGCATTGAACTTTTAACGGGTCTTGCAGTTTCAATATCGTTACTCCATTTCTTCACTTTCAACAAAAGGTCAACAACTATATAAATATGCAATCTAGTGGTGTAAAGATTGTGTGTTGCCATGATTTATGGGAAGGCAACACCATAGTATCCATGCCCCTTGCTGTTGAAACATTTGTAGGAGCAAAGAAGTGCTCTGATGGGAATCACTCCAGCAACATTCTCTGTTCTCAGAATCTGAAAATGATAAAGTGAAAAAAAAGGAAGATGGCATAAATATTTGTAAAAATTTGAAGGTTGACATATACTGTGAATGGATTTTTTCATTTTTTTTTTTTTTTTTTTTTTTTGCATTTTAGGCACAAGCATAATTACTTGTACAAATGTAAAAGTATATATCACTGTAAAATACAGTGTAATGTACTTATTTCATGTTTATCAATTTTCTCCGTTTTTGCATTTCGTGTATTTAACTGACGTTTCAATTTCAGTCTTTTGGACATAGTTCCTACAAAACCTAATATATTAAAATATTATTTCATTGTGTTTTTATTTGCATGGTTTGTGTCACCATAAAAATAAAAATTAAAATACAGTGAACTTACAGTGCACAGAATATGCTAAAATGAGGAAAAAAATCCCATGATAGTGATACACATTATTAAAGAAAAATACAAGTCCTCCCTGAGATACCTGATCGAACGGTCAGAATGCATTCAAGTCAATGACTATATGATATATGTATAATAATGAAGTGACAATAACACAGAAAATTTTGGTGGCTTTCTGAATTTGGGCTATGGATTTTTAAATTAACTGTTAGCAGTAATTTGAAGCCAACTTTATGATTGAATGAGTATTTCATTGGGGTGAAAGTAAATGCAAACACAAAGAACCATGAGAGTGAAATGGGCAGTCCGAAACTTAATCTCTACATGTATACATGAATAATGAATGGCCGCTTGCTCTGGTATCAATACAATTTGCAGCACAAAGGAAAATCAAGAAATGTTGACAAAAGAATACTTGAGACAAACATAACAAATATACCACAATATAATTATCATGCATGAGTAGACAGTTGCCTGATGTACATATTACATCACATCAGTGTAGGTGATACTGAGAAGGAAATCACAGATAGAAAAAAAAAGTGCTAAACTTACCTTTTGTGCATTTATAAAGCGCACACACTCAAGCCATGTATTGAGAAAGGATTCATTACACACCGAACATTTACTGGACTGGGCGAGCATCTCTCGCACTTGAGGGTAATGGCGGACAGCTCTCCGCAAATATGACCATCTGCAGAAGGGTAATAATGTCCATAAAGAACCTGTATTCTTTATCACACTAAAGCCGCCATGTTAAATACCTCCACATCTAAAATATACTTGTTTTGTCTATTCTAGAAAGGTAAATGGGGAAGATGCCAAAATCTTTCAGCACTAAATTGTACTGTAAGTCAACATTTTTAGTACTGTAAGTCAATATCTTTAGTACTCTAAGTCAACATCTTTATTTGGTGTGCCAAAGAAAGCTGTTGATCTGACCCACTCTTCTGTTCTTTGGAACTCGTATTTTATTCAATATACTGGTCTGTAAAAAAGTATTTAAAAAAAAAGAAAAGAAAAACATGCATATCCAGTCAATTCAGCCTGTACATGGCAATTTGTCATAATCAAGATCAATATCGTTAGCCACAATTATTTCCAGCCTGTGCACCACGATATGTGAAGCAATGACTCGACATGAATATTAAATAGGTGTGTATAGTAAACACAAATGGACCACACAGTCAGCAAAATGAGACATTCATATTAAGCTGCTGTCGATATATCTGAACCTGTTAATTAACGATGGTGACAATCGGCTGCCATGATATGGGCAAACTGACAGAAGACAAATAGACTACTAACATTTGTCGACATAAAGACTACTTATTTTCAAACATATGACATCTCCTTTCCATGTCCAGCTTAATGTGTGTTTGGAGAATCATTGATTGGGACTTTTTAGTGTTTAAAATTGCTAGTTTGGCAACAACAACATCTTTTGCCATGTTTAATCAATCAACAGTCCTGTCATACATATGTACATACAGGTACTTGCTGCATAAGGCAAACCAATCCAGCACTGCAGCTTAATAAATATGAATGTCCCACACTACCCGTTTTTCCTTTTCCTTTATTTAAAGAGGTCTTTAAAGATAAGCTCAGGGTAATTTGGGGAAAAAATTCAAATTTTGACATATTCATATATCAGCTGCAATTTGTAATAATGCTTCATTTTAGCCATCCATAATTCATCAGTCTTAATTCCAAAAGGTGAATTCTGCAGAACTTTTCCAATCCATGTCTGCGTGTTATGTTCAGGCTTCACAGTCTGACATGTCATGCCACTAAGCCCCGCCCCCAGAAGTCGGCATTTACAGTTGTTTATTTACTGCGACCTTTCGTATTGATCTACCGTAATTCCCTGTAGTAAATGAACACATTTAGGGCCAAAGTTATTTTCATAATGTTATGGTGGGCATTTTTCACAGGCACAGAGGTCTAAAGCATTTTTTCAGCCTCATATTTGCTGGTTTCGAATTGTCATAGTTTGCGGTGAATGGGCAGTTAGGCGATAATGATGCGTTCATCAAAACAGTCCTGAAAAACACTGAAGACTACCCTATTTTGTTGCAAAATGCATATAAACATATACTTTCCTCATACTCTTTTTGAACAAACCATAGCTTAAAAACAACTTTTACTACGATCGTTGCTTTGTGTTGAAACTTCAAAGTTAGTTCTCTACAAGTAACTGAGCCGTCATTTTTGCACGCAAGATGACAAAACCGTATACCATATTACCGACACAGCGAAACTTACAAGAAATTTACGCAAACATTCTGTTTGGCCCAGTAACAACTTTGACTGTTTTTTGCTTTCTTTTTTTTCTTTTCTTTTTTTTTTTCAGCTTTAGCATAAATTGATGGATTTACAGCAGTCAATAGATATGAATGAAAGTGGATGTGTTGGAGATGCTCGTTGTGTGACTGTGAGAGTACCAATGATGATCTCCACTTGCTAAGTACTGTTCTGTTTCCTGGGCATTTCCATTGGACAAGTTTGTTGTGGACCATAATAAACAGTTGGTATTTTTGGGGAAAACATTAATTATTTTATTGACATTGATTGACTGAGCGTCCATTTTCTCAAATGCCTGGTTTTGGGGCCAATGTATGGTCAGTGCTTTAAATTGCATATGGTTGGCCTTTGTTCTAATGTATTTTTTACCTGCATGTTATATTCAGACACAGGCATTTCCCAACTTTTGACTGACCAAAATAGTGCCTGTGTGTTATGCAGATTTTTGTCAGGCTCCGATATCTTGGGATCAATGTAAACCAAACTGACGGATTTCCCATACTGGCGTCCATACATTGTTCTCCTTGGCCAGCCAGTGGTTACCCCACAAAGAAGTTGTCAATCATCCTAATGAGCCTGCCATATAAGGCGTAACCAATCAGCAGGCCAGTTATGAGACCACACGTGTGACAGCACATGCTGAGTCTGATACAGAACTCGGAATTTTCTGAACAAAAACTGCATAAATTGCATTCTTTTCAAGTATGATTAATCAACGATCTCATAGTTGTCAACAAACAAACCATGGTTATGGATTATTGAGTTGTCAAACTGGAAAAACCGTGAATAAGTGCCTGTAATCCCTTCAAAGACAGCTTGACCTTCAAACTCATTTTTCAAAGGATCGTTTTCATAACAACATCCCAAACTATTTCGTTTTCATCTTCCACAGTTTTGCTTGAAAAACAACTAGTTTTCGCCAATGTCATCCTAAAGAGTTAAACTAAAAACGATTTTTTGTGTGAGGCCTGGTTCTTTCACAGTACATGTACTTGAGAAAAGTTGAAATCCTTTGATGTATAAATGGAGTGTCATCACTTCAAATTCAGACCACTACAGCTCCTTAACAGCGCAAGACACGGAAAAAACAAAACACACTTTTGAGGATAGGTGTAAGAACATTATTTTTCAAAGAATTTTTGAATGTGGTACCATAACTGAAAAAGTTGAATCAACATTATCGAAAAAAAAAGAATGCTATCTTTGCATAATTCCTGCATAAACATATAACAAAGAACGTAATTGACAATAGTGTCATTTGATTCCGCGGCAAGTTTACTTTTCACAAATGTATACTTTGTGGGGGTAAATATGAGCTATAATTTGTTTCTTTAAGATTTTGTAGAAGATGTACCTAACCCTGAGCTTATCCTCAGATGCTACACACGTATAAAAGATAGAGTGTAACGTCCACAAGGAAATCTATTTAATCAGACAGTATCTGAATATATTTCATGCTGGAGACCACAGGGCAGACAACTTGTGATATGAATTTTCTTCAGTGCGCATCCACTTACAAATGAGGTATGATATTTCCATGACATAATTGCATTTCATAACTAGAGGCCTGTGTGAGCAGCTCATGCTCAGCTGACCTAAGCTTGTTCACAAAATCAAAGTTGCAACTGGATACACCTTTGTTAAGCTTTATAGCTGAGTGCATACGGCATTTAGAAGTCCATGTATTTCAAAGATTTGCCTGAAGAAAATGTCATTAAAAATATAAAATTTACTGGAGCATGAGTAATTGAAGACTATTTAAAGAGAACTTTAATAAGAGCATTGCTACTTGGTGGGGAAAATACATAAGATTGAGCATTAGAATGCCCATTCACTTACATGGTAATCATTAGGAAAGGTGCATTTACTGGCAAGTACCCCAAATGAAAAAAATAATTAAAAATCAGGAATCCACAGTAGTGCCCCCTGGTGAACATTTTTGTTTGACCCTTTCACAAGGAACATATCCACCAAGTTTCACCTTAATCTGAGTAACAGTTCTGGAGAAGCAGTCGAAAATATAGTGAAAACACACAAAAAATCTTTAAAAAAAAAAAAAAAGAACAAAATTGCAGAATCACCTGGGGAACACATTAAGAACTGGGAGTCCCTTGGAGTGTTCCTGTATGATACCAAAGCAATTGGGTCAGCAATTTCAGAGGAGATTTTTTAAGATTCCCGCCCCCCCCCCCCCCCAAAAAAATCATAAAAATCCAAAATCACTGGAGTATGACCATGCAAACAAACTTGGTACAGACCCACCCAAGGTACATTGCCACCAAGTTTGAAGTTAATCTGGCTGATGGTTTCAGAGAAGTCGAAAATGTGATATTGTAGACAGAGGACAGATGATAAAGCATCCTGTAAGCTCAGCTGACTGACAAGTCAGCTGAGCTAAAAATTCATTTAAAAAAATCTGAAAATCACTGGAGCATCACCAGTTGAAGAGGCTTGGTAGAGACCCACCCAAGGTACATAGCCACCAAGTTTAAAGTGAATCTGGCTGACAATTTCAGAGAAGTTGAAAATGTGAATTGTGAACGGACTGACGATGGACGAAGAGTGATGGCATAAAATCTGACAGCTGACAAGCCAGCCGAGCTAAAAAGCAAGCTGCAACACTTGTGTACAAGAAATATACAGTTCTAAGTACATGCAATTATAAATCAAGACATATTAACCACAATGTACCTGTCAAACATGTAAATTCAAGATGCAAAAAGAACTGTTACAATGCAACCTATCTTGAAAGACCACCCCTAGGGGTGACCAAATTGTCTTTTGTCAAGACAGGTGGTCGCTCATAGAAGGTGTAAATAAGATGAAAATTACTCGACCCAAAGTATCCTGATCAGGTGGTCTTTCAAGACGGGTGGTCTCTGATTGGAGTGGTCGCCTGAGACAGGGACCACTATTACAGGCAAAAAAATGTACATTGTACATGACACCAAACACTGTACAACTGTAACTGTATTAATTTCCAAGAATGTGAATAAATACATATTACAATGAATGCTACATTCACCATGCAGTGTTGAGTCAACTATCAGATTATGTGCAACATGTTATAAATTCATGCTCATATGACCACAAATATGTGAAAATTACAAATGGATAATGGATACCTTCATGCCATTCTTTGTTATGCCATAAATTGGCTGAGAAAAGTCAAGATAAAAGAGATGTCAGTTACAAAATATTTTCTTCTTGGACCTGGTTTATTCTCCATGTGCACAATACCAAAATGTTGAATTACAAACATTAAACCAACAGACCATCGAGTATCCATTCTCAAAGTAGTGATAACTATCTGCATTAATCTACTCAAATTCTCCATAAATGTAACTTTGGAAGTGACAAAGTAATAATTTTTATGCATAATTATTCTGAAATAAAATCTGAACTATTATGAATAAAAAGTGAAAATCTGAACAATTATCACCAACAAATAAAAATCATACTGTAAATACTTCACTCAGGGACTCAGTCAAAAAATGAAGGGGCACAACAGTTTTTGCAAAAATCATTCAAACCATTCACAGAGTGTGCTATCTTACCAAACAATACATCTTAGCCTGAATAATACTTGTATTTTCTGAGAAAGCTCCCACTTTATAACACTAGGCTGTAGTACACAGGTCGACTGGACTATGTTACAGACCCATATGCTGACAATATTAGGGCGGTTAAGTCACTCTTTAGACCAGATGCTCAAACTTGACCTATATACATGTGGCATGCTGTCTCAGGTACATCATCAGGTTTAAGTATTGACAGTGACATGAGTGAGTCATCATTTCGTTCATTTCTCCGTGTCAATATAATTTGCTTTATACATGCAGGAATGTTATAAAATGGGAGCGTGGCATGATCAGATGCTTTTTACCTTCCATTTTCCTCACTGTTTATATTGTAAGAACATGGGAATGAAAACGTTGATGAATTTCAATGAATTATTGTTACTGTGGCCGTACTGAGCTGATACGATGAAGAGAGTACACTCTTCCTGTCATTCGTTTTGGTTTAAGGACAGGTAAGACACCAAAAACCTTTGCATGGCTGATTCTGACATTTTAATGGTTTTTACAAGATGAATGTCCTTTCTCTAAGTTGTCAAAATTTCACGCTTTTAACTAAAGTAAAAATATGTGAAAATGCCAAAAAAAACACACACTGTCAGGCATATGGACATCTGAACGTCCATGTGTCATTCTTTTGGTTTTCAGCAGCCAAACAATGCCACCTGTCAATCATACTTAACAGTCTGTCACAGGTTGCAACGGCCCATCGATTCAGCGATTTTCAAAATTTTGCTTCATTCTTTTTCTATGAAATGAAGAAAATGAACATCCTGGAAATCAAAGGGAAAATTGAGACGTCAAACTTTGATAATGGATAACAGAAAAACTGAACCAAACATAAAAAAAACGCAGGATCATTTTTTGTTGCCAATATGTCAGGATTAAGATGCAAGTGTGATTATGATTTTATCACAAATAATTAGTGACTTATATCGACATTTATGGGGTGGATGCTTTGCGGTCAACTTTCAATTGTTCATTCCACAATTAACATCACAGACACCCAAATACGGGCCATATAAACTCTTTGGAGTGTGACGATTACACACAAACATGATTTTGATTTGTTATCCTAACACAAATACATTTTGAGCTAGGATTGATTAAAGTGGGATTTACATTTGGTGTCTTACCTGTCCTTAAACATATCTTATTTAAAAAAAAAAATGGAATACATGACATGGCCATTTGTATTGTTGAAGCTACCATCTATATATGTGCACAGAAATCTTACTAACATATGCAAGTCTTGAGATGTGAAATTGTTTGTCTAAAGTTTCACAACTATGAATAACTCTTTAACACCGAATTTCTCAGCCAAATCATTTCTACCACATGTCTCATCCTGACTTTGAAAATACAATTAAATTCATAAATCTGCATGATCCTTTGGATGATAAAGCATGGCAAGAAAGCCAAAGAGTAACTTGGTGAATTAGGCCTACATGTAGCATGCCTCAAGGTCAACTCTAAACATGTAGCTATCAGCATTCACAAAACAATTATCAAAATTATGTATTATATTCATATATATGCTTTGTCTACTCCCCTCCCCAATACTCTTTTCCTTTCTTGGATATAAAAGGCATAAAAGTAACAATAGCACATCTGAAAAACAAGAACAATTTAAAACTTGAGATACTTTAATCCTAGCTAAAGCATGTAGTTAACAATTTTTTTTTCAGAAGTTTGCCAAAATTACGTTTCATGTCAAAATGTATCAAACCCTCTTTCAATATTTGCCAGAAAAGAAATGCTGCTCACACTTGTAATTTATATCATTTTGTATCAGCACTGAAGCTCGCAATCATTATAAAAAAAATTATTACAAAAATCTCTACTTTTTTACCTTCCAAAATTTAAAGTTTACAGCACTTTATTAATTTGTATGGGTGACGGTGACTTTAAAATTACAGTTAACTTGCTTTATATTTCCATTTAAGTTAACCCAACAAATGTTGCTTATGATTCTTTTCAGTTTGACCTGGACGAAGAGCTATAGAGAGGAACTTTGAAATTTCGTGCTGATTTTTCACCAGCTTCACTCCTACTTTATTGAAGAGAAAGAACTATCTACATGCACTCAAGTCATTCATGAGCAACTTACCTGTCTTTTAATTCCTTCATCACAAATCTGGCTGTCATTTCCTGTGGGGATTTTAAAAAAATGTGTTCATTTAGTTGTTATTAAACACTTGTAGGAGAAATCTAGATTTATTTCATATACATATAGATACATGGAAACTTTTGTACCTGATACCGGTGATAACCAATACATGTGTTTCAATAAATAGTTTGGAAGAGAAGACACATGCAAAACAGTCACATTTTTATGTGTATTATAAATATGCACATTCCATAAAATTGAAAGTTCTGTGTTTTCAAAAACAAAACTGAAATGAAAAACGCGATTTATACCTATGTTTCTTTTCTAATGCCATTGCATTTAAACACATAATTCAAACCCATATAAGTTTATTCTTGTTTTTCATGGCTGGCAAAGATTTAGAATATGCCATGTGTAATCTATGCACCCATCACAAAGTTGATAACATCAGTGGGCACCAAAATGAATGGTTGTGGAAAACAAGCAAGTTTCCATTGGACATTTTTGGATCCCATAAGGCCAGGGCCTGAAAAGTATAAAATCTCTTTCTGCTAGATATTTTTTGTGTTACGTGAACATAATGGTGGTGATATTTTCATTGTGTATGGATTATAATAAATTAGAAATTAATGTCGTGAATACATTTTTTTAGTTTTCTTCCTCACTTAATTCTTCCAAGAATACATGCATGTCTGTAAAATTGGTGAAATTTGTCTGCACCGTAGTGACATATTTTTCACAACTCTAAATTCAAATAAAACAAGCTGTTTATCATGGAAAACTTGTTATATGATATGGCAGATGAGACGATGTACCCCACGAGCAGAGTCCAAAAAACTCAATGACAAAAGAAAAGAAACACTTGTCTGATTAAATTAACCTTTAACCCTTTCCCATTGAATTAAGTCAGTCAACAACTTTCCTTGGCATGGGTTGGGCACCATTCTAAGTGTCAAGGAAAGCTGTTGACTTTGGACATGTGATCTTGATAGGTCTCACCCATAATTCCTAGTCACATTGTTTTTTCCTTGCTGTTGAAATTAGTTGGAAAACACTGAAACAGACAACATTTGACCACCAGCTGGTCTTGGCCAGTTTAAGGGGGAAAGGGTTACCCTTTCCTAGTCAAACTATGACTGAATCAACAGCTTTCCTGGGCACAGTTTGCACAATGCACCCAAAGCACCAAGGGAAGCTGTTGACCTACAGCATAGGAATATTTCTTACAAGCTTCACAAGCTGTTGACCTTACACATAGGATTCTATAGGACATTTCTTCTGAACATCATACAATATTTTGATTGGACAAATCACAGTTAAGGCAATGTACATGTCCAACCCATTTTGGTTCATTTTGTTTGTTTTGAGATTTGGGGCATTTTGATAGACATACATGCTGTCTATCATATGTCCAAATTTAGTAGTTCTAGCCCCATTACAAACTGAAGAAATCACCAATTTTAAGAAATACTTTCAATGTTAACATTGTAGTCAATGGACCATGTTAACCTTTGGATCTTGATAATAGGCAATAGGTACTTTATCTGCTCTAAAATGTCTGTTTCACAAAGATATTTCTCTACATGTAAAATGAATTCTCTGATTTTTGTCAAATAAAAATTGATTTACTTTAAACATTCTCCAGACCAAAAACATATTAGCAGTTTGCTAAGAAACTATAAGTTTATTAATAACGAAAAATCACCAATATGTTTTCACAGATACATGTGTTGAGATAGTAATAGCTCAAATTTGTCCATTTTATATTGAATATTTTTTCTAGAAATATCCAAAACTTTATACAAAGAACCTTTTCACCCACAACACTTGTGTTTATACAACTTTGAATTTTGAGTTCCATCTTTAGTGCAGACAGACTTTGCCAATTAAAGTTGCTGTCAATTGAGTATATAGGCTTATATATCAGGGATGCATATTTCTGTGATATTTAGCCTAAAAGTGAAGTCACATTTCCAGGTTGGACATTACCTTCAGAGAAATGGGTTTACAGACATTATTTTGACATTCGAGCTCTCTGGGGCATTTTGAGCAGGCAGTGGTTGAGCTGATGAGTGACCTGAACACTTGCTTGTTACTAGATAAATGTTCCACGTACCTTCAGAGACAGGACCTCTTCTTCTTGTACAGAGTGAACTGGGAGATGTTGAAGGAGAGGATTCTCTTCACAGTATAATTCCTTCAGGGGCAAGTTGCCCATCTGTAAGCACAAATACAGTGAGACAATATATAAAATGACTAACATATCAGAAGAGAGTAAACTCAAAAGAAGAGGAACATGTCAAAATTAATTCTGCTGTTGCATTCAGTATCTTTCACTGTTAGCAAAATCAACACTAACACATGAAGTTTTTTTATCATTATTAATACATGTTTTTGTTGTTGTTGTTGTGGGTTTTTTTTTCGGGGGGAGGCCCATACATATGACTTCAATGAGACAGCAGCTCAAGCCCACATCCAAGTGTTGTCTGTGCCATGTTATTTTACCTCTGAGAAGCCACCATTTTGGGATGTGTTCTTCAGCTGGTTTCACAAAAAGATGAACTGTCACCGTATTTTGATCCAATAGATACATTTGACAAAATGCTTACTTTATTCCCCTTTTGAATTGTCAAAATAAAATATAGGTCACTTTTTTATCTACCATTTACATTACTTCAATCCGCTTCTCTTGAATTAAGACTGAGTCAATAGCTTTCCTTGGCATATTATCTTCACAGGTTGAAGCTATAGTTTTCATTCAAGTTGCCTTCCATTACTGTTCAAATCAGTGAAAACATTGAAGCACATGTGATCTGACCACCCACTAGTTTTGGTGGGTTAACGGGCAAAAGGGTTAATTCATAAAACATTTACAGAAATAATTAACTTTACCTCTGTAGGAAATATCCGCAAGTCATTGGCTGCCACATCAAGCACTCTAAGTTTGTAGCACTTTCCTAGACTCTGCAAGAAATTTTTCTCAAATTATGAAAACTGGCAATATTCTGGATAACACCCTTCATATCACATGAAAGCTGTAACACGCTGCTGCAAAATGTTTGCCGGAGAATCAGACTGCTGATGATGCATCTCTTCAGATTTGCCCCTCCGACTGGTGCACACAAGGCGCCTTCCATGGCGCACACTAGGCCACTCCCACTGACCCACACGAGGCCCCTCCCACTCTTGCACACAAGGCCCCTCCCATTGGCCCACACAAGCAAAATGGCAGCCAAGCAACAAATAAGAGAGAACAATCCACAACAAAACATAATTTGCATGTGGACTTGTCAGTTACTAGTACGCTGACATGACAAAGAAATTCACATAACATTTCCAGTGTTTAACTTTATATTTCACATGTACCTTCAGCACAAGTTCTGCCTGTAATATAATGCTATTAATAACATATTTTTCCAATCCTACATTGTATGACTCAGTTGTAACCAAATTCTAGTGTTAATGACTGGAGCAGACATGAACAGTAAACAGTTTTGCATACAGATTTCTGACAATGGAAGTCTTGCAGAAAAGTTAACTTTCTGAGACAATCTTATCATGAACTCTGCAGTTCATATACTTGCTTACATACAACATCTATGTCACTTTTCTTCGCATTTTGTAAATTCAGAAAATAGAATGGAGTAGAACAGAATATTTTTAATTAATTAATCACTAAATGTGAAAAATCATTATAATGACACCATCTGTTCCCTTAGAAATGTGTCAAATAACTGAATATGTCAGATAAATGAATCAAACAACAAAGAAAATGAACTTTTCCCATCCCAAACTTGTGTCATTACATGTATAATGAATATGTCAGATATCTGAGTGTCATTATAACTAGGCTTCACTGTAATTTTGCAAGTTTTACATGTATCCTGAACATACATACCTCTGGTAATTCTTTGATTTGATTTTTCTGCAGGTGGAGTTTTTCCAGCCCTATGAGGTAACCAAACTCCAGCGGCAAAGAAATCAGATTATTCTCTGCCGCATGTAACTCTGTCAGCTTAGAGAGGGCACACAGCTCAAAAGGCAGTTCCTGCAACAGGTTACTGTCTACACTCAAGTGCTGCAGGTTCACCAACCTGTAATACAAAAGAAAGCATCATGAATCATTTCTCTTGGAGCATTGATCCATATTTGACTTCTAGACCTGAACATGACATGGTTTAGTCCACTATTGTGCAGTCATCCCTCAATGATTTTAACTCTTTCAGAGTGATAAATTTTGGACTGAGTCAATCAGGTCTTAAGTCGATCTACTTAAGTCAAAATATTCTGAATTATCATTAGGATCCCAGATTCGTATTCCTCATAAAAAGACCTTTCATTCAGGTACCAGTATGCCTATAGCTCCAGAGAGAATATCCCAGGTCAACAGCTTCTCTCGGTGCGCATTGGGTGCATTGCGCCCACTGCGCGCCAAGAAAAACTGTTGACTCAGTCCGAAATTTGGCACTGAAAGAGTTAACTGTATCTGGTATTCTTTGTCCACTTTAAATGCATGTTTCTCCAAACTGGGTGCAAAATTTCATCTTTTTAGGTCTCTGTGAAGGAGAATTATTTATAAATCATGTATATCCAGTAACGGCTGTTTGATCACAATAACTTGTGAATGAAATACTAAAATGACATTTAAAACAAGATAAAACGCATCTAAGACTAATGTCTTACGAAGCAGGAATGTAACGACATCATTTATTTTTGAGCACCTGTTAACTACTTGTCCCATTTTTTTTTCTTATTAAAATGCCTGCTTTTGTGGCCCAGTTGCACTTACATTGTGTATGTAATCTTCAAATGTGTACTATATTTGTCGTACAATATATAATACTCACTTGCATATTTCTGGAGGCAGATTTTTTAATCTGTTGTTATTGAGATTCAAAAAGGTCAAACTCCTCAACCCATCTGTAAAAACAAAATTACTGTACATTTATTAAATACGTATACGTGCATGTCTTCTTCACTTTATTTTTAATCATAGGAAGTAGATTGTCTTCCTCTTTGTTAGGGATGCATCTACTTGTTTCAGCATGTTATACAAGCACACATTCAACTTGCATGTTCCTATGCCACATGTAGCTCCCAGCAAACACGAGGCACCTGAGATTCCTTGAATTTGCATGTCAAAAAATGCCAAACTGCATAAAATAAATGTTAGAAGAGCAACGTAAAACCCAAAGTGGTTTTAAAAATTGCATAAGGATATTTTATCCATCATTTGTCACAACTTTAGTTTTACTCCCAATGCAAATTCAGTAGTCTCTGCAGTTTTTACCAAGGCAGGACAATTTACTCCAAAAAGGGCACTTGTTAATGTGGCTGGGGATTATATGTACATCATAAGGGCACCTCAATAGGAAGCTTCTAAAAAAATCGTACACTTTTAAAGGGAAACTCAACTAATTCTTAATGACTGTGTCCAAATTAAGGTAAATATATTGCTTTTTACACATCTTTTGAGTTCTGTTTATATTTTATATTCTCAAAAATGATCAAGGCATGATGTATATATATCAGAAAAAAGGAAGGGATCAAAATGAAAAAAGACAGGGAGTGGAATAAAAAAAGGAGGATTTA
The DNA here is from genome assembly GCA_964020975.1 of Hermodice carunculata. Taxonomy (NCBI): domain Eukaryota; kingdom Metazoa; phylum Annelida; class Polychaeta; order Eunicida; family Amphinomidae; genus Hermodice; species Hermodice carunculata. The sequence goes on from OZ026624.1 coordinate 17,209,259, forward strand.
CATCTCTCTTCTGTTTTGAAGCTGCACAGAACACTGAAATTGAAGAAATAATTGATGCTGTGCAACATGTCTGTCTGCATGGATGGACATGTATGTCTGGTACAAACTACTACATTTTAATCAACTAAAGTTTTTTTTTAAATCATTAAGAATGTTAATCTCTTGAAGTTAAAATCATCTCAGTTGTTTTTGCCCATATATTCACATTCATGCAAGAGACATGCATGGCTGCAAAAATGAAGATACTGTCAGTTGGAACAATATTAAAACACAGGGTAATTGTCAACTTTGTTCATTTGTAGCAGAAAGCAGAGAAACTTAAATACATGTGCAACATACATGTATACATGTAATGCTCCAGACTTTGCATGGAATCATCTGCACAGGCTGAATACCACCAGCAGAGGGTTTTTTTTTTTTTTTTTTTTGTGATTCGCAAAATAACTTTTAGAATATTGGCAAACTCTTTTCATAATTAACTATTTTTCACATATTGTCATGTATGCAACAATTTAACACTTTAAAGTCATTTGTTGGGTTTGATCTGCATGTATATACAAGTACATATGTGCATGTACTTTCCAAATTCTTGCAGTCATGAAGTTATTTATCCATTTCCCCACTCAAGTCACCCCAAAAGTTCCCAGCTGTAAATTGTGTCATCTGCCTTAACATTTTTACTTTAATATCTTGTTAACTAGAAAACATTTTTGCTGAGATTTGTATGTGAGACACCATTTATGACAGTATGCCCTAGGTCAATAGCTTTTCTTGGAGTGGACTGGGTGCAGTGCAATCAACCTGCAATAGGGAAAGCTATTGACTCAGCCTTACTCTGAGCAGGTATAGGTTAAATTTATCATATACATGTGTATGAAGAAGGCAGGTACATGTATTTCCAGTATGCTTTTAATATTTTGTGGACAGTAAAAGTTTTAATTTTACAGGTTTACACTTAAGCCATTATTTACCAATTGAATATGAATGCTTTCTATTGTAACATGCAGTTAATTCTGAGTCGTGAAAATACTGATACAGGATTATTGCCTCAAACAACCGACAGACCTTTTTCAGTAAATTATGATCATTGCATGAGTGCATTGAAGAGATTAACATACTGCAAGGAATATTTTCTTCACTACCATGCACAATAATTGTGCACATGTACATGTGTTATATACGAATCTGTGCCTTTTAATGTAATTCATTACAGTGTCTTCATTTAGCTGAAAGAACATCAGGTTACCTTACCTAACACCCTTGGAGACAAAGTGTGTATTCTGTTGCCAAAGGCGTGTAGTTTAAGTAGTCGAATGCATGATGCCAGGGCCTGGGGTAAGTCTTCCAGGTGATTGTTACCAATGTTCAAGGCTTCTAACTGTAACAGAGTGATGAAAAAGTAATACAAAATCTCTCACCATGCATGCATGCATAGGCTGTTTTCAAAATATTCTTATTTATAGTGGTATACAAATATTTGCAACAGCCATAAGGCATTATCAGGTCATGTGTCCCCCCCCCTCCCCCAAAGAAATGCATGGGAGAGATTTTTCTTCTTCCTTTTCCTTTTTTTTGGGGGGGGGGATCATCTGCTGTATGGAAAGTTAAACTTACTGCTCTTCCTGCCTAATTTAAAGCAAAACAATATGACATTTTATGAGGCATACAAGGCAACAAAAAGGAATTTGTTTTTTTGGGGGGGGGGGGGAGCAGGGTTTTAATACTATTTTTGCAAATGTGGAACTGAAATCATCCTAGTAGCCATTTTGGACAATGCTTTCTCGGCCAATTTCAGTTTTACTAGAAACAAGAATATTTTCATACCTGGTTAAGTTAAAACATTTTAATGGAATTTAAATTCAGCCTTAAATGTTCTAAACTCACACATTGGAAAGCATTGTCTGAAAAACATATTATAAAATCAATCAATAAATTAATTAATTAACTGAATGAATAAAATAAATAAATAAATAAATAAATAAATAAATAAATAAATAAACAAACAAATAAATAAAACAAGCAGAACAAATACATACATAACATTGATCCCAAAGTACCCCAAAAAACATGCAGTCAGAGACAATGAATAACTTGATCCTCTGCCCCCAGTTATCAAGATAAAAGTTGCATTTTGTGATCCTACTTGTCTCCGCCAATCGGAAACTAGTACTGTTACATCACAAACAAATGTAGGTAGAAATGCAAAATTATAAGTGGATGCATGTTCAATAACTAAAAGATGGCTTCTTTAATGCAGATACCCAGAGCATGAAATGACTATATGCTGGGCTTTTTGAGCACTGGATTTATTTGTCTTCAGGATTTTTAATTAGTATAATTTATGTAAACCAACACCGTGCTTATGTACCTGTTCAAGTGTTGGTCTCTGAGTGTCACAATTTGTCAAACAGAGGGTGAAAGAATTGGACACAGGAAATGCCAGAGCCTTAAAGACAGAGACAGGGTCTAAAAGGGGAAATAAAAACATATAAAGAGAAATTACAAACAACGAGAGTTTATGGACATAACCAGGATCAGGGGTCCAACGCAGCTGTGACAGGGTATCTGGTGGTTCTTTCTCCTAGGTTCTGGTCGCATAAAACATGGCAACATGAGCTCATGAGACTCCTATCATTTTTGCCTCCTTCCCTTTTTAGGCCACCTGCCACATACATGATTGTGGCAGACAGGCAGGGAACCACAGAAATATTGATGCCTCATTCCACTCTGAGTCCGCTCTTTTGCCTTCTGATTGTCAAGGCAAGACATTGAGAGACGGACCCTCAGCCTCAGCTCAGATAGCGGAATCACAGACATCTCCACATGTAGGATGGAAGAAAATGATCACTGCAAATGTGCCTCTCTGATCACTCTCAGCAAAGATGCCAACAGCGCCTTACCACCAAGAACAGTTTCTGAAATTTTGACTATATCATGATGTTTGTCCCACATTGAAACTAATTATACTAATCTATTGACTATTCTTTGCGAAATATTGTCAGTTCCTGAAATGCCATGTGACAGTTCACATTTCAATAGTATATTATGGCCCGATATATTATTACGGAGTGACTATTTTCACTTTACTGTGAGAATAGCGTTTTGTACGGTGAGAATAGTGTTTTGTCTATTTTCACCGTACAGTGATGATAGAGTTTGGTCTATATTCATGGTATGGTGAGAATAGGGGCTGCTCTATTTCTAACGTACGGCGATGGAAAGACGTCAACCAGGGAAGAATATTTTGGAAAAGCATTGTGTCATGATATTGCACACAAAGAGAATTGGAACAAAAACGTTTGCTGAAATAATAAAAAGGCCTAAGATCCCAGTTTGAGCATGGTTTATTATGAGATCTGTTGAGGTGTTATTTCAGCTTTTATCATCTAATAGTTTTTATAGAGCCAACACTGTATTTTTATGTGAAAAGGCTAAAACTTAGGTAACAAGACAAAGTAGGAACTTTTTAATATTGTCACAGATGGAAGTAACGGAACTTAAGGGTAACTTATAGATCTATCTTGTTATGACTTAGGTAAGGATCGCATTAAAAAGAAATCCACGAAGCAACAAAAATGAAAGACTGATGGGTGTGTAGAGTAAATTCATATACATTAATTTGAGATGTTAAAAACCAAACATTTAATGCTGTCACGGTGCCAAGGTAATTGCTTTACAGTAAACCCTCCGCAAGTGGGCACGTTGCTACATGGTCCCGTTTCCTATTGACTATAAAGCTAGCTATCTCCCTAAAGTAAGCACTTCTCCAATCTAATTTGCCTCAATTCTATGCGACAGCCAAAACCATAAATTTGCAAAAAGGCTCTTAATTTCAATTTCCAGATGGTGAAAATAGAGCCGCCTCTATCCTCACTGTGAAAATATACCAAACAGTACCATTATCCCCATAATGCCGGGCCCATACGGTGAAAAATAGACCAAACCCTATCCTCACCGTACGGTGAAAATAGACAAAAAGCTATCCTCACCGTACGGTGAAAATAGACAAAACTCCTTCCAAACGCTATTTTCACCACACGGTGAAAATTGACCAAACGCTATTCTCACCGTACGGTGAAAATAGCATCGTCCATATTATTATGGCTTTATGCCACATTATGTCACAGGCCAGGCTTCTTGTTTCAGAAATGTTTTACCAAAAATATTGTTAAATCTGAATACAGTGTGCGGTTATCCTGCTTTGTGTGGTTGTCTGCAAGTTGTTCACATATTTCGATTGATCTAGCAGTGCAACAGCGTGGATGGTGACTGCAGGTGTGCTTTTGATATTGTCATTATATTGATGTGCCTATGCCGTGGGAGCTGCATGTGCGCTTACCTGGATTAAATCCCCGAATTCAGTCGGTAATTCCCGTATCTCATTGTTTTTAAGCTGTATCTGTAAAACTGAGGTTAGTCTACCAATAATTTTGGGTAGTTTAGTCAAACGTTTGTTGCTTAAATTCAATACTTTTGGCTGGGCTTTAAGTGTCCTCAGCAAAAGCGTGTCCGCCATGTTTTGGTTGCTACATACTAAATGCAGAGCTAGCAGGTATTATTCACATTTTAGTTTCGCAATTGATACTGCTGATCAAACTTATAAAAAGTTAACAAACAAAAAATATCCGTTGTTAAAATAATATATGCATTCATAATAAATATGCTATACACAATTACAAAAAAGTGTCCTGCATAATGTTATTTTAATTTACATATGGAACTTGAACCGAACTGGTAGTCGTACAATACTGTCCATATTTACGGCATACCGCGCAATACGTGTGTACCACAATTAAAAACTCGCACAAATACCTTCTTCATGTGAATGATTGATTGACTTCATTAGTCATTTGTCCCTCTCAGCTATTTAGAGGGGACCTCAATCTCCTCTTAAAAACAGACATAGAAAGAAGGCGTACATACCACACTTTCCGACAAACTCTTCCATCTGGTGACGACCCTATTAGAAAAAAATACTTAAAGGTGTCAAAGGTATCTCAACCAGACTGCTACTTAAACAACTTATAAGAGTGACCTCTCAATGTGAGATGTGGAAAGGCAAAACAGATACTAGGATCATTTTATATAAGTCATTCAAAAACTTGTACGTTTCACAAAGATCACCAAATTTTTTACGATCCTCAAGAAACTCTAGATAGCTGATTTTCTTTGGTGGAAAGCTCAAGGCAACGCCTCTTTTGAAGTGCGGGGCCAACACCTGGAGCCCCATGGGCCCCAAGTGTTGGCCCCGTATTCTAAAAGTGGTCTAACTAAGGTCTTGTATAACATTTCAATCTTGTTATCAAAGTTTGAGAAACATCTGCTTATCAGTCCCATTCTTTGGTTGGCCTGGTTTACTATGTTCTGAACATGTGCACTTGGTGAAAGATGGTCTGTAATTGTAGTACCCAAATCCTTTTGCTGATGAACCTGCTCTAACTTTACCCCATTTGATGTGTAAATGTATTGACATTCTCTCTGACTTTTACAACAGCACATGTACATTTACCAACATTAAAATTCAGAAGCCAAGTATCTGACCAACAATTCAAAGCGTTTAAATCTGCTCGCATTCCGCAGGTGAGAGTATTGTGTAATAAATCTTAGTATCATCTGCAAACATGTTGACTATTGATTGCAAAATATCTGGAATATCATTCACATATATGAGAAAAAGCAGCGGGCCAAGAGTGGAGCCCTGAGGAACGCCGTTGATAACTTCACTCCAAGAGGACACCCCATTCCTAGGCACTACCCGCTGCCATCTTCCCCCAAGAAACCTTGAGCCAATTAAGGACTTTGCCCCTAAAACCAGCCTGTCTGGGTTTGTGGATTAATCTGGTATGTGGAATAGTGTTCAATGCCCCGGCAAAATCTAAGTAAACTACATGTGTCTCGAGTTTGTTGTCTAAATTGCTTTACCGATCAAAAGGACAATCCAACAACTGAGTCACACAGCTAAATTTCTCATGAAAACAATGTTGGTCACCGCTTATTGTTTTGTTTCTGAGAACAAATCTGAACATCTCATCATAAAAAGTTCTCTTGAGAATCTTGACCACCTGGCTGGTAAAGGACAATTATTGGAGCATGTCTGTCTTGAACCCTTCTTTATGAAGAGGAGCTACATTTGCACCACGCCATGCCTGGGGCAGTTGACCACTTTGTAAAGACAATGTGAATAACATAGCAAGTGGAACATTGTAAAATCAAGACAGTTCCTCAGCTAGTACATGAACATTTATCTCACCAGGTTCACTTGCCTTGTTTGGCTTCAGTTTACATAGTTTGTTTCTCACAACATCCGGCCTGATGTTAAAGTCAAGGAAAATATTGGGTTCGTTTTCTTTTTCTGGTAAGAGTATTGTTATTTCTGGCTTTTTAGTCTAATCTGAAGTGACGTAGAAATTTAACAATTCAGGTTTTTCACTATCAGCTGTAACTTTTGTGGCCTGTATTCTGTAACACATCAATAGTTGGTTTATATCTCGAGAAGTGTCGTGTTCCAAAATAATTTGGGAATTTCACCTATTTGATCTACCTATGTGCTCATAGTGACATTTGCATCAAGGACAGTTTTTTTGCAGCGATTCAACTTCTCGCTTGTAAATCATATTATCTGCATGCAAACCTGACATTCTAGACTTGATGAACTGTTTCCTTTTCCTGCCTCTTGCCTGAGCAACAGATCTATTCCTAGTCCATGATGGACCATGCCTCAGGCCTGGTTTTATGGTAGAAGGTAGGGAACAGTTAATTGAAATTGGGGAGGTTGATGAGTATTAATACCTAGGTGATAAGATAAAAGCAACGGGTAAAGGCATGTTCAGGTATCATGTGGAGAAGATTAAACAGAAAGTGAATCGTACAAAAGGAATGATTAAAGCTACTGCAATGAACAGTTTCAACAGAGCATGCACAGCAAGGGTATTATGGGATAGAGCTGCAATACCATGGATGATATATGGCTTAGATGTGATTTCACTAAGTGAGGGAGATATCCAGGGAATGGAGAAAGCACAGAATGAGATGGGGAAATGGATACTGGGAGCACCACCATGTACAGCAACAGAAGCAGTCCTAGGAGAGTTAGGATGGAATAGAATCACAGACAGAAATGTCAAAGCAAAGCTTAAGTACTGGGGGTATCTACAAATAGTAAATGAAGACAGGTGGTGCAGGAAAGTTTACAATGAAACAGTTAAGGAACCAACGAATGAGTCAAAGAAATAAATAAGTTGGACAGAGAGATATGAATTGAAAGGATATGATTAGGTGGATGACTAGAAAGTGTATATTAGGTAGGACTATTACAGAGGGCTGGAAGGAAGACTGGAAAAGAGGAGTCAGGGAAAAGAGTACATTAAAAACATACAAGGAACGAGAAAAGCCAAAGGAAATTGTGTGTTGGGATGGAGGGAAGGGATCCATGCTTCTTTTTCAAAGTAGGGCACCAGTGATCAATCTAGAAAAGAGAAAACAGAGATGTGGACAACAGGTAGTAATGGTAAATGTAAGGTATGTAGACAAGAGGCAGATGAAACAGTGGATCATTGGCTGTTTTGGTGTGATGCACATAGAGAGATAAGAGAAGAATTTTTCAGAAAGTGGCACAGGGAAGAAGACTATAAGAAGAAGGGTCTAGAAGAGCTTCAGTGTTTAGAGGAAGAGGAACGTGGTGCATGGGTTTTAGGTTTGAAGGGTGGCTTTCTGGGGAGGCAGGAAAGGCACGAAAAGTGCACAGGACTACCTGGTAGGGTGCTGGGAGAAAAGAAATGAATTGACAGGGCTTGATAGCAACAGGGTAAATTAGAATTTCAGAGGGCAGGGAGGAGAGGGAATGGTGGTAGCTCTTATAAGGGCTCTCATGGGGTCCCCCATGGGAAATGCCTGAGCCTTAGAGGCGGGGATAGGATGTATGAGGGAAGGTATTTTTTTAAGGGGGGGGGGGGGATGGACTACAAGCGATGAGTGTAGGGAGGTATATCCAGGACCAGGGTGCCACCACAGCTGTGAGAGAGTGTGTGGTGGACCCTTTGCCTTAATTGGCTCTGGTCTTGGAAAACATGGCAGCACGGGCTGACTAGGATAACCATGGTTTCCTCCGCCTCATCTGTTTTTCGTTTCTTTCCCTTCCTATTTCCTAGGCCACCTGTGTCACACAGGACCGCGGCACAGAAGCAGAGAGCCAGTAGTAGTAGTACTAGTAGTAGTAGTAGTAGTAGTAGTAGTAGTAGTAGTAGTATCATTATCATTATCATTATCATTATTACTAGGTATATAGAGTCTTGCAAAAAGATTGCCAGCTGGACTCAACATTTCTGTGGGAGAGCAACTGTTCCCAGTTTAAATTTGAGCAGTTCCTGATTAAGGGCAGAATAACTGCCCTTTGAATACAAGTAGATTTTTTTCTTGTTTGACAGATAGCTCTAGGAAATGGACAGTTTATGAGGAGCCAAACAACATTGTGGTCACTCCTGGAGAATCCTTCACTAGGTGATCAATCTAAAACAGAACTCTTGCCCCCAACAAAGGCGAGGTCAAGAATGTGCTGCCACGAGTTGACTCTACGACTTGTGTTAGTACATTGTCATTTGTGGTGTCTAAAAATGCTTTTTCAAGCTCTGTCGAATACGACATACATGTACTTGTCCAGTCAATATTTCTAAAATTGAAATTGCCTAGTAGGATACAATTTTCTGTGTCAATAGACTAAGTATTAACTGATCATATATCTTGTACAACATAAACTCTTTGGCAACCTCTGGGCGGTGACATCTGTCAATGAGCCACCTTACTCAAGGGTGAGCCATTAAATGTCAGCTTCCACGTTTCCCTTTATGTACTTTAAGTTGGGTGAAGGGAGTCTTTGACCATGATTAGCACCCCGCCTCTATTATATTTTAATGGGTTGTCCTTACAAATATAAAGACAAGCAGCCGTCATTACAAAAACAAAACAAAATAACAGAAAAAAAGGCCTGAGTGGGAAATCAACGCTACCAAACATACCTGATTGTTTTGTACTGATGACCCGTTGACAAGTTCATTTGGCTGTTGAAGCTCCGATTCTCGAAAGGACAGTGGCTGGATTGGTTATAGAGGGTAGAGAGATTGGATTGTATTTTTTTCTTATTCGGCGATGGAGTGCCAGGGCTGCCATAAAGACAAAGCTTTTACACTGACCGTCTGTACAATATCTGTCTGTTACGATTTAAAGATTGAAGTAACCTTAAATTTATTTTGTTTGTTGATAAAGTAATAAAAATATAAAATTTGAGTGGACATTTCAGCCATACACAAAGATTTAACATACGAAATTTGGTGTTTGTAAATAGAATTAAAATAATTAATTACAATTGAAAGTAATGGAAAAAACAACACTACCGATGAAATATAAACGAACCAAGGTGGTAGCATTCAAACTTATGCAAATTAGGCAAATTAACAAAGTTGAAATCTTGAATATTCAACTTCAAAATTGTTATACATATATAGAGGTATAATTATAGGTTTGGAAAAAAAATCTGCATCCAATGAACTATGAATTAAAGTTGTAGCAGTTGATTTATGCAAATTAGACAGATACACAAAATTTAAATCTTAAACTTGAATAACTTTAAGAACTATTATAGATGGAGGTACTATTCCAACTTCAATTTATAGGTTTGTGACACAGTTCAATTGTTTATGTCTCTGTTGAACAGTTCAAGGAAAATTATTGTTACAAAAGTTAGACCGACTGATTTGCTGAGAAGCAAATCCAATTTCTCTAGTTCTCATTGTTTTTTTTTTTTTTTTTTGTTTTTTTTTGTTTTTTTTTTTTTTTTGTTTTTATGTCGATTAGGTCTACTTTTATTCATTTGTGTCTCCAGGCACCCAGCGAGAGAAGTGTTTAGTTCCTGGGATCCCTCATCACTTGCATGTTTATCAAAAATCAATGTATGTGTCTGTGAAAGCTAAATTTCATTTCAATAATAGACCACAAGAGTGCATAAATTCGCGGCTTGTATTGCGTGTCGCAATAAAATCGGTTACGTCAAACATACTCATACAAGATGGCAGCGTCCATGCAGGAAAGTGCGCGTGAGAAAATGAGAAACTTTATAACGTGGTAAAATGGTTTAAAGTGCAACAGAGACACCAGTCATCAATGAACTGATTCCAGAGATCAATAAGATAAAGTTGATGTTTATCATACTGACATAGTTTGTCACAGATTTTCGGGAATCTGCAAGACAAGGCCCATTTCATCGGACCCGAGGTTCCGACCAAACGTTCCGCCAACGTGAATGTTCCAAGCGGCAAAGATAAACAATTTCTCAATTTTCAGTTGTACTGCATGATCTAATTTTTTTACGATTAAGGTGGATAAATTTGTATAGACAATGTCTTATTTAGATCAAGACGACGACCCTTCTGTTCATCGTTTGGAAGGGTCCAGTGGCGAACAGATGGGAGGACTCATTATTATGAAGAAGGGACCAGCTAGTGGCGTCACAGATGACCAGCATATATTCAAAGTCCCCGCAGTGAGGACCTCCCTCCTTGGCCTTGACAGATTAGCTGCAGCCAAGAGAAAGATAGCCAAGGATGATGACACAGAGGAGAAGAAGTCAAGGGTATCCTCATATGCAGGTGATTGGGAAGATGAAGAAGTTGAGGATGAGAAGACCGAAAGAAATGACAGGAATGAGCACAAGGACAGGTAAATTGATGAAAACTATAGCAGACTGCATAACTCATCATCACATAAACATGGAACTACATCACTCCACATATGCCACAAAGCTGTTATGCTGATACTTACCCCAGTGCAACAGTCCTGTATTGTCTGATGATGGTTACATGGTCTACACACCCACAGCTATCATGATAGTATGTGTTGTGTGTATTCTTCCAATATGCGCATTCTACCGATTGTGCTGCATGTTCTATGCCTATGGATCCCACATTCCCACACACATTGACAGATGGTGCTGTGCACTCTTTGAATTTTTTGGTGACACTTGCAATGAGTTATGTTTGCGCTGCACGTTTGATTGATGACTTATCAGAGTGACGTTGATGTTCAGTATGTTGTCCACTGATGTAATACAGTGCAATATGTTACAAACAGTACATGTATTGTTTTAAGAACATAAACATGAAAAATGAGGGCTTTCTTACAGGCCCTTTGTCTATACTATGGGTCGATCATCCATCAAATGCACAGCACTGTCTGTTGGTGGATATGTGATTCTTCAGACAAGTTGTCATCATCATTGAACGAGACAGACAAGTTTACATGGAGTCATCCTTCAAATTCCTGCCATTTTTTACATGTTGCTTACAGGTCCATACCCAAGAATGTACTGATGTTCTGAGAAAGCACTGCACAATCGATTAATAGTTGCTCGAAGGATCGATGTGTGTGTGTGAATCAGAGATCAATAGAATGTGCAGCATGATAGGTAGATTGTGCAGATTGGTATAACATGCACAACATATGCATGGAAATTTTAAAAACTGGGGTTTTTTTTTTTTTTTTTTGGTTTGGGCATGCCTGAGCATAAGTACCAGCAAAAAGTATGCACATATTTTTCCTTTTTACTGCTCAGATGTTCTATTTTTAAATCGTAACCTTGCAGTCTATACCATGACATCTGATGATGATTTCATTTTTCAGACAATGATAATTTAATTTTTTAAATTTATTATTTATTAGAATGTAAATATCAAGTATACATACATGTACATATATGGCTTCCTATATATTGCCATTTTGATTTGATCAACTGATTCCGATGAAGAACACAGTAAATTTCTGGATGAAAATTTGAATTATTTTCAAGAGCTGTATCTGAAATAACACACATTTGATTTCTACTGGCTCTGCATGACAATGCTCACTTTATGTGCAGTGTCTGACCCCGAATTTGTCAAAGTCACAGTCACATGGGAATATTGGATCAGTTAAAGGCACAGAGTGAAGGGTAGACATGTACAAGTAATATGTTGGGCATACATTTCTGTGGATGCCCAGTTCATTTTGTGAGACCAAGTTCTTGACTGAGTATTATGAAGAGTGCACAGCATTGTTGGAGGGGGTTAAGGGAGTCCCAGTATGCTGGTGCCGAATATAATTTTGTACCAGTACAGTGTAGAAAAAGTATGAGTGTTTTAAAGTAATATTCAGTGTGAAGTACAAAAATAAGAGGACTTCCATTATGCTGTCATGGAAAATAAAGTGTCCCAGTAGGCCAATATGGAAATATCCTCTAGACCCCTGTTGTTAGGCCTGATTGACTCTGGCATTATTGCCCCCCCCCCCCCCCAAAAAATAAGGGCTTTAATATCCAATATTCAATGACAAATCAGCATATTCATATTTTAGTACATAGATCTACATATACATCACTCTTCACAATGTCAAAGCCACTGTCTGCCTGCATAGTGGATCTTGACATTGTGAAGGTGATATGTATCTTGTATGTTGTATGCATGCACCTCTGCCATTGTCATCTATCATGTGTGCCTGAACATGTTTTGTTCTCCACATGCTTCAGTTCTTGGGACTTGCATCAGCCATAGGACTATTTTTTACTTCATTGAATATGTTTCAATCCATGTTAACTGTTTGCAGGTAGTGGTGTATGCTGTCATGAATATTAAAATAAAAAAGTTGCAACAGCATTAGCTTAAATACACAGAGACTCGTACGTGATAATAGTGTGTAAATAAGAATTTTGTCTTGTGTTACTGTTCAGTAGCACTAGTTTTCATGACTAACACACAAATCTGAGAAGGTTAGCATGTGTGCTAGCACAGTTATTTTGAAGACGCATCCTAGTTAAACATTAAGTTATATATCACCGATATATTCACTGGACATATTGCCAGAGGCATTTAGGCCTATTCGTATTTACCATATTCATCTTAATAAGTGCACAGTGTGCTATGAAATAATTTCATCCAAAAAAATTGGAAAAAAATGTAGATTTTACGTGTAACAATAAATTCTACCACTCGTTTGAAAACTATGGGATATTTTTGGTTCCTTTCTTTCAAAAGAATAGGGGATGTGCACTTGTTAGGGATTGTGTGCTTATTACATGAATTAAGGTGAATACAGTAGTCTACAAACAAGCCTTTCACTATAAAGAAACAAGCATGATAAATATTATCATACTGGGCTAGCACTAGGAATTATTCAAGTGTAGTCAGTATGCCTAAAGTGACTCAAATGTTTTCGTCAGACTCTGATTTCTTTAGCCAAACTGATTTTATTTTTTATTTTTCTGTCCGTAGGGTGGTGTCAGATATAATCAAGTTAAAGTATTTGATCAAAACTGAAGATATAAAAAAAAAAATCTGTAGCCAATTTGACTAAATGATGGGAAATATCTTCAGCTAAAAACCCACATTTGTTAACTAAGTATATGGTTAATGGCAAGCACCAGTCAAGTCATTTACCAGGTTTACAGACAAATTGATGCAGCTGTACCAGTCAACTTATTCATTCAATATTGTACTGATACATGTGATTTCGGAGCCTGCACCATTCTGTTATGTTTTACTATAGCTGTATAATTGTTACAGTGAAAGCATGGTGATAATTTTATATGTTGTTCGATATTGAGATCACCTCTATTTTGTGTTGGGTTTTTTTTTCTGAACAGGCACTACCGACCTTCGAGAGTTGAGACACCCTCCCATCCAGGTGGTGTCAGTGAAGAGTACAAGCTTAAGATGTCAAATAAAAAGAAAGAAAAGGAAAGAGGGGTGTATGCTTCCTCAAAAGAACCCAACAGAGACAGAGACAGGCATCGAGACAGAGACAGAGGTACATGGAGGCATTTGGAATTCATGCATTGCTGCCTTTGTTTTTAGTAAAAACAACAATTTTGTCCAAAGTCTAGGATGTAACGATTACACAAATGGTCCTAAGTTGACCCGTTTTCTGACAAGGTGGTGCTGATTACTTTTGTTTAAAGCAAAAAAGTCCTGACCTGTGTTACTATTTATTGTTATGAAATAAAATGAATGAACATACAAATCTTAAGGATAATTGACCAATATATAGTTGAGGATGTAACAAGGCCAGCAATTTTTTGTTTCAGGGAAAGAGTTTGAAGCCATATTGAATAAGTTATGTTTTCCAAACAAGTTATTTGATCTCCTGTATTTATATGGAAGTTTTTGTATGATGAGACAAATATTATAATGCTGTCGAATTTTTGTTACAGTAATGAGAGTGTTTTGTTGTCTTTCTTTTTCCTTGACAAAAATTAATCTTAGCAATGTTACTGAACTATTACATGCATAGAAATTCCATACTATTAAATTATATATATTATGCATTTGATGATGTTAAATATTCAGAATAGCAATATCTAATGTCATATTAACACAGAAACACCAAAGATATGATGTCCTTGTTACATCAATGAACACACCCAAAAAAGTTGCTTGTTCAATTAGATGCTCCGATGATATGACTATTCCTTAAATGAAACCAATATGCCACAAAAGGAATATTTTTATTTTGTTCATTTGTCTCAGACAGTCCCATGTTACATTCAAATGCATGTGTGAAGGAAATAGCATACAGTGCCTGTTACATCTGGAAATCATATGTTTGCTTTCTGTGGCAGTAAATTTGTCCCATCAATTATGTTTAGAAGCCAAATTGATTTTCTGAAGCGTTGTTAAGTGATATATAATTCCCATTTTGAATAAATGACAGGTTGAGACTCAAAAACTATTGATATTTAATAATGAGGCAAGGATGATGAAAATACATTGTGTACATTTTGGAGTAAGAAAGCAATTTATTTTGGATAGTATATTATTCTTAATGAAACATTGCAGACTGTTAATAGTGTAATGTAGTTTTAATTTGTATTTTTTTTCCTTTTGTTTTTACCATTTTATGCTTGTTTTAAAGGTTAGGCTGCATTCTGATTGGGAAGAACTAATTGGAAATTTGATAGTCGAGTTTCTCGTTCAGTGAGGTTTGTTCTCATAGGTGGTAGCACTGGTTTAGAGTCTATATTTTCATCATTCACCATTTCCTGTTAACAACTACAGGGCAATAAAGAGAGTCCAGGTTATTTATCCCCCAGGTGTCTCCACCTGCAAGTATTAGCAACCAGGGTACTTATGAACAGTGGGGCCATCTAGGAAAACATTATGAACATTCCAAGTTCAAAATTGGTGGCATTTTGAATTTGGCAGAAAGACATGCTGCAGCTGCCACAAAGACAGTCTGATCGTCTGCTGCCAGGCAAAGCAAACACCGCCACTTGAGACTGAAACTAATAGAAGAAAGTGGTGCATAAGTGGGCTGCCCTGTGTGATCATAGTTTAACTCTGTCAGTGGCAGTTGTGACTGAAGTCGAACTATTTTAAATGAAATGCTCTGAATTATAATAAGGGTTTTAGATTCATGTTCCTTGTAACGTGTGAAAAGACCTGTCATTCAAGTACCAGCATGCCTGTTGTTATATAGAATATAATGGTCTAGGTCATCAGCTTTCTTTGGCATGCTTTGGGCTAAGTGCACCCATAGCATACCAAGCAAAGCTGTTGACTCAGTCCAAAATGTGGCACTGAAAGAATCAGAGGAGTTGTGCTCTCTGTGTTTGCCGTGTGGGTCAGAGTTCTGGGCCTACAGTCATATCAGCCTTTAGTTGGGTAGATTTTGGTAAGCAGGACCAAGGGCACAGATAGGCCCACATGACAACTACATACGACTCTATTTATTTTACATCATACTCCACAAGTTCATCTATTCTGGAAACAAATGATAAATATCACTTTAAGTGTGTGTTCACTTATTTTTGTGCGGGTGAGGCTGTGTTTGAAGCAAATAGATCTGCTGTCACAAGGGGGCAGCTATATTGCACTGTACTGGTTTTTATTGAGAAATATACTGAGATTAGAAGCATAGCATTAAAAGCGAATTTGACAAAATAGGAACCAGCAAAAGATATTGAGTAGTCACAGATCTGTGCCTCAGATTGGTTGGCAATAATGCAAATATATCATAATGCTGCTTGCAGACCGACACAGGAATGAGCGAGACAGGGACAGGAGGGACAAGCGGGACAGAGACAGATCAGACAGAAGTCACAGAAGCTACAGGGACTGGGACGAGACTCCAACCAGGAGGCAAGACAAGGACGAGTTGGCAACACCCAGGATTAAACCCAAAGGTGAGGATTTATCATTGATGTGTAAGACTGTTAGTGCAGAAAATCAACAACATCATCATGCACCCTCAGCTCAGAATGAAGGACAGAATCAGCTGAGAACATACATTAGGGGACTGGCTGGAGAACAGCCATGAGATATAATCTGGCCAGTCAGTTTATCCTTTGCACTGCTGCTGTGCAGTGTTAGCCTTTTCCCCCTTAATCCGGCCAAAACCGGCTGCTGGTCAAATGTCGTCTGCTTCAGTGTTTTCAACTAATTTCAACAGTAATAAAAAAAAATTTGACTGAGAATTGTAGATGAGCCCTATCGAGATCACATGCCCCAGGTCAACAACTTTCCGTGGCATGAGTTGGGCACTTAGTGCCCAGCCCAACTCATGCCAAGGAAAGTTGATGACTCAAGTGTCAATTCAAGGGGGAAAGGGTTAAACACAAAGAAAAGTTTTTAATTGGCTGCAAATGGCCGACTTAGTAAGAGTCTATTGCTTTGCATGTTCCAGGTTTGTTACTTGTAAAACTTGGACAACTGAGGGGCCAAATTGACTTGTCCATCAGATAAACAACTAGTCTTGGACAAATAAAAATGAAAAAAAAAGTTGTGTCGTTTTTTGTCTGGTAGACAAATTGTGGTCTTTGATGTGATTAACAGTCAGGCTGGCAGAATTGGCATTTCTGTGCTGAGTGAGCAGACAACATACACTAATTTTAAGTTGTCATCTTCATTCAGATCACTTTTGTTATACTCACATGATTCAAACAGGAATTATGTGGTGATCATACATGTAGTAAAAGAAAGGTAATATCAGCCAAAGAAGCAAAACAGATTTTGCGAGTAGCATACATCAGTGTTTTTTTTTTTTTCTTTTTGTTTTTTTTTTAAATTTATCAGGCTGTGCACACTTTTCAGGTGTTATCAGTTTTAGCATCAAAGGTCACAAATTGATTTGCAGACACCCCGTCCCGGTCAGCATGGGATGAAGATGATGACATCACACCGTTAAAGAAGTCAGCCTGGGACTTACCCACACCAGCCAGATCCAGCAGTGGTCGGGATTTCGACCACAGTGATCGCAGCCACAGGTCCAGCAGAAGTACTGACTACTCGGAGCGCTCTAGTAAAGTGTCCTCCAGGTTTGTGTAATTTCCTTGTGCAGTAGAATATAAATAGAGAATCTTACATGGCTGAGACTGAGTTGCCTTTTTTATCTTACAAGGGATTGCTGTTAATGGAGAAAACCATGAGTGACGGAGGTCATGAGTGATTTACCACACCAACAGTGATCGCAAGTGAGAGAAAAATGGTAACTCCCTCACTCTCAGCCATATAAGAATTTGATATTTATGCTATGTTTAATTGGGTATTCACTGCAAAAAAAAAAAAAACGTCATAGTCCTACTTTCAAAGGGGGATCTGGTATGTCATGTATGACGTATACATGTAGTCAAAAAACCCTCGCACAGATCTGATTTTGTTTTTTATGCTAATGCTAGAGCCTGACTGATCCTTGTGTTTTTACAGATACCGATATATCAGTATGGGCAGAGTTAACCGAGTCTGATACCGAGAAACGTTCAGATTTGGTTTATAGGGAAAAGGAGAAAAAAACACAAACACAGCTTCATATGTGTATTGAAAAACTTTAAATGACACACACAGAAAATTGTGCATGCAGGGCAGTTCAACACGGCTTGAACATATAAGAAACACAGTCCACAGTTAATAGTTCCATTTACATTCAACTTTGTTCATGCGTAAGCATATAAGCATGTCAGCTTTTTTCAGGATTCAATGCCGCCTTCCTGTCATTGATTGTCAAACCTGAATACTTGTTCCTTGTCACTGCCATAAAAATAAATCACGGGTTGAAGATGTTGCATGCCGAATCCAAATGTCAGAGCTTATCCAAACCGATCCCGAACCGATCCTGAATCCTGTGATTCGGTAATATCGGATTTGGTGGTTTGGATTCGGTTAGGCTCAGGTTAATGCACTTTGTCACTGATGCACGCAAATCACAATTTAGTTGTAACAATGTTTTAGTCGTGATCTACAGTCAGTTACTACTTTGGAATTTCACTCTAGAAAATGATAATTCACCCCCAAACATAAAATGGGAGGGATATTTTGTGGACTAGTTTAGTATCAAAGACAACTTGACTACAAGAAACACTGCAGGTTCTTCGCATTTTTCGTTATTTTTGGTTAGAGCTCAGGGCACTAAGCCATGCAGGTGCAGATCATGGAGCATGCCTCCACGAACAACTGAGAAATCCAAGCTTTATTTGGGACTAACTGATGTTATGTCAGACTCTGACATATAAAGAACAAAGCAGTACCTGCATATTTTTTGTCTTTTTGGCACTCTTTGGTTGGATAACTGAACAATGTACTTGTTTGTGACAGATTTTAGCTAGGAAGTTCACATGAACTGGCTGTAATGTGAACACTGATGTATGTACATGAGAATGTGTTTGTACAATGGGATCAAACTTTCAACATGTTTTTTTTTTTTTTAATCTACTGGCAGTAAGTTTACATGTGTGAGAAAAGGTATGTTTCTAATGGATACATGTAGTTTACTAGTGCCAGACATGATTGCGTGTAGCTGACAAAAAAGTACATGTAGTTGATGTTCTTCTAATGTGACTATTAAAGTGTACCATTTTTCTGTTTATTCATGTACATGATGTACTCTTTTGTTATTTCATAAGCAAACTTTCTGTCATATTCTTTTGGTGAGAATTTTGAAAAGTTACTTGCTAGTATCTTACTGGTGAAACAGCTGCTTAGTAACCATGGCAATCCATTGGCTGGTTAATCACTTTCCCAAGGCATGGGACTGCTGAGCATCCTATTGGCTGGTTACCTCCTTCCTGCCAGGGGGCCACTGGTTCTTTCCTAAAATGGAGCTATTCCATTGGCTGGTTATCAGTTTTCCACTAGGCTGCCGCAACCCATCATTTTCCAAGCCTCAATCACCATACTGAAGCTGTTTAAAGAGCCTCGTGAAAGTGGAGTGGCCTCCCATCCCCTGATGAAGGGCCATCCTGGGCCCGAAACGTGTCAGGGGAGGCCACCCTCCATTTATTAAAAAACAAATCACTCAGCGTTGTTGTTTTATTTACTCTAGATTATCAGATGTTGTTTGCTCCATTGAACTAGCACTTGATATTTGATCAGTCCCACGGATGCATCCTGCATCTTCCACAGATTCATCTGGTTCTCTTGATTAACCCCTGGCTGGCCATTTTGTTGTCCTACTAGAGTCAACTTGTTAAAGACAATCAAGTGAAATTAAACAATCTAGACTGGGAGTTACTACATACATAATCTACCTGTGTGCTTGCCAAGGCAAAGTGCTTCAAAGATCTGCTATTTGAAGAAAACAGAATATTTGTGCTTGCACGCGGACATAATGGCAGCACCTGCTGGTGGTTTAAAAAAAAACAACAAAAAACGACGATTTCCATTATCACTAAGCCACTTAAGGTTTTGAAAAATAAATGGCCCTAATTTGCATAAAATTGAATTTCATAACTTTATCAATATCAGAGGATCAAGTTGAACATTAGATCAAGTTGAACATTATTGGTTGGACTAAACCCATACCAACTAAAGAGATCTAACCATGTAGCAGTTACAGAGAAAACTTCAGAAACCTTGTGTGTGTGTGTGTGTGTGTGTGTGTGTGTGTGTGTGTGTGTGTGTGTGTGTGAGTGTGTGTGTGTGTGTGTGTGTGCATCAGGGGGAAAGAGAGCAAATGTACTTATACCCTTAAGAATGTCTATGAATCATTGTACTGTAAGTTTGTGATGTTGCTTCATCGCATGAACAACATCATAATTGGTATGATAGTCATTGCTGCTGTAACCAAAAAAGGCCCAACAAAGTTCAGAATGTCCAACATGAAATGCATCTTGGGTAAACTGTTGAAATTGGCTACAGGTAACTTTCCTGCTAAGTAACCACTAACCAGTAGGTAGTGGGAAGGTGTTTAATTAGTAGCAACAGCTTAACAGCCACTAGTAATTGATTTTGGCGGTAGACAGTGGCAGCCAGGGGTACATAGAGGTGGTCCTCATGGCCACCACCAAACATCAACTCATGCTCTCATATCTCCCAAATATATTGTGGTATGTTACATGTATCAGTAGCAGCTTCAACACCATTAACAATCTCAGCATTTCACAGTCTGAATACAGATATATGTAACCTTGATAAGAGCAGCATGTTTTGACAGCTAATGCAGAACTACAGTTGTCTGGTGTTATGGACAGCAGAACAGTATTTTTTTAAAAAACGAATTTGCATGGAAGTGTCAAAAACCCCTAGACATGTTTACATTTATCTGTCATATACCGTGTCACCTTCCTACTCCACAGATTTCCATATTTTACACATGCCATGTTTATGTACATGAACTGGGTGGTGGCCAGCCATGGACCGCGTTAGACTGCGGTGGTCGATGGTAGAAGGCAATAAATAAGGTCCTACCACTGGCCAAACCTGAGGTCTCAGAGCCCTAATTGATATTCAGCGGTAGACAGCGGGACCACCGCCAGCCACCGCTGTGTATCGCCCAAATTAGACATTTACTGCTGAAATCATTTTACCAGTGAGCTGTGATTAAGCAAGGGCTCTCTACAGTATCTACTGCTTAGCTAGAAGTTCACCACCAGTGTCTAAGTCACTTTCAGTCATGCTGCCAAGTTTTTACAGGGACTGCTGGTGCCATTAGCCAATTAGCCAAATGCTAATGTTTCATTCATTTGGCTAAATAGGTTTGCAAATGCCTAATTTATTTTAACATGAATTATATAAGAGTTCGGTCAAATTCTGCAGCGATTACTGCTTTATTTTGTGATTTGGCTACAAATTTTGAAGTCCTAGATCTGTCCCTGTTTTATGTTGCAGATAACTGGTCACTAAGTAGTTTCATGGGTTTTTTCCAGCCTCAGAATGCAATGAACAGAGTAAGATGGGACTTAGCTTCTGCCAAAAATGGGTTGATGTTCCACTAGCATGGGCTAGTCTTGCTAAATCCTTATTTCTGCTTGTAGATCACATGGATCAAGTAGGAAAAGGGTGAAAGAAACCCCAATGCCAACACCGTCCTACAAATATAACGAATGGATGGGCAAGAACAGGAAAAATATCAAATATACCCCAAGGCCAGGCAGAGAGGACAGAGGTGAGCCAGTGACTACAATATTTCCCATTTGGGGGGGGGGGGGGTATATCAACTTTAATACAGTTGCCTGTCTCAAGAGACAACTCCAGTGAGAGGCCACCTGTCTTGTAAGACCACCTTCACCAGTTACTTTTCCTACTGTTCTTTTCATGTTATTCATACTTATCTGAAAGACCACCTGTGTTGAAAGACCACAATTTGGTCATTCTTGTGAGAGTCTTTGAAGACAGGTTTCGCTGTACAACTTTTTAACATTTAAACTACCGGTACCAGAATATGGTCCAGTAGTTTGTGCTTCCTTTGTCGTTTTAGAATGATACAGGATGTCAGACCAGTAAACAGCTTTTTCCAATGCAGTCTAGGTGATTGTGCCCCCCAGTCTGCAAAGGAAACTTGTTGACTCAGTGCCCAGAGAGTTCAGAGGTCATTAACAGTATCAGGATCACATCTATTAGGTAAAATTGCAATTCAACAAATTAAGATATGTCGGTGGAGAGCAAATTATGACAATCAACTAGATCATGTTAATGGTCTTCAATTTGCAGTTTACCATTTTTGTAACTGTCAGACACTCAATGTTCTCAAGGTTTACATCCAGGGAGGAGTAAGTTGACATAAATGTTGTGGCATCTACCACATGGTATCATGTCAATGTGAAAGAGTGTACGATCTTGCACATTCAGCTGTTACAAAAAGGTTGGTGTTTCTTGCAGTTAATCCTGAATTTCTATCAGAAGAGGATCGACGAGACTGGGAGGAAGAACAGAAAAGATTAGACAGAGAGTGGTACCAGTTAGATGAAGGCTACAGCGAGGAGTCTAATCCATTTGCTGGAACATCGGCAGAATATACGAAGAGAAAAGAGGAAGAACTGGAACAGAAGAAGAAGAAACGAATGTCTGCACAACAGAGACAAATTAACAAGGTAAATTTTTTTCTACAGTGTACAGTGAATACCAAAAGAGGGTTGTGTATCTGAGAAGGAGGAAAAAAATATGGTATAAACATACAATTTGATAGACTGCTTTCGAATAGACCACATTTAAAGTAAAAGTTTCAAAAATACAGAAATTAAGCTGCCCAAGTGGGTGAGGTGAGTAAATGAATGTATAACCTTCCAATAAATTAAGTGTAATAGTGTACATGTATTGTACTTCAGCCTAACACATAAACTCATTTATTAAGAAATAATGTGGATATTAACATGGCTCTCAAAAATATGATACCAGCAGATTAAGGGTTTTGTCGGGGTTTTTTTTGCTTGTTTCTTTTTCTCTTTGAGTGAGCAAATTTTTTTTTTTTTTTGCTGGTTTTTTTTGTTAACTTTTGGGGGCTCTCAGCTCCCCTGGCAATTGTCCAGAAAAATATTTGAAAGCTGTAACACAATCCACAATATTTAAAGCATTGTAAAAGGTTTTAAAAAATTAAATGAAAAGACAAACTGTCACAGAATGCACATGTAATTTTAAGGACAACGAGATGTGGGAGATAAACAGAATGCTGAGGAGTGGTGCTGTAACGAAAACTAACTTTGACGAAGACTTTGCTGAGGAGAGTGAGGCCCGGGTCCATCTCCTAGTCCACAACATTGTGCCTCCCTTCTTGGACGGCAGAATCGTATTTACCAAGCAGCCAGAACCAGTCGTTCCTCTGAAGGTCAGTATGTTCTTAAAATATTGAGTAGAAGTATAGAATTTTTCTTTTGTGAAGCACAGGAAGCTTTGCCAGAAACCAAGTGTATTTTGTGATATGCCTGTAGTTTATGTGTAGCAGAGGTGGGGGGGGGGGGGAGCATAGTTTAAATGTGTGACTGCATTGTGTTTCTTAAACTTGAGTTAACACAATGGAAAACAATATGAAAGTTGTTGAAATAATGTCAGCAATAAATGTTTTAATATTGAAGTGTGTTTATTTACCATATTAGCATTAAGAACTCTTTAAAGCCAAGGTAGATCTTTTTTCTTCGGTAATAAAAATACAATTCAGAGCTTGTATCTACAATCTGAATATGCATAGTATGAGCGTAAAGGAATGTTATGCTGTAGAACTTAGCGAACATTGTGCGTTGCTCAAAATCTATAAATCTTGTTGGCAGGATCCTACGTCAGACATGGCCGTGGTGGCACGCAAGGGCAGTGCTGTAGTACGAGAACGGAGGGAACAGAAGGAGCGGAGGAAAGCCCAAGCCAAGCATTGGGAATTGGCCGGGACCAAACTGGGCGATATCATGGGGGTCAAGAAGGAGGAGGAGAAGGTATGTTCCTTGGGAAAAGAAATATTTACCTGCAACTTCATAAAATGGCTGTCAGATGACACGCTAATTTGTTGCGATGCTACAAAAATGCAACCGTCCCTGCATATAAGTGTTGCATGCAAGTGCTGATAAAGCTTTGCTTTGATGCCAGCGCTATTGTTCCAGCGAACGGGTGAATCATTCTTTTTATATTCATACATGTAGCACTAAGTCCCTATACATTTGCAGCACTATTTCATACTGATTTGTTCATGTGGATGTGCAGCACTTTTTTACACTGTGCCAAAGCCATTTCAGTCCTATTGTGCTGTCAAAATTGATAAATGATGATTTTAAATTCAAATAGGTTTAAGATCCATGAGTATATATGGGATTTAATCCTCTCAGTGGTAGGTTAGAGATGGACCCAATTGACTCTCCGGAGCATATTTTGGGCCTGCACCCGAAGTGTGTGGCGGAAATTTTGACCTGGTCCATTCTTATGTTCTCTGGTATTACAGGCATGATGGTACTTGGGGTTTTTTTTGTTTTTTTTTTTTTTTTTTTTTTTTTTGTTTTTGTTTTTTTTGTTTGTTTTGTTTTGGGGTTTTTTGGGTTTTTTTGGGTTTTTTTGTGCAAGGAATTGGATTATAAGATCTCAATAATTCAGATAAACACTGCTTTTCCTATATGGTCAGCACTTGATGAGGATGAGTTTATAGTGAAACCAGTCAAGTGGAGCATACGAGTCACTAGACTGGCTGAGTGCTTGCGCGAGGCCAGTCTGTGTGACAAGTATGCCGCATGCAGCTGGTTGTAATTTTATCCAGTGACTGATTCCCTGTTTACATCCAATATTCATACCAGTGCAGCACTGGAGGAACCAGGCTATCCTGACCTTTGCACTGTGGTGATGTGGATGGGGATACCGTCCAGTCTATTTTCTGACTTTCAGGTTGATACAGCTACAGTTACTTGGTCTAAAATCACGATCAATCCTTTGAAAATTGTTTTTTTTTTTTACTTTAAGTCAGCGGCCAGGGTGTGAAAATTTTTATGATCCTGTTGTCTGGGACAAGTGAAATCCTTTTGAGGACAAGTGACTTTTAAATTTTACTTGTCCCATTGACAAGTAGTTTTTATTGGCAAAATTCATAATATGTTAAATTTCAAATTTTGTTGCCATAATAGAAAAACAAAACACTCTATGACAATGATTTCCATGTTTTTTTAAACCAAAACTTTACTAGGTACACTTCTTTCGCACAAGTGATATTATGAGGGAGCCTCAGGACAAGTGAAAATTTTGTGTCACTTGTCCCACAGACAAGTAATTTCTAAACAAATTTTTTCACCATGGCTGCCCGGTCCTCATGATAAAGGTCATGCCAAAATTTCAACTTGATGCAACTTGATGTTGACTGAATGTTTTGAACCTGAGTATGCACATGCACTGCGAATATAAAGCTACAGTTACAAGTTAATGTTGCAAGTGTCAACTTCTCTTGAAATTCATGTATATGTGTATGCAGATGTACATTTATTGGTGTTTATTGAACAGGATGAGAAGACAGATGAGAAAGGGAACATAGATTACAAGACAGACCAAACCTTTGCTGAATCCTTAAAAGAGAAGACAGAAGCCGTCAGTGAATTTGCCAAGAAGAAAAACCTGATACAACAGCGACAGTATTTGCCAATATATGCTGTCAGGCATGAGGTGAGGGAGCATTCATTATATATAATGATGTTATTAAACATCATTTATTTTAACAAAATGTCTGCAAATGTTGCATATAAAATTACAGACCTGCATTGTTATACATGGATTTCAAAACAGACCAAGTTTAAATTCATCACTCTTCATGGCTCAGATGTTGGCGTATACCTTCCTACTTGTTTGTGAGCTGAAGAAAACCAACAGACTCATAGAAAACCATTGTGCACAGTTAGAGTGGGAACTCTTTCAACTTGCTTCCTGGGCATATAATTTGAATAACTTTTGTAAAATTCTGACACCAAGGTAAATGTGCCAGTTTACTGGAAATTTTCTGGTTTCTAGGAGTTGTGTTATTTATGTTCTAATGCAGGGTTGAATAATAATCTTGTACATGTATTATCGATTCACCGATAATAGTATAATATTATGTGGATTTTATCATGGTAGTTTTGTACACTGTTATGCATGGTTTTAATGTCTTTGATACAAAAGATGAAGTCGGAGTTGCATACAATCATTTATGATAACATTAAAAATGAATATAAGTGATATTATTTTATATTTTTGAGAGCAAGCTTGAAGTGTAGATATAGAGGGGAAATCAAGAATGGAAGGCGCCATGATCACTTCAGTCAGGAAGAGCAGAATCATGTGTTCCTGTTGCTTTCTGTTGTAAATTGACGACATAATAACTTAAAAAACCACTGCATGAAGAAACACCATTTTTTTCATGGTTTATTAAGATAACCCGAAAGAGTCTAGAATTTTTATTGCCTTAGCATCACAAATTTGCAGTATATCCAGGGTTGCCAGCTGATGGTCACTTGGGAATACGCAGCTCAAGCTTGCAACTGCTTTGTGTATTGGCTGTGTGTTTTCAGCTGAATGCACATAAAATTGCTAATCGTGACCTCACTGTTTCAAACCCAATAGAAAAAGGTTTGTGGGATCTTTGTGCTGTGTTTACTTTAGTTTTTTTTTAAATTTCAATCCTCGTCCTTTAAGTTGCAATCCTCAATTTTTGTACAGTTGTTGAAGATCATCAGAGAGAACAACATTGTGATCATTGTGGGAGAGACTGGATCTGGCAAAACAACACAACTTACTCAGGTAGGACTTGGTTGGCAACAACTTTGTGTATTTCAATGATGGGGTACAGCACTAGGCTTATTGTGGAACCCTCATCTATTGAGGCCTATGGATTGAAAAGCATAAATTACAAATGGACAAAAATGCTAGCACTGTTTCAAGTGATATGATTGAAAGATTTATAATCTGGCTGAAAATTCAAATACATTTTAAGTGGGTTAAACTGATTTTTTAAAAAAAGTTGAGCTTGTGTGTTTTGGCCAAAATGTTAGATTTAACATACACGTATCTGTGCTTGTTAAAAAACAAAAAAAAGAATGACAAACTCTGAAATAGTTTATCAGGCACCCAGCCCAGACCGTCAATGCCTATAAGGGCCAGGTTCAGTGCCTCACCTTCAACACGGACCTTAATCCTGTGGTAGGATACAATTTAACAGTGTAAAGACCAGAAAACTTGTGTGTCACATCAAGTGTAAGAATGTGATATTGTATAATTTTATTTTTGCATGTATATATATATATATATATATATATATATATATATATATATATATATATATATATATATATATATATATATATATATATATATATGTACAGAAAATGAAAAGTTGAATTTAAATGTAGTACCAAACTTTCCCACAGTTAAAGTAGAGAAATGGTAAATTTATTATATATTTTTTAAAAGTGTAAATTTTTAGACAGAGTGAATAACTTTCCTTGTATTGTTACACTTAGGGCACAATGCACCCACACTGTGCCACGAAAAGTTGTTGATTACCACAGTTGCCTTTTTCTGCAACTGCCCAATTTAGACCAGGCTTGATGGTACCTGAATAGGAGGTCTTTGTGTAAGGAATTGGAACATGTTGAAGGTACAATCGGTTTACATTGTACAGTGAAACCTGTTTTGAGAGACCACTGTGATGAAAGACCACCTGCCTTTTCAGACAATGTTTATCATGTCCCTTTTGCCATCTTTCCCATGTTATTGCACCTGTATTGAGAGACCACCTGCCTTATGTGACCACTTTTTCGCCTGCCCTAGGGACGGTCTCTCAAAACTGGTTTTACTGTATATCGAGCTTTCTGAATTTTGGCCAAAAATCACCAAGTATAGAGCACATAAACCACATAAATTGCCCAGATGTGAAAGCGTTAAATCTGTCTAGAGCTCAAAGGGGTCCCTGAGCCAAATCGCACAGTGTGTGTGCATACTGATGTAGATCACATGGATCTAAATATTCGTATGAAAACTGTATTACTTACTTACAAAGTACAAATGTTGTACATTCTTCATACTGAAGATTCCGAGAGAGATTCACAAAATTGAAATTGAGCAAAGGGGTATTTCAAAGAAGCAACATGCAATGGATTAAACTGTGTTTGAAAATAAGTTCATTCATAGGCAAATATAATCAATTTGAAAAAAAAAAGTGATTCACGCCAAAGCAAATTGACCGCTTATTCTGTGATTTTAACTTTTTAGTACTTACATGAAGATGGATACACCACGTATGGCATGGTGGGCTGTACGCAGCCCAGGAGGGTCGCTGCTATGTCAGTCGCCAAGAGGGTGTCAGAAGAGATGCAGTGCCAACT
The DNA here is from genome assembly GCA_964020975.1 of Hermodice carunculata. Lineage (NCBI taxonomy): Eukaryota > Metazoa > Annelida > Polychaeta > Eunicida > Amphinomidae > Hermodice > Hermodice carunculata. Next base: position 17,237,295 of record OZ026624.1, read on the forward strand.
GGGGGAGGAAGTAGGCTACGCCATTCGGTTTGAAGATTGCACTTCAGAGGTATTTACGAATGATGCCTTTATAATTATGCATGCAGTAAAATAATTGTATGTACATGTATTAGAAGTTGCACTTTCTTTCATTTAGATACTGTAAATTGCTTCAATTTTGCTGTATTCTTATTTTCGCTTATTTCACTGATGGTACAAAACCGTGAAAATAAAAACACAGTGAAATAGTGTTTTAACTTTGTTTAAGTGGGAATTTTGTCCAAGACAGTGAAATTAGAACTACAGCGAAATGTCAAAAATACAAAAACCGTGAAAATTTATACACATGTAAATAAAACAATTTATAGTAATTGTTCATTTGTGTTTTGTATGGATATATCCACAAATTTTTAAACACTTCTGTTTTGTGCATTTGTTTTACTCAAAAGACCAATTGAGCATATTTAAAAAGAATGGTTGTTGTAGGTGATAATTTTATCTCAATTTTAAAAGTACTTACATATACATGTATATGACTTGTATTCAAACTAGACAAATTTTAAACACCTGTGTTCAGGTATATGAGGTGAACAGGAGTGACCTTGATCAGGGACATATATATAGAGGGATCCCCAACTCCACCAACCCCTGTGAAGTGAGGCTTGCCTTGGCACTGGCAATGTTTATTTAGCCATTAGCTTAGCACTGTAGACCAAGGGTCAATGATACATGACTACACATGTACTGATGCCGTATCTGGTCATGTGCAATACAAGAAGAGAAGACATTTGAAATTGAAAACAAAATTTTTTGATTTAATAAATTGGTAGATCAAAATAAGCTATTCTGAAAGCAAATTGACCACCAAAAACTTAATCTATGCACAGGTCCCAGCCTTTTGTTTCTATTGTTGTATGGTTCAACAACATGAATGTACCACAACCAGAGATATTTGGATTGTTATTTGCGATCAAATTCTACAAAATTTTATCTTTTCGAACACACCATGAAAACTTATTATTTATGCAATCCTACCAAGAGAAAATTATATGACGCAGGCAAACTTGAATCACACCTTGACGAAGTGTAGCCTTCTGACCGTGCATTGGTACTTAATTTATTCATCTGTTTCTAAATGCAGAGAAGTTATTAGAAAGAAAAGTACCCACTTTTCACAGCGATAAGCCAGCCTACCAGGGCAGAGCTATGTGGGGCTCACCGGGCAGCCCTTTGATGTCCGCGAGCCACTTATGCCTCCACATATACGTCCCTGCCTTGATCTTATCCCCAAGGCCACAGGGCCTATATTAAAGTCATTTAACTAACCACTTGACCTCTCAATGTTTATTTGAACTAGGGCTTTTATAGAGTACACAGTGGTTTACATAAAGGGATGATGGATTGCGCACAGATGACCTTAACCTCTAGATCACAGGGATGCTTTAATAAATTTAGTGGGCATGTTGAATAACTCCAGAGCTATGTGAAGTGAGATTTTGATATTGCATATGTCAGATGATGGTACTGTGTAATGGGCAAGCTCAGACTGTACACAGACAAAATTTCCATGGTTACAGGAAAACTTTGTTAGTGTAGGATTAGCTTAAAATCTGAAAGTATTTCATCTTGAATGAAACAAATAAAATGTGACCTTTTTAAAAAATTTCTGTAAACATTAATTATAGAGGTGGACTGTTGCGATGTGTAACTTTAAAGAACTTGAAGGTTGCAAGCCATGTAATGGTGCAGTATGCTGTTAATGAATAAAAATCTGGCAATGCGTGTTTCTTCTTCATATCTCTGTAGAAAACAGTTATAAAGTACATGACGGATGGTATTTTGTTGCGCGAGTCACTGCGAGAGTCAGACCTGGACAACTACAGTGCAGTTATCATGGATGAAGCTCACGAGAGATCCCTGAGCACTGATGTCTTGTTCGGTCTTCTCAGGGAGGTCAGTGAAGAGGTTTATCTTAACACAGGCAACAATAATTTTCTCCCCTACTAAAACAAATTCAGCTGAGTTTATACATAAATTGTGACTACCATACAGACTAACTGTTATCAAGTAAAGTGTGAAGCAAGTGGAATCCCAAGTTTGACACATTGATAAAAAAAAAAGGAAAAATTACTAATATAACATTTCGGTGTTGAATTCTTTTGACTTTTTATCACCGGGTGATAAGCATGAATGTTATTAAATATCAATTTATAGCTAAATAAGATATGGCTGGTACAAAACTGTTGTTTGTTTTGTTTTTTGTTCTGTTTTTTTTTTTTTTTGTTTTTTTTTTTTTATTTTATTTTTTTTTTTTTTTTTTTTTTTTGATGAAAATTGCCTTTAAATCATCCCATTTCTTGTTATAAATGCATGTCTATACATAAGAAATGCTAGACTATATTCTTACAGTACTTCATTAACTCGGCCACCTCCTACAGCCGTGGGAACTGAACACCTGCTTTGTGGTCCCATCTACAGAATGATGGGACTCTTTCTGTGTTAAAATGTTAAGTTGGAACATGAATTTCCTCTTTTCTAACGCAGTACAGACATGCTGGTACTTGAATGAAAGGTCTTTATCAATAACCCTTTCCCTCTTGAATTAAGACTGAGTCAACATCTTTCCTTGCCAAGGAAAGATGTTGACCTGGGGCATTGTACCTCGATGGGTCTAATCTACAGTTCTAAAGCAATTTTTTTTTCATTGCTGTTGAAATTAGTTGAAAGCACAGAAGCAGCTGATTTTGACGAGTTTAAGGTGGAAAGGGTTAATGTGAAATTCAAATACATAATGTACAAAAAAATCCATAAGGAGCACATAGAATGTATTTCTCTGACCCGTTATGCTCCAGGTGGTCAGCAGGAGGCAGGACCTCAAGCTGATCGTTACCTCAGCCACAATGGATGCTACCAAGTTTGCCTCATTCTTCGGCAATGTGCCTGTCTACACAATACCAGGACGTACCTTCCCTGTGGAGATTTTCTTCAGCAAGAACCCTGTCGAAGACTATGTTGATGCAGCTGTCAAGCAAGCACTGCAGGTGCATCTACAACAGGCAGAGGGTATGTTAAATTTATTTAATCCTTCTACTGACAACAGTATACTATGACTATGATTAATATAGTTATCATCCACATAAATATTTTTTGGGTAAGATGAACGAGAAATGCATGATCTATATTTCTGATCTTTGTTTTGGGTTGTATTTTTGTGCCAGAAAAGCGTCTTCACGTACTCAGTAAGCAAAAGCTTTGATGCACTTTTACATTATGGAACACTCGGCTGGTCTTTTGTGTCAGTATATTTCATCGTGTTCTTTCAGTTACCATGATTTTATAAGTAGTTGTGATAACCTGTTTCCAAAGAAAAAACATATATCTGTAATGTAAAGTTAGATTGAAATGCTTCTTTCAAGCATTTTTTTTGTTTTTTTTACCTTAGAAATTTCAATTTCAGACAGTTCAGTCTGTTATTTTACAACTGATTATATTAAGGTGATGTTATATATTTTAATGAAATTTTAACTTGCTATTTTCTTTGATAAATCCAGCAAAGGATGAAACAGATTAGGCAGTTTGGTACATGGTGGGTCTTTTCTCGTCAACAAAGTCTTGTTTTTGTACTACATGTATTGATTAAAATCTAAGTTTTAGTTTAGTTTCTTAATTTTTGCATCATGTATCTTCATCTAATAACAGATAGGTCTCATCTACAATTGAGATTGTTTTTTCATTACTTTTGGAATTATTCAAGAGTACTGAAGCAGACAACATTTGACCATCAACTGGTTTTGGACACTTTAACAGGGAAGCGTTAATACAAAGTGTTGTAATTTGTGAGGTAGTTTCGAAACCAAGAAGATAGCAAGTGTGTGGTTTTTCTGACGTATGTTTTATCTTTTACAAGCTACTGTACATTGTTTTTATTTTGCTGTATTTCTATTTTCACTTATGGCACAAAACTGTGAAAATAAAATGCATTGAAATGGTATTTTAACGTTGATCTGATAGGAATTATATTCAAAATAGTGAAATAAAAAATTCAGTGAAATGCATAAAATGAAAAAACTGTGAAAATTTACACACGGCAAAATAATTCATAGTACATGTATGTGTTGTTGCAGGAGACATGTTAGTTTTCATGCCGGGCCAGGAGGATATTGAAACCACAAGTGATCTCATAGCTGGTAGGTCTGATTGTTTTAATTTGTAGCTCGCCTGGCTAGTCGGTCAGCTTGATGGAGGTTTATTTTGGTTGGGTGGGTTTATGCCAATTTTATTTTAATAGGTCATGCTTCTGTGGTGTTTAGAAGATTTTTTTTGTTTGTTTTAAATGAGACCAACAAGTGCCAAAATGGTTTGGGAGAAATCCCAAGAAAGGGTCAAAGAAAAAATTTCCCCAAGTATCCTGCAGTGCGGTGTATGGATCAAACAAATCAGATTGCTTTTAGATATCAGCTTAATTTTAATTGAAGTCAAAACTGCAGAAGGTCAGTTGTCTCACCAGGCACACATACATACATGCACATGTGCAGTAATTTTTCATGCCAGCAGTAACAAGTCAGTGCATTCAAGGTCAGCTGAGCACTGGTTTGTCACAATTGTCTTGTCTGTAAATGGGAATAGTACATTCAAAATTGAATTAGGATCTCACATGTATGGATTGGAAAATCACTAAAAATGTTTAAAAAATTTTTTGAACGTTTTTGTACTGTAACGTGTAATATTACTAGTGTGTACAATTTAGGTACTTTTGGTAGAGATCAGGTGACAACATAGGAAGAATTTTTTAAATCTTCGTGTTTGTGTTGTATTTTCATGTATGGAGGATATTTATAATGTAGCCCGCACCTGGTTTTGTACCTTATTTTCCCCCATGGTAACATGGAACCCAAAGGCTTTTTGTAAACTAGGTCTTGACCAGAATAAAAATATGCCACTGACACAAAGTACATGAGAGAAAGACGTGCTTGGCCATTATGCAGGTAAAACAGCTAAAAAAATCACTATGAGAAAGTAAAATCTTGTACCGAAATTATCATTTGCTTTCTTACCTCTAAAACTGGAAATTGTGTTTGAACTCAATCTTTTTTTAATTTGTAGTACTTTAATACAATGAGATGCTCTGACCAGTGTTATTGAAGCAAATACATTCAATATACAGGGACTGCTCTGACCATTAGCCAATTAACCAAATGCTAGTGTTTCTTGAATTTGGCTAAAGAAATATGAAAAGGGCTAGAATATTTTAAAATAAATTATTAAAGGACCAAGACGCAATTCTTGTATATTTTGTTAACTTTGTATTTCCAATTTTGGCTACAGATTTTTTAAGTCCAGATCTGTCCCTGATTAATATGTTTCATGTCATTGGCTCTTTAGCAGGCAAGCATTTCTCCAAAAATTCCATGAAACCCCATTAGCAGCAAACTCAGTTTGGCTTAAGAAATCTTGGCATTGGTGAGACCAGCTGTTATCCGAGTATATAACAGCAACATCTTTGTACGATATACAGTCATGCTCTCCTTTCATGACAGAACGCCTGGATGAGCTAGACGACGCACCCCAGCTGGCCATCCTGCCAATCTACTCCCAGCTGCCCAGTGACCTGCAGGCCAAGATCTTCCAGAAGGCTCCGGGTGGAGTTCGCAAGTGCGTGGTGGCCACCAATATTGCTGAGACGTCACTTACAGGTCAGAGCAACAAGGATTCACACTTTTAATAAGATACCGTCACAATATGTACTATCCTAAATATATTATTAATAACCATCTCAAAAATAAAACCACAACCATCACAATTATATCTTTCAACAATTTATTGCCAAATAAATACATGAATAAGGGAAGTCACCTAATTTGTTCGTAACATATACATGTACAAACAGCTCCTGAGCAAGGTGGATGTTTACCATGGACAGCACCATTCAAAGTACAGCGTACACTGGCTGAGAAGGCCACTGAACTGCTGCCAGTTTTGATGACAATACGGCTTTATGACAATACGGCTTTTCATCGGCTTGTACATTATGGTTGCTATCACTAGGGATGATGCTGTACTGGCAGACTACCTGGTGATGCTAGTGTTCTGATTTGAGCAGCTTGTATTGCCTTAATTGTTGCCCGTGGGGTTGGGGGGGGGGGGATTTTTAGCAATGACTGCTTGACCTTCAGATGTCCATGCAGCTGGGGATTCAAATTCTAACTCTTCCAGTGCCAATCATGACTAAAGTCGATCTACTTAAGTCAAACTAGCCTGAATTATCATTAGGATCTCAGATCTGCATTCTTCGTAAAAAGACATTTCAGTCAAGTACCCGCATGCCTGTAATTCCAGAGAAAATACCCCAAGTCAACAGCTTTTCTCGGCCCGCATTGGGTGCATTGTGCTGTTGACTAAGTCCAAAACTTGGCACTTAAAGAGTTAATAAGCCGAAGGTTTCCATGAGAAATTTATCACCAGTTACATGTACATGTACATCATTCTTATCACATTGGGCAGATATTTCAATTGGTGGGGAATCAGTAGGCCTACATGTACATGGTTCAGTTATCTGAGTGTGCATTATGGCCACTTACAGTAGCTGATAGAACAGGGAACATTTGTTTTTGTTGATCCATATCGTGGAGACCCTGTACTCATTCAGGCTTTGAATGTCTTTGTGCCTTGTCAATTGTTGTACTTTAGTTTCATGTAAATTGTTCTTCAGCAAGGTAGATACAACGGTTCTTCTTGCACTATGATTGGTCTTCCTCCCAGGGATATTGGCCACAGCAAACGTCTTCTTGCATATTGTTGCAATGGTGTTTTCCCCATTGGTTAAGTTGTGTACCATGGTGGACCTGACCTTCTTTCAATTTCTTTTTAGGAGAAAGATAAAGCCTGTTGTTTTCTTCAAGGGATTTTACTGGTCTGTGGCTCTGAAATCTTTATAGATTTTGATAGGGCAAAAAGAATCACCTGCAAGCAGAAACATAAACTGTGTTAGTAATATCAGTCAATAACTGCATCAATGCATTTTCTATAATTTTTTTATTGATTTTTTTACTTACCATGCTTGATTGTTTTCAGTTTTGTCATATTTTTTTTTTACTTTCTTTTATTTATACAAACTGTGTAGACACTTTCAATATAGGCCTATTTTATTATTTACTGTAAAGTTTTGTTAATTTCAGATTTATTTATTTATTTTTTTATTTTGTTATTTATTTATTTTTTTTTTCAAATACAATAATGATAAGTAGTTTTATTAATTTCATATGTGGTACACCACTTGCAAACAGTTTTTTGGGGGGGTGAAAGGCTTTAGATGTACCAGTATCCCCTTGTCGTGTTTCGGTGGCTCTGTCACTGAACTCTGTGCCATCTGTTGTCATCTCGAGATTGACATCACCCCCACAGCATCTTGGTATGCTCCTGTGTGCCTCTCAAGCCGAAATGAACCATGTTGTTTGGCAACAAGATTTGGTAGGGCCACAGAATTATCTGTAGACAATAAAACAATTATGCATAATTAGTTATTGTAGGCTTGCCTGTAGGGCCTTTAGAAAGAAAGAAGTGTAATATAAACTGGAAACAGAGGGGAAAAAGGAATAGACAAAAGGAAAGAAAAAGCATTCAAGCAAGAAAGAAAGAAAGGATATTCAAGTCTATATAGTGTTGATATTAGCCAACAGGTGGCACACATATCTTGTCTCACACTTTAGATCAATTTATGTCAACTTTCAAACATGCACAGTGGACGTCTGTTACTTGTGGCAGAAAAAAAGCTCTTTTGAAAGTTTTATAGATGCATAGATGGAATGAATACTTTGGAAATGTGTTGACATTTTATTTGCTGAACAAGGACAGGACTGAATCGCCAGAGATAAATGTGATCTACCAGTTTGGTACAACTGTACAAGCTTGGCTTGGAACAGAACCACAACTTCAGTTTGTCGACATGCCACATGGCCATGGACATGGGTCCCTTACTTTTGAAACACATTGATAGGCCCATGTCGGGTGATGGAGTAAACATTTGATTTTAGGGAGGGCATATTAGGTTTGCCATTTCACTTTGTTATCAGACAAGAAGATTGTGAAATGCTGAGGCTTTACATTAATCTACAGTTTAAAAGTCAAGGTTGGTCTTTATCAGTTATGTCCTTTGTCAGCTTTGGAGAACCCACAGGGATACATTCAGAGTTGGAAAGTACCTGAATGTTGTCGAGCAGATGGCAACATGCAGTGAGACGTGTAAATGTGTATTGCGAAAATGGATCTGTTTGTTGCATTTAATGAAAAACGAATGAAAAGTATATTAACTGGAACCAAGCTGTCCAGCATCCTTCAGTTTTTGTATGTCCTCTGGTGTTATTGGGTCAGCTTTTCTTGTTTTGTTCCCTAAACCAAGTGATTTAAGCTGTTTGCGCTGTGAGGAGAGCATGTCCTGACTGTGTGGGAACACCAGAGAAATATAAATGTCAAATTCATAGTGTTTCTCACAAAGATACCTTACAATGCTGTTAAGTTTGTTGGTTATACGTTGGACTCATACTCAATCTTGTCTGATTTACGGATGCTGATGATGAACATAGCAAGAATTTTATCGAGTCACTCTCCTGGAATGTTGTGAACAGATGTCTATTCATACCTGGTGTGCAGCTAGTCCTCAAGTATCTTCATGTCCAGTGCTGTTTTCTTCTGCGTGTTTGGATTTTTTTAATCTTCAAAAAGTTTTTCCTGTTTCCTTCTGCATGTTTGGACTTTTTCAATCTTCAATAAGTTTTTTAGTTTCTTCCTCAGTCACTGGCACAAAGGCTCTGTTTATTTTGTCTTCATAAAGAGTATTACAATGTGATCATTGTAATGAAAAGTAAAACATTGTTACGAATTAATAAATCTTATGGAATTATGAACAGTCTTCAGAGTTATGTTTGTCTTCTTTTTGCCATGTTCTCTGGTGGTCTACTTCGCCCATCACTTGGATGTCACTGCGTGTTTTTTTGCACCATCAGCTGTAAGTTAAAAAAATGTTCAGTCACGATTGGGGGTTGAGGTGGGTGGACCGTCATTTTCACCATTGGATAAGTACAGGTCACTGTCTATCATTGGTAGGCTGGTCAAAAAATCCTTATGCCATTGAGGTACAGTCGGGAAGGGATGTGGCAGTGCCTGTCCTATATATATTCATTAAAGTATTTTGGTTTTTCAGCTAATGGCGTTTCTTATTATCAGGATGGTATGTTCACGTCGTGGTATAGTTGTGTTCCTAGCTTTCTCTTTGATCTTGAATAACACCTGCTTTGGGTCCACTTCAAATGTTCAGTTGAATTTTCTTACCATAATGGCTTCGCTCAGTGGCACGGAAATTCTTGGAGGGTGGAAGTCTACATTGTGCTTTTTGAAGTGTCTTCTGTAACTATCCATCCATCCATAACTTTTGCTGCAAACACTGCATGTATATTGATTACTGTCCTTGTGCACAATATCGATGTGCCTGATTAGCAACTGTTTATGCTTGTATTGCATATGACAATAATTGCCAGTTAACGTCTTTCCTGTCTTGAGTTCAGGCCAGCTGGTGTTACGGTATTCAGCTCGTGAATCCAAGCAGCTTTGTTCTTCTTATGTTATCATGACTGGAGAACTTTTGTATGCCATATATTATATTTCATGTTCGGAACGAGCGGGACTCGAACCTGCAACCTTTGGCACCAGTCGCCTAGCTGAAATGGGAAACGCACATATCCAGTCGACCAAATCAAGATGACATTTGAATTGGGGCATTGTTGTAGATTCAATGGAATGGATTTTGGTTTAATGTTTTTTACATCTTGGCGGTGGCCATAGAAACATTTAACTGGTGATTATGATGTTTGTCCGACATATTGCTTGTGGCAATGTGTGCATTCAATAAATAATGTTAACTTTGTAGATTGGCAGGTGATCTCTTGTCTGATTTGTAGATGTGCTAATAAATGGATTTGTAGTCAACATCTGGAGGCAGGTGACACATTGTAGACTGCAGGGTCTGTTTCCAGGTATTGGAACGGCCTTATTAAAATCTGAATGGATGAGTATATCATGAAGTGAAGGGAGTCTTTTATAACAGAGCAGTGTCCATATTTCTGCCTAATACGGGCCAGTATTTCTTGATAGTCACATTGGTGATGGGATTGAATGTATTACAGGTGACTACAAAGTTAATCACATCCGTGTTGGTGATGGCTCATTGCCCCCATGCTAATAGATCTGCACGTGATCATAAAAAGGTGCAGAAAATGGGTTCCTTTATGAGTTTCTCTGGGTAACCCTGCTCAGAGAAGTTCTCCGCCAGTCGTTTTGTTTGGATTTTGTATTACTCATCTGCAGAACATATTCTTCTCATATGCAATGTTTGTCCAAAGGGAATGGACCTTTTCTGGTGATAGTGGTGGCAGTGTATATATAAATGTGAGTCTGTCGGCTTGACATATACTGTTGTGTTCATGTCATTTGTGATGATATCTCGTCTTAAGAGGACATCAAGGAAAATTAGGTTCTGTATTGGAGAGATTCTCAGTGAATTTGGATGTTGGATGGAAATTGTTGCTGTGTGTGATGAAATCTTGTAGTGCTGTTCTCCATGTTGCCAAATCATCCAAATGTCCTCAATGAGTCGGGACCACAGGCGTGGTTCAATGAATGTGTTTCTACGTGATGCATGAAAAATGGTAAAAGAAACTGACAGATGTTTTGTCTACTGAGTGCCAGGTCCATCTCTTGATGGTAGACTGCAATTCAGAATATTTTTCATGATACAAAGATGCTTGAAGTTCATATCGTGTAAACACAGTGTGCAGTTGTAAAATTTTATAACTAACTGATGACCTGATTATCTAATTCAACTTATAATGGAACAAAAAAAGTTGGATCAAGATTGTGGTGAACAATATTCTGCTTAATATTCATACAATTAATTATGGGGAAAAGTGCATTTGTGAAGAGTGTTATGTTGGTTTGAAAATCTGGACTGTGGACCTCCCCCTTCTCAATGTTGTTAGATCTGGATTATTGACAGGTATCAAACCAAATTTTATTTCTTTTCATGATTTTAGGTCACTGTGGTGCTTAAAATTAAATCAGAAAGTGCTGTTTATATATAGAGCTTGTGTAGATTAATAAAAATATTTCCCTGACTTTTCACCCAGCATGTTGATTTCTTTTTAGTAAAGGGAACCTGTGTTTGGTAATCAAGTGCAGAGAGTTAGTAATACCGTGATGAAACATTGTTTGGCATGTTTCAGTGGATGGCATTCAAGTGGTTATTGATGCAGGGTACTGTAAACTGAAGGTATTCAACCCAAAGATAGGCATGGATGCTCTGCAGATCTTTCCCATCAGTCAGGTAAGAGCATTGACTAGTGACAAAGTACTCGCTCATCTTTCACTCTTTCAGTAGCAACTGCGACTTCAGTTAAACTACTTAAAACGATCTAATGTGAATTATAATAAGAATGCTAGATTCATATTCCTTGTAAAAAGGCCTTTCATTCAAGTACCAGCAAGCCTATAGTTCCAGAGAATATAAAAGTCTGGGTCAACAGCTTTCCTTGGCACACTTTGGGCATATTGGGCCCAAAGCGTGCCAAGGAAAGCTGTTGACTCAGTCCTAAACTTTGCACTGAACATGCTGAAGGAGTTAAGTTTTCTCCTGGTTGCACTTGGAGTATTGAACATGTCAGAAAATCTGAATTAATGTGAAAATATGAATTAATGTACAATAATTACAACTCATCTACGGAGAATAACGGCTGCTGCAGCTCTGACCTTGTGACAACCTTGAGATCTGTAGGTTGTTCGAGTGTCTCTGTACTCTAACACCTCACTGTATCACAGTATCTTCATGGTAAAATCAAATTTTTGTAATACCTTGAATTAAGTTCCATATTTTTGTGTTTTATATATTTTGCTGTAGGTTGTTCGAGTGTCTCTGTACTCTAACACCTCACTGTATCACAATATCTTCATGGTAAAATCAAATTTTTGTAATACCTTGAATTAAGTTCCATATTTTTGTGTTTTATATATTTTGCTGTAGGTTGTTCGAGTGTCTCTGTACTCTAACACCTCACTGTATCACAATATCTTCATGGTAAAATCAAATTTTTGTAATACCTTGAATTAAGTTCCATATTTTTGTGTTTTATATATTTTGCTCCATAAAAACAGTAAAAGATCTTTTTTTTTTCCAAGAAAGAATTTAAGCTCAGCTGACTTTGTCAGTAGCTGACCCATTCCCATTGCTTTCTTGTCTGTCGTACATGCACAATTCACATTTTTTGACACATTCTCAGAAACTAATATAAGCTGTAAGCTAGATCTTCTGATCCTCTTGAGCTTGATTGGTGGGAGTGACGTACCAGGGCTGGGTCTCTACCAAGTTTGTTCAACAATTGACACACCAGTGATTTATTTTATTTGCAAATTGACTGCAATTGTTCTGAAAAGTGTGCAACCTAATTTACCTGTTTGGAATACTTGCTGTGCCGTGACAGCCAAATGGTCTGTGATCTACTTTGGTTTGGCTTCAGACCAGACGCAGTATGGCAGGCAGGAAAGCCCCTGTGACACAAAGGGACTTGGCACTTTTGGCTCCAAAAGTATGCTTATGTAGAGTGGCTGACCAATAGTAGTACACAGGACAAGTTTAAACACATACAAGCTAGCGGCAATGTGGGTAGTTTTTGCCCATCAGTGAGATAGTACATTCACCACCTAACCATTCTGCCTTTGAATTTGAGCAACTATCAGTCAGTGCATGCAAGGTCAGCTGAGCACGGGACCATCAGTGTCCTCTAGTTTGCACATGAATGCATACGGTCACATGATACATGTAGTTTATAGTATTTGTGTGTTCTGCATTTATTACAGGCAAATGCCAACCAAAGATCTGGCAGGGCAGGGAGGACTGGACCTGGGTAAGACATGTTTAGTCATGTGTGATGATATCATGTTTATTCTTTCATATTTAGCAACTGTGACAGGTAAAGAATGTACTTCAGATCTATGCTTTGAATATTACAGCATTATTTTACATGACTAATGGTAAAAATTTGAAGATCCTTATATTAATTCTGCACACCTTTGGCTGAGTCTGAAAAGTGGGAGGGGCACTTCGGGTGGCCAGGGGTATATAATATGAATATAACCTGTGGTCCAAAACTACTCTCTTCATCATCTTCGCAACCGAACATACGGTCAAACATGTATTCCGCCGTCTTCTTTCCCACTCGCTTTGACAAGAATGACGTCACAAAGCGCCATCTGGCGGCCAAAATACGGCAAAAATCTCAATAAAGTTTTCAGTGGTGAGGGTGATAAAAGACGGTTTTTTTCGTATCCCGGAGGTAAAATCATACAAAAATTCTTTCGGGTTCAAAAAATATGGTCCTGATGTACACATTAATGCTAAAATGTGGAAAATGACCGTCATCTTTGACATTTGACCTTTAAGGGTAAGACAGTAATTATTGAATGATCCAGAATGGTATATTGGCACTTTGAGGGATTTTTTATATTTTGCTGCACTGTCAATTGCCTGTATAAAATTAAGAATTCAGCGAGTAGATTAATTCCTTTCTTTTGCCCTTCCCCCCCCCCTTTTTAGAAGGGGGGGGATATGTAATTTTTCACAGTCATTATGCATGTATATAGCAGTGTCATGGTTTCAAAATATTTTCTTAAGTTATGACTCACTGATTGCTTCCATAGTAGATGTTGGAGGCTTGTTTTATTAATGGCCTATTTGATGGGCATCCTCAGGCTGAAAAGACAGCTGGTCATATATAGGTGCAAACTCAGTGAAAGTGTGTTGCTAGAAGTCAGCTTTATCATTGTGGTTTTTAAAGGAATTTTCTCACGTTAGGATACATAATTTGACATAGCCATCTTGGTTTTAGAACTGAGTTCCTTTCTTCATATGAAGATTTATTTTTTTCTCCACCAGCCAATGTTACCGGCTGTATACCAACAGACAATACAAGGAGGAGATGCTGCGAACCACCGTGCCAGAGATACAGAGGACTAACCTGGCTAATGTTGTTCTGCTGCTGAAGTCTCTTGGAGTACAAGATTTATTGCAGTTTCATTTTATGGACCCACCCCCACAGGTAAGCATACTTCACACTGTAGTGTCACCTGAATGTGCTATAATAGTAACTCTGATTATTAGTGTGTCTAGAAACAGGTAATTAATTTCAATAGATTTTTTAACAGTTTTTTTGTCTGTCTGTTTTAGTACTGTTTTTCTTAATTTTTATTTTGTTGAAATTTTGTTTAAATTTGTGAAATCATCGCTAATCTTATCCAATTAGGGAGAAAGTGGGATACTTGTACACTGACCATGATTTACATTTGTATATAAGACAGTAGCCCTACCTTTAAGAGACCATGTGAAGGGTGTGGTCACATAAAGCAGGTGGTCTTTCAATGGAGGTCAAATAACATGAAAATCAGCAGCATTTGGAACCTGCTGATATAGTAAAAGTGAAATTTGGGGAGTAAGGATAAGTGTGAAAACCCGGCATTCTAACAGTTGTGCTCATTCGTTTTTTTTTTTAGGACAACATTCTCAACTCCATGTATCAGCTGTGGATCTTGGGAGCTTTGGACAACACAGGCAGCCTTACTCCCCTGGGCAGGAACATGGTCGAGTTCCCTCTGGACCCAGCTTTATCCAAGATGTTGCTCATTTCCATAGAACTGGAGTGCAGTGCAGAAATCTTGGTATGTCCTCAGAACTGCAGCATGCACATATTTTAAATGATTTTCCTGCCATAACAATTAATGTTCCCCAAATAACCAAAAGATGATGATGATGATGATGATGATGATGATGATGAAACATAATGCGCAGAAATGTTATAAATGTAAATTATTATAATAATAATTATAGAATGGGATTCCATCACAGATGAATGTGAACAGTCACTCAGCTGTGTATGGAAGCCCATTGGCAGCCATGGTCCTCTCCTTGCTTCAGATGGGCAGGACTCGGCAGCTGAGCGGGATGACTACTCATGTTCAACCATGATAAAATCCCGAACTGAATATAACAGCAAGACTGGTTTAGTGTATGTTTCATATGGACACGTTAATGATTCCTTCCAGATCATTGTGTCCATGTTGTCGGTGCCAGCCATCTTTTACCGCCCAAAAGGTCGGGAGGAGGATTCAGATGCAGCCAGGGAGAAGTTCCAGGTTCCGGAGAGTGATCATTTGACGTTCCTCAATGTCTACCTCCAGTGGAAGAAGAACAAGTAGGACTTCTAGTTTCACTGATGTGTCATGTGGTTGATAGAAATGTGACGACGTCTCAGCACTAATTGATGCACGAGAGACAACCTGCTGTTTGTGGCCACATTTCTGGGGCCACGAGAGTCAATTTCTTTGTATATATACCTGTGGTTAAAGACCACCTGTTGTATGTGACCACTTTTTCTTAACAGAAGGGGTGGTCACTATTGGCAGCTACAACTAACTGTACATAAAATTGACTATATTTGCTATTAGGGTATCAGTCTAATTTGTTAACAAAAGATTGTTGGGCTAAACGAAAGCAGTTTGAAATTACAGAAGAGTCTTGTTTTGTGCAATGGCAAAAGTACTGTTGTGGATATATGTTTATGTATAATGGTGTAATATGTAATGTTTTGACTAAACAAAGCTTCTAAGACTCAGGCATTGACCCAGTCAAATTAAAATACCTAACAATTTTATGTTCTTCCCAGTTACTCAGCCGGCTGGTGTAATGAGCACTTCATACACGCAAAGGCCATGAAGAAGGTATGGAATATTTAGTTCTATATACATGTATTACCCATTTTCTCTTCCTTTGCTTTATCTGGTCACTATCTAAAATTCTATGACCAATTGGTATGTGAATTCTTATATGAGTGTAACAATACGTTTAAATAGGGAATAGTTTTTGGGGTTTTTTTTCTTCGTTTCTATGCTATGTATAATACACATGTACATCTACTAAGACTAAGTAGAAATTAAATCCATGTTTTGTCAGTGTACTACACCAACTTTATATTAACCATTATGATGTTTCACCACAAAACTCTAAGAACATAAATCAGAACATAATTAAGTCTTTACATTTGAATATCATTGGTAGACTATAAAAACGTGACCAACAATCAATCCATACGAGTTGTAGGCAAATTATTTTTGTACTGGTGGTTTCATCCAAAAGTTTTTAAAACAACCCTGACTGCAGTAGAAAGGTGGGTATATTAACGGGGGGGGAGGTGTTTTTAGATGGGGAAATAAAATATAAATAGACACTTTCTGCATGAAGATAATGAGTGGTCTTATAAGAAGGGGGCTTTTGCATGAGGAGCCTGATGAGACATTGTAAGAGGGGACCAATTGTACATGCCATTCTCATAGTTCAATGTATCACTCAAAGTGGCTTTGAAATTTTCCCAGTTGAAATGTAGATGACTAGACTTGCCCCCACTTCAAGAATTGAGGACTGTACACCTGTGCCTCTACACTACTATCCTATATTTTGCATTTTCATGTATGTTTTATCCATTTAAGAGCCCGGGACACATAGAAAATTTAAAAGTAACTTGAATAGAAGCCTTATTTGTGGATCTATGTGTTATCATGGTTGCAGCTTCAAATTGCATATAATATCCTCGAAATGATGAAAAACATAGCAAGAATATGGCTATTTCCGAGGTCAAACAGATAAAAAGGAAGGGGTGCTTAAATGGTTAAGGGTGCTTGAATAGTAAAGGGTGCTTAAATAGTAAAGGGTGCTGAACCCATTCTTTCCCATGTTTTGGACTGAGTCATCTGCTGTCTTGGGTGCGCTTTGGGTGCATTGCGCCCAAAACATGCCGAGGAAAGCTGTTTACATGGACTATTATATTCCATGTGTAACTGCCGACATGCTGCTACTTGAACCAAATGTCTATTTACAAGGAACAGGAATCTGGCACTCATATTACAATTCACTGCAGTTCATTTTAAGTAGTTCGAGAACGGAAAGAGTTCAAAGAGGTTATACAGTAGTTTTGTACCATCTACACAGGTGCGAGAGGTAAGGCAGCAACTAAAAGATATTATGGACCAGCAGAAGATGGACCTGTTGTCCTGTGGCACAGACTGGGACATCATCCGCAAGTGTATCTGCTCTGCATACTTCCACCAGGCTGCAAGGTTAAAGGTCAGCAGTTTGGGGGTTTTTTTCATACTTCATCCGAGATGATTGCCTATGAAGTAGAGTAAGCTCTGTGTTTCTTATTGAGCTCCTTTTGAGTGGATTTCTTGATTACCTCCATGATTTCATTTATTACGAGGGTAATAAAAGTCCATTGGGATCGCCCCCCATGAATGATGCACCAAGTTTGAAGTTGCTGTCACCTTGATCAGGTTGATGATCAAGGTAGGCCAAACAAGGTTGACCAATCATCCACTGAGACAATTTTACAAAGCAGTCCATCTAGTAACCAGACAGATGTTTCAGATTGAATGCATAGAACTTATTCTGTTCAGCAGGCAATTGAAAGGATATATCATATACTTTGCTGAGAGGAATAGGTATCATTCCGTAACAGCATCTGCTGTTAATGTGAATATTAACCCAAAAGTTGATTGTACATGTAGTTTGTAAGTACACAATTTATGTGAGTGAAATTTAACATTGAATTGTATCACGTGTCAAATTTAAACACAACTTTTCATTTTCCTTTGGTATTTTTAGCATGTGACATGGCAAGGACATTCTCTCAGAATAGATTCTCTTTTTTTTTCTCTCCAGTAGCAGAACTTTTTTGTGTCATTACCTCTTTATAAGGATCATTACAATCATTAAAATGTTGCAGGAATCACCCTTGTTATACAAAAGCATAATGCCTGTTATTACTGAACCTGAGAAAATACCTTAAAACATTACACTCGTATTTCATGATTGCAGACTGAAGTATTAAATATTTCCATTAGTTACATTGTAAATATAGTGAAAACTTGTTACAATGACACCATCTGTTCCCTAAGAAATGTGTCAGATAAATGAATCAAATGACAAAGAAATAAACCTTTTTCCCATGAAAATTTGTGTCATTATGTTGAATATGTTGGATATCTGAGTGTCATTATAATGAGGTTTAACTGTAACCAATGCAGCATCTGCTAATGAGTTCAGTAATCTGCAATCCACACAGGGCTTGGGAGAGTATGTTAACACCAGGACAGGGATGCCGTGCCATCTTCATCCCACCAGTGCCCTGTTTGGAATGGGCTTTACTCCTGACTACATAGTCTACCATGAACTGGTTATGACTTCCAAGGTAAAGTATATCTTATATGGTAAACTTGAGCTGCATTTACTTGTCCTGGGCAGGAGTTTGCAACATCGAGAATCTTGGTTTTTCTCTCGGGCCACACCAACAATGATCCCGAGTGAAAGAAAAATATTGACTAACTCTCCAGGCATGTAAGATTCTGTTTATTCCATGTTTAATTGGGTATTCATTGCAAAAATATGCTGTGAACCTACTTTCAACACTGATCTGCTGTGCCGTGTTTTTTACATTCCGCATAGCTATTCCACGTCAAGTGTGACGTATAACCAAACTCCTCCATGCTCATTTGATTTTGTCTGAATGTTAATGCCCTACATGGCTGATGTAGGTGTGTCACAATTTAGTTGTAACATTCTTGTTTAGATCCTGTGATCTACAGTGAGTTACTACTTTTGAATTTCACTCTAGAAAATGACAATTTTCCCTCAAACATAGAAGTACAGAATAAATCTATTTTATCTGGGAACATTGAAATTTGTGACCTGCTTCAGGTTTTATTTCAACCAAGAGGACAAGCTGTAAAATTAGTTTCATGTTTGAAGTGAATTTTGTTTGAAAAAAAAATATGTTCCATTATCACTACAGGGTATCTTTGATATATACATGTACTAGCTGTTACTTACATATGTGTGTATTCTGTGAAAAAAAATGCCGTTCATTTTTTCAAAGAAGGGAGATGAAAAAATCAGCCCCATTGCAGAGGTCAATTCAGTGTGAAAAATACAACATATCATCAGCAGTCTTTGCTATTTTAAACACTTTTATTAACGCAAGCTTACATGCAGTACATGTTCCTGTTTTAAGCAAAAAAACCCCCAAACTGTGACATAAATCAGCAACCAACTGATAGAACAAAAGCATTTGGTGTACTGAAGTCAGGCCATAGTAAGAATGATGTCTCATAAACATGTAAATGTTGTAGACTGCTATAATTTCTTCATATTAAAGCAAAACAAAAAAAGCACCCCAACATTTCTTGGGTACTGTCCACTTCAGTTTTATAGCTGCGTATCAAACTTTTCTTTCTTCATAAAGAAATTTTCGTCTGGTAATTTTGGTTCCATTTCTTGAAATATAAGACCTTATTTTTGCTTCCTATTTTAGTTCAGATTTTATCTAAATTTAAAAAACACCCACATTGACAAATTTAATACATGTATTTAGTTCACATGGCCTTAGGCTTAAATGAACAACTAATTTTGTAAAAGCATGTCTGCCACAAAATGGACATATTTTGGCTTGGACACTAATAACGTGTACTTGATAATATTCATAGCATCCACGATCCCTATTGAAACCAAGTTGTGATACATGTCTGTGGTTTTGTAGGAATACATGCAGTGTGTGACAGCGGTGGATGGCAATTGGCTGGCAGAGCTTGGACCGATGTTCTACAGTGTTAAAGACTCCTCCAAGTCTAGAGGGGTAGGTCACACCTGTGCAGTTAGATTTGACACCATGGTGTCCTTATGTCAATCACTGTGTTCATTTTAACTGGGAAACAAGTCAGACAAATAGAAAATGATGTTGCAGATCCAAAAAGTATAACAGTTTACTCTGGGCTGGGAAGTGACTGAATCCATCTTGCTGCTCTGAAGGAGGCATCGTAAAGTAACTTGTCAGCTGCTGTGATATCTTCGGGATACTGTGTCACTTCTTTATTTTGTGTCCAAAACAAGTACGAAAATCAGGAAAGTAAATCTGGAAGTCTTATATTCTGGATGCAGGAATTTTAAAATATATTCAATAGTCTCAGAATTCCCAATTCAAATAAAATGCAATCCTCTCAAATTAAAACAACCACAAAGAGATTTTTTCTATATTAAGACCACCAACCGACAGTCCCATTTAATCTTTATTCACATAGGTTGCCTTTTAAGACCATACTTTTTAGTCTTATAAATGGTCTTAACAGAGATTAACAGACAGATTCCGCTCTGCATGTTGTGTGGTGAAATAAATCCACATACATGCAGTATCTATCACAATTACATTTTGGGTTTCAGGTTATGTTATGAAGGGATCTTATTTTGCTGGAGGAAGTCCAGCTTAATAACAAGACTTAATAATTATGCACAAAATAAGGCACAGTACTTGTGTGTGTGCTTTTTGTCTTTGTTTTTTATCATTCAATTAGCATAACTAATGAGTATATACTGTATATAAACAATTTCTTGTCAGTTGTTGAAGGTTAATGTTGTGCAAGGTCTATTGAAGTACACAATGGATAAATAATGCACATTGACCATATAATGTACACCAACTCTTGCAGTCTGGGTAATATTGCCAGTTTTATATACATTTAAAACTTTATTTTAAGAGGGTGACCCAGTTAGTGCCAAGAACACTAATCTACCCCAGGGCCCTCTTTAAAATTGGTACATAATATACATTGATTCATGAGCCTGTAGAATACATGTATACTGTACAGTATATAATGTGAATGTACATAAGTAATGCAAGAATACACTGAGTATGAACATTACAGACATGCGTGAGGAGAAACAATGCAATATAGTTTAGTACTGAGTTTTCTGTCATGCACAGCAATCAAACTACAGTATACAAAGATTATTTTCGTGATTCCAAAATGTGTTTTGTACACAGCCGTTTTAACTCATGTACAGTTCTTGCTTCCCTTACTTCCTTAGGCAAGGTGTTCCATATCCAGGACCCAGGGTAACTACAAAAATGCTGCATTAGTCTTCCCATTTGACCATGAGGGAGAAGCACAATACACCACATGAATTCTGTGAAAAAAATCAGTGTCATTGTGCATAGTTTCCCATCCTTGACCAAGACCCAGAATAATTTATGAATACCTTGTTTAGTTTATGCGTGATTATGTAATATAATCTTGTCTATATTTATATCTTATGCCAAATACATAAAAACTTTGTACTTGTCATTATCCTGAGAATGTTAAATGTTTACTTATAAAGGAAAGAAAGAAGCAAGCATTAGAGAACATGACCATCATGGAACAAGAGATGAAGCAGGCACAAGAACAAATCCGGCAGAGAAAGGAAGAGCAGGACAAGGCGCAACTGTCTGTTCGCAAGTACGTACATCTGTATCTATAGCACAAGAAACTGGCTGGACACAGCTCAGGACCCCATTTGTAGTAGCAAATTAATAGTTTATTGTCAAAACACATCTATGATTGTAGTTTTGAAAGTGTATAGGGTAAATTTAAAATAGAATTAAATCACCTAATGACGGGTTAAGAAACATTAGTGATACAGTCTCCTCACCTTTATTACTGTTCCTCTAATGAGAGGCCACCTGTCTCGACAAGCCACTTTTGGGCTTACCCTTTGGGTGGTCTCTCAAGACAGGGACCACTGTAAATGTATTGATTTTAGATAAATTTTCAAGGTTAATGCTTATTTGATAAATTCGTCAACTCTCTGGGGACTAAGTCAGCAACTTTCCTTGCTGCACGCTAAGCACAATGACACCCAGCAAAGAGCACCAATGAAATCTGTCGATTGATAGCACATTATTCTCAGCAACAAAAAAGATGGCATTTACATCATTAGACACCTCTTGACAACTTTCAATGGGAGAAACATACAGGCAGATGTGTGGGCATTTATATACAGGTACCCTGTGGGTTAATTGGCATTTTGTTCTGTTCTTGAGCATGAATATTTTTTCTATGTGTTTCAGGACACCTATTATCGAGCCAGGCCGGAAGGAGCCGGGAACTCCCTTCACACCCAGACGATCCAAATTTGGATTATGAGAAAGGAAAACAGAATTCAGAAGAGAACTCAAGAGTTTCATTTCATTCATTTGTACTACATGTAATTTTTTTTTCAAAGAATGTTGCAGTCATCCCGTGCAGAGAGAATTACACCTAAATGACCCTGATCTTGGTAATACAGCGAAACCTGTTTTGAGAGACCACTATGAGGAAAGACCACCTGCATTTTCAGACCATCTTTACCATGTCCCTTTTGCTATCTTCCCCATGTTAATTCACCTCTATTGAGAGACCACCTGCTTTATGTAACCACTTTTTGGCCTGCCCTAGGGGTGGTCTCTCAAAACAGGTTTAACTGTAATATGAAAATAGATGACTTGTCAGTACAGTGTATGTGCAATTTGTGCAAGTTATGAAATAGATTATGATAAATAATGCCACAACAAAATTAGTAGAATGGTGTACATGCCTGGTTAATTTGTACATATTGTATGTTAAATAGCTCATTGTTAATAATTGTATAAGTTATATGAACATGTACCCCAGTGATGGATATACACTTGAAATATTTTTAATTAAAAAAAAAAAAGTGTTCTTAAATTTTATAGAAAGGACAGCAAAACACAAGCATGCAGAAAAGGAATTGTGGCATTGTTGACATTTGAAGACAGATAACCTGTTTTTACAAATTGTTAAAAAGGTCCCCTTTTACTGGTCCAGTTTCCTCAAAAAGAATACCTCAAAGAAAAATCTGCTTCTGTATATACAAGATAGAATTTAATGGTACCATACCAGTTTATGTACCAATTTTGAATATATTTTACTTTACAGTTACAGTATCAGTGTTTGTATTCATTTTGAGTTATATTTTACATTGTTATCTCCAGTCATGCCTGTTCAGTGATCTCAAGAATGACCTAGTAAATATATACACATGGGAGGGAATCCTCCTAATCAAGCTACACAATGTGAAATGTTTACTGTTTATAGTTTCTGGGGAACCTGGAATATTTCTGATAGAGCCAGAGGTTTTGTTTGTCTCTAAATCAAAGCCTTGCATGGATATTATTACTGCTGCTACTGAAAATGATAGTAGCGCCACCAAATGTACACGTGTGGTGGAGATCAAGTCAAGCTTCACTATATTCTCAAGTTTGAAGAGAATATAGTGTGGTTTGGGGAAAAACTTAAAAATACACACACACACACATTCATGATAAAAAATTAGAGAAATAAAGTCACTGAAATCACCTCTTGAATAAATTGTAGTGTGTAAAAAGAAGTGTTCCTATCTCCTTTCAACTTGAAGGCAAGTGGTTAAGTGATTTTTAAGGGTTTTCCAAAAAAAAAAAGAAGCTGCACGACCTATTATATCTCCTTCAAAAAGACCCAGCCAAATTAAATCCTCACCAAGTTTGATATGGAAAGTATGTACTGTGTATGTGTGTGTGTGTGGGGGGGGGGGGGGGAGAGAGAGAGAGTTTGGAGAAGACTACAAGTATGTGCATGAATATCAGGAACCCTTTAGTAACCATTAAGAGTTGGCAAGTGTTGATAGTTACAGATAGACGGTGTGCCAAATAAGCCCGACGCATTTCGTCCTTCACTGGACTCCTCCGAGGCTAACCTAGTGAGTAATGATTGACCACAGGCTGAGCATAACTATAATCTTATGCCCAGAAGTGCAGCAAGTTGGAGCCTTTCAACTCCACAGCTGTGTGGTACAATTAAAACTGAATGCTGCATTGTGTGTATGGCCTTCATATAGGGCTGTGTAAGGTTGCTGTGGAACATCTAGAAAATTATGTTGTATTGTGACGTCATCAATTAAGAGTCCGCATGTTCAGCCTTGCTGGACAGTAGGACTGGGTTGTGCCAGTTAAAAAAAAAAAGAGAGAGAGAAACTTCAGTAACCATGCTAACATGTGCTCTAAGCATTCATTACAGAATTAAAACAAATATATTAACAACTAGACATAGCTTCAACACAAACCGTTGACTGAAGGGTCCGCTCGAAACACCATGTGATTAGGCTGCCATTTGCTCAATTTAGGTCATGCTGATGTCAAAATCTAATTTGATCATCTTGGCAGATAAGGTAAGCATTTTGCCAAATTTGAGTAAAATACATGGAGGCATTCTGTAGATATCTCGGTAACGAGAATGTCCATCTGGACGGACAACCCGAATACATAAGAGCCCATGGGGCAGACCCTTAAAAATCAAGAAATGACAGTACATATAGTACCACCTGGTGATGGTGGAAATAAGGTCAAGTTTCAATATCAACCAAGTTGAAGAGAGTCTAGTCTAATGTTCAGGTGAAGATGGGGAAAAAAAAAAAATGCAGCAAATTTGTTACAGATTGCAATGCAAGCAGTTGTACAAATTAAGGTCCAGGGGTACCTAGAAGTGCCTGTTAGCAACTTCAAAACAGTTTTTAAAGTTTTCAAAAAAAAAAAAAATCCCTGAAGAAAGACCTGCTGAATAATGCCTGATGAAGATATACCAAGTACATCCCAACCAAATTTGAAGTACATCTGCACAGTAACACCCATGCCAGTTTGTACACTTATCAATCAAATAATTTTAACAGCGTGTTACAAATCAGGACAAGTGGCACTGTGATTTTTTTCCCTGTAATTTTTGACCTCTTCACCCAAATAGCAAGCGTCATTTTTCTCAAACTTGGTGGGACTTCAGTTTAACTCCGTTTTCAACAAAATTGTTTACTTGGTGGCAGTAAACATGTTTTTCATACAAGTTAAGACCACATTTTGAGAAGATAACAATCGGTATACATCCGTGTATGACCCTGGCCTACGCCAAAGGTGCGGAACCTCAGTGTGAGATGGTGAGGATTGCACGACAATACAACTGCATACACCTGCAGAGCATTCTTGAATTACATGTACTGTATGTATTCACACAAGACAACAATCCACGAAGAACACTTTATTTAGAGTATGTACATTTTATTTATTGGCACTGATCAGCATGCACAACAGACATCTTGAATCTTTGAACTTCACAGTCTACCTGATGGCAACATTTTTCAGTTTTTCACGTGTTGACATGAAGGCTTTCTGACTTTATGTAGCACATGAAAATACAGGAGGCAGTCCAACCAGCCTTGATGTTGAACAACTGGTTTGAAAATACAGGAGGCAGTCCAACCAGCCTTGATGTTGAACAACTGGTTTGAAAATACAGGAGGCAGTCCAACCAGCCTTGATGTTGAACAACTGGTTTGAAAATACAGGAGGCAGTCCAACCAGCCTTGATGTGGAACAACTGGTTTGATTAAATTTGAGCCACGGGCACATGCTAGCTCTTCAAACTCCGTGATCAGGTCAATAAATTCACAAATCCTGTTAAAAGTACATCAAATGCTACCAAATAAACTACATGTATCCAGAATGTCTTATTTCCCTAGTAACTTTATACATTCTGTTTCACTTCTTTTCTTCTCCACCTTCCACTTGTTGGACAGGTGTTTCCGATTCACGGAAAGCTGGGAAGGCTTCCCATGGACTGCTGAATTCAAACTTTCGAAATTCTTGTGCCAGCTCAATGGGCTCCACTACTACTCTCTTCACTTCATCATCATACCGAACCTGAAATGAAGAATAGGTTTAGATCACAGTTCATTCATCTTGTGAGTTGTGTTTGTTGCTTTTTCACTGAGAACAATTAGGGTAGAGAATAAACCTGCAAAGATAAACTATGAAGTTACTTCTTTTTTTATTCATTGGTCATTTTAATTAATTTTTTCTTACATCAACTAACATAGTTTAATCTTGCTCAGACACGTTGATGAATCTTAAATACTAAATGAGTTTTAAAAATGGTATCTTGGACAAGAAAATCCTTATTTCCTTGCAATTTTCTCAGAGTAAATATACAATGCAGTTAGTAAATATAATTATCTAAACGCCTGATTTAAAGGGTGCTGACTTGCCAAACATTAGAATGATACATTTGGCTATCAGAGACAAAAATGTTAGTAACATCTCCATTACATTAACTGGCATGTACGATTTTGTTCAATTAAAATCTATCAATTCAATTTTGTACAACTATAATTTTGATCTTATACATGCTCAGCACTGTACTGCAAAAAATTATTAACACTCTACATTTCTATCATTTGTTTTTTACGGAGGTCAGATTATTTTCATGCAGGTGCACAACTTTGCTTTCAGAATACTTGACCAGATATTCATGGAGTATAATGAACATCAAAGATTTGTAAACAGTATGAAGGATGGCTGAATGCTTTCCAAATTTAACACCTAAAATTATACAAGCATAATACTGGCACAGACTATTCCAACTTGTTAATTTGTTTATTTGATTTTAAATATTATGAAACATTGTGTTTTTTAGTCAAGTTTCTTCTACATTCATACAATTCCTCTCTAAAAAAATCTTGATACCATGAAATCACAAGTCACCTTGCATAAATAATCAAGCTACAGAGTAACTTCTGTTATTAGTCACCGAGGCCCTTGCCCCGCATCATTTGCTAACTTCTGTTATTACTTCAAAAGACCTAGCAGCTGACAATTACACTGAAGCCGGATGGTAATTTATTGAGTTGTTGATTACCTCAACGTATCCACTCAAAGGGAAATCTTTTCTGAATGGGTGACCTTCAAACCCATAATCTGTGAGGATGCGGCGAAGATCTGGATGATTTGCGAAGAATACACCATACATGTCCCAGATCTACAGCATCAAAAAATGAAAGGAAAACAAACAGTAAATATAATATAATATAATATCATATATCATATCATATCATAGCATATATCATATCATATCATATATCATATCATATATCATATCATATATCATGAACATGTTCATGTATAGAGTAGAATGGAAATTTACTTTTGTGAGCTGGATTACTTAGTGCTGTAATATTTAATATTTCTGGCATTGATTTATCTGGTACATGTCTTTAAAACCAGGGACTATTTCACACTATGCTCCTCAAAATTGATCCAACAACATACCTCTCTTTCATACCAGTCTGACCCGTGATAAACAGAACATGAGGACTCCAGTGGCGTGAGTTCATCTGTGTATGTCTTCACTCGGATCCTTGCATTGTGCTTCACAGATAATAAGTTATAAACAATCTGAAAGAAAGGAGAGACATGATTTATAATATTGATAAAACATATGGAAAACACAGTCGAGTGGGTTGAATTTTGTGCTGTATGTGTGTTATACAGGCTCGAGGGGAGTGCTTATGTGAGGTGCAGGAGCATCCATAGTCATCTAGTGACATGTAGCATGGATATTCTTGGCTGCCCAATGAAAAAGGGAGGGAAACAGCATATGAAGTAGACTTCATCTTCTCCATTTTTTGGTGTCACTTAACTGCACTTAGCCTTAATGGGGACACTCTGACAATTTGTCCTTTCAACAAATTTTAAAAGATAAATATATATGGACAAACAAATAAAAAATAAAATAAAGAGGATATTTTACAACCAGAGTAGTTAGTATACATGTATTAGGATGATGTGCTGTATTATAGCTAAAATATTGTATTCACCATGGCTCTTTGCCCCACACCCACACATAAACACTAAAATAATAATACATAATGATCAAAACAAGTTTAACTAATTTGTTTCTAAATCTTTGTGTTTGAATAATGTTAACATTGTTAATGACTACTTAAAGATGCCATCTATGAAAGCTAAAACTGCTTTTGGTATAAGCACATTAGTTTGGTCTTATTTCTACACACGAAATACAGCATGAAAAGAAAACACAGATCTAGCTATCACATAAGATGTCATTACTGGCATTCACCAGTCTCATTTACACAACTTCAAACTACACAATACACATCAAACAAGACTGCTAAGTTGAGCCATTTAACCACTGTGAATTGCTTTAATTTCACTGTTCTCTTATTTTCACTTAAATCACTGATGGCACAAAACCATGAAATTAAAAGCAGTGAAATAGAATTTTTACACAATTTGAATAGGAATTTTGCCCCAAACAGTAAAATCAAAACTACAGTGAAATGTCAAAAATACAACAACCGTGAAAATTTATACATCCAAAAATAAAGCAATTTACAGTATCTATCATTTGTCTACTAATCACTTCAAATTACTGCAGCTTACTTCAAATCGATATTGTCTTGTGGGCATATCTAGACCAGCAATATCAACTATGTTGGTGAACTGTGCATTCTGATGGTCCCTCAGGAAGGTAAGCACAGGGATAATTCCATCTGGATGGACCATGATCTCCAACTCATCACCATTCTGGACCTGTGCTATCTGCACAAACTTGGGCAGACAATCTCCCACATACTTGCCAAAATCAGTTAATGTCTGATGGAGCAGTGGATTCACGGGTCGCACTGTGGCTATAAACAAAAAAATAAATCACAAAATTATGAGTATAAACTCTGATAAAGTGTAGCATATAAAGCATGATGACAACTGACAGCATCAAAAATAAGGCTTGGCTGCTTGTCCAGTAAATAACTGTCATTAAATTCAAGTTAGAATACGCCCCAGCCAAGTTTGAAAATAATCTAGCCGGTGGTTTTTAAGAAGCAGTAGGAAATTACAGAAATGAATGAAACTAAATCAAAGCAAAGCTACCAGAAAAAAAATGCAGCATCACCTGTATGTATTGAACCAATTAAAGTCTAGGGGTACCCAGAAGTGTTTATGTGAAGTTTTGAAATAATTGCCTGTGGTTTTACAAAACAAAAATTATTAGCTCTTTCAGTGCCATTCACAACTATAGTCAATCTACTTAAGTCAAACTAGTCTGAATTGTCATCAGGATCCCAGATTTGTCTTCCTCATAAAAAGACCTTTCATTCAAGTACCAGTAAGCCTTAAGTTCCAGAGAGAATACCTCTGGTCAACAGCTTTTCTGGGTGTGCATTGCGCCCAATGCACACCAAGAAAAGCTGTTGACTCCATTCAAAATTTGGCACTGAAAGAGTTTTAAAAAACTAAGATTCCCTCGCCCCACCCAAAACAAAAAACAAAACAAAAAACCCACAAATAACAATGAAAAATTACCAATGAAATACAATAATTGATAGAGAACTACTAAAGGTACCTCCCAACCAAGTTTGATCAGGACAGACCTAAACAGCATATTTTTCAAGATGTTGAAAAATATGAATCATACATGGACAACAGGCAGACACGACAAATATGCAGATGAACAGATTTGAACCAGAATTTCGCCGTGAGTTTACATGTTTACAGGCTTCCAACACTACCCTGTAGACTCTAGGCATCTGCAGATGTACAAAATTAGACAAAATTAAATAAGATGTCAATATGTGAAAACAGAAATTACAATTAACTTTGAAAACTGCAAACGATAAGAACAAAAAATGAGTGGATGACACACGTAACTATCACAGATTACACTGTACAAGTTCACATGGTTCAGCTGACTGACAAATAAGAAGCTTCATCCATCTGTGTCAATTATAATGAAAAAAAAATATAATGAAAGCTTAGCTAATATTTTGTATTTGATATCCAGCACTGATTGGATGCATCTGCTACAAAAGTTGTGCATGTAAAAATATTCTTGCAAAGGCACACTTACGCTTTGTCTCTTGTGTTGTACTCTGATGCCTTGATATCTGGTGGTTCACAGCTGGCTGGACAAATCCTGGGATATCAAAAACAGATAAACACACTGTTCATGCTGTTGACATTTCTTATGCAGAATACATTATAAACCACACATTGACTACTGATTTGACAGGCTTAAAAATTCTGTTCTGTTCAGGTTCCAA
This sequence comes from Hermodice carunculata, assembly GCA_964020975.1. Taxonomy (NCBI): domain Eukaryota; kingdom Metazoa; phylum Annelida; class Polychaeta; order Eunicida; family Amphinomidae; genus Hermodice; species Hermodice carunculata. The sequence continues at coordinate 17,267,143 of OZ026624.1, forward strand.
TGTTGTTTCAGGATTCACAAACTTTATCCCCAGATCAGCCAAAGATGTATCATGTAAAATTTATGCAGTGTTAGATATAAGGTAAAGTTTTCCCTTATCCTTATAGGCAAAGAACTTGGTCATGCATGTCACATGAGTGTAACAACTCTTATTCTAAATGAATTGCAAAACTGTAAAATTTGGACACCTGTAGTGGTAATTTGATTTCATCTATTTCTAGTTCTGGTCTCTGTAGAGAAAAAGTCAATGTAAGTGGACGAAATGAATCGATCATTCCATCACCTGCTTCTCACACAAAATTGTATGGTATTTTGTTGACAAGAGTTTTCTCATGATTTCCTTGCATTCCCCACTCCACTCCACCACACACAGATATTGGGGTGACAATTGAAAAGACATTAAGAAGCAAACTTCTGTGTGCCTCACTTGTCAGCAAGTTTTGAAACCAACATGTTTGCAGCTATGAGACAACTGTTATCAGTGCTAGAAATAAGGAAAAATTTTCACTTGTCCGCCAACCAAGTGGAGTCTTAAATTCTAATTGAACTGTATGTAAATTTTGGACAAGTGCATTGGCAATTTTACTTGTCCGTCACAAGTTTCACTTAGTACGGACAAGCGGATAAGCCCTATTTCTAGCCCTGGTTATGTAGTTTAGACTCCAGCAAAATTGGCCCTAGACCTAGGTGAGGCAATATGCCAGTACATTGGCCAGCTTCTCAGGGTATCATTTCAATATTACACATATCCTGTAAAAACATGCTCCAGGGCAGACGTACATGTATATGCAGGCTTGCAGTAAGCATATCAGTTATGGCCACACCAAGGGTATGTATCACTTATGGAGGAGTTGCCATCAGACGTGGAGAAGGCTCCACTACTTTCTTTTGTCCCCAAACTTTGAAACTGAGCGACATTAATATTTATTGTGCTCCGCCATGCATAATTGACACTTTAGCTGCATCTTTTTGGGACAAAATAAAGTAGTGGAAGCACTTCTGCAACACCATCCAAGCTTGGTGTTCCCATATACATGTATTTACCAACCGCAAACTAGCTCCTGACTATGGTATAAGTATGCTTAAAATCTTGTGCCATGATCTCATGAGCAAGAGAATGCAAGATCAGAAACATGGGCATGGCCATTTTCGCCATTTTGGATCATAATCCTGCCTTCAATGATGAACTATAAATTGTTCTCAGTCACGAAACTGAAGAAGAAATTCAGCCCTGGGAGGGTTTTTTCATGTTTTTTGTTACACTTTTGAAATTCCTGGGTAGTTAAAAGTAATTCATACTTCAGAGGAATGCTTTGGACTTCCAAGCACAAAGTGGGACTGCCATGCCTCTTCCCAACAATCAACACGACAACAAATTTATATATAACATGTATATACAAATTATCTGTATACTATGGTAAACGATCCTTCAGATACTAAGAGGCCAAAGTTTGGAACCACCTGCCCAATAATTTTTTAAAACAAAGCCATGATCTGAAAATGTTTAAGTCACACATAAATCAGTGGTATGGTTGTGACTGCTCACTTTGTAAATGATCATTTTCTAATGCCAAATAACCTGATCAGCTGATGACTTTTTAAAGATTTTTATACTTTTAGTGTTTGACTCTTATTCGAAGATTTTTATATGTTTATTGTCCAATTCATTCTGATGCTGTTGATGATCCTATCTGTTATCTCACCGTGTCGGTATAAGTGGCCCAGGCATATGGCTAATGTTTATTGTATTCATACCGACTTGAAATAAAACTATGTCTATGTCTGCAAGTTAGCATACATTGAGGATTAAAGCAGCACTTGCTTTTTACAGTGCTTGCCATTCTCAGTTCAGTTCAGTTAATTTCGGGAAGAAGGAAATCCTGTAGAACCCATTCCTATGATATTATCCATTGATTTAACTTCAATAGTAGTTATCAAGTAAAAGAGTAGATCCTGTTTTCCCAGTGTTTGTCCAATCTGTTTTTTTAAAGTGTTCTGTGACTCTGAATTTACTACATGGTCTGGTCAACTGTTCCATTTGTCAATTATAAGCACACTAAATGTAAAACTTCGTATATCCAGATTTGTATAACCTTAGTACAATTTCCAGCTGTGTCCACTTTGGGCTTTTTTTGTTGTGTTGCTAAAGTTAAACCAAACAGAAAGGTCTACTCCCACATGGTTGTCAATTATTCAGCACACAATTATCATGTCACCTCTTCACATTTTAAATTTGCAAATTTTCTGATGATGCTGGCATTGCTTACATGTTTTATTTGGTGTAGAATGTAAAAGGAAATATTTTGATGTGGGAGTAACTTCAGTTATTCTGTATCTTCTTTATTGATCTACACACGGGGAAAATTGTTTTTACAATAAATTTTTGTGAGTTATACAAACAAACCAGACATTTGCCCAGCGCTTTGGGCCTCTCTGAAAATGTGTTTTCGGTATGATGCTTGGAAAGCAGTTCAGCGTGAAACAAGAAACATGGTATTTTTGTGGGTTGACTTGAATTTGGCATATTTGGGGTGTTCATCTTTCAGACAGTCGCTGGGGGCTGGGCCCACGACCCAACAACTAAAATATGAGCCCACCTTTCAGACGTTGGTAGACAGTGACAGAGACATGGGAATGTTATAACAATTATTAACCAATTAAAGTATCACAAGGGTACATAAGCTGATAAGTGGGCTTGACAATATGATGAGAATGTGTGAATTAATTTCTGAAGGTGAAGCCATGTCTCCCAATGACCAGGGCAAGTGTCCAACAAGGCCCGTTTGTGACAGTTATGTAAGTGCTCAATGCAACTACGACCGCAGTAAATTTACCCTGACAATCATCTACCAGATAGAAGCACGCATCTAGCTGTCATATTAACTTACCGTTTGTACGGACCAATTTTGTTATCCCTGGCCGCAGTAACCTTGTCAGCCTGGACGCCATGGTGGACCCGGACATGAACTGCGAAAATATGTGATTGGGTTTGAAAATCCGCATGGTGTCGTTTATCGTTTACTCTTTAGAAATACATATTGATATGCAAATGATTTATCCCCTCATATTGTCAATATTCTGTAGCTTTATTTTTAGTTCAAACGTTCTGGTCCAGTCACGGGTTGTAACTAAAGAGATATTGCTTAAATGCTCAGAGTAAAAGACGACCGCAATGTGCATTTCTTCAGTGTAATGTTTGTAAAGGTCAAGGCCGCCAGTATGGCTTCTGTCTTCTGCTCATTGGGAGAGGTATGTCAGTGGGAAGTGTATTTTAATGCATTGTAGTGCAAACGTCGGGCTTCAAACAGTGTAATTCATTATATTTTATTTTACTCTATACAAGGATTCCTTGAGGGAATGTAATTTTCGCCCAGATTCAGTTATTTACGAGGTAATCCAAGCACACTACATCGGGGCACGCGTGCACCATACCAAGTCAGAGCCACATTGTCATTGGACTGCCGTGCTTGGTTGCTGGTGTCTGATCCAGAACCAGACCTGGCCCTGGGGGGCTATGCCTCTGGAACCAATGGAGGTTAGAAATCACAAAGTCCTACAGTAATGAGCGAATCTGGTGTTATGCCCCCCCCCCCCCCCTCCCCGTTGTAAAACTATTTAAAATGGAAACCTGTACACCAAACCGACGGCGACGTTAAATAAAGATTAATTGTGTTTTCCAACATGGATTAACATGGTTTGCTCTTGGCCTGCCATGCGTGGGCCAAACGTAATTGATGTTTAGTGCATCCATGTACTTTCATCGAGATTTTTCAATACCTCTATGGTACTATTAGGCAATCCAGAATAAATAAACGTGAACATTAAAATAAAAACTTGGACCTAGGAAGATACTTGGTTGGTTTATCCCTGTTGTCCTTTAGGTAGGGATCTCAATCTTCTTTTGAAGGCTGACAGAGACGGGGCTGACACTACTTCCTCTGGGAGACTATTCCATTTGTTGACTAATCTGTTGGAAAAAAAAATATTTAAAAGTGTCTGTCCTTGTGTGCTTCTTCGCTAGTTTTAAAGAGTGACCACGTAAAGAACGATTAGTGTAAGAAAAGAATCTGAGTAATTTTTATACAAACCATGTATCATCTTATATGTCTCACACATGTCGCTAAAACTTCTACGTTCTTCAAGAGAATCTAATTTAATGTCTTGCAAAGAAAGCCGCAAACAACGTCTCTGTACTGATTCTAAAAGTTCAATGTCTCTTTTATGCCAGGGGCTCCATACATTTGCCCCGTACTCAAGCACTGGTCTTACTAAGCTTTTGTATAATGTTTCTACTTTATTGTCTAATCCTGTAAAACACCATTTAATCAGACCTACTCTCTAATAATATTCTGTGGCACTCCGCTTATCTGCCGCGGTCCTGGCTAGCTTAGTAGCTAGTCAGGTGGCCAAAAAAAAAAAAACAACAAACAAACAAACAAACAAACAAAAAAAAAGAAGCAAAGCAAGCCCTATCCCACTGTCGCAACTTTGCGCTCGGCATGCCCACAGCCCCTGCTGATGCTGCCACCTGGCAGGGTCATGGGAGCTCTAATAAGGGCTACCTTCTCCCTTCCCTTGCTAAGTTTGTCCTCTATTCTCTTCCGTGATTAATCCTAAGATATTATTCCTACTCTCCCAGCACTGCACCAAGAAGCCTTTCACTGACTCTAAACCAACTCTACTTCCTGGAAAATCGCCCTTCAATCCTAGTATCCATGCTAACCTATCATTCTCTGCCATGTCCCTTACTTGCTCTAAGCTTTTACACTGCCCATCTCTTGTTCTCCATTGTAAAAACAGCTGGTCTCTAATCGCTCTATAACCTGTACACCATGTCATCATATGATCAATGGTCTCATCCACATCCTCCCTACACACCCTGCACTTCCCATCACTCCCATTTGTCCACTTCTGTTTCCTCTTCTCCAGATTGATCACTCCTGCTCTGCCCTGAAACAACAGTCTAGAACCCTTGCTACCATCCCAACATTTAGCCTTCACTGGCTTGTCTACAGCTCTATATGCTTTCAATGTGCTTTTTTCCTCAACCCCTCTTTTCCACTGCTCCACATGTTTCTCTTGAATCACCTTTCCTATATAGGATTTCCACGCCACTTCAATTTCATTTGGCCCTTTCAGCTCATATTTCTCAGCTAACTTGTCTATTTCTTGAACCCATTTTGTCTTTTCACTGACAGCCTCAATGTACGCCTTCCTACACCATCTTTCTTCATTCACCTGTTGCAAATATCCCCAGTAGCCTAGCCGAGCCTTAGCTATTCTATCTCTTATTGGTAACCATCCCAACTCTCCCAACACTGCCTCTGTTGCTACACACGGTGGTGCCCCAAGCACCCATTTCCCCATCTCCCTCTGTGCCTTCTCCATCCATTCAATATCCTTCTCACTAATGGCTATTACATCTATCCCATACAACATCCCAGGTATGGCTACACGTTCCCACAGCACCCTTCCTGTGAATGATCTATTGAAGCTGTTCCCTGCTGTGACCTTTATCATACCTTTTGCTCTGTTCACCTTCTGTCTGATTTTCTCAACATGGTACTTAAACATTCCCTGTCCTGTGACCTTAATGATCACCCCTAAATATTCGTACTCCTCACCCTCTCCAATTCTGATGACTTTCTCTTGACCCTCTGGTATCCTAAACTTCCCTACCATCCATTTCTCCTCCTGCCTTCTCTTCTGCCCCAAGACCATGACCTGACTTTTCTTCTCACTAAACTCTAATCTCCACTTTTCTCCATAGTCTCCTGCTATCCTCAACAGATCCTGTAACTCTCTACCTGTATCTGCCATTAACACAATGTCATCAGCAAAGAACAACCCTAGTATCTTTTCTCCTCCTATTGTTACTCCTTTATTGCTCTCTATCAGCTCAGTTCCCAGTTCTCTCATGTATATGGCAAACAAAATCGGTGATAACACACAACCTTGTTTTAGCCCGATGTCTAACCTTGCCCCATGAGTTTCCACATCTCCTATACTGAGACTACAATTTATATCTGCATACAAAGCCTTTAAAACTTCCATAAAGCCACCTCCAAAGCCTAGCCCTCTCTGATTAGCTTTGTTTACAATACTCTGAATATGCCACTTAGGCAAAAGGTCATCTACAATCAAAACACCTAGGTCTTTCTACTGCTTAACTTGACTCAAATTGACGCCATTAAGAGTGTAAACATAATTTTCTTTCTCCTTTATCTTTAAAACAACACGTTTATCAGCATTGAAGTTCAACAACCAAGTGGCTGACCAACTACCTAGGGTATTGAGATCTGTTTGCATTTTTTCACAATCAGAAACTGTATGAATTGTTTTGTATACCTTAGTATCATCAGCAAACATTTTTGTGATTGATGTTATAATACCTGGAATATATTGACATATCATTGATATGTATTTGAATACAAGCTGTGGCTTCAACAAGTAGTCTAACAGACTAAACTTTCGTGAAAAACGGTCAAAATTAGTTTTTCGACCAAGGTAATAATTTACATGTATGCCTATATAGATTATTTATAAATCCATGGAGGTATTATACAGATAGAGGAACTGCCCAGCTACCATGGCTACTTCAATGGTACAGGCTGCATTACCGCTGGTGTCAAAGAATATTTGGCCGGCACTGGCTTACCACAGAATACACACCCCCATAGGCATATAGATTTCAAAGTGCACACATCTCCAGCCACCTGTTTCAGGCCTTGTCAGTTTCTGTTATCACTCTTGAAAGGTGCAGATGACTAACATCAAAGTACTTGCTTTGTTTTCACCCACTATGGCAGGCCTGATAAGTGGAATTTAACTTTAACATTTAGCTTGCATTTTTTACATTCTCGGCAACTGTTGTCCACTAAATTGAGCATGTAAAGGAGAACAGATAGAACCAATCTTATTGTGAACAAAATTTCATGTGCCGCAAATGCCTGCTTCACATTCTAATTTGAACTGTAATACAGCCACAAATATAAAAATAGAATATTACATGGCTGAGAGTGAGTTACTATTTTTCCCTCGCAAGGGATCATTGTTGATGGGGAAAATCATCAGTGACTGCATGATTCTGAGTGAGAGAAATATAGTAACTCACTCTCCAGCCATATAAGATTTTGTTTATTCTATATTTAACTGGGTATTCATTGCAAAAACAAAATATGCCTTAGGCCTACTTTCAATGCAGACCTCTGGTGTGCCCAGTTTGTTTACGTTCGTCATGGTTATTCAACGGCACACGTGACGTATAGTCAAACCTTGCTCAAGCACATTTGATTTTGTCTAAATGACGTGATGCAGGCACATCACAATTTACTTGTAACAATGTTTAGGTCATGTGATCTACAGTGAGTTACTAATTTCGAATTTCACCCTAGAAAATGATAGTTCACCCTCAAACATAGAATAAATTATGCACTCATCTTGCATCAATATCATAACTTGTTCTCCATGCTCAAAAACTCATAACTTGCCATAGTTTGTTCAATTTGAATGAATCAAATGTCATTCAAAATCTTTTGAAATAAGGGATCGACTATCACAAAATGGCTGGTCAGTCATTTGTTTTTCACCTCCAGCCCAAGAGAGCATAACAGTGGAGTAACAAATTAGCATGCTGGGTAACTATTGGGTCAACAGTTCACTTTGGGCAGCCAGTCCAGATGTTTGACAATAACAACATATGTACCTTATTTTAGATAATGAGTTCATGGTTCTCTATTATTTTTGTATCCTTGTGTCAGGTCATGGGGCAAGAGCTGATGCCAGCATGAATGCAGATTCTGCACATACTAAAAGATGTTTAACTCATGGTGATTGACAGCTGGATGTGTGTAGTTCACACACTTCACAATGGATTCATCACAAAGTGGAGAACAGAGCAGTAAAGATCGGTCTGCTAGTGGCACACTTGCCTCTCTTCAGTACAATGACTGTAACACTGAAATACCTGAGCATGATAAGGTCAGTACAGTAAATGTAGGTAGACGTTTTCCAAAGGATCAGTAAAGAAAAATGATGGAATATGAATGTTTTCAAAATTTATGAAGTACTTGTGATTATTTTTTTTTCTAAATATGATGTGAATGAAGTTGAATGATTGAGTCTAATGAAAAAAAGAGAAACGTGGTAAAAAATATTTTAAAATATGAACTTGATGAAAGGAGATGAGGCAAATCTGGCAAGTAATGTTTTTATGTACATGTAGGCCTACATCATGTACATGTATGCCAATTGAAGTGTTTGTGAGATAAAATGGCTGTGCAGTTACCAATCCTAAGATTCTGCATGTCTATACAATAAATGTTGGTAGTGTTTTCCACAGGATTAATAATTAAAAGAAAAATGATGAAATATGAATGCTTTCAAAATTTATGAAGTACTTTTGGTTAAATTTGTTAAAAACATGATGTTCATGACACTGAAATAATTTAATGTAAAAAAGAGAAATGTGGTAAAACTTTATTAAAATATGAACATGATGAAAGGAGATGAGGGAAACTCTGGCAAGTAATGTTTTTATGTAGGCCTACATCGTGTACATGTATGCCAATTTAAGTGTTTGTGAGATCAGATGCCTGCAGAATATATATATATATATATATATATATATATATATATATATATATATATATATATATATATATATATATATATATATATATATATATATATATATATATATATATATATATATATATATATATATATATATATATATATATATATATATATATATATATATATATATATATATATATACATATATATATATCATGCAGTAACCATTCCTAAGATTCTGCATGTCTACATACAATACCATTCCTTATCTTAGTTTTATTTATTATATTATTTATTTGTGTCCAGGTGAATGTAAAAGATAATATATAAGGGGATATGACACATAGGCAGGTTAACTTGATTGTATAGTTGGGACCATCCATATTAATCCTGTGCTGAACACAGTACATAAACTAGCTCTGAAAGATACATTGAAAATGTGCAATTTTGAAGGCTAAATTGTTCTCCAATATCATTTGGTAGCTGGAAAATTAATAATTTTGCTGCTGGGTATTCATGATATACTTGTACATGCTGGTAAAGAGGTTGTCTTTTTACAAATGTTTTATGTGTACATGTACTTTGAGGCATACATGTACATATACTGTTCTGCTTCAGAGCAACAAGTGGATAGCTCATGTTTGTGTTTTTGCATTCAATGTACAAAATCTTTGGCATATACTGAGGAGCAAGGACTGTCAAAGTTTCATAAAAGCTTTTCTGCATGAAATGCACACTAAAGACATAATTCCAAGACTTGAGAAAAAGGCAGCAGTGGGAACTTAGTGGTTAGCATGTGTCACTAACCTGATTATTTTTTTCCCAAAGTTTGGTTGGTATCCATGACACATAACCCCTGTCAGCTGACAGTAATAGTACCCTAGATCATTCAGAGTTCACTTTGTCTTGAAAGGATGTTAGACTTTATAACTTCAAGTATTAAAGTTTATTCTGTTTATTTTATCTTTTGTACCAGCTTGGACGATGCAGAAGTGTGACAGAATTTGAAAAGCTAAATCGGGTGGGAGAAGGAACTTATGGTATAGTGTGTGAGTTGAACATGCATCCCTATAACTTTAGGAAGCATGACGTGCTTCTTTTCTTTTGAAAAAAAAATGATTAATTTATTTTTGAGTGGTCAATTTAAATATCTTCACATAACCCTATGTACTACCAACTAATGTTACTAGGACCAACGCTTATGTATGGTATATAAAGAGCTGGAAGCATTCATTAAATTCAGTCTCTGATGAGCCCATTGCAGGGCAAAACTGGTCAGACTGTCACCATTTAATAGCAGAAAAGAAACTGGCACATTTGCCTCCACAACACTCGCCTAGTTCTACATTGTTGAATGTCTTCACATATAGTTTAAATAAATGTTTTTGTTCCTAAAATTTAATTTTCTGAGAATGTTTTAATTCTGTACATGTATACGCACCAAGCAAAAATCAGAAAATTTCTGATTTTTGCTTGGTGCGTATACATGTACAGAATTACATTACCTGAATAAATTCAAATCAAATAAAATATTGCATTGATCAGTGCATGCTCTTCTGATTTTACAGATAGAGCAAGAGATACAAGAACTGATGAAATTGTAGCCCTGAAAAAAATGAGAATGGAAAGAGAAAAGGACGGTGAGTAAAATACATTAACACGTATGAGAAATCATGATGCAGTTTTCTTGAAATATAGATGAACTGTCATCAGCAGTGTTTATGGTGAGAACAAAATCATTCTTGGTGGTGGAAGCCATAAGCTACTTCTGGTGAGTGGTTTCTTCAACCAAGAATGATTGAGTTATGATGGTAAACACGTGTGAATGATTGTTTGTATTTGTCCCATAATATTTCATTGACAAAGCATATTTTATAATGTAAAATTGCAACAAGCAAACAGGGATGTGATTTTTTAGGATAAAACCTGAATTCAGGCTTTTTTCCTAAATTTACTTTCATATTTATATGTTAATACCATGTAATTTCAGGTTTTTAGGTCATTTTCAGTTTTTTTTTAACATTGGGCAACCACATCCGTGACAAAGCATTTTCAAATGCAAAAGGGGCCCTTCTTTAATGTTGTAAACATTGCGTTCTGCTGGAGTTCATTTGAAGATTTAATCAAAAACAAGTACACTGGATCTGTGCATGACAAGTGCCAATAGTAATGATGTCACTGAGGTGATTTCTTACTTACAAGAAACCATGCTGGTAAATTTTCCTTGTATTTTCATCTGATAGCATCATTTATGGGGCAGTTTTTTTAGCATTTGACACTGACATAATTAATGCATAGATTTTAGGCTTGATTGTACATTTATTTAAAAATTAAAATCCATGAAGTTTGCAGAAGGTCATTTTAGCTTTTTCATAGGTCCTGAAGCCCAGGAAATACAGATATAGGCCACACTTAAATAAAAGTTTGTTTGCCTTAGCTCTGCCATTTGTGACTCAATACATTCATTATATGCATACACATTATGGATTTGGAAAAATCTTTCAAGACATGAATTTTTGTATGGTCCGTATTGCAGATTTATTGAATAATTAAGATTAATATGTTATTAATTTGGGATTTGTGACCCCCTTCCCCCAATAGATGGATGGATGGATCGATGGAAGCCTTAGCCACTGACTATTAAAAAAAATCTGAATAGTGATGTTACAGTAAACCAACAGTTACTTAAAGGTGGCATCAGACCATAATGTTTGCCTACTAAAGGGATTAAGCTCTTTGTAGTCAGTGCACCACTCACATGGAGCTTGGTCTCTTCAAAAGGCAATAGCAGTGAATATAGATGAGACCATTATTGAAGCAATTGATAAATGTTGTCACCATGTGTCAAATTAATGCATGAAAAAGGAAACAAAAAAAACCAAGAGATTCCTGAATGAAGGAAATGAAGTCATGTATACAGCTGGCCAATGTCAGCCTGGCTTTTTCGTTATTTACATGTAAATACTCCGTTTTTTGTTTCATGTCACTGCAGGTATCCCTATCAGTGGCCTGAGGGAAATCAATATATTACTGAACTTGAGGCATGATAATATAGTGGAACTGACAGAGATTGTAGTTGGCAAGAGCCTGGACAGGTCAGTATGGGTACTTAGTCAACCTTCTGCCACATGCATGAGTATGTGTTGTACCTTAATTATGGCATTTACATGTTACATATTTTGGGTGATATTCAAGCTGTCTTCTAAATTAAATGTTGTGAGTATTCAAAGAAATGCAGTACAAATATTCAACAGCTTGTTTTTTATTTATTATTTTTTATTTTATTTTATTTATTTTTTTTATTTTATTTTATTTTTATTTTTTTTTTTTTTTTAATTCAATTTTATTTTTATTTTATTTTTTTTTTTAGTGTGACTCTCTTCTCTGTATGTTACATATTGAGAAGATTGTAACCTTTTTTGACAAAAATTTGCTACTATGTACAATGGTGACTAATGAAAAAAACTTGTCTGGTTGCAGCTGGTACAGTGAAAGGTATTACTGCATTATGACTATTGTAAGATAGTGCAGAGTTCTGTCACATGTGCATGCATCTGCAGTAATCTGTTCCAATTTAGCATGATTCATAGAAATAAGATACCCTTGATGAACAAGATGAAGGCCCAATAGAGTGAAAATGAAGGGGTGTGTGCCATTTATAACTTATTTGTTGGCATTTTTGTACCGCTTTTTAGAAAATACATAAGAAAAAGGTTGAAAATTAACAAAATGATATATCCATAGTACATGTATTTTTTAGATGAACCAAATCGGAAGAAGGAGAATATCCATTTAAAGACCATCTAATGGACTGAAAAATGTGGTGTTAATAAGGGAGTGGTCTCAATAGAAATACATGTACATGAATAATGTAATTAAGGATAAACAAAAACAGGCAAGTAAATTGGTGGTCTTTAATATAGATATGGTCTCTTTACAGAGGTGATCTTCATTGGAAATTCCATTGTACCTCTATATACATGACCATGATGACGTATTATAATACATGTACATGTATTTCAGCATATTCCTGGTAATGAAATACTGTGAGCAGGATCTGGCCAGTCTGTTGGATAACATGCAGTCCCCATTCACAGAGGCACAGGTATGGTAACAAATTTATTTTCATTCTAGTCATGTGTACATAATCATGCAAATGAAGATTTATGTGAGTAAAATTGTATGTGCGTCATGCAGTTTTACCAGTATCTTACTTGTTAGTTTATCAGAAAAAAAGTGAGAAAACTACATTCATTGTTGTTACAAGAGTTCACATGTAACTTGACTGATTAAACCTAGAACTATGAGATATGCAAACATGAGCACTGCAGTCACAACTGTTAGTTGATAATGTGCGATGGATTGACTGACCAGTATTTAATACTCTCCTTGAGAAAGCATCATAACGTTTTTGTTTACTTGCCAGGTGAAGTGTATCATGATTCAAGTTTTCAAGGGTCTGAAGTATCTCCATGAGAAGTATATAACACATAGGTATGAATGATGTTGTCTGGAGAGCCATTCGCTCAGTATTTTTGTACTACTTGGCAATCCAGGTGAAATAAATATGTTTAAACATAATGCACAAAAGTCATGTACTTGGTCAAGGGCATGTACGGTACATGTACACTACAGACTGAGAAAAATGCCAGCATCTTTGAAATCCGGGTTTTAGCCAGGATGTGTTTCTTGGTAGCATTTGCAGCATGTTTCTGGCCCAGAAATGGCTTGAGCATTTGTTTCAAACAGGGAAAAGCATTACCCCCCCCCCAAAAAAAAAAAGAAAAGAAAAAGGAAAACAGATGAAATTTATACTTGTTCATTAGTTGCTGCATTTGAACAAAATTGCATGTTTTTAGCCATTTGAAACAACATTATGATACAGTTAGTTGATTGAAACAATTTGTCTTGCATTTCTTCATGTTGTTATCACCTACAGACATCACACATAAACATTTTTGGTGGGTTAGGGTCATAGGGTTAAAAAGTAATCAACAACTTATGTTTGGAGTTCCTGCTGATCAGACTATATACATATACAACATGTTTTGTGACTTGCAGCTTTGTCTTATCAAATATTCACACTTTAAGCCCTTTGACTACTTTATCTCTGTTAATGGAGGCCTTTTGGTACACTTAGATTTCCGGTCATTTCAAAGAAGAAAAAAGACTTAGACTTAAAACCTCCATAAAGAGAGGGCCTGCATATATGTATCAGCAATAACTATGATGGCAGTCTACATCATCTGGTAGTCCCCAAAACTAAAAGATTAAAAAAAAATGTATTTTTAGTGTTGAATTTGCCCATATGTCTCTGTGTATAAGGGAAAACACAATTATAAAGCTGTAAATTCACGCCAAAGCAGAATATGGAGAAATATATTGAAACAAATAATTTTGCATATACCACAGTAAAACTTGTTTTGAGAGACTGTCCCTAGGGCTGGCTGAAAAGTGGTCACATAAGGCAGGTGGTCTCAATAGTTACAATAAGATGGGAAAAGGGACATGGTAATGATGGTCTGAAAGGCTGGTGGTCTTTCCTCACAGTGGTCTCTCAAAACAGGTTTCACAGTATGCATTTATTTACTAAAATTTGAACTTAATTAAAATTAGCATCTACACAAGAAGTGCAAATTAATTCATTTTGATGGGTATAAAATGAAATCAGTGTAAAGATTTGGCATATATTTCTGCACTAGTCAACATTTTAGAAAGTTGTTAAAGAATATGTATAGTAGAAACGCAAAACATGTCTTACAGTACATATGTGTATACAAGTCTTTCAATGGGCAACATGATTATTGATTAACCAACTCAAATATAGGAGCTAACTTAATTGGAATTAAATTAATATAATAATTCAGTTTAGTGAAATTTGACAATACATTTGTTTCCTTTATATTGCATGTATTAAATTTCTCTTTCAGATTTTCTTGATATACTGTACTTCTGTAATAAAAACCACTTACTGTATGTGACCATATTTGGATGTTAACAGAAATGGGTAGTTTATATAGTATTAAACACATGTGCTTTTTAGACTATTTGGTGCAACTTTGGTTAATTTTAGGCAGTATCTCCCCATAAAAATCTGTTTATTTCTTCTTTATTATGTGGTGAAAATAAAATCTTCCCCATAGGAACAAAAAAAACCCTCCCTATTTCTTGCCATAGAATGTTGACAGGTAGTATATGAGCTGCACGTGCTTTGTTAAAAAATTGTTCTTTGCGTACTCTTATAATTGTCCCAACATTTTATATTTCAGAGATCTGAAAGTATCAAATTTACTGATGACAGACAAAGGATGTGTTAAAATTGGTGAGAAAACTTTTGTTCATGCTATTTTACTCTGTGGTATTTATTTATTTTTGTAAGTTACAGGTTTCTTTGTGTTCTAATACTGATAGTTTGTTTAACATGATCAATAAGACTGTTCAAATTAGGAATTAAAGATTCAAAATCTTGCTCATGCAGGGCACTGAATGATGATAAATATCATTTTTTTCTTTAACTGCCCGAAGTACAACTCTACTAGAATTGATTTCCACGAAAATGTCATTAGAGTAGCATCCTTCACTCTAAAACAGTACTTTATGGTTCAGATGAATGCTCCTACTTTGAAAACTCTAAAATATTTTTGGCCGTCCATAGTTTTATAGAGAAATCAAAAAGATTCAATCCCCCGTAGAGTGTATCTTCATTCTGTCAAATATTGTAATGATAGGAGGCCAGTTCATCTATATCAGTATACTATCCTTTTGTATGCATCCTGTCCTGTCTCTCTCTTGCACTCCTTCGGCGTTGAGCCCTCTATACGTGTTGCGATGTTTCGTCCCCCTCACCTCTGTGTGTGTTGTCTAGTCCGTGTCTGTCCTGTATATGTCCTGTATTGTCCATATCCCTCATTGCCTCTTTTACAAATGTCCTACTGTCATTTACATTAATCCTTTATTTTTATTTTTTGTTATTGCGAGAAGAGTTCATATAGGGCATAGCCCTTTTCTGTAATGACTTAATAAAATGTGTTTAAACCAAACCAAGACTGTGAATAGGCATTATTGATTTTAATATTGTTTATTCTGTGTCCACTTCTGTTTTTGTCTGTCTGTCCACATTTACATTTTTCAACTTTTGAAAATCATTGCTACATGTGCACACAGTTTCTGAAATTATTACTATACACTTGGCCAAGTTCTGTGAAGTTGTTTTATTTGTATACATTTTTTGGGCCACAACTTGGATGTCACACATGTAGGTGGTCTTCTGTAAGGCCTGGGTTAGGATTACAGTTGGGTGTCTGACCAAGAACTTTTACTAAGGTCTTAACTTGTTCAGTGCTAATCATGTCTTAAGTCAATCTACCTAAGTCAAACTAGTCAGAATTATCATTAGGATCCCAGATTCATATTCCTCGGAAAAAGATCTTTCATTCAAGTACCAGTATGCCTGTAGTTCCAGAGAGAATACTCCAGGTCAACAGCTTTTCTCAGTCCAAAATTTGGCACTTAAACTGTAATGCCCATGGGGCAGTTTTGTCTAATTATGTTTCTGGATTATAACTCAAGGACTATAGTTTAGCCAGGACTAACTAAAGATTTTGTATATAAGGAGGGTCCAGTGCAAAGGCTCAGTACGACTGCATGCAGGTGACCTTAACCAGTGTATAACACATCCTTGCCTTAGCCTTATTCCCACAGTAACAGGGCAACTCTGGTAAATTTAGGTTGACTGTGTACCATCCCATTTCATATCCTGTAGAGACTGGGTATACATCTTAGATTTAGCTGATATGTAAGCCCAAAATGATCAGTGTCTTTTTTTAAAAGTTTTTATTCCACACAAATACAGAACCATTAGTACTATCAGTCTCTCTCTCTCCCTCTTTGAGCTTTAAATTTCAATTCAGTACTGTTGCCAAAGACCCTGTCAACTGAGCACAGGCTGCTCTCATAGCCTTCTTGTTGGAGCAAACACATGTATACATACAGTGACATGACTTCCATCTGTTAACTACACATCATGTGTATTTGTGATGTATGCATGCACATGTACATACCTAAATGATAAAATCTGAGAGGACCTGCATGTAGTCATCAGGTCATGGTGGTGTGCAGTTCTTTTTCATGGAATTGCAAGATATTTACCCTACGATATGCCAGAGATATCACAATAGAGTTAAAATGTCATTCGATCACTGAATAAATCAATTTTCACTTTCAGCTGACTTCGGACTTGCCAGAAAATATGGAGTGCCCATGAAACCTATGACACCAAAGGTAGTCACTCTGTGGTAAGTATCAATCGTGTCTGCAGTTTTAAGCAGTATGAAAACAAATGGCTTCGAATATATAAAGTGAATTTTTCCATCATGTTGAAATTCAGAACAAATTTTGTTGGTGTTTGTATCCCATTGTCCAGGCTGGTTTTTCATTGTAAATTATATACTAGCCTTTGTTGTGTTCTGAATTTTCCCCACATGCTGCCTGTATAAAGCTCAGAAATTTACTAATTAGCCCAAGATCCTGTGGGAAAAATCACTATTGTAAAATATTACATGCATATCCTTTTACCTTCCTGTTAAACGAATGCAATTCAAACAGAACTAGAAAAGAAAGATTTGCTGGAAAGCAAATCTGTCTGTGTGCGTGAAAAATTTGCACAATTACAAAAATATGCAGTGTTGCAACACTTACAGTTTGAGTCCAACATTAATAAAATTGGATGGAAAGTGACCAAATTATGGCTAGATGAAACTTTTAAAAGGCAAAATGACCTTGACCTTTAGAGGTCAAATGTAAATGAAAAAAATGTGAAGTGTTACAGTATCTACAGTGTGAGCCCAGCATGATCAAAATTGGATGAAAATTGACAGAGTTATCGCTAGATGAATATCTCAAACGTCGGAATGACCTTGACCTTTAGAGGTCACATGTAAATTACAAAAATGTGCAGCGTTACAATTTCTACAATTTGAGTCCAACATCATCAAAACAATATATACAATTTGAGCTCAACATGATTAAAATTGGATAAAAATTGACCAAGTTATGGCTGGATGAATATTTCGAAGGTCCGAATGACCTTCACCTTTGACCTTAAGAGGTGACATGTGATTACAAAAATGTGCAATGTTACAATATCTATAATTTGAGCCCAACATGATCAAAATTGGATTAAAAGTGACCAAGTTATGGCTATATGAATATTTCAAAGGTCCAAATGACCTTGATCTTTGACCTCTAGAGGTCACATGTAGATTACAAAAATGTGCAGTGTTACAGTAGCTACAATTTGTGTCCAACATGATCAAAATTGGATGGATATTGACCGAGTTATGGCTGAATGAATATTTCAAACGTACAAATGACCTTGACCTTTGACCTTTAGAGGTCAAATGTAAAATACAAAAATGTGCAGTGTTACAATATCTACAATTTGGGTCCAACATCATCAAAATTGGATGAATACTTTGGAAGCCAGAAGCAATTGAATTTTTTTAATTGCCCTAATTTGCATAATTTTCAAAATCTTGACTATTCAGAACGACATGCGAAACTTCACTGCAGGTGCTATAACCATGCAAAGTTTGAAATTTCTCGGTTGCACGGTGTCTGAGTTTAAGACGACACAAAAATCTGGTGGAAAGAAAGGTGGAAAGAAAGAAAGAAAGAAAGGTGGAAAGAAAGAAAGAAAGAAAGGTGGAAAGAAAGAAAGAAAGAAAGAAAGGTGGAAAGAAAGAAAGAAAGAAAGAAAGAAAGAAAGAAAGAAAGAAAGAAAGAAAGAAAGAAAGAAAGAAAGAAAGAAAGAAAGAAAGAAAGAAAGAAAGAAAAAGAAAGAAAGAAAGAATATTGGGTAAAACAATATGTCTGTGTTCACACACAGACATAATAAGCTGCCACGCTCTGATACATTTTGTTTTGGACAGATTTGGGAATAGCTAATTACCAATAGTCAAAACCTCATTCATTAAATTAATCGAGAAACAACCAAGTTGAGAATGACTGCTAAAACTACAACTAAAAGTACTCTAATTTTTGGTGTGAGGACAGGAGAGGATTCCATGGGGCTACAGTTACATGTGTCCCATCTATGTAGATCATGTGGAGAGTCCGTTTGCCTCTGTGGATGTACAATGTGCAGTCAACATACGCCTACATTTATGTTATTGTATTATATCAGTATAACAATAACATAAATGTAGTCAATGTTTATTTCATTTATTTATTTATTTATCTATTTATTTACTTACTTACTCACTCCCTCACTCCCTCACTCACTCACTCACTCACTCACGTATTCATTTATCTATTCATTTTTTAAAATTTTATTTTATTTCAGGTACAGGGCCCCAGAACTTCTGCTAGGAGCCAAAACACAGACCACAGCCATTGATATGTGGTGAGTATATTTTAAGATTATCCTGTTTTAAATTTTTGTTTTATTTTATTTTATTCTTAACAGTATATGGTGAACGGCAGTTCAGTACAAACCTGGTTGAACTTAAATGCATTCATTCTTCCTCATTTCTTTGCTTGTCTCTTTGAATGTGAAAAACAAATGATTCTGCTTTGTATAGCCGTGCCCTCAGAAAATCAGTCAGCTATCAAAATTTTTGCATCTTGAAATAAAAATATTGAAATAAACACATGCAGAGTACATGTACATATTTTTTTAATGGTCATGGTCCGAAGATTCTCAGTGTGTATGAATTGGAAGATTTTTATGATAAGCTCAATGTAAACAACGAGTACTTTGATTGAATTTTTTATTGTGGTTTTGATCCATGAATCTGGACACAACTTCTTACTGAGACAATCAAGTTCCAAAATATGGAAAGAGTATTAATGGTCATTTATGTGGCTTAAGTTGTGTGCACACTTCCAGAATATAAAAACAATTTGTCAGTGGCATGCAAGTAAATATGAAATGCCTCCAGAATCTCTCATTTGATTCTTCTTAAAACACAGGTGTTGCCAGTTTGAAAAGATTAATAGAATAACAAAATTCATGTAATTTTACTTGATGTAGATCTATGACCCTCTCAGGTAGGGGTAGAGGGGCCTAGTATATGTATAATATGGCTGCAATATTCTAATGTAGTAAAAACTCCATGTCTAGGCTATGCAAAAGTTAATGTTTAGTTTGTTAGGCACTTTTAAAATATTTGTTATGAGGAAGATTGCACTTTCATATTCTTTTTATTTTTTAACCATTAAATGTGTTGTTTCTGCCGGTATAAAAAGCATTATCTAGAACTTATATTTATCTTTTGGGCAGAAAAAAAAAGTTGCAAAAATAATATATCTTCAATCAGCAAAATTGCCAGACAAAAAAACAACAACAAAACTCTGCAACACATTTCTTATAGTACATAATACCAGATAATCAGTTTAGTGGTGTCACATATAAGATTCACATAATACAAAAGGGAAAATTTAATTTCATTTGGTCATGTAAAACTGTACATATGGAAGACCAAAAATATGCATGGTGCATGGAAAAGATTAAATTTTTTGATGTTGTTATGTGTTGCAGGGCAGCGGGATGTATTCTGGCAGAGTTGTTGGCTCATCATCCCCTTCTGCCAGGACACTCAGAGATACACCAGATAGAACTCATTGTTGAGATGTTTGGAACTCCCAATGAAAACATCTGGCCTGTGAGTAAATATTCATTTGGCTTTGATTGGCCCGCCTGGTTATTCTTCCATTCTTAGCTGCTCTAATCATTTCGCAAGAAATAAGTTAATAGATGCAAAATGTCATCAGCCGGTCATCTGTGTGAATAGTTTTACTGAAATTTCTGATCAATTGAAAGCATTTGGATTGAGAATTGCACACAAGACCTATCTGGTAGGATCCGATGCTGTAGGTCACCAATTTTCCTTAAAATCGATGACCTTTGCTAAGGAAAGTTTTAGATTTATTCATATTCTAACAAAGGGAAGGTTAAATTTCTAAAATGTAGTGAACTTCCAAAAGCTGATGACCATTTTAAGCTAAAAAGTCTTTGAAATAGAAAGACAAGGCAAGTATTGATGAAAGTGGACACACGATCTGCCAAAATGCCTGACCGGTTTTGTCCACACCGGAGGCGAGCGAGTTCTGTTCAACCCCATGGAAAAACAGATATTTATGTTTACTATTTTGAAGGGAGATTGTCATTGTTCAAACTGTCTACTCTGTGATAAAACAGAAACAGAATGCTGTTAGATACATAGGCCTTTTTATGGGCAGGATAATATCAGCACATGAATGGATAGTGCAACTGATTATGACATAACTCTTATGATGTCAATCACATTTCATTAGCCCCCCACCCCTCCACCCCCCACCCCCCAGTCTACTGGGTGGCAGAGTTGAAATAAATTGCAATGTCAGTTGTCACAAGTATGTGACATGTTTGATTGACAGGCCATGTATACAAGATATATAGGGCTAAAGAAGCACGTTTTTCTCTGTAACCCTTGGGAGAAAAGAGTCTCTCAATTTAAATGTTTGTCATGTCTGGATCATATATCTAATGTTTATGACATGCATCATGTATGACACTATTGCTATCTAAGTGGATGGCTAGGGTAAATTTTCAGCAGTCTCAAAACACTAATTTCTCATGGTGTATCTAGATGTGTGGCCAAAGTTGTTCACATTTGTTTAAATTGTTAAATCTTATTCTGACAGCAACAAAAGCAAACAGTTTTTTTCCCCCCAAGGTTAGAATAATATACAATCCAGCAATCCAAAGGGAATACACATAATATCCATGTTAAAAAAAATATGTTTTGGATTGTGTGCTCACCTCGTACACAAAAAGGCTGACTGTGACTTCAGTGATGGAGGTAGTGGCCAAAAGTATCCACAAGTCTGTGTGCTTTTCAATGTGATGTGAATGAAGAAAGTGTACAATTTTACTGCTACATGTATAATGTATTTATGATAACAATATACATGTATACAGAGATTGCTGGACATTTACATGATTTTTGCTGCTGATATATGTTTCAACCATAATGAGGGATATCCCAAGCTATTGGCAATGGCTCATTAATCAGTCATCTCCAAACTTGATTTGCCGGTGACAGATTTACACCAGTAAAGCTGTCTAAGCCAATTATCTAGATCAAGTGCTACATGTGTGTGACTGGTACTAATATTTGTACAGACTTCACTTAACTGCATGCTTGACATAGACCTCGAATACCCTTCCCCCTGCCCCTCCCCCCCCAAAAAAAATCAAGTACTATCTTGTTTGCATTTGTGAACTGCAGTGCATGTATGTGAATATGCTCTGCATTTTTTGGAAAGAGAATCAGATTACTTGGGTGTGTTATCCATGGTCATGACCAGCTAATGCCTTTAATCTGGTTTATTGCTACAGAATGATCGTGGCATTACTGCCCTGCAAGGTGGCTGCCAAGGCTTTGGACTCGACAAAAAAAATTTGCTCTGGAGGCATCTTATCTGGATGTTTCTCAATTTTATCCTACGTTTGGGGGTGAATTATCATTTTCTAGAGTGAAATTCAAAAGTAGTAACTCACTGTAGATCACATGACCTAAACATTAATGTTTAGGTTATTGTTACAATAATAAATTGTGATGCCCCTGCATCAGTGACGTAGTGCATTAACATTATGGACGGAATCAAATGTGCAGAAGGGATGTTTGATTATACATGTATGTCACATGTGACTAGAACTACAATGAGAAAAGTAAACAAACATGGCACACCAGATCAGCATTGAAAGTAAGCCTCAGACACACTTTTTGCAATAAATGTACAATTAGACATGGAATAAATAAAATCTTACATGGCTGGAGAATGAGTGACCATTTTTATCTCACTCATGTTTGCTGTTGGTGGGGAAAATTCCGAATGACCAAAGGTCACTAGTAAATACCCCCTCCAACAGTAATCCCTCATGAAAGAAAAATGGTAACTCACTCCCAGCCATGTAAGATTCTCTGTTTAATATAATTGATGATGAACCTTCCTTGCATATCCAAAATCTCGCTCAGGCAGTTGTATTGGATCAACAAATGCTTGCCACAGATTCCTGAAAAGTAGTTGTATGAAATGGATACAGAGATAAATAATTAACATGATTAATGGAGAATGAGTGGAATTACTGCATCAGGAAAGAGCAAAATGTGCACTACATGATTGTAAATTGATGATAAATGAGCCATTTCCGAGACTTTGGGATGCCCCATATCCGTTCAATAAAGGATGCATATCTGTTTCTTTTGTATAATACAATTTTAGTTATGATATATTACACTGATCATAAATTCAACTTCTCTTCAGGGTTTTTCCACACTGCCTGCCCTGGAACATTTTACCCTGAAAAAGCAGCCGTAAGTTTATTACATTCATAAGATTGTTTTTCACCTAATTAAGATGAAGCAAAACATTATCTTTAATTATTTATAATTTTTTACATATAATTAGTGTGGACACAATAAATAATGAGCACTGTGAATACAGGACTTGAAGTGACAGTATTTAACATATGTCAGAAATAATTATGATTCTTTTTTTATGTTGATGACCAGATACAACAATCTCAGACACACATTTCAGTGGTTGTCCGAAGCTGGCATAAGACTGCTTAACTTCCTGTTTATGTATGACCCAAAGAAAAGGTGAGTTGCACCAGCCAGGTAGCCTGTAAAGAAAGCAACGTTCAGACTCTCTGCCCTCCCCCCCCCCCCCCATTTGTGCCTTCATTACCTTGTGCCATCACAGAGTCTGCCTATACAGGCACCAGTCACACCAGTCACATTGACTTGTAGAAAGCATACATGTAAAAATAATCAAAAATGACTTGTTCTGAGGGAATTCACTCTTTCAGTGCGAAATTTTGGACCGAGTCAACAGCTTTTCTCAGCGTGCAGTGAGAAAAGCTGTTGACCTGAGATATCCTCTCTGGAACTATAGGCATACTGGTACTTGAATGAAAGGTTTTTTTACAAGGAATATGAGTCTGGGAACCTTATGATAAGTCAGACTAGTTCGACTTTAGTAGTAGATCAGCTTTAGTCATGCTTGGCATTGAAAGAGTTAATACGTAATTGTTTTAATGTCGTAATACCTTATGTGTGCAGGTATTTCTATCAAGCATGCACTTTCTCCTATGAGAAAAAAAAATTGTGATGATATAGGCCACCAGCAGTAGTGGTTCTCCTCAGTGCATGGAACACGTGTCCCAAGATGGTCCAATTTTCTGTTCACAATACTTTTTGAGTTTCATCATTCCATCTAGAGCCCATAGAGTAGCAGAATAATTATAGTAAGTTGAAATGAGTGAAATAAGAAAGCAGATTAAATGATAATCTACCTTGATTAAAACCAAACGAAAGTGTCAGGAGTTCCTAATTTGCTAATTCAGTGGGACCCCAATTACAGCATGTATCTAGCATAGTTGGGGTCCTGTTGAATTTAAGGCTGCGAAACATGCTTGATGGTTTCCTACTGATGACCCATTTATAAATTCATTTGGCTATTGATGCCATGAATTTTCAAAATTTTGAACCAAAAGTGTTAAAACTGATTTTAACCTGATTCCTAGGTTTAGACATAGAGAGTGACTGGATTGGCTATAGAGCATAGAGAAATTGGATTTTGATATTTTGCGAGTTCTGAACTACACAGTAAAATGTGGCACTGTTGCTCCTGTTTTCATAATAAAGCAAAGGGTTGCAGTCAGATCATGCTTTACCACACTTAGAACTTATTCATAATGGATTGGCGGGTCTTTAAAGGTTTTTTAGTAATAATGTCACAGCATACTGGTATTAAATACAATATATTTATATTAGTTTAAAATAACAGTGCTGCTTCAAGTAAGTGTTGTTCTTACAGGTCAATTGTATAGTGCATGTTACATTAAACACAGTAATATATATAGTATAAGCTGATGTTTCATGTAAATATTTGTTGTTGTTTTTACCAGTCAATTATATAATGAACCTTTATATTACATGCAATACATGTATACTAAAAGTTTTAAACGCTGTGCTGTTTTCTGAAACTATTTGCTCTTGACATTCTTCTTGGTCAATTCTCTGAATGCACTAAATCCTGTTCCTTTGGCAATGAATTTGAGTCAAATAAGAGATACAGGTGTATGAGAAAGGAGCACTTTCATCAAGTAACATGTAACTGTATTATAATAGATTCCTCTTTCTAAACTCAGAGCAACAGCAGCAGATTGCCTCGACAGCTCTTATTTCAAGGAACAGCCGCACCGTAAGTTCACCTCTCTAGTTTATAGTCCAAACTGCAAATGAAATGTCTCTTATATTTGCTGATTTTACAAGCAAATGATTGACTCTTACCGTGAAATTTTGCAGACTAAGTCAACAGCTTTCCTCCAGACTAAGTCAACAGCTTTCCTCCAGACTAAGTCAACGGCTTTCCTCCAGACTAAGTCGACAGCTTTCCTCCAGACTAAGTCAACAGCTTTCCTCCAGACTATCTCAACAGCTTTCCTCCAGACTAAGTCAACAGCTTTCCTCAGTGTGTTTTGGCATAGTGTGTCTAAAGCAGTCTGGGGTCAGCTGTTGGCAGGGACTTTTTACTTTTTTTCTACGGAAATATTATGCTTGTTGGTAATCATGGTAAATTAAATGTCGGACAGGACTTTTCACCTGTAATATTATATTTGGAGAGACATAACTTATGGTGTGAGGAGCTTATTAGAATGAGTTAACTTTAATCTGTGTATGAAGAGACTGCTTCTATGACCACAAAAAATGGTCTTTCAAGACAAGTGGTCTGTCATGACAGGTAAAGTAACATGAAAAAAAGAATAGAACTTTGGACTTTGTATGGTGCTTTCTCAAGAGAGGGTGCATGGTCTTTGAAGGCAGGCATCACTGAGGCCAAATGTCAGTGTGATCTCAGTCTACAATATCCAGTACATGTACATATGTAAATTGGCATTGAACATTAAAAATGAATGGATTGCAATGACGTTTTTTAATCAGTTCTGGTGCTACAAGTAGTATCTTGACTGCAAAAATTCAGTAAAACTGTCATAAAACTATTGATCAGTGTCTGACCATACTGTGAAGCATCCATCAAACATAATTCAGTGAAAATTGATTCTGCACTGCATGACATCTAGATGTCTAAAGTCTCCACCTCAGATCTGAGACTCCACTCCATCCTCTTTTAAAGAAAGACTCATGGACTGTGCAATTATTTACTAAATCAGACACCTATAAAAAAAATTTATTGTCTTTTCTTAATGTCATATCTCAACCAACTTAAGGATAAAAAAATATAATAATAAAAACAAAGTTGTATGCAGGTCATGCAGGCAGGGGGAATCCCACATTATCATGGTGAAGAAGCTTCTTGGTCACCAAGATTACACTTACAAGAAAAGTGATACAACTGGCCACTTCCAACAGGGCCCCTCGTGGTACATATGAAAATTGGCCACAATTTCCAGATGGTCTCTCTTGAGGGGGGCCATGCAACAGAAATTGACATTTTCTGCGTGATGGTAGTGGTTAGTGGCCCCATAAGAGGGCTAGCTTTATTTAAGATGGACGATAATATAAAAGTATAATATATATTTTTTTTTTATTAGTACTATGCAGATTGCCACATATCATACTAGTTTTCTGTGGTATCACTGATTTGTAAAATCCACTGAGGGAAGATTGGATAGATTTACACAATGATGATATCTGTGATTTTTTTTTTCTGCTGGCAGCCTGTGATCCAGATCTAATGCCATCCTTCCCACAACACAGAAACAAGAGGAAGACGACAGAGCATACTGAGGAAAGGTAAGTTTGGTCTCCTTTCACCTGGAGAAAAAGTTGAGAAATGTCCAGTTCTCTGTCCTCTTTACCAGGTTTGTGCATGCAGAATTAAACCTATTTACATCTAGGGTGCCTGTGTAGGGGCTGTAATAAAGGCACATTCAATAAAACTGCATGATAAAAGTAAGTAACAGTGTACATGTGAGACATACTGTAAGTATATTTATTGTCACATGTATGTACATGTATTATACATGTTTTGTATTCAAGGCATTTATGTAAAGTTTAACTATTTTGGATACAGTAAAACTTGTGTCAAAATAGTTTTTCATTGTGTCCTTATCTTTATAGTTTTGTGCCATCACCAAAATAAACTCTCTCTCCCCTCCCCCCCCCCCCCCCGGGCCCCAGTAAACAGAGTGAATTTACAGTTATTATGCATTCAAACCATACACATTAGAATATGTCAAAATAATTCAGCTGCTTTCACCCCAAACCTAATAGTCATCTCTTAAGAACAAATCAATGGCTTGTCCACTGTGAGGACTTCATTCCCATTTGGTGACACCAGAGTATCTTTTCATAGCAATTTAGTACTTTCACTTCAAACAACTGTGGGCACATTCTCCGCTGTTGTGTCAATAAGATTAGGCTCCCATTGGAGATAAGATCATCTTGTGAGCAACTATCATGGGAAAATCCTGGCTGACAAAATTTTAAATGGCTGGAATACCTCATGAATAACATGCACGTATAACAAAATTCCAGAAAGTAGGGAATTAATCAAATGGCAAACTTGTAACATTGATCCATCCATATTGTTCCTCTGCTAGATGCACCACTGTGGCATTATGTAAATTAATTCATTGGAGCTTGCACTATACACTCAGTGCTGTGAATTTTGGAGGGATATCCTAGTACACACTGTGATCTAGAGGTAAGGATAGAAAAAATGTTGGAATTACTCAAATTCCTCTTTTTTTTATTACAAAAGCTTGCATTGTTATGTACATGTACATGCTCCTGCCAATTATTTTCTTGAGAAATGTTTATTCATTTTTATGCAAAAGGTATCAATTGAATTTTCAGTTATATTCAAGTCTACAGTGTTACATTACTTAATTGAAATCTTGTATGAAACTTGGAAATTTGTCCAACATAGATTTTGCATTGTTTTCTTTTTAAGTCTTTTTTAGCTCAGCTGACTTACTAGTAAGATGCGAAAAACCAGGCAAGTGCCAGATGGCTTAAGAGTCGGTTGCTGAAAAAAACTGAAGTTTTCAGCAGTTTTTTTGTAGAATTGGCAAAACACGTTTCGCCCTATCTGGGGATCATCAGTTGCCTGAATAACGGTAGCCGTGGTCGCAATGGTGTGCCGTCCTGGTAACATGCTGTTACGTCAGGGTTTTTACGTGTGTATTGTTAATGTGGAGGGTGGACAGTCACCCTCTCAGGGGACCATTCCCTTATCCTGGGTGCTAGTGACTGGGTCAATGGACCTAGGATGAAAAGTCTAAAAGATGCAAGCACCGGGAAAAGTGGAGGCTTTTCCCTTGTTATCTAGGAGTGAATTGACTCACGAGATTCAGTGTCCATGCATTAAGCATGTAAAATAAAATATTTTTCACATGCATACTAGCATGTGAGTAATGCTCATGAATAAGCATTTCATGAAGACATGGTGGCTACTGTTACTGACAGAAATTGATTACATCTGTTATATCTAATATATGTCTGTGGGAAAATAGGCAACAGAAGTTTAAAAATTTAGCATAAGACTAGGCAAGGTTGCCTATTTTCCTATGACATTGAGACCAAAGGGTTCCATAGTGCACAGTTGGTGGATCCAAAATACTCTCGTTGTAATGGGAGAATTTCTGTCTTCTTCAGTTCCAGTGGGGTGGAGATATGTTCCAGGATCTGGACCTCAAGGGAGAGGCCCTGATGGTCTGGTCTGGCAAAATGTCTGCCAAGTGGTGGTTGATATCCCCTTTATTTATGTCATAGAAATGTTAGTAACTTACTAGTAAGGCTGAGCTTTTAGGAGTCTTAAGTTGTTCGTCACTCATCCATCCATCCGTTCACAATTACATTTTCAACTTCTTCTCCAAACTGTCAGCCAGATTTACTTCAAACCTGGCAGCAATGTGCCTTATGTGGGTATCGACCAAATTGTTCAAATGGTCATGCTCCAGTGATTTTTTTTTTTTTTTTAATGATTTTTTTGGTTCTTTTTTGGGGTAAATCTTAAAAAATCATCTTCTCCAAAGCTGCTCACCCAATTGCTTTAATATCACACAGGAACCCTCTTAGGGACTGCTAGTTCTTAATTTGTTCACCAGGTAGTGCTGCAATTTTTAGCTCAGCTGACTTGCTCATCAGGCAGTCATCGGTCTTAGAAATACTTCCAAATGTCATATGCACTCAGCTAAACCTCAACACAGGTCTATTCTGTTGCAACCATGATTTTGTGGGACAAGCTTAGGTCAGCTGAGCATGGGCAGCCCTCTAGTTCTTTTTTAATTGGTTTTTACCATGTTTACTGATAACCCCTTTATAGTATGTGAACTCTCAGTACATGTATTACCATCTAGAAAATGTAATGTTTATAATTATATCATTTTTTTTTTTTTTTTGTCTCTGCTTTCCATTTTCTCACTTGTGGCAGCAAATTTGTCAATTGTTAGCTCCAGAAGTTGTATTCCCCTTGACACTGTTATATTACCTGTGAAGGAAAAAAGGTACATGTATGCATGTATGTATTCATAAAAAAATAATTGTCAATACAATTGAATGCAAATGTAACATTTGCAGATATATATCTTGCTCAAACATCAGAATCATGACCACGGTTAATTCAAGCTTTTGTCCTTATTTATCCTCACCTGACTGGTTACAGCACACCCCAGGTACTAGCTCTCACACATTAGTGATGCCAAGGCAAGTCACCAACAGGCGACCTTTGTGGTTACATGGCTAGGTTTGTTGGGTGTGTTACTCTCATACGGTTGTATCTTTTGACAGGTCTCGGAAATCAACCAGTTCGCTAGGAGCACAGCTGCCATTTCTGGTCAGTATGCAACAGCTTGTCCCAGATCTGCATAGACATGCAAATACATCTGCACTTTTCAGGTGTTCGTACCAGTAACCTTTTTGTTTGTCAGGAGATCAGTGGTCAGAAAAAAGGTCGAATAATTACTCACAAAAGAAAAAGAATCTAACCGTGGATGAAACTACAATGTACATGTAAGGTATGGTTGCTTGAATAGGAGAGGTTGCGATTAGCAATTTTATGTGTATTTGGCTGAATACACAAGTGAACCCAATACACAAAATTCTTGAGGGCTTGTGGTGTGTGTTCCCATAAAATTCCATGTTAAAACAACACTCAGTGGACTGCATTGAATAGTTTTCCGGCAAAATTTATCAGATTTAGATGTGTATTTTAACTATATACATCTATTTACCACAAGAAATTTAGATGTTTCTAAGTAAAAAATTTTTCAAGTTAATATATATGCTCAAATTACAATGGAAACTAATACAAATACACATACCCAGCCCACCTGCTTACAGAGCCCTCTACTGAGGACCCACATGAACCAGTTGATCTTGACCTTACCTATTATAAATTGCCATGTACATGGTGTATTTTGCAGATTAATGTGTACATCCAGTGCGGGTTCATGAAATGTCTCGTACTATAGTGCTGATGAAAGGGAAGAAAGTAAAGAACACCTGAGAAGAAAATATATCTTATGTACACGCAACACAAATGATTACTTCTTCAAAAAGGCTTGGCCAGTTGCTTCAAAATTGCACAGAGACATGTCTGTCTTTGTACCCTTATACTGTCATACATTTATGCCATTTTTGTCATTAGTTTTATCAATTTTCGTGTTTTTTTTTTGATTTTCCTACTTCTCTAAAACTGCTGCTCTGATTCTTGGTAAACTTCATTGTCTACAAAGTACAGCGTGCTGCTGTCAGGTTAAAAGGTTATGTTAACTTGGTTAATGTAGAGATAGTTGTATAAATGTCCATTTATGGTGCACATAATATGACATATATATACATATATTTATTACATATTATATAATATGTGCATGCATATGTATATGTGTGTGTGTGTGGTTTCTCCAAAGCTGTTTGCCAGATCCTCTTAAAACTTTGCACAAATGTATGGCAGATGGCTCTTTACAAAGTTCTTTCAAGTGGTCTTGAATCTAAATTTTTTTTTTAATTTTCACGATTATTTTTTTAAAAGTCTTATAGAGGCTTCTTCTCTAAAATTCCAGGTCACTTCTAAGTCGAAGGGGTACCGGAATATGAAGTGGCTGGCTACTGTTTGCCTGCCTATCATTTTGACTTCCAAGATAACTTGACAAAATATTATTTAATCAGCAGATACATTCAGTACATGTGGGTTCTTTTTAATTCCCACAGGCAAAGAAGAGGAAATCTGTGCCATGACCAATGCAAGTCGTACCTGTAGAACTGTTGCCATGGAAATTTTCAAAAATCTAAAGTGGTTTCCTATCATACAAGACACCAAGCCTTGAATAGAATGATAACAGTATACTTGTCATGTACAGCGAGAGTAAAGTGAAAAAGTTGTGGTGGGAGAACAGGCCTGGACTATATATGGAAAAACTGCAAAGACAGTTGGGGTATGCCTTATCAAATACTGTAAATTGCTTTATTTTTGCAGGTTTAAATTTTCATGGTTTCTGTATTTTGGACACTTCACTGTAGTCTTAATTTCTCCATTTTTGACATAATCCCTGTTCAATTTCAAACAATGTCAATACCATTTCACTGTGTGTTTATTTTCATGGTTTGTGCCATCAGGGAAAGAAGCAAAAATAAGAATAGAGCGAAAATAAAAGCAGTTTACAACAATATGTAAATGGCCATGGACCTAGGACCTTTTCATTAACTCAGTGTGAATGAGTTTTTGACTTTAATGGTGCAGTACAGTGTTTCCATTAGGAATTTTTTATAATTCAATTTTTCATGTAAATAAACAAGACTTGTGAACCTCAAAAATTTTCTCCGAGGGTATTTCAGGTTTTGAAAGGATAATATACCAGTATTACCCTCATTTGGGGGTTAAAGGAAACACTGCAGTCTATGTCATCAATGTAAATCCAGCAGCTGAAGGTTTCATCAGCCAAGTACATGCGTCATGCATGTTACCAGGCTATTTTTTATCCACAGGTCGCATGAGATAGATCATGTTTTTTGTATGGGCATGTATGGCATTCATGGGGGTGTCGAGAGAAATGTCATATAGTGAGTCTATATGTTGAATATTTTCATGATTATAGTGCATGAAATGCATTTGTCATATTTATGTGATGTATTCAAGATGGGCTACCCCATATATAATACAACACGTGCTGTACTGTCATATTAGTATGCTCGTATGGTACAGAACAATACATTGTGTGTTTTGTTTTTCATTCTGCGGTAAGTTTAACTATGTCTGGGGAAGGAGGAGAATTATACAGAGATTCTTTTAAACTGAACACATCAAACCAGATGAAAAATATAAACAACAGATGATGTAAGCCGTTAGGTGTACAGGACTTTGTGCTGTGATCTTTTTCATTCAGGATCAGCCATTTTACTACGATCATATATATGTATGTCACTTGTAGGGATTTTCCAAATAAATTTATGTCTCGGAGGTAGATGATCATCAATAATCGCATTAAGGCTACCACCACTACGAAACTTTCATTTTTGTATCATGTTTACAATCCCATTCAAACATCTCATCAGCCATTACCTACATATATTCAAAAGTAAAGATGCCTCCCCCGGAGATTTATCTGGGAAGAAACCTTGGATCACATGGAAATATCTTTCTCGAGGATAAGGAATGCAACACTGAGACTTCCGTTACTCCAAAACAGCCTTAGAGAGGTGTATGGGCAGCACTTTAAATCATTTATCAATATCACTAAATGATTTAGAGATATCGCCAAATCATTTAAGGATATCACTGAACAAGTTAGTGATTTTTTTTTTCTGTTTATTCTTTTTCTCTTTATTCTGAACAAGTTAGTGATATTGCTAAATGATTTGGTGAAAGAGCCCACAAAATTTTGTACCCATTGGCAACTATTGCGTATAAAGACGTTCGTAAATCCTTATGGAAAAAAATTCTGGTCGCATGCAAAATGGCATTCTATGCCATGTTCCTTGTAATGAATGAGTGAATGAATAAAATTCTGATTACATACAAAATGGCACTCTGTGTTATGTCACTTGAAATAAATGAACGAATGAATAAACAATAAATGAATTTTAATGGGAAATTGCAATTTCTGTCAATATTCCCCGACACCGACCCATTTAGATGTGGCACCATGACAAGCTTAACTCTTTCAGAGCCAAGTTTTGGACTGAGTCCACAGCTTTCTCTGGCCCAAAGCTGTTTATCCAGACCATTATATTCCATGGAGGTAGAGGCATACTGGTACTTGAATGAAAGGTCTTTTTAACAAGGAATGGGAAATCAATATAGCACCCTTATTATAATTGAGAGCAGTGCGTCTCAAGTAGTTCGACTTTAGTCACAGTTGGCATTGAAAGAGCTTAACCATTTCAGGTGTCTTGACCTGGGTGCATAGCCTGCCCTTCATGGAATTCTTACTCTTGATTTCTGTGTTAATGTATTGATAAAACAGTTGGCAGTAAAACCAATTCAATATTCAAGTCAACATATTCAGTTGAATCTCGTTACGAAGATTAAAAAACCAAACAAACAAAACCCCAACAGATTTGGACATTGATATCATCTGATGTCAACCATAAGGCACCTCTGATCTCTCATAAACAAATCCATTTCTTTACAACTCCTGCTATTTGCAACACTGTGGCAGAATCTTTAGCTGTACATTAGGCAGTAAATATAGTATTTGGAGGTCATTTGTTTCGACTCTGCATGTGGATGTTCAAGAGAATATGCTGTATTAGTCAATGTATTGAATTTGTTCAGGTTTTTAAAATTATTTTAAGTTTACCTTTGAGGAGCATTCATTGGGATACTATTGTATGAGCTACACATTGTTTTTCATGGTGTGCTAAAGTAATGTCCGACCTGGAAAAGTGACTTCACTTCTGGGCCAAATATAACAAAAATATGTGTTCTGATATAGGAAACTTGTATACTTAATTGACCACAAGGCTTTGCAGAATCTGTCTACACTAAAGATCAAACTCTACATTCTACGAGTTTTTTTTTTTTTTGGGGGGGGGGGTCACATTCAAGGTTGTTTTATAAACAAAGTGTTTTAGGTAAAATGTCATTTTGTGAAAGTTATGTATGTCTTGAAAAATGTTTAAGATAAAATGATCAAATTTATGTTATTGTGATCTCAATACACATATCTATAAAAATGTGTCCAGGATTTTTCATAACAGCATCTGGGTTTTTTTTTTACCATGTTGATACAAAAATTGCAAAAATGTTGATTTTGTCAAAATTGGTAAAGTTAGCAGACTCTCTATTTTTGACACACATTTGAAAAACTGTTTTTTCCTAGAAGATCCCTGGTACCTTTTTGCTCTTAAGAATTTTTAGAGTAAATCAGTTTTTATTTGATCAAAATCAGATAATTAGTTTTAGAGAAATCTCCACATGAAGTGGACATTTTGGTGAAAATACCTATTGTCTGCAATCAAGGTTAATAGGTTATAACACGGTCCATTGACTACCATTTTAGTGTTAAAGGTATTTTCTTAGTTTCTCCAGATTGTATTGGGATTAGAACTACCAAATTTGGACAACTGATTTGGACAACCGTCTACCAAAATGTCCCAAATCTCAAAATGAACAAAATTAACCAAAACTGGTTGGACATTACCATAACTCAAAAGTCTGGAACAGATGAATCCCGATCTGTTCATCATCATGGTAGTAGAAGTAGCAGCAGCAGTAGTAGTAGTAGTAGTAGTAGTAGTAGTAGTAGTAGTTAGTAGTATAATTTTATTGACTGAGAGTCTATGTAGACTCATTCCTCATACAATAGGTTACAAAAGTCAATGCAATGTGTGACCCAGAAAGGACAGTACAATATTCGATAATAATGACTAAGATGCTAGATATATTGAACATATAAAAATAACAGAAGTACCTGAAAGGTAACTGAGTTGTCTGCCCAGGCAGTGATAAGTTGGCAGTCTACTGGTACCTGAGTGAAGTTGGCAGTACATCAGTAACACTCACGTGTAGGTATTGTTACCATCAGCACTGCCAACACAAATTAGCATGTAATATCATAATAGTTCTGTATTATACCAACTGACTATGCATGTGTCCCGCTACTGACTGAGAAGTATCACTGTGGCAATTTTTCAGAAGCTAATGGCACCAAAAATGTTATTTATAAAATTTCAACATTACACCTATTCTTTGACTCAGCACCAATCTACATTACAACTATTGTGTGACTCTGATATTGAGCAAAGCTATAGTTGTGTCTATTTAACTTCATGTCTGGTAATTCTAACCAATCAATGCCTTCTGTACTATCAAACAATTTGGTCCTGTCTGATAGTAAATCTGAAGCCGAAGCCTGCCATGAACATTTTCTTAAATAATCCGACTTTGACTCTTACACTTGGTTTAAACATATTTTATTCGAAAAACAATCGGTCAACAGGCACAATGCCTATATTAAGACCTCTTGTACATAAAGTGACAATACATACATACAATGTTGGACTGCCAGATAACATAAAAATACACGCTCAGGACGTTACAGACAGCAGACAGTGAAAGGGAGAAGGAGAAGAGGCTATTGGGCGAGTACGTGTTAATTTGATTGTCCATATCTTAAACTGGTGACGAGATCTGTATAAATTTAAATTACAATGAGAGGTACCTGCTTGAAAGCTTTACTGAGGTTGATTAATCCTTGAATCTTTCCGTAGATTTAATATAACAGTGTACTGATCGAAAAATGTCATAATTTGCCTTTTTGTTGCCACCTGATATTCCGTAAAGTAATGTTTTTAGGTTGAAAGGTGCCAAAGATACAATTTCGGTTTGAAGTTTGTCCCTTTGGATGGGATATTTGCTTCACCGAAAAAAATAATGGAAGTAATCCTCAACAGAATGACCACAGGAACAAAGTGGTGACGCTATCAAGCCCATTTTGTACAAGTCAGAATTCAGCTGGATACAGCCCATTCTCATCCTGGCATGTATTATGACAATTTTACTTTCTCCAAAGTACAATAATTCATTTCTTTTCGGTTTACTTTTGCTTAATTTGAAGACGTCAACATTTTCCGAATTTTTTATCGATCTTGAAAGAAGATTCCATTCACGGATAGTAGATGGGAGGAAGGAGTTGTAATGTATGTTTTTTCTAGCAATAGGAGGTGTTATCGTTTGTCTGGATCTTATGTTATATGCATTTCTTTCTCCCGCTGACTGGGGAACTAGGTCACAGAGGTAGGCTGGAGCAAAACCATTTACTATTTTGAACATGAGGACTAATTTTTGTTTACGTGCTCTTTCGGAAAGTGTTTCCCAGCCCGTTTCTTCATATATTTTACTGTGACTTGCTCGACTCATTGCTCCTGTTACAACCCGGGCTGCAGTCAGTTGAATACTTTCCAGGAGATCCCTGTCCGATTGTGTGCATCCATCCCAGACCACGCTGGCATTTTCTAAACAGGGCAGAATGAAAGAGAAGTATAAAGATTCCAGCGCCCGTCTGTTCAATTTATATTGGAGGCTTTTTGGAATACCTACTAATTTCCTTGACTTTACAGCAATCGAATTTATGTGTGATGCCCACGAGAGGTCAGCAGAAAAGATGACTTCCACTTTCACTTTACCTAGCGAGGATCAAGACTCTCTAAATTTACTGGAAGTCATTGCTTTAGACGAAGACAGTGTCCAAAATATTTTAAAATCCTTGGATATTGACAAAGCATGTGGACCGGATGGTATTAGCACCCTGCTGTTAAAGTAGGCAGCTCAGAGTATTACCTCTTCTCTTATTAAACTACTGAACCTTTTTCTTTCTGACTTTAAGTTTCAAACTGAATGGAAGAAAACACACGTAATACCAATTCACAAAGGCGGTGCGGCAGAATTGTGTAACAACTACAGACCTATTTCTCTACTAAGCTGTGAAGGTAAGGTTTTTGAACGTGCGGTGTTTAAGCACATGTTCAATTTTCAACGTGATGACGTATTATCGGAAAATCAATCTGGATTTTTACCCAGTGATGGAACGGTCAATCAGCTTGAATATCTTTATCATGAATTTTCAAAAGCGATTGATCTCGAGAAAGAAGTAGGGCCTACAAGTTGTATTCTGTAACATCACCAAGGCTTTTGATAGGGTGCATCATCCATGGTCAATACACAAACTAAAAAACGCAGGCATCCGAGGTCCACTTATTTCTTGGTTGAAAGGTTATCTTTATGCAAGAACCCAAAGAGTTGTCATTCAGGGCCAGGCATCGTCTTGGGGGAGAATCAAAGCAGGGGTCCCGGAAAGTTCCGTCTTGGGCCATTACTGTTTCTTGTATATGTAAACGACATCGTGGGTATTGTTAGGTTACAAATACGCCTCTTTGCCGATGACACCACACTTTTTATCACAGTCAATAATCCACCCGAAGCGGCTGAGATTCTAAATTATGATCTGGAGTCTATGTCCCAAAGGTCATATCAATGGCTCGTCTCTTCCAATCCTGAAAAAAAAACTAAATCTTTGATAGTCATTTGAAAAAAAAATCCCTGTATATCATCCCAACTTGACTTTTAAGAACAATAATCTTGAAAATGTAGAGATGCACAAACACCTCGGTCTTTGGCTTTCTTCTGATCTTTCATGGTCAGTCCATCTTAATCACATTATTGCAAAATCCTCCAAACTTGCTGGTGTCCTTAAACGTCTACAGTACAAATTGAACAGAAAAGCTCTTGAATCTCCCTACTTTTCCTTTGTACGTCCTTGCCTCGAGTACGCCAGTGTGGTCTGGGATGAATGCGCAAAGCCTGACAGGGATAGACTTTGTAACTGTCCAGCTGGTTGCAGCCCGGGTGGTGACGGGCTTTTTGTTCATGCTAGTCTCCAATATATTTACTCAGAGACTGGCTGGGAAAAATTAGCTGAGCGCAGAAGAAAACAAAAACTGATACTTCTGTTCAAACTTGTTAATTCTAGGTCACTACCGCGAACCGTTTCAGCACAGACAAAGCAAATAAGAGCCACTGAGCCCAGGAAAACCAAATTTTATCATTCCTTCTTCCCATCAACCATTCGTGAATGGAATTCATTACCCCGATCAGTTAGGATCACTGAGGATATTGAACACTTTAAACTGGAAATAAACAGGAACAGTCCAAAACGTAACGAGTTGTATTACTTTGGAGACAGGAAAATTGCCATAATTCTTTCAAGAATGAGTGTGGGTTGTATGCAGCTGAGCAATGATCTGTACAAAATTGGCTTTGTAGTGTCTCCTTCATGCTCATGCGTAGCTAATTGGGAAACTATCTATTACTTTTTCTTCGAATGTTATAAGTATGCAATACTACAGAACGAACGGCAATGTAAAATAATAATTCTTGGCAATTTTAACTTGAAAACTTTATTGTTCAGAATAGAAGGAAGAGGAATTGCAAAAGGTCAAAATGTGGAATTTTTTAGGCTGTCCATAAGTATATTAAATGAACTGGTAGATTTAGAACGTGATTTAAATCTGGTAATCTTGTACAACTATTTTTACTTGTATCTATGCTTACACAGCAATTCCCCCCCCCCCCCCTTTTTTTTTTTGCTCTTGCTATTTGTGGCCCTGTGCGTGACCTGTCTGTGTATTGGTGCTCGCAAACTCATTGTAGTCGTGTTATAAATGTTCAAGAGGCCCTTATGTAGGCTGGTGAGCCTGTCGGCCAGTTGTTTGTTGCCAATAAAATATGTTTAAACCAACACATGCACTGATTTAAGTGATGTACTTCTTTGCTATGAAAATTTCTCTAGAAAAAGACGTTACATTGAATCGAGGTTTTGCAAGTGAAAGGGATAGTATTACTAAATTTTGCTGGAGTAAGCTTCGCAGGCAAATCATGACCAACTCTGCGATATAGTGATAGCCTAGTATTTTGTATATATGTAGACGTATAGGAATTAGATAATTCACAAGAAAAAAGTCTGACAGGGTTTTGTCTTGAAACTGACAGCATCCGCCTCCAGGGTGCATTTATTTCATTCTTTTATTTAGTTTCTAAAATAAAGTGATATTTTACTGCATGCTGGTGCTATTAAATTATCAAGCTAACAAGTGTATATTTTGCAGATTAACAGTTTCATTCTTCAGTTTTATTTTGGTGAAGGCCAGTCAGAAAGCAGCTCATATTAATTTGGGCCACATAGATGTTTAACCCCTTCCGTCCCAGACAATAGGCAAACTGGTTTCAGCAAAAAGCATCAATTTACTTACCAACAAATCCGATGTAAGAAGTTTGTTATCGTCAAGAAGTTCCCTTGGCGTACCAATGATCAACTAGATATTGACGATGAAATTTGTTGATTCAGTATCAAGTTTGGTCATAAGAGAGTTAACTGCTAAAAACCCACGTGACCCCTTGGGCACTGTGGTATATAAACAAACTCGCGCCATTACAAGCCTTCATACAAAGGAAAAGTCACCAAAGAAGTCTTGCCATTATAAGCAAGAACTTGTGTCACAGTATTTGGCTATTTTTTTGCTGTCATTACACGTTTTTACTAAATTCAAGTGGGTTGTCTTTACCAAATATAAGGGAAAGACAAGCAGCCACCATCACAAAAAAACAGCATGATCCGGAATTAAAAGCAGCAAAACATACACGATGGTTTCCTGTTGACCCATTGATTAATTCATTTGGCTGTAGAAGCCTTGAATTTTTAACATTGTGCATGAAACGTGATACTGGTGATAAATTAGGGGATAGGTTCAGACATAGACTTGATTGATCAAGGTATGCAGAGAGATTGGAATGGCTTGTTCCCTTTTTTTTTTTTTGGTTCAGATATACATGGGAGATATGACACTGCTGCTGCTACTGTTTCTACAATGGGCTTTTGACGAGTGAGTGAGTAAGTTGCTTCAAAGGGTGTTATGTACTGAGGATTTTATGGGGGGTTCTTTTGTTATAAAATACGAGCACCTATAAAGTAATAATTTACTTGTTTTAATTGTTTAAGGAATTTTAACACTTTTATGTTCTGTTTAACTTTATCCGTATATGGCTTTAAACTATTTTAATGTGTCCTTTATGTAGAATTTATTCATGCTTTTAAGCTTTATCATATATTTGTGCCCAATTCGCAATAAAGGACTTTCAACACGTTCATTTCCTTGTAAGATATATTACATTTCTTGCTTTTAAGATGTTCTGTATGTTGAAAACTTTCAATTGTCAAGATTTATTCAAAATGTTTTGCATTTAACGACGTCAGAAAAACAAGTGGTGTAGAATATGTTGCTTATTTATGGGTTGCTAAAACTAAATGTACGCTTTAACATGTTCATGGAAAGATGGCTTTGCAAAAAAGGTGTGTGATGGAAATTTGATTTGACCCCAAATGTGTATTGCCATTTTGTTCGGCAGTTTGATATAAATTGTGGTGTTTTCTATGTGGGCAAGCAGCAATCTATTATCCCAATCTAGGGCAAAACTATTATTTTGCTGCCCAATCAAGCAGATGGGTTTGTCCCCGCCACGATTTTGGGAGCAACCGGACTTTAGATTATCCCTGTATAGTTGTAAGTGAATTTGGTACTCATTATTGTCCAATGGATTGATGAGACTGGCCTTGGGGTTAATTTTCAGTGTTCGGCCAATGCAGCTCAGTTTTAGGTATATATATTTCAATGGTGCACATTCAGCGCTCAGGGACTTTGAATCTGTTTTTCAAATGTCATAATACCTGCAAAGAAATAATACCATTTTCAGATTACATTGCTAATGGGCACACTTATTTGGTAAATACGTGTAGTGAAGCTCCATTTTTAGACACACTCATATTTACCAGGTTATGTATATTTATTTCAGGCATCAACTTTCTGAGGTTATGTATCTTTATAATTGGGACATGTATACATTCATGCATGATTTTACAAGTATGAACTTTTTTGCTTGCTTTTTAATGTCTTATACAGGGGTTTATAGTAGAATAAATTGTAAACTAATTCAGCATTTTTTTTTTGTTTTTTTTGTTTTTGTTTTGTTTTGTTTTGTTTTGTTTTGTTTTTTCTTTTGGTTTGGTTCTTTAGGGTATTGTCATATTTCGAGTTCCCACTTGGCAAATGAGAATGTTTAAAAGTATCTTTAATACCTTGTTTCCATTTCAGAGTTCCATATTGATAGGATGTTTATGTTGCATTTGCTCTTTCAGCATTTGACACAGTTGTTTATCAGGTGTCTGTCATTTTCGGGGCTGACATTGTAAGTTCATGTTCAAGTTCAAAACTGTCATTTTATTTTTCAACTATTGGACAGTCAGGTTTATTTGTTGTTCCCTTTCTGAGATGGTTCATGAATAAATGTAAAATCCTTTTCTCAGGATATTTGGATACTGGAACTTTGCTAGCTTTTCCCCAATATGGGTGCATATGCTAGTTAATACAATTTCCCAAGTCTTGCCATTATAAGCAAGAACTTGTGTTACATTATTTGCTTATTTTCTTTGCTGTGATTTCACGTTTTTATTTACTTCAAGTGGGTTGTCTTTACCAAATATAAGGGAAAGACAAGCAGCCACCATCACAAAAAAGCATGTCCGGTAATTAAAAGCTGCAAAACATGCATGATGGTTTTCTGCTGACGACCAATTGATCAATTCATTTGGCAGTTGAAGCATTGAATTTTTAAAATTGTGCATGAAACGTAATACTAGTGATAAATTAGGGCATAGGTTCACACTTAGAGGCTGGATTGGTAAAGGTGTGCAGAGAGATTGGCTTGGCTTATTTTGTATTTTTTGGTTCAGATGTACATGGGAGACATGACACACTGCTGCTGCTCTTTCTTTGATGGGAGGTTACTTGTATGTCAGTAAGTTGCGTCAAAGAGGGTTAGGTACTGAGTATTTTATGGCATTCTTGTCTTTAAAATGTGGACTCCTATGTTGCAGTAAATGACTTTTAAGTTTAACGTTTTGTATGTATGAAGGATTGTAACACTTTAATGTTTTTAAGATGCAATTTCACGGTTCATACTGCATTCTATCTGTGAAGTACTCTTAATCATTTTAATGTCTTATATTTGTAATCCTTTCAGGCTTTTTGGTTTATCATACTTATTTGCCCATTTGGAAATAAGGGACTTTTAACACTTTTATTTGCTTTTAAGGTGTTTTACAGGTTGAAAAATTCAGCTGTCAAGGTTTTCTTTATACTATTTTGTATTCAGTGATTGGGGGAAATAGTATAAACAACTGGTGTTGAAAGTGTGGGTTGCTAAAAGTGTATTACTTTAGACGACTCATTTTTGTCAGACTATGTATATTTATTCCAGCCATATTCAACTTTGCGATGTTATGCATACTCATAATTGGGACGTGTACTCATCCATGCATGAAATAAGAAGTTTTCAATTGTTTTTTTTAATCACTTTTAAAGTGGCTTCTGGTAGAATATATGTATTTTAATTGTCAATTAATGAACTTTTCTATTATTTAAGACCATCCTTAACTTCCGCGAAGGACCTCCAACTGAAACTTTCTATTGTTTCAGACCATACCTTAACTTCCAAGATGGTGGACCTCCAATACAAACTGACGACTTTCTGTTTTGTGGCAGAATTTTAGCTACTACTTTTGATGACCAGAAATGACGGACTGAAATTTTGCATGTTCCTTATAATTTTATCCCAAAAAAGATAAAAAGACAAGAAGGGGATTCGAACCACGGTAGCGTTCCTTGCCTGCTTGTCGTCCGGTCTTCCAGACAAGTCGATCTTCTAGACACTTGTCTAACACAGCTTACAGACAGATCTGGTGGTTCTGTTTCGGCTGCGCCTCGCGTGTCCCTTGATTCAGCAAAACGCCTATGGACCTGCACCACCTTCCTTACCTAACACGTTATCCAGCTTTGCTTTTTTCCCCTTTTGTTCAGTGGCCATATGATTCCACTACACTATGTAATGGTTTCAGTTTCATTGATCAATACTTTCTTTTTTCCCTGTAAGTTCAAAAGTGTAATCCTTGCTTTTATATATTCTAAGTGAAGGACAGCAGCAGTGATGTAGCTCTTGCAAAATGGATTCTGTTTTCAATGGATTCTTCATTCCAAATTATTTTCATTATTATCTGAACGTGATTTGCAGATCTATTATTTTAGGTCTAAACCATTTCTATTGCTGATTTGGTTGTGTACGTATATGGCAGTTTTGAATGATATATGTGATACAACAGAATTAATTTAAGACCTCATTGCCGGCTAAACTGAATAATGAATTGACTGGATTTATTTGTTACCAGAATATAGCCAACCATATTTCAATTGTAATTACTGTATACACATACTAAAAATGCCATCTTATATGGTTTGTAGCTATTGACACTGTTCGGTCAGTATTACCTTTTAGTCTCGCATTTTCTCCATGCCGATGTTAATGCTATTTTTAAAAAAATATTAAGCGTGATGACTCGGTATTTCTATGAAAGCTGTTGCAAGTGCAATATCAGGTTTCATGTAAGATTGGTATGTTTCAGATTGTCAGCATATATTTTTTTAATGTCTGATAATTTACTATAGTTGACTCACTGTTTGACTGAATACCATTACAGTATATTACTTGCATTTGCTATTGGCGACTCGGATTCCAGGGGAATACGCAGGTTAAACATGGGAAAGTGGGGAGTTGACAGTAGCAAATATGAAAATATACAAGTGGGTATGTTTTGGTTTTAATTTTACCACATCAGATACCATGCCCTGTGATGTCGGTAACCTTCTTATCGCTATATTATTTTTTCAATTATCTTTACACCAAAGGAAAACCAATGAAGATATTATGACAATCCATTGATCCCCTACTGTTGGCTGATTTTTCTTTGCATTTTGGAATGCTATAAGGTCGATTAATTTTTAATAATCTAATTACTTCGAAACCTTATGGTGATCATGTTTTCATTACACTTTCTTATTGTTTCATTGAGCAGAACTTTCTTTCTTCCCTGTTATATTTTATTGGTTTAGATTTTCCGGGTGAGTGGAAACTGCTCTGCTGTTACTTTCCAAATGATTTTTTGCTTCCAATGGATCTTCTTAATTATCTGTGAATCAAAGAAAAACCGACGAAAATAGTAAAGAAATGCGAAGACATGGACCAGATTTTTTTTTCCATTTTGGAACACTTTTAATAAAGTTGGGAGTAATTTCAACAACCTTCAGGTACAAAATCTCTAGATTAAAAATGTTCTGAGCAAGCAATAAAGGTTGGCCCAAAGCTGGGCCAATATAATGTAACATTAGCCTACATTAGCCCAATCTTCAATGCTTGCTAGGTTTACAGTCTTCACAGTGGCCATGTTTTAACCACGCTTTTCTGTTTCATTGAATAGAGCTTTCTTTGTGCGCAGTTATTTCAAAACGTTATTCTTGCGTTTATATTTTCAAGGTGAAGGTCGACAGGTACGGCGTTACCCTGGCCAACTGAGTGCATTATTTCCAATAAATTCATCATTTCCGATTGGATCATTATTTGGACGTAATTTCCAGGCATGTTACTTTATATCTACACCAGCTGTATCGTTTTATTTCTTTTCGAATGACATTCAGAGTAAACTCTATACAAAGGAAAGAATTCATTCAAGAAAGTAAAGTAAAAGTATACTGAACTAAAATGTGACCAGAATATAGTCGATCGCATTTCAATTGCAATTACGTTCGTTCAAAATGTTGATTCCTATCGAGTTTGTAGATATTCCCACAGTTCCGTCAGTATTGCCTATTAGTCTCACATTTTTCCCATGCGCGCGAAGAGACCACAAGACTGACAAGTGCGGACATGATTTTCAATATGACAATCTGAAGAGGATATACATCCGTTGCACAGTTTTCTTCATTTTGTTCAGGTTGTAGCGTGCTTAGGCGATACGATTATCGCATATATTTTTTAATGTCTAATACATCTGTCGATGACTTATTGTTTAGCTAATTTGGATTAAACTATATAACCTTGGTATTGCAGACGCAAATTCCAGCAGATGAAGAAAGTTTATCATGGCAGAAGAGGCAGCTAAAAGAGACGAATTTGAAACAAAATATGCAACTGGGTTTGTGCTTGCTTTTTTGGGGGTGTGGGTGGGTGTGTGGGTTTTTTGTTTTTTTGTTTATATATATATATATATATATATATATATACCACGTCAAAGACAGCACGCCTCACAATCACGCCTCGTAGTGACGTCAGTAACCTTCTTATCTCCAG
Source organism: Hermodice carunculata (assembly GCA_964020975.1). Taxonomy (NCBI): domain Eukaryota; kingdom Metazoa; phylum Annelida; class Polychaeta; order Eunicida; family Amphinomidae; genus Hermodice; species Hermodice carunculata. The sequence continues at coordinate 17,311,965 of OZ026624.1, forward strand.
ATGGCATCAACGAAAGTAATAGCCACTTTAAAAAAAAATGGGAACGTTTTTATAGAAAGTTCGATTAGTTTTGATTAATCTGTAACCTTCAAAAAGTTTAAATAAAATAACGGGTAACAGATTATATGCAGAAATAGACCTACACGGGCTATGTTTTCACCACACATTTTAATTGTTTCTTTGATGGGAGCTTTCTTTGTTCCTCTTAAGAATACTTTGTGGGATGAATCGTCATTTCTTTGAAAGCTACAGCGAGTGCAATATTAGGTCTCTGTCGGATTGGTATGTTTCAGACTGTCAGCATACATTTTTAATGCTAATATTTGCTGTACTTGCTTTAAAGTTTGACTGAATTGCATTAAAGTATATTACTTTGGTATTGCAGAGGCAGATTCCAGGGCATGACGAAATTTAATGGCGGAACAGGCAGCTAAAAGGAATGAATGTGAAGAAATGCTACCGGGTATGTTTTCATTTCAATTATACCACATCAAAGACACGCGTCTTGTAGTGACGTCAGTATGTATTATGAGTAGATTATTCATTATCATTAAGACGTGAATTCCAGGCATATTATTGTGTTGTTTTTTGTGTGCGTCTCATACAAAAGACAAAAATCATTTTTCAAGAAAATACTTTCTGCTTAGATGAACGATGAATTGATTGAACTTATTTGTGACCATATTTCAACGGTAATTACTGTATATACATTCATTAAGAATGTCACCCTACCTGGTTTGTAGACACTGCCACAGTTTGATCTGTATTACCATTTAGTCTCGCATTTTTCCCGTCCTGGCTTAAAGACCACACAGCTACGGATGTAGACTTTTTTTTAAATGACAATCCATCTGAGTGCTTTCACGGGTGTAAAACCCTGCTAACAGTTTGCTTTACCTGGTTATGGCCGAAGAGTGCACAGGCATTGCCAAGCCATGGTGGACAACGTTTGGGGCACGAGTTGTTGGATTTTGTGGATTACCGAACGAAAACCGAAAAATCCAGCAACGAGTGCCCCAAACATTATCCACCACGGCTTGGCAATGCTAGATTTTTTTATATGCCTCAAACTGACATGAATTGCAAAAACACATTGCTAATTGACTCGCTTTTCACGGTTCAAAATCACCATCTTGTTTTGGAAATGTCTTACGCGCACTGTGGGCCACTTCACGCATAAATGCAGAGCTGTAAATGCGCGCTTCAGTGAAACATATTTCCAGGTTACAGTAACAAAAGACTAACATTAGATCAATTTATTTGTGACAACAAAGAATAATAAAGAGTATTTCATATTTTATGGGTAACAGATCGTTATCACTTCAGGACCATCGATGTTCATGAGGTTGACTGAAAACAGCTGATGGGCACAGAAAGTAGTCCTCACCACTTTGTAAAATAGACCAATCAGAAATGTCTTGCAACAATGGGAAAAGTTATCCACAACTTTGTATTGGATAGAAACGGTAATTGCACTGGAACACCCCCTATTTATGAAAAAAAAATAGATTATCAATACATGTCCATGTATAATGTCTTGATATATTTGCTGTCGTTGGCTGGCTGTTTGACTCATTCACATTATATTATATTATTTTTCTATTGCAGAAGCTGATTTCAGATGATGATGAAAGTTCATCTTGGCGGAACAGGCAGCTGAAAGTAACGAATGAGAAAAAAAGGGCAAATCGTCGGCTGAGAATTACAGTGTTATATCTCACAAAAAGCACTTTTTGAGAAAATGGCATCTGAAAGATCTGACCTCTTTGAAAACAATGTTTAAATGACACAATACACTTTATATTGAAAATACCATTTTTATTACATCCAAATTTACTTCTGCTTGAAAGAAATCTTCAATCCGGGCACTGGAAGTATATTTTTTTTTTTAAAAACAGCAAACGGAGATAGAACAATGTGACTTACAAAATTTGTGAATGTCGTAAGTTACTTTGGTCTATGTCCACTTTTGGTATCACATTGGTCTATCTCATATATTGTTATTTTAAAAAAACCCATTTACAGTGCCGTAACACAAAAGATTATGGACAGAATGGACCATATTTTATCAATATCACATTGTATTGTCAATAACAATTAATATGCTAGTCTTTATCATGTTTATACCATTAGAGAAAGAAAAGTTCAATCAACTGAGATATGCATCCATTCTCTAAACCTTATCTATTAACTTTGAACCCAGAATGTCTCAATATAATTATGAACTAATTACAATGAAACATTTTAGAGAAAGAAAAGTTCAATCAACTGAGATATGCATCCATTCTCTATAAAACCTTATCTATTAACTTTGAACCCAGAATGTATCAATATATAAACTAATTACAATGAAACATTGTATTGTCAATCGCAATTATTGTGATAGTCTTTATCATCTTTATACCATTAGAGAAAGAAAAGTTCAATCAACTGAGGTATGCATCCATTCTCTAAACCTTATCTATTAACTGTGAACCCAGAATGTCTCAATATATGAACTAATTACAATGAAACATTGTATTGTCAATCGCAATTATTGTGCTAGTCGTTATCATGTTTATACCATCAGAGAAAGAAAAGTTCAATCAACTGATGTATGCATCCATTCTCTAAACCTTATCTATTAACTTTGAACAAAGAATGCCTCAACATATTAACTAATAACAATGAAACCGGCATCAGAATAATCTCCAGTTTTGCACAGTGAATTATATGGCCGCCAACCTAATGGTGAATCAATCTTACATTCTAATATCATGCTTCTTCCAAAATATATGCTTCCAAATATTTGTTTAACAAGTCAAATTGTATCTTGACCATAATTATTATGCTGCTTTACAACACCGTTATGGCAAAAATGTGTATCAGTCCATCTTGAACCTTTAACTTAGAATTAAAGATGGAGAGAGTTCGCATCTAAATCATGATCAGATCCCGATGCTTAAGAACGAACCACTGTCTTCATATAATCTTCGTCAGCTTGCGGCATGAACTTCATCATCGCCATAACGTCTGTGATTTTTTCTTTGCTCAATTTTGGAACTTTGGCTTGTCTTTTTACCTCGGGAAAAGCGAAAAGTTCATCTGAACTAGAGCGCAGGGTTGGACGTAGAGATACACACTGTGTGTCACTCTCATCGAAGGAAGTTTTGTATTTGATGTGAAGACGACGTCCCTTTTCGTAGATGAGACTTTTCACCTTTGTATATGGAACAGCTGCAAATCTCAAGGCCTTTGCTGCCTGCTGGAATTCAAAGAAACTTTCACGTTTCCTTTGGATGACTTTAAACGGATTGTTGCGGCTGACATTCAGCAAAGCCCTGACAAGGCTGAGTGGACTGAAGACTTCAGTGCATGCAAGTTTTTTCTCTATTTGACTATGAATATTGTCTACCTCCTGTATTGATGAGTGGCCTGGTGTACAATACTTTTGTACAATCACTACAATGTTTTCATGTGATGTCATGAAGTGTTTGATTGCAAATGACATTATAGAATTTCGATTCTGTGGTACACATGAATCTGACCAAAGAATGAACTTTTTTGTGTTTGGAAACTCTGCAGTGATTTTCTCCAAAATTGCCAGCAATGCACTTGCAATATCATTTGCTGCTCGTCCTGAAATATGCTCGCCCCAAATCGCGCAGTATGCATTTTTGTTCAGTGAACAGTGTGCTGTCAAATTGTATGTGTTCAGCTTCCTTCTGTAGAAGAAACTTGAAACATTTGCTCTTGGGCATGTTAGGACATTCTCTAAGTCAAAGCAGATAACTGCCTCTGTATCCTTTCTATCCTTATCTCTTTCTGACTTTGTAGAGCACTTTTCTTGTGAACGCTTTGTGTATTTGGTTTCCAGTGTTTGCACTATTTGGCCATTTCTTTTCTGCATGTTTCTGTATTCTTCACAGAGATCGCATCTGTCTTTCTTGGGAGAGTGGAAGGCAATGTTGAAGTCCTTGTTGAATATTTCATGGAATTTATGCAATTTTACAGGTCGTTTGTTTGCTTGTGCACATTTCTCTTTGTACATTTCAAACATTTTTGTGATGGATAAACCTGCTTCAAGATATTCTTTCTTTGTGTTTGCCCTACAATAGTGAGATTCAACGCGAGGATATGATCGGTTATGATCTCCTACAGCATTGACGTCCTCTTCAGTGTATTTTGGTTGCTTCCCATGCCGCCCCCTGCCATCACGAATTGGAACTCCAGTTAAATTTGAATTGAGTTTCTCCTAGTAGTAAGCTACTCGCCTTTGTGAAATGTCTAATGTGGTCAAGTAGAACTCTTTACAAACTCTAACTGAACACCCATCTAACGGCAGCATGTATTGAATAGAATATTTTCTTCTCGATGGTCCACTAACCCTCGCTCTAGCTTTGGCATACTGTTTCGTAGTTTTGGAAAGAAAGAGTCTCTTTGCCTCCTCATGAAGGGTCCAAAAGTCATCAAATATCCTCTGTCTATCCTCTTTGGAAATGTTTAATGCACATTGAAATTTGCACTTTCCCTCGCAGTCTTTTTTTGTTTTTACTGACCTTGCATATACTTTTTTACCTCGACTACTCATTTATTCTCTTCCAGCTTGACGTAGGCGCTTTCCTTTCATAGCTTTCCACCCTGATGGGTCTCAGAAGCGTTTGCGACCTCGTGGTGGTTCAGCATCTTTGGTGTTATTCGCCTGTGGAGCCATTGGGAGCTCCTGAGCTGTAGTTTGAGCCATTGAGGGATCCCAATCTGTAGAAGCATTCAATTCTTGTATGGTCAGGCCACTATCTACTGATTCTCCTTGTGCAGAACTTTGTGCAGATCCATCTGGCGAAGCCCTTAAATGATCCACAGGAACCACCCCTGTTATAACTGGCTCGACTGACGGCAAGTCAATGGCCATGTGTGTAGGTCTGTCTGCATCACCGCTAATTAGTGTACAGCCATACAGGGGCTCTAAGATGTTAGTGCTAATGTGTAGGTCTTCAACATCAAGAATCTCAGTTGCACTTACAGTTTCCTGTTGCAACAGATGTGTGTTCATGAATTCTGTGGCCGTGTTTGTTCGAAACATCATGTCAGTTTCAACTAATGCACAGAATATATTTTCATAGAACAATGATTGTATATACGTCCAACTTGTATATGGAATACTGTTTCAGACAAAGCTGGCTGATGACTTATCATAAGGTATTCCAAAGTGCCCTGACAGTTTTGCATAAGAGCATGGCATTCGTTGATTGTAAAACGTATGTGGGAGACATCCAAGTTAGTTAATCTGGGAAGTTGGGCTGTTAATCTTACTACAGTTTCAGAGCGAATGTCTGTAAAAGCTAAATGTAGGTGTTTGAGCTTGTGACAGAAATGCAATACATCAAAGTCGGCGTCAACCAAGTTTTTACATTCAGAGATTAATAGTGTCTCCAATTTTGGCATGCAAATCAGGAACCCTAGTGTGGAAACCTTACATGCAGTTAAATCCAGATGCACAATGTCTTTTGTCGAAGAAAGGTGTGCCGTGAAAGCAAAGTCAAGTTCACTAACACTGCAATGTATGTGTGCATATGGAATGGAAAATACACGGAAATGTGGACTGAACTGCAAAACCTGATGCAACTTTCCTGCTGGCAAACTGATAGGGAATGATTCAAATGCAAAGAATGTCCACAATTGTTTGTTTGTGGAAATAACGTCTCGTAGAAAACAGGACACCCGGCTGACAGCTTGCAGCAGTTCTGGTAGAGGAATAAATGTTAGTATCTGCAGGATGACCTCACTGGGAAGTGAGAGCAGGAAACAACCGCTGCCAGGCCCTGCAAAACGGGACATACAATGTAGAGGTAGCTTCAGCTACATTGTTCTATCTACATTATTTCAGGCCTCTTTGAGGTAAGTTGAAGCGTTCTGAGCTGTATTGTTCTATCTCCATCGTTCACTGTAGACAGCCTATAAGCAATAACAGGACAATAACAATATTATTGTGTTCTTGTTACAATATTTATCCTCTTGGCTGCAATAATTTATTTTATTGTATATTACATTGTTATCTGAGTAGAGTCACGTAATGCATTTATGTAGATATTAGCTCAATAATGGCTCTGTTCGGCGAAAAGGCCAATATAGTTTGTATCCTGTTGTCAGTGAGTGATAATTGGGGAAAAACAAAAGTCAGTAATTTTTTTTCAAACAATGCACTCACAATTGTGACAAATTAATAGATACTGCAGTTTAACATCAATCCAGCATAACTTACCAGTATGAATATATGGTTCTGACATCACACGTGGACTTCATTATAGCTCAAAATCGTATGTGAAAAAGAGAAGTCCAAAACGATGTTTTCATGGCCATGCTGTTCTCAAAGAAGTGTCTTTCAGACAAGAATTGTTCTATCTCCACAAGATCTCAACCCTGATTGGTTGAAGTGGTGATAGATCATTGTAATCCTCAGAAGTGGCACATACACCATTGTTATTCTGAATGAAATGGACAAATTGTAGATATACCAAAGTGTTTTCGGTTGATAACTTTCATTATAATTAACATCATGCTTCAAAATTGCATCTGGAGATAGAACAAAGCCTAACAATCATTTTGGTACCAATAACTCCATTTGGCCCAAAAGTGGAGATAGAACACTGTTATTCTCAGCCGACGAAATGGGTATGTTTTGGTTTGCTTTTATTATATGACATCAAAGGTACTGCGCCATGATGTGACATCAGTGGGCTCTTTGCTGCTAGATAATTTTTTCAAATCAATTTATACATCAGAGAACACCCAATAAAAATATTTGGAAAACCCATCCATCCCCGTTTATTGGCCAGATGCTTCTTTGCATTTTGAAATGCTATTACTAGTATATAAAGTCGGTGTATTTTTTAGTCTTTTAGGAGACATTGTGTTTTTAGTTTATCCGTCCGTGTGTCCGGTTCTCAGTTAGCATCTCATTGATGAATCGACAGAACTCACTGAAATTTGGCACAAATACTTTCCACTGGTTAGAATTGTTAAATACTATTAAATGTATTGGTGCAAGTCATTTAGCTATGAATTCATGGTGTAAACTTTCAGCTTTATTTCCTGTGTTAAGGAATTGGGACTATCATTACATTTACTTTCCTGTGTGCGAATCTTGTGTGAAAGGGGTACACAAATTTTATGCTTCTTTACTGATAGTGATCAGTAAATACTTTGGTGGATGAATCGTACTTTATAGAGGCTATGGTATAGAACACGTAAAAATTGGTTCCAAACCCCTCTGATCCCCTAAGTGCCAGGTCAGTTACTGGATTGATACATTTTATCCACATGTAATTTCTGAAGGCCCCAACATATTTACTGTGGTCGGGTTACTGTTCGACTCAATTGCTTTAAAGTGTATTACTTTGGTATTGTAGACGCAGATCCAAAAGATAACGACAGTAAACCATAGTTGGGCAGAAACAAATGGAAAAAAACGCAATCAGGTAAGTTTCATTTTGTTTTAATTATACCGCATTGAAGACAGCATGCCTTGTTGTGACCTCAGTGCGGCGAAACCCCGTCATCTCCAGAAGTGCATTTTCTTAATCCTCTACTTGATAAGGAAAAGCAAATGAAGAAATGCAGAAAATCTATCTGTCCTCTTATAATGCTATTTTTTTGGTTCCATTTTAAAACACTCTAATACAAAATTTGGGTAATATGCAATAAGTCAAGTTGCTTTAAAATCTCAAAAGGAAAGGAAATGTACAGTTTATATGAAGACATGGACCCACGGTGGCCATGTCGCTTTTGACCATACACCTCTTGTTCATTATTTATAGGATTAGAGCTTTCTTTGTCCCCTTTCATTTCATGATACATTTCTTGCCTCTATATTTTCTAGGGGTGATCAAATGCTGTGATGACACTCTTTGGCGTAATGGATTCTGGATTTCAGATGGATTTGTCGCTTCCAATTGCAAGTAGACGACAGGTGGCAACATGACTTTTAAAATGACAATCTGAGGAGTGCTATCATGTGGATATGCACAATGGAAACAGTTTTGCAGTTAGTTCTGGTCATAGAGTGCTCAATGGATTTCACACATTGACGTCGATGTGTCTCATTTTGTCGGAAAGTAAACTTCTCGCGCAAAACAAAACAAAACAAAAGAAAAAATATGCCAGCTGACAATGTACTTGCCTCATGTTGGAATGGTAGGTTTCAATTTTACCTGCAAATCCTGAATGCATTATGCACTCCTCCGCACAATCACAGCTATCATAAACTATGACAAACTAAAAATTATAACACTGATTAGCTTCTTTACAAAATTACAAACTTTCATGCTGTATTGTAATATTTTCATTACACTCATCTACATCTAATTATTAGTTTCTTTATTTGATATGGGTACAGTTTGAGAAAGAGGGGTAGCTGTAGATTGACAAACAGGCAGGTAGCTGCAGACGGACAAGCAGGCAGGTAGCTGTAGACGGACAAGCAGGCAGGTAGCTGCAGATGGACAGGCAGGCAGGTAGCTGTAGATGAACAGGCAGGCAGGTAGCTGCAGATGGACAAGCAGGCAGGTAGCTGCAGATGGACAAGCAGGCAGGCAGGCAGGCAGGCAGGTAGCTGTAGATGGACAGGCAGGCAGGTAGCTGCAGATGGGCAGGCAGGTAGCTGTAGATGGACAGGCAGGCAGGTAGTTGTACATGGACAGGCAGGTTTGTAGCTTTACGTTGACAGACAGGAAGGTAGCTTTAGGTGGACAGGCAGGTACGTTGTTGCAGATGGATAGCCGGGTAGATTGCTATAGATTAGGGGGCAGGCAAGTATGCAGTGATAGATTGAGAGACTAGTATATTGAGATGTTATTGGCCTCCCACATAGCTGTAGAATTGAATTAATTAGATTAGCATCAGAAGTAGATGAAGGAACTATTAAGATAGCTGGAGTGAGGGAGAGAAATGTTGATAGTTATTTTTTTTCTTTTGGTAAAAAATAGAAGGATATGCTTTTAGTACAGTTGTTCCCATAAACAGCACATTTTGCTTAAAAATATGCCATGGAAGTCGTGTTTGTGGTGACCACGACGATTTCTCAAAGCGAGCCCTTCAATATCATTCCAACAAGAGGTGCGACCGTGTGGACCTGTCGCCTTTGCTTTGAGGCTACGCAAGGCAACATTTAATTAACACTACTTTTGCCGGTATTTTGTTGATCATGTAGGGGGAGGAACAGTATGTAAACACTGTGCGTCAACAGTTGTTGCCTATCTGTGCTACATTAAATTTAGGTTTTAGCCTTTATTAGGCCGGCATGACGCCATTTATTTTTGAAACCGACGCGAACTGGAAAAGACGCCTGCGCATTACGGTGATTCTGCAGTCCGGCGCGAAAGCTGTCAAAGACGGGCGGTCAGCCCTCACCCCGATACGATAGGGTTGAGTAATATCCGGCAGACTGGCTCCCTCGTGCCCCTGTCGACGCTATTAATGCCTGGGCTGGCACTAGGAATATTGCAACTGTAGCCAGTTTGGCTGAAGTAACACAAATTTCGTTGACCAAATACCGCTTATGTTAATCAAAATCATGAGCAAAATCTACATTTTGAAATAATGGTTATTAAATCTAAACAATTGAGTAAAATATCAGCACTCTAAAGATCAAAAGTTGATTCAATTATGAAACAACCTGAGCTAATTTGGCCAAAAGCGTACACGATCTCGTTAGCTAAACCCCACCTTTTCAGCCACTGGTCATTTGGCTTTCGGATAGTGCCACCCTTATGTGTAATTTACTGAAATGTATCGCCTTTGGCAAAGTGATCATGGAGGCCAAATACAGCAGGTACCACTGATAATCAAAACGGTGATCCTTCCTTTGAAAGGCCATCGCTAGGACAAGCTCAAAGTGGTCACATAGAGCACGTGGTCTGTCGGTGTCCGTCACATAAATGAAAAAATGTAGCACTATTGACATCGTAATCGTGACAAGTAGTCTGTGATTGCAAGGTTTTTTTGTTTTTTTGTTTTTGTTTTTGTTTTTGTTTTTTTTTTGGGGGGGGGGTTGTTTGTTTGTTTGTTTTTTGTTTTTTGTTTTTTTTTCTTTTTGGTTTGTTTGGGGTTTTTTGGGGGGGGTTTTGTGGGTTTTTTGTGTTTTGTTTTGGTTTTGGTTTTGGTTTTGTTTTGTTTTGTTTTCTAAAAAGGGACTATTTTGCACATGAGCATTATGTTTTTATCTGTAGTAGATGTGATGATACACGTGATTGAAATGTGTTGATCCTGCTGACTGGCACCAAAGAAAAGATATGCACCATGCTGAGAGATTATGTAATGTGATCGATGCCGACCTGGAGCTCTGATAAATGTTTGCTACCAGCTAACATTCTGATCAAGCCTTCAGTGGAGAAACGCCACCTTTTCAAAAACAAATAAGAGCCCACTATAGGGAGGTGTCCATTCCAGAAAGAGCCAGCCCTTTTGGGTAGAATGGCCGATCATGTACATTGACATGTACAAGAACATTCAAACAAACATGTACAATGTATACATAGTATTATAATTAAAGGGGAAATGAATATATGTATTACATATTTGTCTGTTCTCTTAGATGAAAAATACATGAACTGGTCAAATGTTGTCGCTACAGTACCTGTGAAGAGCAGATCTCTTCATACCAGTTGCAAAAAGAAAAACGAGCACTGTGACAGTCCTGTGCTCAGCTGACCTTACAGGCATAAACCCTGAATTTCCACACGAATCCCCATTGACTCGCACAGTAAGCAATAGGAATGAATGATTTATCTACAGGTACCGAAATTGAAAAATTTGTTTAAAATCCAGAGTATCACCACCTGGTGAACAACTTTGTTTAACCCTCCCACAAGGTTCATTTCCATCAAGTTTCTGAGTAATGTTTTGGAGAAAAAGCCAAAATAGTGAAAACACACAAAAAATCGTGGCAAAAAAAAAAAAAATCGCAGCGCCACCTGTTGAACAAATTAAGGTTTAGGGGCTCCCAGAAGTGCCCCTATGTAATTTCGAAGCAATTAGCTGGGCAGTTTTGGAGAAACTTTAAAACATTTTTCCAAAAACTAATCCCACAAATCATTTTTTTAAAAAGCCAAAAAGCACTGCAGCATGACCATTTGAACAAACTTAGTCGAATCCCACCCAAGGTACATCCTCATCAAGAAGTGAATCTGACAGTTTTAGAGAAGTCGGACGTTCCATTGCAATCCCCATTGGCTTATATGGTAATCAACAGGAATGCATGCATTCGGCGAACACATTGAAAAAAAATCTGGCATCAAATGTATCACCACCTAGTAAACAGCTTTGTTTAAACATCCCACTAGCTACATTTCCCCCTGAGTGTCAGAACAATGCGGGTAAAGTTTTTGGAGAAATCGAAAACATCGAAAACACACAAATATTCAAACAAAAACCAAGGTCTGGCTTTCCTCGGAAGTGTCCCTGTGCAATTTCGAATTAGAATAAGCCAAGTGGTTTCGGAGAGGAAGATTTTTTTAATATTTTGCCAAAAAATGAACAAAACTAGTCCTGTGCTCAGGTAACCTTGGATACAGAGACACATTTTACCAAAAATGACCCCCCCCCCCCCAAAATGTGAAAATTTAGAAATCAGTGGACCACTTACACATGCTTGGTAGAGACCTACCCGAGGTTCATTTTGACCAGTTGAAGTCACTCTGCTGAAAGTTTTGGAGAAGTCCAAAATTACTATTGTAATCCCTAATCCCCATAGACTTGCATGGTAACAATAAGGAATGTATGCATCAATAGACAAGTACCAAAATTTTAAAAATTCTTCAAAAATATCAGGGATCCGGATTATTCTCACCTGGTTACAACTTAACTTTAGCCTCCCGACAAGTTACACTTCCACCAAGCTTCACAGCAATCTGAGTAACACTTTGCACGAGTCGAAAATAGCTTTAAGACGCTAACAATCATGAACATAGAAAAAATCACAGCGCCACCTGTCAAAACAAGTTTAGGTCCAGGAGTCCCGAAAAGTATCTCTTTCAAAGCAAGTGGCAAGGTGGTTTTGGATTTTTTTAATGATTTTGCCAAGTTTAAAAAAAAATCCAAAATCACTGAAGCACGACAATTTGTTCCAACTTAATAGGGAATGGCCCAAGGTACATTGCTGCCAATTTTCAAGTGTATCTGGATGACGGTTTTCGAGAAATGGAAAATGTGACTTATCCTTGCAATCCCCATTGACTTGCATTGTAATCAATGGGAATGTATGCATCAAGCGACATTTATCCAAATTTCAAACTTCGTAAAAACTGAGGGATAAAGACCAAGTATGCCAAGCAAGTATACAAAATAAGTGGCAATTGTCCACGTGAACCGCCAGGGCCCTTTTCAGGACCACCATTCCATCCAGTAAAGGTATGATATAACATTTTATGTACGGTTTCTCTAAACCAGCATGATAGTTATGGAAGCAAATAAGGAGACTAGTTTAGTGTAAACTGTACACATTGAACCGTTCAGAAGGGTCGTAAAAGGGTCAGAGATTTTTTTCTCAGACCATATGAAGATGGAAATGCCATTAGCATGGAGCGACCAAGTAGGGGGAGGGTTTGGGAGTGGGGTGTAAATAGTTATAGTTTGTTGCATTCCGAAGTAATATACCCATACAGTCTTTCATTGGTTGATTGGCCAGCCATATCACTCACCCTAATTATATCACATTTGGTGCCACAATGTACTCAGTGTATCTACATATTGCCATATAATAAAATGGGATGAAACTGTTTTGCGAAATATATTATATCACTTTCAAGGGTGGAACTCCTTGGTTTTTTGTGGGGTTGGGTGGGCGGTGGTGGAACTCTTTCGCGAAATACAGTATATCCTTTTTAGGGTGGAGCTTCCTCGAAAAATGTTTAACGTTTAAGGTGGACCTCCTTTTGTTTGTTTGTTTGTTTGTTTGTTTGTTTGAGGGAGTGGAACTAAAGCTGCGAAATACATCATATCCTTTTTAGGGTGGAACTCCTTGGAAAAAATATTAATTTTTTAAGGGTGGAACTCCTGGGTTATATCTTATTTTTTATAATTGTGGGTGGAACTTCTTGGCAAAATATAGAACTTTAAGGGTGGAAGTCCTTGGTTTTATTTTTTTCCTTTTTTCGGAGGCTGGGGGTTGAAGTCTTTTGCGAAATTGAATTAGAACCTTTTTAGGATGGAATTCCGTAGAAAAATATAAAATTTTAAAGGTGGAACTCCTTGGGGTTTTTTTTTTAATTTTTGGGACGTGTATGGGTGGGTGGGCTGGAACTCCTTTGCGAAAATATATTATATCTTTTTTAGGATGGCACTCCTTGGGAAAATACTAAACGTTATTAGGGTGGAACTCCTTCATGACAAATCAACACGCGACCTCGCTGACAACTAAATCGATTGTTTGGCTGCCTAATTACTTTTCTTTGCATTGGCAGCCAATCAATGTTTTGTAGTCAAGGTTCATAAAGTTTCTTTAGAAAGCAACAATTTTTAACATATTGTAACGTGATAACGTCAGTACTTGCGTGTATCCCCAAGTCATAACATTGCAAGGATAGACGCAAGAAACCGGTGGTTGCAAGCAACTTATCTTTAATACCAAGATTGCCATCAACTTACATGCATTAATATTAAGGTAGAGGGATCAAAACGTCACGATGACAAGTTTGAAAATGAAACATTACAGACAAATTTGATATATTGTAGCAATTGCTCTTGACTTTGCATTGTTCAATTTTTATTGTATTTTAGCATCAATGCAGGTATAATTGAGAATAGCAGCTCTTCAACCAAGGAACAGCAAGCCGGACGCAATATTATTACTTTTGCCAGGTGGTAATTCATTGGTGCAGGGATTGAATGCAGGTCATCTTTCAACTGTTATTAAACTTGAAAGTGTATTGAAAGAACTAAGTGCAATTATTTTACGTTTTTGGGGGAATTACCTCAATCAATAAAGAATGAGATACAGATTCCAGGAGAGAAGGAAGGATAAAAGTAAGAAAGAATGTGGCAGTCCTTTCATTCCAGGTGTTTATGTATTGCAGCGTTTATGACACACGCAAAAAAGTTGAGAATATTGTATCACATGTGTTAATTCGCTATTTAGTTTCTATCGTGGAAATATAATGTAACAGTCTGATGTTTATAATATTAATAAAAGCCCCAGACTAGACCACAAGCTCTTCACAGCGACAGATATGTTTTTTAGAAATAAGATGACAATGAAGTTTTGAAATCATTGGTGACACTTTAGAGTCCATTTTTAGAAGAATCGATTCATCAAGTGGAACGAATTTGAAAAAAAAAAATCAGTCTGTTCGTGAAACAGTGTACAAATGCAAATGCTACATTCATTGATTATGGCTTTGTGTCAATTTTAGTTAGCAGAAAGGTATTTCCAATTGACTTATAGTTTGTTTCAATGTGGAAATGCTGCTTTCCAAACAGCAAAAATTCACTGAATGATGACTGGGAGACGTTACAATAAGATGGCACTATTTTTGAGAAATAAGTTGACGTGACGCAACTGCAGAATATTGAATTATAATATCATACAAGCGATAATTATATATATAGTGTCAAAAGTTTAAACTTTGTTTAGAATATCATCCAATTATGCATGTACTGCATTTGCACGGAGGCACAGTTAATTATAGACCACGCCAAACCTTTCGGAGCAACTTCTTCAGAGTTTCTATCATGTCATCAGGTGGCGCTGCCGACAAAAATTGGCGCTTGGCAAACAGCAGGAAATCTATTTGAGTGTACAGAAATTAAAACAACGTACAAAGTGGAAGGCAATGAACTTTATCTGCTATACATTGGGGTATAGTCCAAATTTTAATGCTGCCAAGCAGGACAATCTCAGGCCAGAACTTTTGTGTGATATTCGTTAGAAACATAATCAACAAACAAAAATCAAAATTGATATAGTGTCTCTATTTATCATGCGTATGACGACATTCTGGATTGATAATTTAAACTACCACCAATGGACATGATTAAAGATAATGCAACTTTTTTCAATGTCTGTTCCTCCATACATCAAGAGCACAATATTTTACAACGTGTGTGGATGTTGACTTGGGGTCTGTGTCTATTATTGTTTTGAAGATATGGTGGACTCAGTTTTTGCAATGCCACTAATTATTTAAACTGCCACAGCGTTTGTGCTATTCATTATATGTGCCATGGTTAATAACGAACGTGGAAGTTGAAGTGGGATCTTTATAATAGCTTTGAAGATATTTATACATTTTGGAATGCACTAAATTCGCATAATGTAACCCTTTACTACTTGGTTCAATATCCATGAGATGCAAAAATATCAAAAAATACATATGGAACTTGAAATGAAATAGGATCTCTCTCTCTCTCTCTCTCTCTCTCTCTCTCTCTCTCTCTCTCTCTCTCTCTCTCTCTCTCTCTCTCTCTCTCTCTCTCTCTCTCTCTCTCTCTCTCTCTCTCTCTCTCTCTACTTGAGGGCACCTTATCATCAATTAGTTTATTCCTCCAAGATCAAACTCACGGGGGTCATCTTCCGGACACAAAGGGGCGTGCGTTCATATTATTATAAACTAATAAACCTCCCAATGAATGAGGATACTGAAACTCGGATAGAGCTGCCTGAACTGATGTGTACGAATACACTTGTCGAATTGTACAGTTATTTCGTATTATGTTTGTCAAATAAGATATGTTAGTGTTTGCCATCAGAACTATGAATTCAGAGTTGTGCTGATTAAATTTTATTGATAGGCCTTCATCAAGATTCTGTGGCGATATGTAGGCCTGACCATGATGTGCAACACCAAAAGTGCAGATTCTGCAGGCGGGCTTGCAACATATTTTGGCGCAACTATTTACTGCATTGGTTATCATATCAATAATTCCAAGTCCTACGTTTGAAAATTTTAAAAAGATACTTCATTCTTATATCAGTATGTCTGCATTTCTTGAGAATAGAAAAAATGACCCAGGTCAACAGCTTCCCTTAAAACAACTCCATGAAAAGCTGTTGACATATACCAACAGTAGGACCTGGAGGAATGTGGCACGGAAAGCGTTAAACTGTATCCAAAATATACTGCCCTTGCAAGGCACTGTATTTAAAAATGTATCGGAGCCACTGGTACAAAGTGGAAGCCAAGTGCCATAATTGTATGTTGCAGGTCAAGGATACGGGTCGGCAGATAGCATGGGGGTATTTATTGTTTTTCTTGCATGTTGGGGTGACCAGGGCGGAACGCCAATCAGAAGGGGTTTTTGAAGTGAGCAGGTAGTTGAATATTGTTCTCAGAGCTGGTGCAATATTTGGGACAAATTCTTTCTCCATCCATACATACCATCATATCCTGCTGAGGTTGAGGTTGGGTAGTAATTTTTCGACACATTCACAAGTTACTTAGAAACCTTTAAGCCGTGGGTCATTAAAGTTTTTGCTATTGCGGCTTGTTTGTTCGGAGAGAAGAGGCAGCTCGGTTTATCTTCTGAGAATGAGAATTGAAACTGTTTATTTCATATGGTACCTTGATCTTTAGGGGTAGTGATAAGGGAAAATGTCGGTATTATCTGTTCGTTTGTGTTTAATAAAGGTCCAGAATCTCTTCATACATGCAGTGTTTGGGGTCTTATTGTTCCCGTCCCAGCCTGGGAGTTTGAAGTTACCACCTATGATAAAGCGTTATGAGATAACTGAGGCTCATGTACTGAATTTAACACTGTTCCGGACCATCTACGTCTGATGCATTAGGTATATAAACTGTTGCCAAAAAAATACACCCTTTACCTACAATTTTACCCTATATAATTTCACCATCTGTCTCTATATCCTCTTCTTTGGAACTAATAAACTCATACCTTCCCTCCTTTCTTCTTGCCGTCTCATATATATTTCAAAATTTGGTGGGAAAACTTCACTAATTTTACGTGTTCATTAAGCCAAGACTCAGTGCCAATAATTATATCGGTCTTTGTGATGTTTATCAAATTTTCAAATATCCGTTGTTTGTTCTTAATGGATTGGCAGTTGACATAAAATAAAAATTTATGATACGGAGAGGAGTGTTCAGTTTCGTATGCTGCCTTGACTTGGTGAGTGAGTCACAGAGCGGCCGCGAAAAACACCGTTGGGGTCACGCCCCGGTGCTCCACCTACAGGTGCTCTGACCTTCATTCTTTCAACTGAGTTGCCTTCAGACACAACAGGAGGACGGCGAGGAGTCGAGGAGTGGTTCGCTACCTTTCATGAGTAAGTGAAGTAAAACATGATCATAAATGTTGTGTCAATTGTCTGTACAATGCCCTCACGTAGAAGCACATGACTGAGAAAGATCGGGTAACATCGTCGTGTGGCTGTTTTTCTTACACCCAATTAAGATTTTTTTTTTCTTTATGCGGGAAAGACTTTCAACTTTCGTCATCATTTCCAACGTGTATGTTTTGATGTTGCTGGAGTGTGACGAGTGACAACCGATTGAGTCGGTGCTGGATGGTCACGTTTGCATAACTCAATCTGTGCTTATATTCCTGCGCTGGATCTTGGTGATCATGTTAACTGGGATTCCACGCTGGAGCAAGGATCATGACAAAAGGGGAGGTAGATTCATGCATTAAAGCTGAAATAGCAAAATAAAAAAATTCTGAGTATGAATAAGCGGTGAACAACCCCCGGGGGACGACCCCCGACACCACCAGGATCACACAAGATGTGGGGTCTGGGGCCGCCCACCACCCCGTGCGCGTGTATTTGTTGACTAACAGATCAAAGTAGTTGCAACTGAGGGCAGGCATAGCGCCGGTTATACCATTAAAGCCATTTAGGCCACAAAAGTCCTTTCGATACGCCACCAGCCACCCAACCAACGGTCAGGTTCGTGGCAATGGCAGACGCCAGTTCCAATGTGAGTACATTTGCGTCAAGCTGAAATCACTGTGAAAAATGTAGAAAATCGATTTTACTACTTTCTACACATATGTATATGTGAACAGCCTCAAAGATTTCCTCATTCTGTCTTTTGGAATCCCACGTCTTTCAATGCCAAACAATGAGGTTTTCATGTTAAAGTTGCCAATGGGCAAAATTCTTAGTTGTAACTCGTTCCTAAATAGAACATACCTATTGCATTAAAAAAAAAGAAGTGATAAACATTTCCGGAGTCTGCCCCACAAAAGCATGATAGAGTGTCAACAACACCGATTTTGTTAGAGATCACTGTTCAGCTGACCGCAGCTCATTCGCATTCTAGCAGGACTTATAGCAATTATTCTTACTCCAGTATAATACAACTCTTTACTTTTGTGTTTATTTCAATTTAGTTCCCACTTGAACTCGTCTAGATGGTGAAGTTCCCTAACACGTCGGGGTAATAAATTTCATTCTCGGATAGCTGATGGAAAGAAGGAATTATAAAATGTAGATTTCTTAGCTTCAAAAGTTCTTATTTGCTTTGTCCGTCCTGAGACTGTTCCCTCAAGACTTGTTTGTGCAAATGTTCCTGTCACAACCCGTGCTGCATCCCGCCGGACAGATTCCAAACGATCTTTGTCAATTTCTGCTCATCCATCCCACACCACACCAGCATACTCTAAGCAGGAGAGTGCAAAAGTAAAGATATTCAAGGGATTTTCCATTCAATTTATATTGTAGGCGTTTTAGGACACCCACTAATTTTCTTGATTTTGCAACAATATGAGTGGACCAGGAGAGGTCAAAAGAGAGCCATAGTCCTAAGTGCTTGTGCACAGTAAAATTTTCAAGATTATTATCATTGAATATCGGGTTGGGATGGTCTTCATGGTCACTTTTTTTATTTATTATCATTGCTTCGGTTTTGGTAGGGTTAAAGGAAACATGCCATTGGCCTGACCATTGTGATATTGAACCAGGATCACTGTTTTATTTTCAGCTGCTTCGGTTGAATTGTAAACTGCAACATATAAAGTCGTATCATCAACAAAAAGGCGTATTTCAGATTTAACAATCTCACCAATATTATGAACATACACAAGAAACAACAGTGGACCCAAAACTGAACCTTGTGGAACCCCTGCCCTGATGCACCCCCCCCCCCCCAAGCCTGGCCTTGAAAAACCACTCTTTGAGTACTTGCATGGAGGTAATCTTCCAGCCAACGATTTAGTGGGTCTCGGATACCTGCATTTTTTAACTTATGCCCCAACCCTGGATGATAGACCTTATCAAAGGTCTTAGTAATGTCACAAAATACTACTCGCACTTCTTTCTGGAGTTCAACTAATTTTGAGAATTGGTGATAAAGAAAAACTAACTGGTTAACTGTCCCATCTCGGGGTATGATTTTCCGAGAGAGCGTAATTGTCACGCAAAAAATTAAAGATATGCTTGAACACAGCACGTTCAAAGACCTTCCCTGCACAACTTAGTAAGGAGATAGGTATGTAATAACTACACAATTCGGCCACACCACCTTTTATGAATTGGTGTTACGCGTGCTTTTTTCCATTCTTATGGAAACTCGCAGTTATTAACGGAACGATTAAATAATTTGGTGAGACAAGGAGCAATACTTGGAGCTAGCTCTTTTAAGAGGAGGAGGCGCTAATGCTGTCCTGTCCAGATGCTTTGTCAGTCTTCAAAGATTTGAAGATGTCAAGAATGATATTTTCGCTTAAAACAAGGACTTCCGGTAAATTCGGCGGATCTTGGACTTCCCTGGGTAAACTAAAGGAGGATTCATTCACATTACAATGATCAAGGAAATACCCCTTTAAAACCTCAGCTGTGGTTTTGCCGTCAGATATGACAGAGTCGTTTGACAGTATACATGGTATGGACGTATCAGTATTACCAGACATAAAATATTTGACATTTCCCACAACTTTTTACTTTTAAACTTTCCAGTTTTTACAACATTGCATTGTTTGTTATGATAGTCATATTCGGCTTTCTTTAGATCACTAATATATTTATTCCTTAGTTCACAAAAATACCTCCAAAGTTGAGCGTTTTCGTTTGAGGCCTTGCCTTCTCGTGAGTTCTGTGAACTTTACGTTTTTGTGTCGGCAGTTTGGAGGTATACCACGGTGAGTCGTTTCGTCTAATGCTGACATTTTTGTTTGGTATACATAGTCGAGCGACGTTCAAGAATATAGTTTCCCAATTCAGGCACGCAGAATCGACATCAAGGGCATCAAGGCAGGCGTCCCAATTTACCTCATCTAACTTTTCTCGAAAGTAATCAAAATTTGCTTTATAATACTGGCAAATAAACCTTTTGTATGAACTATTCATTGTGACTCGGAAAAGTAGGCTTGCTGAACCTGTACAAATATTATTTTGTGCAACTGGAGGCAATACAGAGGTACCTCGTACAAATTGTAGAATATTACTTAGTATTTGATCTAAACATGTTGAGGTATGTTTGCAGGTTCATTGATATGAATGGTGAGGTTGTTTTGGAGACTAAAATTTAGCAACATTTTTTCATGATTAGTTCTAGGGTCTGCATTCAAGTCACCCATAATCACTATGTTATTGGATCCAAAGCTGCTGACTTGGTCCACATTCCCCTGAAGGTCATCCCGAAACGAAACACCTGAATTTGGGGGCCTATAAGCAACTGCTAATAAGAAGTTGTTATTATGGATCCCAACTTTCACCCACAAAATTTCGAGAGCAGAGTTCTCCAGGTAGGTACGCCTTTTCACCATCAAGGCCAGAGATGCATAAAGTGCAACTCCACCGCCAAATCGTTTGGCACCATCATTGCGTATGATCGGATGAAAGCCTGGTAAAGTAAGGTCAGCACTGTGCTTATGCTGGGAAAGAAAAAATTCAGAAAGGGCTATTAAGTCGTATGACTGTGCTAGCAATTTTTTTTAGGATAAGTGCTCGGATATCTCTGTGCATAGAAACACTCAATTTGCTAAAATATGTGAACTTACCAGTGGATTTGTGCATCTCAGTGTGGAGTGGTTAAGATATTCGAGATTATGTAAATTAGGGATAATTAAAATGTTAAAGCCTGTATATCTCCAATGCCGACTGTATCTGCAGGTACCATTTCCGCTTCAATTCTAAGGTTTGTGGTTTGGGCGAATTCAATAAACTACCAACAAACGACAAACGAAAGTTTTCAAGTTTTAATTAATGCTAATTAGGGGCATTTGATCGGCTGTTGGAAAAAAATCAAAACTAGTATAGGTAGAAGTACCATTTGATTTCAGTGTATAGGTTTTGTTCTATTCAAGCGTATCCAATGAACCAAGAACAACAGTCCTAAAATTTAAATTTGTCCAAATTATGGGCATTTGAACAATTTATATGTTTAAGGTTACACTCGAACTTCAATATTAATATATTAGGCTTGTGCTGTAGGCCTATGGAATCGACCTCAAACAAAAGTTAAAGAATTTTTATTTATTTCAATTGGGAACACTTCAACCATTTAAATGTCGAGTACTTTTAAAAACCACTGTAAATAGAGGTACCCTTCTCACATCAATTCGTACGTTTGTGCTGTTCTCGCATCCAATTAAACAGAATCGAAAACTGCACAATTGTTGATTTGAGATCATATGGGCAATTTGATAATTTCAATATTGAATGTCTTCAAAACTGTAATAGATATAGATGCCATTCAAAGTCCAATCCATTGGTCTGTGCTGTAAGCCGAAACGTTTTTGTAATGACACTGCTGAATATTTTTACCTTCAGCAGAATTGCTTATTGACACTTTTTTATAATTCTTTGTTTTCTGTATCGCCATGCAAAAGAAAGCTGCGGAGATATCGCCCTTGGATTATAATAGATATATGTAAACAACTTACAGTTAAGGATTACCACGTGCTTTTTAACTTTCGCACATGCTTAAAATTAAAGTATTTGCTTCCAGTGACCATGATTCTGTAATCGTTGCTTGAATTTTGCTTTTCATTTTATCCATTCCGTTTACCTTAGAACACGTTTCATGGGTTACGACATGTTACAGCAGCATTATGTAATATTCTCACCCCCAGCAGGTCTCTGCATGTCATACAAATGTCCGAAGTATAAAAGCAGTGCAAAACATGAGGAACCCTCTCTAATGACCCAATCGGAGGACATGGCATTTCTCCTCTTTAGGAAAATTTGTCAGATAATAGCTATCCAAACGAACGGTTGTCCATGGGATATTTTCGCACACCCTTGCGTTAGGATAGACCTAATGGCACTGGGTGAGGAAGGGGTAGTGGTTCGTGTTGGGAACCAGTTACTTTGCCCAAGAAGACCATATTTAGAACACAAAGAGACTGATTTATGCTTGCTGGTAGAAATGTCATTTGAAATTGGAATGTTGCTCTTGGGACTCTTGCTAATAGTTGCCCATACATTCATCCACCGATGGGTATCTTGTCATTGATGAACTTAAAAATCCTATGAAGTCAGAGATGAATTAGGAAAGTTCAACAATTAGCGCCAGAACTGGGGAAGTGAACAAATCGGACTATGCCTTCTGATTCGTTCAAATGTATGTTCTTGTAGTCTCCTAAACTTATTGATATCCGGACCACCTGTATTCATTGCAAAAACGTACGGCAATTAACCCTGTATATATATATATATATATATATATATATATATATATATATATATATATATATATATATATATATGTATGTATGTATGTATGTATGTATGTATGTATGTATGTATGTATATGGGAACGCGGTTCCTTGTTTTATTCAGTACTTGATCAGGTGAAGGAATATTTAATCAGAAGTTCAAATAGATTTGTTCGGAGGAACAAATGAAATGAATTTGATCACATGCATTTGTTCAAATGACTAAATTGATTTGTTCTTCTGATCAAATAGAATAAGGTATATCCCAATTTATTCACCTGAACAAATATATTTGTTCCCGTGATCAAATATATTTGATCCGCTGAATAAATAAATGCAAGTTACTCCACTGGCAGATAATAATTACTCCCTCTTGCATGCCGCTCGTCACTTGCCGTTGCCGCAGTTGTTTGCTACCGCTACCAGCGTTTCACTCCATTTTGAACGGAACTGGGACACAAATGTCCGCGCATGCGTAGCACCAAATAATCTTATCCAATGTACAAGTAGTATTTGCCTGATTTGTTCCCGCTATTAGATACTATTTGTTGCGCGGATCAAATGCTGGCGGAAGTGATTTGTTCCGAAGTATAAATATTTGATCGGGGTTACAAATCAGACAGGGAGCATCAATTTAATTAAATTGGGATATATTTGTTGAGAGGATCAAAGCGATTTGATTAGAAGAACAATTTGTTTTGATCAGATGATCAAATACTATCTATTTATTCTACTGACCAAATCTATTTAATCATCTAAACTAATACGTTTGTTCATGTGATCAAATAAGAGCATATCTGTTCTTTTGATTAAATCGATTTAATCAGAAGATCAAATGAAATATGTATGTATGTATGTATGTATGTATGTATATATATATATATATATATATATAGAGAGAGAGAGAGAGAGAGAGAGAGAGAGAGAGAATGAATGGAAGTTTTGCATATGCATCCATCATGCTATTACAATTGTATTAGCCCTGAACCAGATACAGAACAGATATTCCTTGATATCTTTAAGGCTTTCATCGTGTCTAACACTAGGACTTCTTCTTCAAACTGACACAACTAGAACTCAAGAAAATTGTGTTAATTTAATGAGATAACTGTCGAAATGTTCCCAGTAACTATTTGTGTTTAAGTTTCACATTGGCTTGTAGTCGAGGCAGAGTTACTGCTGCTTGCAAATATCGTCCTCGTGTTATTTGTGGTTCATATCAATGATACAGAATGTCCTAGTGGATTTGGTAGCGATCGTGCCTTCCGCCTTTCAGCAGGCACACTTCTACTTTACCAGGTATACTGGGGATCTCAATGCCAGACACAATGATCAAGAAATTCTGAACATTACGAACAAAGTATGTGTCTTGTATAACTGTGAAGACCTTCTTATAACCTATCTAGAAAAGCATTGATCCGGTCGTATACAACTATGGTGTGGAAAACTTTGGAATATGGCTGTGTGGGCTCTGCTGATTGTGCCCCGGGGCCCCGGCTCAGCTAATTCACTGGGTTTTTGTCCCCCGCCACCGAAGGTGGCATAGGGGGACATAGAGTTAGTGAGGATAGGGGGCCTGCCGTCCGTCCGTGCATCCGTCCGTCCGTCCGTCCGTCCGTCCGGGAGCATATCTTTAGAACCCTATGATATAGAATAATGAAATTTACACCAGAGATGCATCATACCATGGGCATGTGCACTGTGTATTGTTTTTTACCTTGACATATTTTCAAGGTCACAGAGCCCAAGAATATATCCATTTTTGTGTATTATAACTATTTTCAACTTCTTCTCCAGAACTGTCACTCAGATTAATCTGAAACATGGTGGATATGTTCCTTGTAGAAGGGTCAAACAGAGTTGTTCACAATGTGGGAATGGCGCAGATTCCTGATTTTTAACGATTTTTTCAATTCTGGTACTTATCGGTCAATGCAGCTTTCCCATTGATTACTGTGGAAGTCAATGAGCATTCTAATGCTAATTCACATTTTCGCCTTCTTCTGCAAAACCATTATCCAGATTCACTTCAAACTTGATGGCAATGTACCTTGGGTGTGTTTCTACCAGTTTTGTTCAAATGTTCATGCTCCAGTGATTTTTGGATTTTTAATGAATTTGGGGGGGGGGGGGGGGTTGGACAAATCTTAAAAAATCTTCTTCTCCGAAACTGCTTACCCAATTGCTTTGATATCACACAGGAAAACCTAGGGACTCCTTGTTGTTAAATTGTTCACCAGGTGGCGCTGCAGTTTTTTTCTAATTTTTTATGGATTTTTGTGTGTTATAGCTATTTTCGACTTCTTCTCCAGAACCGTCACTCAGATTAAGCTTACACGTGGTGGATATGTTCCTTATGGAAGGGCCAAACAAAGTTGTTCACTATGTGGGAATGCTGCGGATTCCTGATTTTTAATGATTTTTTCAATTCGGCTCCTTTGCGGTAAATGCACCTTTCCTATTGATTACCATGTAAGTCAATGGGCATTCTAATGCTAATTTACATTTTCAAGTTCTTCTCCAAAACCGTCATCCAGATTTACTTCAAACTTGATGGCAATGTACCTTGGGTGGGTGTCTACCAGGTTTGTTCCAATGGTCATGTTACAATGAATTTTGGATTTTTTCATGATTTTTTTTTCAAAAATCTCTACAAAAGTTTTAATAGGAAAGTTTAACTTGGGGATTTCTTGTAATGGTCATAACTTAAATAATATTGACCAGATTTACTTCAAACTTGGTGGGGATGTGCCTTGGGTGGATATGTACCAAGTTTGTTCAAATGGTCACGCTGTGTTGATTTTTGGATTTTTTTGTGATTTTGGGGGGCAAACCTTCAAAATTATTCTCCGCTGAAACCGCTCTCCCAATTGCTTTGATATCGTACATAGACATTCCCGGGGACACCTAGTTCCCAATTTGTTCACCAGGTGGCGCTGCAATTTTATTATGAATTTTTTTGTATGGTTTTGCTATTTTTCACTTGTTCTCAGAACCGTCCCTCAGATTAAGCTAAAATGTGATGGATATGTTGTTGTGGAAGGGTCAAACAGTTGTTTACTTGGTGGCACTGCTTTGGATTCCTGATTTTTTAAGGATTTTCAATTCGGGTACTTATCGTTCAATGCAGCTTTCCTATTGATTACTATGTAATTCAATGGGCATTCTAATGCTAATTCACAGGACAACTGACACGAAATTTACTGTTTACTTGATAACTTGAGATCTGCTTTGAGTTAGCTACACATGTTAATTATTCTTTATGAAGGTCATGCTGAGACAGTACATGAATGACCTTGACCTCGTTTGTGGGGTCACAGTAAAACATACATGAATTTTACTCTTTATTATAACTTGAGAACTACTTGAACGTTGATGTTGCACATGTAAGTGTTCTTCTATAAAGGTCAGACTTACTCACAACATGGTGCCCTTGATCCTTTCCCAAGTTCATAGAGCTGCAAGTGTGATAAATGTCAAGATCAGCTGAGGCACGAGCTGCTCACACAGCCCTCTTGTTTCTGTCTATTGTGGCGGGGGACATAGATCCTTTGGATCACTGTGCACTTGTTTTTTTTATAATTACATTTGTTACCAACAGATGGAGCCGACAGCACGTGGAAACTTATTGAAAGACACATGTAATCCAAGTCCGCTGATCAGTTAGGTTTGTTTTCCCCAGATGGCACCACTTGCACTTGCTGGTTATTTGAGTCAAATGTACTAGTGGCTCCACCTGTCGTTAACATCATCATTTGAAACCATACGCATCTGTACAATTGCATTGCGACACACACCACGGTTTTTCTTACTAACCTTCGGTGATACAGCGTGCCAGGCTGGCAACATTTGGCTGCCAGACGTAAATATCTCAAGTTGGTTTTCTTTGATGAATTGTAGCACAAAGTGCCAATTGTGTATTTATGTGACCTGATTTCCGGGATTCCAGAATTATTTCTGCTTGAAATCCAGATGCCCTATCCGTCTGCCTCAACTCAGATTTACGACAATGCATTTTGAACATTTTGACCCGGTCAACTATTGGTATCTGTGACGATCTACCATTTGATACTTGGCAGTCAACATATCTACAACAAATTGAGTCCAAACTGGAAAATGTCTCTTTTTGCTGTTTACATGTGCCTAAATTATCTTGATCAAGGGATTCCTTTTGCGATGTATATATATATATATATGTGTGTGTGCGTGCGTGCGTGTGTGTGTGTGTGTGTGTGTGTGTGTGTGTGTGTGTGTGTGTGTGAGAGAGAGAGAGAGAGAGAGAGAGAGAGACGAGGGCACTTGGAGGTATTATGAAACGCCGTTTCTTGTTTTATTCAGCATTTAGACAAATGTTCAAATCAATTTGATCCTAGGATTAAATGGATTTGATCATATGATTAAATTGTTTGATCATATATTTAAACATTTTGTGAAATGTTTACACATTAGGTCATGTTCAAATATTTGTATACACGATCAAACATTTGATGCTATGATCAAATCGATTTGAACATGTCAAATTGATTCAATTATATGATCACATGCGTTTAGTTATATGACTAAATTATTTAATCATACATGTTTGATCATATAATATCATATTTGAAATTTTCATCTACCCATAACTTGGTCAATTTCCATCAGATTTCGCTCATGTATATGTTGTAACATTGTAAAATTTTGTAATTTATATGTAGCCCTTACAGGTCAAAGGTCAAGGTCTTTTGGGCTCATCAAATATTCATCTAGCCAAAAGCTTAATGGAAGGTGAAGTACCAAAAAGGCTTTGAAGATTGTATTGCATGACTGGGTTGCACTATATTGGATCTTTGATCGGGAGGAGGACGACGGAAGGTAAACCACATTTAAAAAGGTGAATTAAATGTCATGTGTAGAGAAATGCGTATCTCACACATCAGGTTGAATGATTAATTTGGTATGATGGCAACTTTCTGGCCTGACTAACCCTCAAAACCGCTAATAATGTGTATCAGATAGACAATTGGATTTGCTCTAAATTGTACTGAACAAAACAATGTATGGCACAATCATTATTGCCATAACCATATCCAATGAAGAATGAGCAAAAGTTGCAGCAGTTAATTTATACAACTTTTGAAGGCGCACAATCAGATTTGCTTTGAATCAAATCTCCGTTTCTAGTTGTGTTCAACATTTACACAGATACATGTACCAATCTTGAATTTAAGAGATCAGAATAGTTAAGGATTTTCAAACGTCTTCCGAATTTAGGGGATAAACTTTTAAACATGTTTTTACAGATCCCAAATCGCATGGACGCAAGCTGTAGAATCGTGTCCGCAATTCAACACTAAACGAATAAAAAATCAGGGCAGCAAATGGACACAAAAATCGCATCTCGGGTTGAGAAGTGCTAGAACTTGAAGGAAAAATCGTTTCATCATCAACAGATCACTGTGTAACTTGGATTTATAATCAGATTGGTAAAGGAAGACGAATGAACACGTGCCTCGCCATGTGTCTGGCTCCATGTCATATGGCTGCCAAGCAGATGCTCGCTTTATGAGCTACTATCGCTACTGGTAGATAAACCCTTTCAGTCTCTGTCCTCATGCCAAGCCTGACATAAAAATGAACAGAACTGGAGTTGAATTTTAAAGTGTAAGTGTTTCTGTCGTATGACAAATTGAGGAGGCCTGTTTCGCTGCTGTCCAGAAGTGCATGAAGTGCAAGTACCAACTAGAAAAGATTTGCTTCAAAGCAATCTGTGAGCCTTCAAAAGTTGTAATTATTAAATGGTAGAACTTTCATCCTTTGGTACTTCACATTACATTAAGTTTATGGCTGGATGCAAATTTCTAAGTCCAAATGACCTTGACCTTTGACCTTTACAGGTCACATGTAAATTGCACACTGTTACAATACCAACAATTTTAGCCCAACATGAACCAAATCGGATGAAGATTGACCAAGTTATGGCAAGACGGCACTTCCAAAGGGCCAAATGACTTTGACCTTTGCCCTTTTGAGGTTACATGTTCTCATAAAAATGTGCAGTGTTGCAATACCTACAATTTGAGTCCAACATGATTAGAATTGGATGAAAATTGGCCAAGGTATGACTGGATGAAACTTTCAAAGGTCCAAATGACCTTGACCTTTGAACTTTAGAGGTCACATGTAAGTTTTTGAAAAAAGGTGCAATGTAACAACAGCTACAATTTGAGCCCAACATGATCAAAATTCCATAAAAATTGACCAAGTTATGGCTAAAGAAAGCCACCATCGAAAGTGACCTTTGACCTTGAATGACCTTTGACCTTGAGATGACCTCTACCTGAAGTGAATCTTGACCTCAAAAATGACACTTTGGCCTAAAATTGACCTTTGACCTTTACATGACCTTGACATTTGAGATGACCTTTACCTTGCTATGATCGAACTCCTATACACTCGGAACCACAGTACTATAGTATATAAGATATTCAAGATTTAAAACTTTAATTATCCCTCATTTGCATAATTTTGAAAAGCATGACCTCTCATTATAAAAAGTCCAGAGTTTATATATAGAAGTATAATCGTGCCATGTTTAGAGTTTCTATATGTAATACTTTTCAAATGAAATGTCGGACAAATTTGCCTGTAAAGAAAGAAAGAAAGAAAGAAAGAAAGAAAGAAAGAAAGAAAGAAGGAAAGAAGGAAAGAAAGAAAGAAAGAACTAGAAAAGAAGATTTGCTTCAAAGCAAATCTGTCTGTGTGCCTTCAAAAGTTGTAAATATTAAATGCTACAACTTTTGTCCTTTTGTACTTCACATTCTATTAAGCTTATGGTTGGATGAAAATTTCAATGTGCAGTGTTACAATAGCTTCAGTTTTGAGCCCAACATGATCAAAATTGGATAGAAATTGACCAAATTATGGCTAGAAGAAAGCCACCATCGACAGAGGCCTTTGACCTTGAAATGACGTTTGACCTTGAGATGACCTCTACCTGAAGTGAGCCTTGACCTCAAAATGACATTTAGGCCTAAAATCGAATTCCTAGAAAAACAATCTGTCTTTGTTGGCACACAGACATGATTAGATAGGCCGATTTCATCTCATACCTTGATGTCCTGATTAATTAATGATCGATCGTAAATTTCTGTAACCCGTAATTGAATACTTCACTTCCACTCTCTCTCTCTCTCTCTCTCCTCTCTCTCCTCTCTCTCCTCTCTCTCTCTCTCTCCTCTCTCTCTCTCTCTCTCCTCTCTCTCTCTCTCTCTCTCTCTCTCTCTTCTCTCTCTCTCTCTCTCTCTCTCTCTCTCTCTCTCTCTAAGTGTGGATGCATATGAATCATGGAACATTTATTTGATTAGATGAACCAAGCTTGCAATTGTAGATATCACAAATGTTTTCCAAAGTCCTAAAATGAACCCATCGCATGTGACGTTGTTCTGTCTGTCGCTTATCCTGAAGACAAGTCTGTGCATAAGCATGATAATGTTGTATTGTTGGGCCTACTTTTGTTATAATTTACTTTTGAGATTAGGTATAAAAAGGGATATTAATCTGGCGAAGTTTTCGTTATCGCACGCATTTTCACAGTACACTTTTCTATTAAAGTGTGTGTGTCAACGCATACTTTTCTGTTTTTCTAGGAATTCTTTATTTCTTTCTTTCTTTCTTGTCTTCTTTCTTTCTTTCTTTCTTTCTTTCTTTACCGGCAAAATTTGTCCGACATTTCATTTGAATAGTATTACATGTAGAAACTCAAACTTTGCACAATTATACTTCTATGGATAAAGTCTGGCCTTTTTATAATGAGAGGTCATGGCTTTTGAAAATTATGCAAATGAGGGCTAATTAAAGTTTTAAATCTTCAATATCTTATATATTATAGTAGATGTGGTCCCGAGTGTATAGGAGTTTGATCATAGCAAGGTAAAGGTCATCTCAAATGTCAAGGTCATGTCAAGGTCAAAGGTCATGTCAAGGTCAAAGGTCACTTTTAAGCCAAAATGTCATTTTGAGGTCAAGGTTCACTCCAGGTAGAGGTCATCTCAAGGTCAAAGGTCATTTCAAGGTTACAGGCCACTCTCCTTCGTGGCCTTCTTCTAGCCATAACTTGGTCAATTTTTATCTAATTTTGATCATGTTGGGCTCAAATTGTAGCTATTGTAACCCTGCAAATTTTAAAATTTATGTGTGACCTCTAAAGGTCAAAGGTCAAGGTCATTTGAATCTTTGAAAGTTTCATCCAGTCACAACTTGGCCATTTTCCATCCAATTCTAATCATGTTAGATTCAAATTGTAGGTATTGCAACACTGCACATTTTATAAGAACATGTGATCTCGAAAGGGCAAGTTCAAGGTCATTTGGCCCCTTTGAAAGTTTCATCTTGCCATAACTTGGTCAATTTTCATCCTATTTGGTTCATGTTCATGTCAGTTTCACTTCTACTAGGGGGTTCCTGACCATTGCGCATGTAATGAATCTAAAACAAAAGCTGCAGCAATTTGAATTATGCTAAATAGCACCATCAGAAATTTTAAATCTTGAATAACTTCAAAGCTGTAATAGATAGAGATGCCATTCCAACTTCTACTCCTGTTTTATGGAATAGTTGTACATTGCCATACAAATATGCTTTGAAGACACACACACTG
Source organism: Hermodice carunculata (assembly GCA_964020975.1). Taxonomy (NCBI): domain Eukaryota; kingdom Metazoa; phylum Annelida; class Polychaeta; order Eunicida; family Amphinomidae; genus Hermodice; species Hermodice carunculata. The sequence continues at coordinate 17,343,190 of OZ026624.1, forward strand.
ATTTGCTATGCAGCAAATCATCTTTCCTAGTTTCAGTTTGTATTCTGACGTTCTTAATATTCCATAGCTTTCAATTTTTTAAAATAATGTAAGTCGTTTTACAGGCTAATTTTTCCCAACTGTAGTCTGCAGTATCCCTTATGAAATAACTTCTCCCGAGGTAAACAGGTAGGAGAGAGCTCAGGTCATATCATGAAATTTTCATTCTCATATCACAAAGCGGAGTTTTGTATAATCACAAATGAGGTAAAATAGAAATCCCCATGTCACAAAATGGTATTTTTTTGTGCAATCATTAGTCTCTCAAAATGTAAATTCGAAAACACACGTCCCGCATTCTGCACAACACACAACACAAAATGAAATAATGACCTCTCTTTGTTATGGAGTATCGCTGTTCCCTTCCTAAGCTTCAACTGATAATAAAATCAATTAAACCACACACAAAATAAATAAACCTAAAAAAAATAAATAAAAAAATAATAAATTTTTGGTGTATGTACTTTAATAAACATAATGGGAATGAATTGCAATCTATGTGATAAACAGCAGATTAACAAACAAAACAAGCGCACAAATGAAAACTAATTTAACACTTATCTGTTGAACAGTTTTGAACCATGTAGACAATTTTGTAAATATATCCCATGTTATGGGGTACTGACGGCCCTCATTGTACAGTTCACCTTAAAATCAGCCGTGCCCTTCCCTTCACAAATAGCGCAAAATTATAGTTAATCGGACCACGCATGTTCGACAATACTGTGAGGCAGAACAAGTTTCCTGCATTTAAGTAATTACCACTGATGATGTGGCGCCGCATTCACTTTTGTTTTTTACTGGTAATGTCACTTGGCACCGGGAAAAATAAAACACATCGCGAAAGCTGATACTCACTGCCAATAACTTTTGAGCATGCGCCTTTAAATCCACAGCGTGTAATCCCTGTCGTGTGTCCGGTTCTGTGGGACAGGATGCACACAGTCGTCCAGCGTCTCCTGATTTCTTCGACCCACACGGTCGTCAGTAGCCTCTCAGATCTAGATTTGGTCACAGTGTCGCCAATGTGTGTTAAGTCCCTGGCATCTTCGTTTGATTGACACAGTTATTCCTTGACAAGGTATGCTGTTTTGTTACAATCATTGGGAAGATAGTTATTGAACTGTAGATTTAGATTATACGATTAAATAAGAGGACATCAAAAGAGGTTGATTTGTAACTTTTTTTTTTTTCTAGATTAAATTCATCTGTGTTCAAAACGGAGACCATAGTGAAATGCCAGCCGTGTTCGCAGTCACAGTTGAATGTTGAAACGTTTGATGGTCTCATTGCTCCTCCTTCCTCGCCCTCCCCCATCCCCCTCCATTCCCAAGCACACCGCAACAAAGAAAAGACTACTGGTGCCAGTGTTTTGTCCCGGGGTTTTGTCCGTAATACGTACCGCGGTATCAAGTTTACTTGCTAGTGTCATATGCTCTCCTGAGTCTTGTCATGCCGCGGTGTTGGTATGTGGTGGAAAGTGACTCAAGAATTCTTTTTTCGTCCCCGATGTACGGGGTGACCCCTGCTGAGTTTCCTGAATCAACAAGTCTTCTGCATACATTGCTAGCGGGACCACCGAGCAGAAATTGGCCAAAGCTCATGGAATTTTATTTACTAAGTGCCAGTTCTATGATTTCTCCTCGTACTGAAATGATAAAGATGATGCTGTTGATGCTGATCACGATAATGACATAACAAAAAACAAAAACAAAAACAAAAACAAAAAAAACAAAAAAAAACAAAAAAAAAACCCTCCCCCCATGTTCGTATCATTTATAAGAGCAGCAAAATGCTATTGTACAATCACATTAACCATGACGATGATAGTGAACAGGATGAAAGTACCCCCTTCACAGGCAGACAAAAGGGGACTAGGTGCTGACGAGCCGACACCGCATTGCTTCAAATAAAAGCCAGGACTCGTTTTTGTACTTTTGCTGCTGCGATTAAAAGAAAAAGAAACGAACAGAAAATATATATTAAAATAAACAATAAATAAAGAAAGAAAGAAAGAAAGAAAGAAAGAAAGAAAGAAAGAAAGAAAGAAAGAGAAAGAAAGAAAGAAAGAAAGAAATAAACAAATTTTATTGTAACGAAACCTTCCATACTTCAGTTCTCGTGTTTAAATGGTTAATACATTTGCCCCACCAAATATTTCAACAAACTGCCTCGCAATTGAAATCATTGATAAACACATTACACAGTCCAGCAGCCCGCTGTCAAAAGACTAATTCAGTCTCTTGCAGACACTTTTCTCTCCTCAGTAGGGCTTGCAGGGTTATAACACTGAAATATAATTTACGTTCTACCGGCATATTGTAAAACGACACGATGTTTTTATTCTTGCTTATCTCTACCTAATTTACAATTTTCAAGTGCTTTGGTGGGAGTGTTTACTTGTTTGAGAAATCACTCAAATGCGTTTAATCCTGGAATATTTCAGTGTTTTTGGCTGTATTTGGTTTTGGCCTAAAAACACAACTTTCGTCTTCATGGGACATTTGTTTTCAAAATTGGCAAAATTTTGCCTTTCTCTTGTATTATATGTATATATATATATATATATATATATATATATATATATATATATATATATATATATATATATCGTTTTTTTACTTCATTTAATTTCATTTTTTATTTATTTTGTGTGTGTGTGTGTGTGTGTGTGTGTGTGTGTGTGTGTGTGTGTGTGTGTGTGTGTGTGTGTGTGTGTGTGTTTAATTTATTAACCTGACCTGCCACTGTTCGTTTACGTACAAGATGCACATGCTTACAACGAATTATCTGTACCCGATGACTTATCAGGCTTCAAAACGAAATACATTTCCCAGGCATAAGAACCAGAGTCATACATGTTCATGTTTTAAGCCGTGTGTCTTGGTATCTGTATTTAAACATGTACTTTTATATCTGTTGTGTTTATTTCTTTTATTGTATATATAATGTATTATCCTATGTTGTATTTTATTGTGCTATACTATGTTTGTAAACATAGTTTTTTATTGCAACCTGGGCCCGATGGAAGAACAGTTTTTAACTGACTCGGCCACTCAGTATGAATATAAATAAATAAACAAACAAACAGAAACAAACAAACAAACAAACGAACAAATAAATAAATAAATAAATAAATAAATAAATAAATAAATAAATAAATAAATAAATAAATAAATAAATAAATAAATAAATAAATAAATAAATAAATAAATGCGCCTTCTTATTGAGCTTATAGCGAAGATATTATGAGATGGTCATGGTTCTGCAACAAAGAAATCACACCATGATTGTGGTAGTATAATCATGACATAATATTGTTAGTATGTCAGGTGGAACTATGACACTTGCGACGAATGTATTTAATTTATTAACCTGACCAGCCACTGTTCGTTTACGAACAAGATATACATGCTTACAGCGTGTTATCTGTATATGTGTATTGTTGGAGGAGTCTGGTTGCTGACAACAATGACCTTCCCAGAGCTGATTTCGGAAATTGGTCAATTAAATGAACAAAATTATGTCCCAATAGCCACCACCGTTGGTCAATAAGTAGAATTGGTGGTTTATGGGGCTATTTACACACATAATTCCTATCTACAACAATTACTTAATACTGGCTTGTGAACGAGAATTATGGGTCAACTTTTATGCTGAATTGATGTACGCCCTTGGTGAACTGGGACCTGGAACATTAATATATTGTAAGGAATATGCTCTCTCTCTCTCTCTCTCTCTCTCTCTCTCTCTCTCTCTCTCTCTCTCTCTCTCTCTCTCTCTCTCTCTCTCTCTCTCTCTCTCTCTCTCTCTCTCTCTCTCTCTCTCTCTCTCTCTCTCTCTCTCTCTCTCTCTCTCTCTCTCTCTCTCTCTCTCTCTCTCTCTCTCTCTCTCTCTCTCTCTCTCTCTCTCTCTCTCTCTCTCTCTCTCTCTCGTATATATACATACGTACATACATACATACATACATACATACATACATACATACATACATACATACATGTATGGAGAGGGCCCAGGCAAAGAAAAACAGATAAACAAACCAACCAACAAACAAAAATTCGTCATACATACATACACACACATGCGTACATACATACATACATACATACATACATACATACATACATACATACATACATACATACAGACAGACAGACATACATACATACATACATACATACATACATACATACATACATACAGACAGACAGACATACATACATACATACATACACACACATGCGTACATACATACATACATACATACATACATACATACAGACAGACAGACAGACATACATACATACATACATACATACATACATACATACATACATACACGGGGTCTCATGGAGAGCACCCAGGCAAAGAAAAACAGAAAAACAACCTGACAAACAAACGAAAATCCGTCACAACCAAATGATTTCAATAGATTTCTTTTTGAGAGGGATATTATAGTAGCTGACTCGTGCATATTGTAAAGCGGTACAAATGATCATAAGTTGGAAATTTCACAGAATTATAGATTGGGGGTTTATATACATATATATATTTGACAATAGACACTATGCAATGACAGCTTGAACAATGACCCCAATGTTTCTATGTTATCATTAGGCAGTATATCAATGCTACTAGCGTGCACTTTGAGATTTGAGATTTTGAATTACTTTCTCGGATACTTTGTTAACTTGGTGTTGCGTATTGCTCTATAGACAAACACATGGAGATTGTAAGAAATAATAATAATAATAATAATAATAATAATAATAATAATAATAATAATAATAATAATAATAATAATAATAATAATAATAATAATAATAATAATCATCATCATCATCATCATTATTATTATAATGATCATCATCATTATTATTATTATTATTATTAATATTATTATCATTATTATTATTATTTTCTGTTGTTGCAGGTTTTGATAATGGGCCAAAAGACGAGCAAACCAAGAACTAATAGAAGGGTGTCGAGACTACTGTCGGAGAGTCACCGCCTGTCTGATGAGGCAGTGGCAGACCTGCGCAACAATGTGTTCCCATTTGAAAACCTGGTGCTAGAAGGGGGCGGGGCCAAGGTCACGGGCTACGTGGGGGCCTTACAAGTAATGAAACTTCATTCATATCCCGATATATAGTTCAATGAGCAGTGAATCAGTCTCTTTAGATTTGGACTAATTTTGATGCTTGTTTGAAGCAAGCTTCCCAGTGTACAATAGGTCTACCTTGTTTTTAGTACACGATTACAGACTAAACTATTTTCTTTTTCGCATTTTTATACTGAAGTTAGTCCCTTTGTGGTTATTATGAATATAAAAACTGCATTACTTCGACATCTGTAACAAACATCTTTATAAAATGCACAGACATGCACAAATTGTCGTTGGAATCGTCATCTGACTGAACTGATTCAAGTGAAGCCTGAAGACGACTTTGGACTTTGAAACTTTCAGTCACTGTCAAACAGCCTCAGGGACAAAAACAAAACAAAACAAAACAAAAAAAAAACCCTTAAATTTTGATGATAAATGATCAAAGTTATATTTTTACAGACTCTAGAAAAAGTGGGCATTCTACAAAAGATGACACGCTTTGGCGGAGCCTCGGGTGGAGCCATGTATACTGCGTTCTTAAGTGTGCGCATGCCCCTGGATCAACTGGCCCTGCACATGGCCATAGAGGCAGACCAGCAACGGTTGGCCAACGGTAATAATGATTAACCCTTTCACCGTTCGTCTGCAGATTGACTCAACAGCTTTCCGTTTGCTGTGTAAATTTAACCTTTCCCCCCGCAAATCACCCAGAAGAGCCATGATGTAAATTGTCGTCCGCCTATACGTTTTCACTGAAATTTCTCGTCACTGGAAAACATTTTGCAAAGATGTGCATGTATGACAATTCATGATGACAAGTCCTAAGTCAACAGCATTCCTTGGCACAGGTTGGGCATATCAACAAATGTTACTGTATGATTTGTATTTTAGACCAAATAAAGCATGTATACTTGAAGTTGGTCGCATTTGAGAACTGCCAGGGGGGTCCTTGGCTCGGAGTTGGGCGCAATGCGCCCAATCTGCGCCAAAGAAAGCTATATTGACTCACTTGTACTCTAACCAGGAATGGTATAAACAAGCCCACACCAGGATGACAGGTGTAATTCGAAATTTTATTCTTTGTTTTCTTGTATTTCACAAACGCGTTAATAACAAAAAGTTTTAAGCTCCACCCCTTTTCAACAGAGTGGAATTAGCCCATAGCGCGTGCGATATATAACAGGTCCAAACCCTCCCCCCCCCCCCCCAACAACAACTTGAGGTGATGTCCAACCTGGCAAAGTTAATTCATTTCTGGGCCAAATATCACAGATATGTGTATTCCTACATGATAAGCCAATATACTTGGTTGACCACAAGGCTTTACAGAATCTGTTTGCACCAAGGATAGATCCCTACATTCAACAAAGTACATTTGAAAGTTGGTGGAAACAATTAATAAAAAATGGGTCATGTTTTATTTTAATTTTTTATCGGGGGGTCACTTCTATCTTAAAGGCACAGGCAGTCAGGGCCTTATCACGGTAGGTCACCGTATTGCGCGAATTGAAGCTGTGTTTGATCAGGGAGCTGCTATTCTGTAACGTGTCCCTGGTTTGATGGATATTTCTCTCATCCAGGTACCCAATGTTTGGATATTTTGGACACCCATCTACTCGTGAATTGCCTGCCT